>CM042839.1:16235947-17435947 GCA_023653725.1 Bungarus multicinctus | reverse complement strand
AACATTTTAAAAATTAAACACTTACAAGCTACTATTCAGAACAATTATATTTATAATACATGAGATGTATCAGTCTAGAAGGAACAGCTGAGTTAAGCTCTTGATATTTCAAAGTCTTGAGAATTTATCTACATTTGCCTCTCTTGTGGAATTAGTTGGACATCTGAAGACTCTTTTAAAAGTAAACCATTCTAATACAATGAGGTTTTGTATTATGTGGCTTTATTTACAAATAATAGGATTGAACATGGAATGGAAACACACAGTTTAACAAAATCAATCCCCAATCTCTGCTCTCCCTACAGTATTATCTATTACTCCCTACAGTATTATCTATTTCTAGAGGCAGAAAACAATTATTCTCAAACATGCTTTCACAGACTATGCAACCCCAACTTAATCTCCCTCCTTTGTATTTGGGAAATGTTTGCAATCAGCTTGATAGTATAGAACCTGGAACCATAGGGATGAAAGGAACTTCAGAGGTCTTCTAGTCCAATCCCCTTTTCAAGGCAGGACACATTCTGATGAAATGATTGTCCAGTTTAAAAAAAAAACTCATGATGGGGCACCAACATCTCAGGCAAGCTATTCCATTCATCAGTTGTTCTCTCTGTCAGGAAATATCTCCTTCAAACTTCCACACGTTACTTCTTACAGATAGAGATAGAGAAGATAGAGATAGAGTGATAGAGACAGACAGACAGACAGACAGACAGACAGACAGACAGACAGTGTGATAGAGTTATAGTAAACCTTTCCATGGTTTTGAATTGAATTTTCTGAGCTTCTGTGACACTGAAACTTAAATTAACCACTGGAGATGAGTTTTTATCCCAACGCTAAAAATATGATAGATTGGCTTGTGTTTCACTGAGTGATGTCATTGCCAAATAGGCTGAAAAACAGCTTCTATTCCAGGGCAGTAGCTCTTTTGAATTCTGCTGTATAGTGCAGTGTTGGTGCGGTGTTGGGAGGATTCAATTCAATGTGTGGAGTGTGAAGGATGTGTGTTTGTGTTTATTTTCATGGTCATGATGTGCACTGAAGATGGTGTTTCATTTTGTTGTATGAGGTGCAATGGCAATAAAATAAAATAAGCTAAATAAAAAGTCCCAAAGGACATAAGCTTGCTTAGATCTGGCATGCCAGGCCTATGCATCTTTTAGATCTTTTTTTTAAAGAAGTGAGATTGATGAACATAAATTTTATTTGCTAGTAGCCAGCTTCCTTCTTGCCAGCTGCTGCAAAAATCATTGTTGATCCCTCAATGGGAACCCTCCCTCCTCAAAAGTAAGACAGAAAGATATTAAATTGGCCTTCTGGAATGTCCCCAGACCCATCCACTTCCAATAGATGTGTATAAATCATTACTCGGCAGTGGTTGCAGTGATAATGGATATATTGAGAAAAGATTCATAGTCAGCAAACTGAAACGATGCCAAACTATGCAATGCAATATGGGAATCTTTGGGTAGAGTGCTGGTAAGGTGCCATCTATAATTCCTTTTTGTTATTTTTATTATATTTCAATTTGGGATATAGATGGTGGCCATGCTACAGAGGAAGGAGTGTGCCCTGAATATCATTGCATTTTAGAAAAATGCTTGAATCTACATATACTGTTTTACAACATGTTTTAGTTTCTTATCAAAATCCACAGCTACCTACCATTCCTTCCTTCCTTCCTTCCTTCCTTCCTTCCTTCCTTCCTTCCTTCCTTCCTTCCTTCCTTCCTTCCTTCCTTCCTTCCTTCCTTCCTTCCTTCCTTCCTTCCATCCATCCACCCATCCATCATCAACTGTCTGTCTGTCTACCGGTAGGGTTGGACTAGATGACCTACAAGGTCCCTTCCAACTCTGATTATCTGTTATTTGTTATCTATTACCTATCTATCTATCCATTCTAAATATGTGTAGGCACAGTTACATTTATAAAGATAGATTTATTGAAAGCACACAGTCATATTGATGATATTTATGTAGAAACCCTAGACTTTAAGAAGTTATTAATATTCTACTTTCAAGTGAATAAACCATGTGATGGCTTTCTAATTTGTCTTGGTCCAGGCCAAGGCAATGGCTACATTCCAGCTACATCTGTAGCCAAGCATGGTCATGCCAAAACATCAGCTGTTATGGCATGATCTTGTCATGGAAATGCTGGCATTGCACACATTTGTCCTGACAGAAATATGTTAGGTGTGTCATTTAAGTGACGGCACCATAATTCATGTTTAATCATTTGTTCTTGCTGATTCCCATCCTCAACCTTCCCCATCCATTGCGAGTGTCCACAACATGATAATCCATACAATTAATATTTTGAATTACTTGACCTGATTATTATACAGGTTTCTCTGAAATGTCCTGCCACTGAAATTCATTGAGATTAGACTCCTTCCTGATTGCTAATTTTATCATGAGCAACATGAATATTAATTCACACAATTACATTTATTTTATTCAGGTTATTCCATCAGTTGCCCACCATAAGAAAAGAAATACATGGTGGATTCTGAAATAAACAATTACATAACAATTTGAATGATATATTTATGCATTAAGTTGCATGTATTGAAAAAAAATGCTAACATGAGCGCACATCAATACTTTTTTCTGTTTTCTTCAAATGTTGGCATAAGGTTGCTGTTCCCTTGTGAAGCTGTTTCTCATTAAAGAGCAAAAACAGCAGCAAGAACCTTGGCAGGTTCTTCACACTGTAGTAAGGCTTATTTTTATTCTGATTTTAGTCAGAGTTAGTTGGAGCTTGTGCAAATGCTTCGCTCGGCTGTACCGCAGATGGATTTTAGGACTGTGAGATGCCGGGGAATTTGGCTAGGTATTCTGCTCAACAAGCCACTGCGTTTCCCCCCCCCCCACCTGTTCTCATTCTGTTATATGAAAAATAATTTTCTTTCAATGCCTCTGTTAAAAGAGAAGAGAATGTCAATAGGATTGCCTTGCGTTGTTCTCGTACTGATTTAGTGATGAGATGACCAAGGGATGTCTATTAAAGTAGAAGTAGTCCTTCAACATCCTTATGACCACAATTGAGCTCAGCATTTTCATTGCCAAGCAAGGCAGTTGTTAAGTGAGTCATGTCCCATTTTGTGACCCTTTTGCCATGGTTGTTAAGTGAATTGCTGCAGTTGTTATGTGGAGCATGCAGTTGTTAAGTGACTGTAGTGTCACCTACTGATTTTGCTTGTCGGAAGCTCTCTAGGAAAGATGCATAGGACAATCACATGACCCTGGGATACCACAACCTTCGGAGATACAGGCTGGTTGCCAAGCCACCTAAAGTTTGATCAAGTGACTATAGAGATGCTACAAAGAGAACTGCTTTGGTCTAGAGGTTAAAGCACCAGACTAGAAAGCAAGAGACTCCAAGTTCAAGTCCGGGAAAATAGGAGGAAGAAGGTCTGTTGGACGAATTTGCTGTCTTAAATTGTTTGTGAGATGTTGAGACTCTAGAAAAAGTGCAGAGAAGAGCAACCAGGATGATTGGGGATTAGAGGCTAAAACATAGGAAGAACTGTTGCAGGAACTGGGCCTGGCTAGTCTAGTGAAGAGAAGGACCAGAGGAGAAAGGATAGCAGTGTTCCAATATTTGAGGGGCTGCTACAGAGAGGAAGGGGTCAGGCTATTTTCCAAGGCACCTGAAGGCCAGACAAGGAACAATGGATGGAAACTGATTAAGGAGAGATTCAACCTGGAAATAAGGAGAAATTTTCTGACAGTGAGAACAATCAACAAATGGAACAGAAGTTGCCCTCAGAAGTTGTGGGAGCTTCATCACTGGAGGCTTTCAAGAAGAGACTGGACTGCCATCTGTTAGAAATGGTTAGGGTCTCCTGCTTGGGCGGATGGGGGTTAATTACTAACTCTTAATTACTAACTCTTAATTACTAACGAGTAGCAGGTGGATTTGGGTGGGACTATAGAACCCTGAGCAGAGTAGGCCTCAGTTTACCACAAACCAATTTCAGAATGCCATGAAGCTGGCTATGCATTTTAACCAGGTTCCTGAAGAATTTCTTTTTTTAACTTTATTTCTTTGTATCCTGCCTTCAATTAGTTTTACAAATAACTGAAGTAGCAAACATATCTAGTGTGCCTTCCTCCTTTTATTTTCCTCACAACAACAACAACCCTGTGAGGCAGGTTGAGCTGAGAGAGAAAGAATGACCAGCCTAAAGTTTACCCGTGGCTTTCATGCCCGAGGCAAGAGTCGAATTCACAGCCTTTATTCATGGCCTGGTAGGTATATTTGGGCTTACCTATAAATTGTTCAATGAACTCAAGGGTTTGGGCGTGGATGTCACACTGAACCATCAAACGAAGTGTGAGAAAGAGCTACACAACTTGTTAGATTAATACTCGATTATCTGCTGAGTCAGTGTGTTCAAATAATTTTCTTTTCAGTTTAGCATCACCTGAATTTAAGTAATGAAGTTTATAAAATGGGGCTTAGAATGTCAAATATTAAAACCAAAGTTAAATCATGGTTTAGTATGAGGGACTAGCTTAATCTAAAGAGTTTTCCCCAATTTAAACACACTTTAAACACAGGGTATTATAGTTAGGCATTTTGACTGTAACTTAACAGTATGGAACATAGAATAAAATGGAAGGGACCTTGGAAATCTTCTAGTCTGTTCATGGCAGGAGATCCTATACCATTCTGGATTTTCTTTGGGCTTGATGTGATGGATACAAATGATTGTAGAAAGAATAACAGAATAAGAAGACAAAATAGTAGAGTTGGAAGGGACACTGGAGGTCCTCCAGTCCAACCCCACCCCCCAACCCAAGCAAGAGACCCTATACCATTTCAACAAATGGCTGTCCAATGTCTTCTTAAAAACCTCCAGTGATGGAACATTCACAATTTCTGAAGGCAGCCAATGGTTGATTGTTTTTAACTTTCAGGAAATTCCTCCTTAGTTCTAGGTTGCTTCTCTCCTTGATTAGTTTCCATCCATTGTTTCTTGTTCTGCCCTCAGTTGCTTTGGAGAATATGTTGACTCCATTGTCTTTGTGGCAGCAACAGGATCTTTATCACTTGCAATTAGCCCTTGGCATTGTGGTTTTTGGCACATGAATTATCATATGTGAATCCAACTACAGAGTTTCATGATTAGAGATTTTAACCTTCTTTTGAAGATCTTAATCTAATATTCATGTTTCAGGTTGAGGAAATTCTCTGTAGTCTTTCAGTTCTGCAGCCACTCTTAAATGAAGCTTCAGGCCTCAGTTTCATAATTTATAGGATTTATGTCTTGACCTCAGCTTTATGCAGCCCTGAAGACAGCTAAAATATTTAAAGCAGAATACAAAAATTTAGAAATGCACCATCATGAGCAAACAATAAAATGCTTTTTACAATTAAAAAACAAGCTGTAATCCAGCACATTTTTGTAGTGCAGAGTTCAGTGGGCTTTGCAAAATCCTATGTGGCCATCAACCCAATCAGAAGTGGTAGCTCTTTGTTTTAAGAAGATTCTATAGAGGTGACATGATAGCAGTCTTCCAATATTTGACGGGCTGTCACAAAGAAGAGAGAATCAATCTATTCTCCAAAGCACCTGAAAGCAGGACAAGAAGCCAAAGATGGAAATCAATCAAGGAGAGAAGAAGCAACCTAAGACTAAGGACAAATTTACTGACAGTGAGAACAATTAATCAGTGAAATGGCTTGCCTTTGTTGTTGATGTTGTTGATGTTCCATCACTGGAGGTTTTAAAGAAGAGAATGGACTACCATCTATCTAAAATGGCATAGAGTTTCTTGCTTGAACAGGGATTGGACTAGAAGACCTCCAAGGTCCCTTCCAACTCTATTATTCTGTTATTCTGAGATAGCGGAGTCCCCCAGAGTGTTTGTGGATGGGGGTGCAAGTTGGTGGTACATCATTATTGTATACATAGAAGATGATTAATGATCAATTACTACTTTGCAGCTGTGCTCACAATTCACCCGAGACATTGGCTGGCTCACCATTCCCGGGATACAATAATAAGCAACTGCCATGTGTTTTCTTGGATGGCTTTCTCTGATTTTATGTTGAAAGTACAGTTTGATTCTGAAAAAAAGATCCATTCTTGGTATTCTGAATTACATAGCTTGTGGATTTCCTGTTTTCTTTGGGCACCGTGGGAGTAGTGCCCACCTAAAGCTGAGTATCTTTCAGTTGAGATACCTCAATTGAAATTCCAGATAACTTCCTTATATATATCTCTTAATTACTTTTTCTTATCTGATGAATAATAAACTCAAAGGTTATTGTTGATTATCCCCTTTGGCTGCAATGCAAGGAATGGGATTTAAAACCCGATAATGCGTTGAAGTGTAACACACTAGTACGAAATCAGTGCTGTGATTTGGCAGTGTTGGGTTGTGTATTTTCTTTGAAAATTTAGGGCGTGGCTTCAAAATTACAATTTATAGGTAATAAAAGTATTAAGTAGGGGTTAACTGAATTGATTGTAGCTTAATTTCAGTTCGGTCAAATTTAGTTTGTACTAGGCTTCACGAAGCTTGTCCTGGTTCTGCCTAGATTTTAGAGAAGAGAATGCCTTGAAAATGGTTTAGAAAATGTATTTTGCCTGGGATCAGTACCATATTTGCTGGGTGGGCGTGGCCATGGTGGGCATGGCCTAGTCAGCCTCCTGCACCATGGTGGGAGGCATTTTTGCCCTCCCCAGGCTTTGGAGGCTTTCTTTGAGCCTCCGGGAGGGTGAAAATGGCCAGACTGCGCTCTGGAGGCTCTCTGGAAGCTGGAAACGGGTCCATTTCTGGCCTTCCCAAACTTCTGGGAGGTCCATTTTTTGCCCTCCCCAAGCCTCTGCATGTGCCCAACACTTATCTGCATCCAAAACAGGCCACGTGGGAGAGGTGGGCGGGGCCAGCCAAGAGTAGGATTTCGGGATTCTCCGAACTGCACAGAAAATTAGCTAGGGGCTTTCCCGAAACCCTGCGAACCCACAGCAGCCCAACCCTGATGATAGTGACCTGATCCATACTGAGACTCAGGCTTGGGGATAGAGGGATTAAAGCCTTTGCTTTGATATTCCACTGATGAATATAGACCCCTCCAGGTCTATGAAGGAAGGAGACATATAACTATTTTCTCCCTACAAGCGTGTGGATAAAAAACATTTTTCTAAAGATCAAGGGAACTATCCAATTGATACCAAAGATGGTATTCTTTGTAATCATTCAACTTAGATGGTGTGAGGTCTCCTACCTTGAGGTTGGACTAGAAGACCTCCAAAGTCTCTTCCAGCCCTAATTATTCTATTTTTGATGAACTCTCTGAGACTATTTGTTTAACAGAAAGGTTGGACTGCTTTGTCCTTGTAGTTACTCAGGAACAGCAGAGGAAGAGGTGGGTTGAGATGGCTTGGTCAAATTCTAAAGGCTACTTCAAGTTCAGATATAGTCATATTCTCAGACCAGAATAAAAATAGTAAAACTGGAAAAACTGAACCTGTTTTTTTCTATTCTGGTTTCCAGGGAGAAATGTTAATTTTTGTCTTGTTCTGTTATTGAAAAAAATTCATTTCTTCTCTTTTATATGCATTGTCTCTGCTTGGGGTAACTAAGAGGAAACTGGAAAGGAATCCAGAATGCAAGATTGGTTTACTGCTTGGTTGGTTTATTGATTCATGATCTGCTCCAAGTACTATTTTTCCCATGGTCCATGGATCCTTGATTTCTTTGGTAAAACCTCCATCCAACTTTTTCAGCCCAATTCAAGTTTCATAGTAGTGTCTTCTGACTTGAAATCCTTCAGGAAGATTCAGATAGTAGTTAGGAATTATGAGAAATTCTGTCCCAAAATAACAGAATATCAGAGTTGAAAGGGACCTTGGGGGTCTTATAGTCCAACTCCCTGCTCAATATATTTGAAATGTCCAAATTGCAGGAGACTGATTTTACAGAATACTGTTCTCCCTTGTTAAGGTAGATATTAACCTAAACTATTCTGTGCCCATTCTAGCAAAATGGAATTGCTAGATATCTCTAACATTTTGCTGAGACAGTCTTTCCCAAGCACTGGTGAGACCTTACAGTTATTCAAGTTGTTATTTGATCAAGTAGACTCAAAGTTATGCCTCTGGACAGTTCCATGTTGCTGGTTCTGAATCAACTCTTGAGATCCTATATGGGCAGTTGAGATAATCTACTTTGTCCTCCCCTTCAACACTGCAAGAGGCCCTGGTTTCAACCTTAAATGTTTGAGCTCTACAAAGTTTGAAGATTAACTATTGGATGGAATGTTTGCCTTATCCTTCCTCCTGCATCTTCAGCTTTAGCTGTTCTATGAATGTTGAAAAAAGAATGTTGTAATTCTTCAGTATAAGTGTAGGCGAAGTTAATAGGATTGAAATTGACATTTCTTCTCTTTGGCAAGAGAAACAGCAATATACAAACAACGGGGTTGCTTGGCTGTCTTTCTTTTATATGGAGTGAAGGGTCAGTAGATTTTTGTTGCCATAGGAACTGGTGCAGCTTGAGATGGGGCAATGACTTTAATTCCTTGATCCCAGAGCCGGCAGTAGTAAAAGTAATTGCAGGCTACTTCTGAAGCATTGAGGACTGCAAGCAGACAAAGTGCAGAAATTTACCTGCTTTGCTTAGTCTTCACAAACTGGTTTTACAACCTGCCAATCCATGGGAGCGACTGAATGGTCACAGGGTACATGTGACACAAAAACCATAAGCTAACCACAATTCTATGCAACACACTTAAACCAGAAACAAGTCATATTGTAATCTAGAGTGCTGATCAAACTCATTCTTGAGACATTTTTTCCAAAGCTTATTCTATTCCACTGATTTTCTTACTGGGGAAATTCCATGGCATTTAACCTAGAAACTGACCGTTTTGAAACAAAAATCTTTGCTCCTCCCCATATACAAAACATATCTATCTTCAGTAGTCAAACAAAGAAGGAAAAGTTTAATTCTCTTACTTTTTGAGTTTTACTCTGCAGCTCGCTATTATTCCAAAGATGGCAATCTGTGTATTATATAGTGCCTTTCTCAACAGATTATTTCACAGAGAAGGAATCTGTGCTCGGATAGGTCAAAAGAGGTGGATTTATCCATGAGGGAAATCTCTCCATCACTTGAAGTGACATAATTATCTGAAGAACAAAAAAAAAAAAAATGGATTATCCAAAGCATCAAAAACTGGCTCACCACCCTAGGGATAAAACTTTTCTAAATGTAAATATAATAATTAGAACAAAAGCTGAAAATCCTCCCCTGAAATTAGAAACTCTTTAACTGATTAGCTAAATATACTCTGGTTGGTTTTCCTTGCCTCTGGTGGTTTCATTAATACGGCTGAGGTAATTGTTTTTGTCCTGAGTACAAAGAGCAATTGTGAAATTTGCCCTTTTGGTCAAAGAACAAGGATCAGAGTGACCTTGTGGAACATATTAAGTGCTGCTTTGTGGTGTCTGAATTTAAATTGTGTCCAAATGTGCTATCAGCTATAGGCTATTACTATTCAGGGAGTTGCTCAGATTTAACAAGAAAGAAAGTGGGCTAAGTTGTCACCAGCTTTACAAAATTCCTTTTGGTTTTGTTAAATACAATGCTGAAATTTCTCTTTCAAGAAAAGAAGCTTTTGTTCTCTCGCTTGCTTTTAGAGAGTTCTATATGTCTTTAGAATTTCTTTGGAGATTGTTCTTGAAGTAATTTGTTAGTACAAAGTCCTGGTGTTTGTATTGTGTTAGCTTGATCTTGGAACAGAGGGAAATGGATCCAAGACCTTAAGAGGAGCAATGCCATCACAATCAATTGGACAAAGAAGACCTGTTGTCATTACGAATGTTGCTTATGTCAAGAAAGCTTGAGAAGTCTTCTTTCCAACTCTTCATTCCAACCTACAAAATATGCCAGAAAAACTGACATGGACTGATGAAATAATTTCCTGAACACAAATAAAGCTATCTACATGGAAACAATGTGGACACCAAATAGGCAATTTCTACTTCCTTAAATACACAAACAAGGCAAATTGTCTCAAGATTGGAATCATCAGAATTGGACTACCAGATTTTATGGATGCTGTACTCAAACTATGTGCCACCAGCGCTCTCACTTTCATAAAAAAACCCCACACAACCAATTCCATAAGAAGACTAAAATCCATAGTCATTCTCCCTAATCAACCATTTTACTTACACTAATACTAGAATACTTTATTGGCCAAGTGTGATTGGACACACAAGGATTTTGTCTTGGTGTAAATACTCTCAGTATACATAAAGAAGGAACATTTGTTAAGAATCAAGAATCATAATGTACAACACTTAATGATAGTCATAGGGTACAATCAACATCAAATCATACTAGGAAACAGAGATACAAGCAACAAAGTTATAGTCACAAGTGGGAGGGGATGGGTGATAAGGAGTGATGAGAAGATTAATAATAATAGTAGTGTACACTTTGTAAAGAGTTGAACAGTGTTGAGGGAACTATTTGTTTAGCAGAGTGATGGCTTTCGGGAAAAAACTGTTCTTGTGTCTAGTTGTTCTGGTATGCAGTGCTCTATACCGTCGTTTTGGGGGAAGGAGTTGAAACAGTTTATATCCAGGATATATATATATATATATATATATATATATATATATATATATATATATATATATATATATATATACTTTGTATTACAACACCCTGTTAAGCCCCAATTAAGGGAGAAAGCATACTGCTTTCTTTTCTGTCTTTCGGCTCATCACCAGAGACCATACCGACAGAAAGCTATTTGTTTCGTTGCCTTTTGTTTACATGTGTGTAAGGTTTTTAAGCTGATAATTTTTAAATAATAAATAAGGGAGACTAGTATAGATCTATTTCGAGCTAGTTAGCTCTCTTCAGCTAGCCATACCCTTACTGGGATTCGAACCAGGGAAGTATTACATGTGAGGCAGTTGTAATTGCCTCTACACATTTGTAATACAAAGTATATACTTATTCCCCTGCCTGAGCTGATAAGGAGAGAGCCAGTGGTGTAGAGGCAATTACAACTGCCTCACATGTAATACTTCCCTGGTTCGAATCCCAGTAAGGGTATGGCTAGCTGAAGAGAGCTAACTAGCTCGAAATAGATCTATACTAGTCTCCCTTATTTATTATTTAAAAATTATCAGCTTAAAAACCTTACACACATGTAAACAAAAGGCAACGAAACAAATAGCTTTCTGTCGGTATGGTCTCTGGTGATGAGCCGAAAGACAGAAAAGAAAGCAGTATGCTTTCTCCCTTAATTGGGGCTTAACAGGGTGTTGTAATACAAAGTATATACTTATTCCCCTGCCTGAGCTGATAAGGAGAGAGCCAGTGGTGTAGAGGCAATTACAACTGCCTCACATGTAATACTTCCCTGGTTCGAATCCCAGTAAGGGTATGGCTAGCTGAAGAGAGCTAACTAGCTCGAAATAGATCTATACTAGTCTCCCTTATTTATTATTTAAAAATTATCAGCTTAAAAACCTTACACATATATATATATATATATATATAAATACTAATACCAATCTTCCCCTCTCAAAAGTGGATTTCAAGCCATCAAGAAAACATTACTCATGTCAATACAGTATATCTCGTTACCAAAATGTAGCTACATGTATGACTCCATAATATGTCAACATCTTTATGACTGATCTAGAACAATGCTTTCTGAACATTTATCTTCTGCTGCCCAACCTTTACCTCCTCCTTATGCTCCTAAGATTGACATTAAGTAACAGAACCATTACAGATTCCAAAAACTGTGAATTAGTGAATTGAAGGCACCTTCACAGGTATTTTTTCTAATGTTGATACATGCCACTATCTGCCAGCAATGCTCCACTGGACTCTATGGGACAAACAGGCTAAGCTTGGTACCAAAGAGTTATTGGATGCAATTTTGACAAGGACAAGATAATTTCAGAGCATTTTTACTGTCTAGGTCAATCACTGGCTATCTCAAAAGGATGACAATACAAGCCAGTCATATTGAAAAGAGTTTTATTGATTGTAAGAAAGATGAGCTGAGCTAGAACAGAGCTACGTTATTTAGTATTTTAATTTTTGTAAATATAGTTATTGAATATTGATATTGCCAATTTAACATATATATGTATATACTCTTTTTGAATTGTCACTTTTGTAACCGTAAAGTTTTCTTTTAACTATGTGATCTTTGAAAAGGCCTTCGGGCTATTCAATAAACAATATACTTCATATACTGCCCAGGACACTCTATTACAGACCTTTAAGCAGCCATCTTGGATAGAAAAAACTTTGCCAGCACAACTGAGCAAAAAATTACTGAACAAACACCAAAGAAAACGTCTTCAATTAAAACAAAAAAAGATCCAGTTGCCTCTTGAAAAAGCACTTTTGGGGCAACAATGACCTGGATGATTGAAAATCTCCACAGACAAGCACCGAAGAAGTTTAGGTGGAAAGAAAGACAAAAAGGAGGAGATTAGCAGCATGGCAGACAAATCCAGTTACAGAAATGAGTCCATAGTTGGAAGATCTGAAGGATTGGGTTAAGATGAATTATCCTACAGAAAATCTTTGTGTCAGTCAGAGGGAGTATTTTGCCGGTTCTCTGAACTACTCAAACTTTCCGCTACCGGTTCTCCAGAACTGGTCAGAACCTGCTGAATACCACCTCTGCTTCCATCTCTATTCTGATTGATTGATTGATTGTATGTGCCACATGGAGTCCTCTGGACTCCTGTGCATTTATAAATGGGAACCTCTATTTGTATAGTGGAAAAGTGATTTTATTTATGTATTTATTTAGCAGGGCTGCCCAACTTGAAATGACCCTGAGTACAGGTACATTGGATATTTTCCTCTCGAAGGTAGATACTGTTATTTGCCGATATAAAGGTCTGCATGGTGAAAATTAACATACATATGGAGATGTGTGTATATACACCCACATCCATGGGCACAGACATGTCTAAACATCTCTAGTTGTGTCTATCATAATGCATATAATTGCACCTACTCTGTAAACATATTTGAGTGTTTATTAAGGTGACCAACTTTTTTACAATGAAAAGGAGGACACAAACAAACTGAAGAAAAAAAAAACAAAGCCACTTGTGCACGGCACACTCTCTCAAACCAATTCTCTTGTGTGGAGCACATGTGTCTCATAATTGTGTCTCGCCGCACTGTACCGAGCCTTGACGAATCATCATGTCAAATACAAATACGTCACATCATACACAATGGATCAGCTCAGCATCGATCAAATACGGAGATTTACAGATTAGTCTTCAAATATCAAAAAGGAGGACATGTAGGAGGACACTTTTCGAGAGAGATAGGACTTCCAAAAGGAGAACTGTCCTCCCTAAAGGAGGATAGTTGGTCACCTTATGTTTATACACACAGAGAAAAAAAAGATTTACTGTATCACATCTGTTTATTTTATATAGTTGCCAAAAATAAATGGATTATGTTGCTAAATGATGAATTGTACAGAAATTTCCACATCCAGGTGGAACAATGTCTATTTCAAAAGAATTGTTGAACAGGCCAAGATTTTGCTAATTTTCTTCAAACCAAATTTGTGCTGACTTTGCTTAAGGCTGCCTATTTTTGGCCTAACAATATACCGCAAGAACATAACATCGGATTAGGGTCAATTTACACTCTTTTCAGACTCTTGTGTGAGTCAGAGGTAGGCAACGATGCTGCTTTCCATGGGGAAAATTTGCTGAATAGAATAGAAAGAATAAGGAGCAGAATGCTGAAGAAGTAATTGCTTAAGCAGTTGCTTTTCAAAGCAGGATCAGGATTAACATCCTGGCATCAGTAGGATCAGATATTAAGAGTTTGAAAGAGTTATAACAATGAATTCAGCTTAAAGAGAACACAGTCCTCTCATTTGCTCCAGATACAGTAGACGATATGTTCCAAACTTAGCACAAGTCTATGTTGGCTGAGTGTTATTATGACAGCTGCAACCCATGATTTATAGAAGGTATCAAATAGGGAAAAACTAGATAAGCTAATTAAGACATCCCGACAGCATACTTGTTTCTTTTTGAACAACAATGAATCAAAGTCAGTTTTTATCCTTTTGTTAAATAGGCGGAAAGGACATTTAAGAATTGGTGTTTCTTTAGAACTGCTTCTGAAGATCAAACAGAATGGGTTGACACAGCATGCTAAGTCTTCATGTAGTTTATTTGTGGTTTACCATATGTAAATTAATAATTTGTGGCTTGCTACCATTGTTTGGGGCTTGGCATTTTGTGTGAACTCATCTAGTTGAAGTTTAGTCAACAGTGATTAACCAAAACATGTCTCAATGTGATTTGCAAATTGGTCTCTCTCCCTCCCTCTCTAAAACTCTCTGTAGAAAATCCAGAGAGAACTGTTAAAATATTCCATTGAGAAACCTGAATTTTTAAAATTTAGATCATGATTTTTATTCAGTATAACATTTGGTCTGTCCTCTGCTGCATCTGATTTTTGGTTCCTTTATTGTTTAAAATAAAATTAAATCCCACATAGAATAATTTTTTTAGAGGCATGTGCTTCTATAGGGTTTTCTATTCATTTCCTTTTCTTCTTCTTTTTTTCTCCCCAAGTCCCCTGTTCTTGATTCAGGCTGTAAACACGAAATGGCTTTGGGATGACATCATCAAGATAATTTCCTTTTTCCTTACTATGACTCAAAAGCCGTTTTTGATGGCCTTGTCTGACTGATAACTTAGAATAAGAATGATAAAGTGCATGATCCAATACAGATATTCCAAATCATTGAAAAAAACAGTTAGTGGTGCAATTTTCCTGATCCTTCAAATATGGTAAGATGGTGACTAATAAGCAGAGGCCTCTTTCAGGAGTAGCATTTTACTCCTTAAGTAAGAACATTTTAGGACTGAGGACCCTTTATTTCTAAACCTTCAAGATGGGATTATTTAGGTATAGTCCTCCTTTTTTAAAAAAATGTATGGTGTACGATTTAAATCTTCAGTTTCCTGTTACTGGGTTATAGAGATGTGTAATCTGAAGCCCTAATGTTTCTCATGCCCTCAAAATTCTTAGAACACCCTTAAGAGGAGTCAGATTGTCACCATTTATTAATATTGTGACTTTATTTATTTCTATCCTTTTAAAAAAAATATTTTTACAAATAACTCAAAGCAATGAACATATCCAACACACCTTCCTCCTCCTATTTTCCTCACAACAACTGTGCCTGGTGGGTTGGGCTGTGACAGATCCAAAGTCACCCAGCTGGCTTCCATAAGGCTACAGTGGGATGTGAACTCACAGCCTCCCACTTCCTGATAAAAATGGAACTGAGAGCAGCGGCATTCATTCAATTTGATACTTAAGTAGAGTTAGATCCTGAAGATGAAACTCAAATACTTTGGCCAGCTAACAAGAAGGAAGGACTCACTGAAGAAGAGCCTAATGCTGAGAAAGATTGAGGGCAAAAGAAGAATGACAGAGAATGAGGTGGCTGGAAGGAATCATCAGAACAGTCAGTGTGAGCTTAAATGGACTCCAGAGGATGGTAGAGCACAGGAAGCAGAGGTGGTATTCAGCAGGTTCTGACCAGTTCTGGAGAACCATTAGCGGAAATTTTGAGTAGTTTGGAGAACAGGCAAATCCCACCTCTGACTGGAGATTTTACAGTATCCTTCCCCCGCCACACCCACTAAGCCATGCCCACAGAACTGGTAGTAAAAAAATTTGAATCCCACCACTGACAGGAAGGCCATGGGGTCACAATGGGTCAGACACGACTTTGCAACTAACAGCAACAACAAGAGTTAGTACCAAATCAAGTCCACATGGCATTTTTGGGGAACCTAGCCATGGCTTTAAAGCTAAGCATGATATTTAAGACAGAAAAAAATTGTGCACCTCTGTTGCATTGCATGATCCCAACCATCCTCTGCAACATATCAACAAAGATTGCTGGTGAATAATTACTTGCCTCCTTGAACTTTGGTACTTTGCAGTATTGTGAGCATGACTGGAGGAGATAACGTACCTTGGGTAGCAAAGTGGGCCCCTAAAGTTGAATTATGTGCCCCACTGGTACTTGTTTTACACCCTGTAGTGACATCTTTGTGGTGTTCTCCTGTTATGAGAGGGCTTCAAAAACCTCAGAGGGAGCTCTTGGCGATGTTCTCAGACTCCAGGCATTAGTTAGCATTATATTGTAGTCATGGGAACTCTGAATCACTGTTCAAGGATTTTATCTCATGCATAATGCATCCCTAGCTATTTGCTTGGATTTCCTGCATGCTAGAATATTAACAATTTCTTTCACTTGGGATTCATATTTGTCCTTTACCCCTATATTTAACAACAACACAAGTCTTTTAGTTATTAGATGGCGTTCGCTTTGTGCAACTGAGACGCACTTGCTGATTCAGCCTCTTTTGGTCATTTTTACATATCCCAAGCTTGCCTCGGAGATATCTTATGAAAATATCTCCCCTCTATTAATATTATTAATAAAGTGAAACAGATTAATATGCATTTCCCGAAAGAGCATTGGGAAAAGGAAGAAATTCCTCAAAGCATCCCAAATAATTGTTTAGAAAGGCAATATTTAAACATCTCTATTCAGGAATGGGTATGAGAGCTGACACAAGTTTATTTGTGTTTTTTAAAATAAGTTTTTATTTTATAATATACAAAAATTCCAATTTCAATTGAACAGCGTGTTGTCTGGGTACAAATCATTTTAGGAAATAATAATCAAAGTATTTACACCAATATTCATTACATTAGTATCAGTTATAATAGTATTATTAATAATAATAGCACTAATATTTGTTTAACCAATTTGCCATACCTTCCTTATATCACTGATTCTTCCATCTATTTTCCTATTTCTAGCTCCTGTTTCTGTCAACCATTGATAAAATAAGTTCCAAGTCAAGAAATATTCAGTCTCTTCCTTTTCCTTAATTATAAGTGTTAGCCTATCCATTTCTGCACATTGTAGTATTTTTTAAATCACCTTTTCATCTGTTTTCCATTGTTGTGCAAATACTATTCTAGCTGCAGTCAGTACATGTAAAATCAGATATGCATTCCCTTTATTATATTTGTCCGGTAAAATGCCCAGTAAAAATATCTCTGGCTTCAAGTCAATATGCTGTTTTTTCACTTTTTTCAGCCATGTATGTATTTTTGTCTAGTATTTTTTCGCTTTTTGGCATGTCCACCACATATGATAGTACATACCAGGTGTCTGCTGGCATTTCCAACATTTTACAGATTTATCCTTAAACATCTTTGCTCACCTTGAAGGTGGAAAATGCCATCTATAAAACATATTATAAAGATCTTCTTTATATACAGTAGACATTGTTAATTTATAGTTTCTATCCCATAATTTCTGCCATTATCTAAGTCAATCAGGTATCCAAGGTTTTTAGCCCATACTATCATTGTCTCTTTTACTTGTCCATCCTCCATTTTAATACTTAACAAATAATTATATATTTTCTTTATTAATTTTTCATCTGTTCCTGTTAATATCTGATCTAATTCTGTTAGTTTCTATATAAACCATACATTTCAACATCCTTCTCATATCTAGATTGTATCTGCATATATGACCACCATGTTATCACAATCCCTCTGGTCACTCAGTTCTTGCTTGGTTTTCAGTTCCCCCTTTTCATTTGAAATATCTTTATATCTGGTAACATTCTCTATGTCAATAACATTTGGATAAATCAATGCCTCCGTTGTGGAGAGCCAGACTGGTATTTTCAAATAATGTTGTTCTTTAATTTTCTTCCACATGCATAATAATGTATTCCTAATATAGTGTCTTTAAAAATAGCTATGTATTTTGTTTTTTCCATACCATAAAAAAGCATGCCAACCTAGTTCGAGATCATGTCCCTCCAAGGTCAATAGTCTTTTGTTTGGGAGTTGACAATAAGTTTGTTGTAGATGCATTGCATATGAGAATGTGCTATTTAAAATTGGACTTTTTTTTTTTTTATTGTAACATTGGTGAATCACTACTTTGGCTATAGCAATAGCTAGATTCTAATTCAGACAACCTGTGTAGCATAGTTGAAAGATTAGGCTATGATTTGAGTTTCTAAATTAAAATAGGCAAATCATGATTTAAGGGAAGTCCCTTGTTTTTTTGCAGACGTTTCATTACCCAAACTAGGTAACATCATCAGTGCTAGCGGGATGCTAGTGCTAGTGATCTTTATTACTACCATAAATTTGTTTTAAACAATTTTTTGTAGGTGATTAGGGCAAAAGGATTTAACAAAAAAATATACAGATTTGGAGGCTTAGTTCTTTTTGGTTTATTAAGCTTATTAAGCTGAAGGCAGAATACATTTGCCTTCCATCAGTCAAAATATTAACCTATTTATTATTTATTAACTCTCATTCCCTGGGTTTACAGAATACATTGAATTAACCAAACAAGTTGGGATCACACAAAAATTGAGCCACAAAGAAGAAAAAAAACTTTAACTTTAATACAAACTTCAGTAAGTTGTAGTAATGCATTTGCTAGATCTTGAACACATTTGTGTAAACTTGTTCAAACTTGTTGCATCTAGTGCTGGAATTGACAGAATCAAACCACTAATTTCCTCAGATTATCTGCCAAATTTAGAGAGGATGCATTCCAAAGAATGTTTGTGGCTAAAAGTTCTTAGATTTGAATGAGTTACTTGGCTATTTTTCTTTTTAATCTTTCCAGAACTCAGCTTCACCAAACTTTACTTGACTGTGTAGTGCAACAGATTCTGGAGAAGAGAACATGGTTGGTTTCCATGAATCATTCAAGCACACCATGTTAAGCTATATTGAGCTTCTGCTGCCTGGTGTAACTGGAGTAGGTAATTATTTTGTTTTTTTTTTTCCATCTGCATTCGGGACTGGCAGGCTGTTGAGCAAAGTGGACTTTTTAAGTAAATGGAATGGGAATGTGGGCTATCCAACTTTCAGACTGTCCTTGCTTTTCAGTATACTAAACTTTTGCCATCAGCATCTGTTCAGTACATATTGGGTAAAATCTGTTTAAATTCAATCTATGGTTCACAGCCTGCAGGCAGTAATTATATTTTAGTGGCAGAGTTGGAGAAAGTACCTCATCTGTGAGGTAAGTCTCCCCAAAAGTCTTAACAATAAAGTAATAATAACAATAACAAAACCAAAGGTCTTTATGAAACCTGGACATCTCACCATCCCATTCCAGTTTACAAGTGTGATGAGATTCCTGCTGTAATGTTTGCAGATCCATTTTAAATAGTAAACAAATCCCAGTGAAGCTGCAAGAAATGTGATTGTGTCAGTATCAGTATGCAAGTGTGAAAAGAGAGACGGGTCGATTTTCTGATTATTTCAAATAATTTGCATTATTTTAGAAATGTTTCTCCAAAGTACCTGGATTTAAACAGTGATGTGTTTTTGTAGGCATTAAGAAGTGTTTTCTGTCTTTACTCCTAAAAAGTTTTATCAGTTTCTCTGATTAAGTGGCAGAGAGACCAATTAAATTGTGAGATTAGGATGTGGGATCTGGAAAATAGAGCAATTGGGAATATTTTTTGTCCAACAGATAAAAATCAATGTTTTTGGACATATTATTGGATTGGCATAACATGCTAAATGAAGTCAGCTTAGGATAGGGTAGCTTGTGTTTGTTTCACTGTCTTTGTAGCAGAAACATTATTTTAAGATGTTGGATGATTAAGCCATAACACTGGTTTGGGGGAAATAGCATTAATTACTTAAATCAATATTTTATGTTTATCATATAGGAAGTCAACTACTTAAGTTTAACATTATTGACAACCAGTTTTGTAGTTTTCCTTCCTATTTTAAAGTAGGGATCTCCCACCCCTGGGCTGCAGACCACTACCGGTTCATGGCCCATTAGGCAAGCAAATCCTACTGCAAACTACACATGTGTGGGATCTAGGTTGCGCCCAACTCCTACCCCCTGGTCTATGGAAAAACTGTCTTCCACAAAACTGGTCCCTGATGCCAAAAGTGTTGGCGGCAGCCGGTTTAAAGCACGTAGTATTGATACTCCATCACCTTACACCTTAAATGGGGAAGTGAACTTCATTGAGTGATTTATTGTAGTGTGATGTAGAGAGAACATTTTTTTTATCCTCCTGCATCTTCACAAGTGCATTGGGGGTTAATTAATGATTGGGAAAGTGCCACTCTGTTGGGCTTAGATCCAGGTGATTGCATGGAAATACTTGCCATTTTAACCTAGTTCCAACATCAATTTATAGCTGATCCTCTTCCAAAGATGGTTCAGTAATTTATCTGATTCCACCAGTCTACCTCATCTGTTGTCTGCTTCTATTTCTCTGAATTTTGCTATGAATCTTTCACTTATTTATTAATGATGTAGTGTCCTTAAAATGCAAGGAAAATAAGCCTATCACTGCCTATCATTACCAAGGAGCCTCGGTGGCGCAGTGGTTGAGTGCTGACTGCAGGCCACTTCTGCTGACTATTGGCTGCCTGCAATTTGGCAGTTCGAATCTCACCAGGCTCAAGGTTGACTCAGCCTTCCATCCTTCCGAAGTGGATAAAATGAGGACCCAGACTGTTGGGGGTGATAAACTAACTCTGTAAACCGCTTAGCACTGTAAAGTGGTATATAAGTCTAAGTGATATTGCTATTAGAAGAAATAGTTACTTAAGGAACATCGATGATATGTTCTATAATGGTATTGCAAGATTCATCAGCTTCTCATTTGCTTGACCATTGTCAGAAAAGGGTTTTTTGGGTTGAATCCCACTAATTATGTTCAAAATAATAGAGCCATGTTTTAAGGGACATCTGGAATCCAAGAAAAGGGTATCTCTGAGGCTATTTCCCAAATAGCCTATGTTTATGCATGTTCTATTTCCACTGGTGTATAGTTTATGGTCAATGTGCTGTTGAGTCTTCAAACTAGAACAGAAACTTCAAGTTTATAACCTATCAACTTTATATTCAATTATGCTATTTTAACTGAATCCTTCCAGCTGCTATTTTTGGTCACTGGTGTTGTATTTAAGGCTTTAGGTAATTATATAAGCTAATCCTTCATGTGGTTGTCTTAAATATGTCAATAATAAGAGTTTTGTAGCCCAATGTATTTAACACTGACACATGAAACAGTTCAATGAATAAAAACATAACTGAAGTTACTTACAGCTAGATTTCCCCCATTCTTTCACAATTCCTTTTCCATGTGTTTAAGAATTGGTGTATCACATTATTTGGAACCTACTGAGCCACATAAATATGCTTTAAGCAAATTGAATAAGAAAAATGGCAACATTAGTTTTAGCAGTTGCCAAATGTAGCTTTTAATGAGTTCAATCAGAAAAAACTAAAATGTTCCCCCCACCTCAATGGAGCCTAATATGCTATTAAAGTCATCAATTCTAAATATTTTATCTGAACCTGAATATTTATTAAACTGAAATGATATTTAAATGTATTTTATCTTCAGATGAATTGCAACCATTCCTTAATTCTAACTTCCTTCCTTACTGATAGTTCTAATTTTAGATGTATGTTGGAGTATTACACATAGACAAACAGACACATTCAAATTAATGAATGGTTTAAACATTTGGATTTATTATTTTTTAAGGAATTAGGAATTCATTTTCATAATCAAAAGGCAAATACAATGAGATTGTACAATGAGACAAGGACCTTTCCTGATTCCACAGTTTTACATTTGAGACAAATTTCTTAGTGGAATGTTATGACATTAATTTAATATAGGCTAGACTGGACTCTTCAAAAATTGCACCATTGCTCCCTTAGACTGGTGTAGATCTATTCACATGGATTCTGGATAACAATAAGAAGATACTCCTTATCTGTGGGAAGATGAAATATAGGTTGAAATACAGCAATTTTTATTCCACATTTGATCTCTAATATTCCTTTTCATAATTTATAAAAGCAAAGCCACTGCTTATTCCAGTTTCCCAACAATGGGAAGTAAAACTGCAATTTTCAACACAGTAACATAACTGTAATAGTTCAATACAGTTATGATGTATAAACCTGAAAGGCCCAAGAGAAAATCTGTTTAATATGTTAAACTATCTTCCAAATGTAAACTGCTGCAATATTGGTTAATTATTGCAACTGTCTCTGTTAATTGGGCAAATCCATCCTGGAACAATGATTCCCATTATATAACAAGCTGCCTTAGATCGGTTCTTCATCTCATTCAGTATAGCCACCAGCTGGATTCAGACGCTGCCACAATCCTGACAGATAAAATAAGACTTTGCTGTCTTGATATGTCAACACTTGAAAGCCCTGGCATCAGGCAGCTTATCCTTAAAGTGATCCCCCCTTAAATAATATATGACTAAACAGACATTTCGTGGCAGGCTTGCAGAAATTTAAAGAACATCGCAAGCCATCAAAGCAACGGCAGGGAAAAGACAAAAGTTATTACCTGGGGCAACCATAATTTCATGTTTCTTTGATCTAATCCTGAGAAAGGTGAGATCGTTCTGGGGATCAATGTCTCTGACGGTGCTCTTTGCTTTCATGGTGAGCTGATGAAGAAGGCCAGCATATTGGACTGTGGTGGAGTTGTCGAGCGTTGTTCGGATTGGGATCCCTGAGAAAAGGAATATTAGAAATGGTTTTAAAATGATTTGGGGTGATGCAGCCAAATTTTTCAATGCTATCAGTATCCTGGGGGGGGGGAGGGGGGAATCCCAGCTGTGCCTAAACTGAGAACAGCCCAACCTTTGGTATTCAGAAAGGATTCCAATAAATGCTACATTAGAGGTTGACAGTACAAATTTCTTGGTCTGAAGCACTTGACAGACTCTGGAGTCATACAGAATACTATGGTTGGAAGGGACTTGAAGGTTCAACCTCCTTCTGAAGCAGAAGACCCTTTTACAATTCTGGACAAATGGCTGTCTAATCTCTTTAAAAATCTCCATTAATCCAATTAATGGTTCTGCTCTTGGGGGCTTTGGAGAGCAGGAGGATCCTCTCCTATCTGTGGCAGCCCCCAAATATTGGAAGACCGCTACCATGTCACTCTAGTCGCTCATTTTGTTAGACTAGACATTCCCAATTCCTCTAACCGATCATCGTATGATTTAGCCTCCAGTTCCCCTAATCTTCTCGGCTCTTCTCTGCACTCTTTCTAGAGTCTCAATATCTTGTTTGTATAGCGGTGACCAAAACTGGAGAGACTATTCCAAGTGTGGTCTCACCAAGCCAATATACAACAGGTGGCTTTTCAATAGACAAGATTCCATGAAACAGGTTGGCAATCACTGAACACCAAGAAATTAAAAAAAAATCAGGAAGTGTGTTTGAAGTCACTTATTTAAATTCCATGTGATATTAACAAAATTAAGGTGCAATTCAATCTCTACATACTTAAAAGCTGAGCAATGCTGACATCCAGGAGTTACTTTTATAGAATTGTTGTGTCAAGCAGGTCATGACTTGGAGCTTATCTTTCTGATACGTTGCCAAGAACAGATGAAACTAATTGCTGCGGTAGGGGAGGAATCTCCCTTACAATCTCTTGTTTTATGCCAGAGGGCAGTCCTGAAAAGGACAGAAACTTTGGATACTTTAATGCCTTGGGATATTAATCAGAGTGAAAGCCCAGCTTTGCCAAATGAATGGGAGTTTTGATACTCCTGTTGGAAGGAGGGAATTACATTTAGTGCAAAAAAAAAGAAAAAAATACTTTATAATGTAACTATCTTGAATTTGATGCAAGAAGCTTCACAATTTTGACACCAAACTACCACCGGCCTACTAAGGTTAAAGGAAAAAGTTCATGCACTTCCGTGACCTTGGAAGAAATCAGCCTCCAAGTTTCTTTAATATCAGATGCAAGGAAGGAAAACCTCTTAGTTCTGTAGCAGGGTGAAATACAGCATCAGCCTGGGCAAGATGTCAATTTAAACATGCATGTATGCCAGATACAACAGACCACATCCTTGCTATAATTAACCTAATATACCTTCCGTCTAAGATCCCACTTGTTGATTTCCTTGGGGATTTGTTTTACTTTTCAAAGTATTTTTTAAGGGATTAGCATTAAATGTTTGCAGAAAGGTGAATGAGTGAATATAATAACTGCAAATCAAGAAAACCTGGTTGAGGAGTGAAGTCACTGGTTGCTATGGGGGTCTATATATTCTCCATTTTCTGTCCATGACTATTTTCCAAAGCGCTGAACTAGTCTATGTTAAGGAGGGATTCTCTAGCAAAATATTTCAAGGTTTCAGAACTTTGGAATAAACAATAGAGTAACATTATTTGAAGGCAGGCAACAGTTATGGGCTACATTACAAAAATCCTGCTTTGTGATTTTTTTATTGGAAGGAGGTAGGCTTCTTGTGCATTTTAAAAAGAAGATTATAGCACAAATATTAAAACCAATTTGACTTTTGCCCATAAGAAAACTTTTGGGAACATCAAGTCATATTATTACCTAACCATTTTTTAATTAGGATTGAACATTACTGGCAGATCCAACAGAACAAAACTGTAAAATGTTCTGCAATTATTAAAAGCAACACAATGAAATTCAAGGCCACCCACCATCTCCTAGCTATAGTATGAATGCAAATGTTCTCGTGACACTGTGTGGTTTTTTTTAGCTTAAAATTACAGGTGCTTTTGATGTGCTTTACTGGTTAGCTAGTACCTATGGAGAAATCTACCTTCATTAGGTAGAGTTTTAAGTTAATTAGTTCAATAACTGCTATTGGTGATGAAAAGAAAATCATTGTGGGAAAACAAGTCAATTGTTTGCCTGCTGTGCTGATTAATTTCAATAGAGGATGCATTGCTTAGTTCCTACCAACTTTTCACAAGTTTCTGGCGGGTTTTGCAAGACTAAACAAGGGCTTCAGTCTGAAAATGGTTGTCCACTCTTGATCTATGCTGTATAAATGCAGGCTATTTATCAAAAGCAGTAACCTGAGCCACAATCAGCACATGATATTTTAGCTTAGTATGTTGTGAGGCTCTAAAAAGTTTTCCATTATGTTTTTACGGAAAATAACACGAGTTTGCGTGTGTATGGTAGATATTTACCTTCTGCGTTTACGACGATAGTTCCAATAACTCCTTTGTGGGCCTGAATCCTTTTCAGCGTTTCCTCTACCTCTGCCTGTAAAAGAAACAAAATTACTGAACTATGAAATGTGAAAACTAGGTTGTAAGGCCTCAGTTAATGTGTTTTTAACATATTACCTCTTGTCTGACTTTGGGCTCTATTTCCACAATATAGGCAGCCAAAACTATTCCTTCCTTCCTTACCTAGCTTATCCAATGGTTTTCATTTTGGTTCCATTATGGATGTGCACCTGCACAATCACAGCATTTCAAAGAAGAGGTGCTCTACATTAATGAACCAACTCAGAAGTGACAGGGAGAGTTGTGTCATGTTAAAGGCCACATGCTGAGCTGTCATGGTTGACTGGAGTCTGTCAGTGACTAAAACAGAGATGAACTGCCTACTGCATTATCCTCTGGTTTTCCTGCTGGCAATTCACTCTCTCTTTTGGCACTGCCCATTCAAAGGAAGCAGTGGTCACAGTTAAGATACTGGTGATCCAATTCCTCAAAATCTCAAAATATGTGCAAACTACTGCTCTGTTTTATTTGAAATAGTTTCCTTCATAAACACTGTTTCATGAACACCTAGCTATAAAAATCTGCACTGCACACAGACACAGGTTACAAGAGACTGCAAATAAATAATTCAACTTATTTCAAACTATTCAATATATTTTTTCAAACTATTCAACTCTTTTGTAGCCCCGAGTTTATAATTTTACGTAGAAATGAATACCAAATGATCTCTCTCTCTCTCTCTTTTAAAGATGGGTAGAGAAGAAATTTGACTTGCTTTCAGAGAGAATTCCTTAACGACAGTACAAGCATTTTGTCTTCCTGGTTTCCCATTTTTCCCATTACATTATTTTTATTTATTTATTTATTTATATTTATATTTCTATACCGCTCCCTCTCCCAAAAAGGGACTCGGGGCGGTGTACAGCCTAATAAAAGTACATAGAGTAAGTATAATTTAAATAAATTTAAAACTGAATTAAATAAATAAACCGGCTGCATCCCGTCTAACTACAATTACACATTTAAAAATCCGGGATTAATAAAAATTTAAAATGGAAGATTAAAAACTAAAACCCAAGATTAAGTATAAAACCCCCAAAAACCCTTACTGGGCCAGGCCAGCCTGTTTAAAAAATAGGGTCTTAACCGCGCGCAGGAAGGTCAGGATGTCCGTCATGGCTCGTATCTCCGGGGGGAGATAATTCCACAGGGAGGGGGCTCCCACAGAGAAGGCCCGCACCCTCGGGGCCGCCAGCCGACAACGATCAGGCGGCGGTACCCCAAGTAGGGCAACCCTGTGGGAGCGTACTGGGCGGCGGGAGGTAGACGATGGCAGTAGGCGGTCCCGTAGATACCCAGGTCCCGAGCCATGGAGCACTTTAAATACCATCAGTACCACCTTGAATCGAATCCGGAAGGCCACAGGAAGCCAGTGCAGCCTGCGGAGAAGCGGTGTAACGTGGGAGCTCCGAGGGGCACCCACGATCACCCGCGCGGCTGCATTCTGGACTAACTGTAGCCTCCGGAGACTCTTCAAGGGGAGCCCCATGTAGAGAGCATTGCAATAATCCAGGCGGGAGATAACGAGGGCGGAAATGACTGTGCGAAGTGCGCCCAGATCCAGAAATTATGATACTATGAAAATCAGCAAAATACATTATTAAAGCTCTCAACTGAATCCATGAACTAATGCTATTTAGCATTTCCCTATATCTCAATAGACTCATAACTTTATCTGCCTGATCCGTGGTTTTAGTTGTTAAATAATATCTCCTTTGCTCTTGAATTGCATGATCTTTGCCTTCCATACTTACTAGCTCTTGTAAGTGACGAAGATAAATGCTTTGCAAACCTCTTTAGTATCCCATAATGTTTTCTTGGCATGTAAGTTTATATAAGAACAGCATCTTTCCCTTTCCTTACTTTCACTTTACATAAACCTAAGGAAGTTCCCGAGACTCTTTCTCCACTCCACCCTTCCTTAGGACTCAAATTTCATTCATCCGACTGTTGTCTAGGCTTCCTCCTCCTGTCTCCCAAATTACAGTCCTTGCTTTATAGAAAAGTATCCTCTACAGCAGGGGTCTTCAAACTTGGCAGCTTGTCCAACTTGTGGACTTCAACTCCCAGAATTCCTCCTCCAGTCATGTTAGCTCAGGAATTCTGGGAGCTGAAGTCCACAAGTCTTAAATTTGCCAAGTTTTTTTTTCCAAAAAGTTTATTTTGTAATTTTTACATATCTCTTTACATGAGCAACGTGGTTCCAGATTATAACATTTTTACTTTCATTTCCACCAACCTTATATAATATCATTTCATATCATTATCCATTTCACTTATCTTTAAATAAATTTCCATTTTATGTTTCAATTCATTAATTCAATATCAACATCATTTCATCCAAATATAGATTCCCAGTTCTTTATCCCCTATTATTTCCGTTTTTAGTTTACCACCTATTTTATTTTACATTACACATGTATTTTACATTCATTTTATTTTACATTCTACATGTATATGGTACAAAAACATGAAATAGCAATGATGAAAGAGTTTAATAACTGGAAAAATGATCTTGGTAGAATTAGTCTTTTATCTCTTGGTTTACTCTTGTATTTTGCTGCTCCTAAATAAACCAATGTTTTGGATGGGAATTAGGAGGATCCAGTTTCAAACCCATTCTCAGCCATGGATATTTATTGGATGTCTTTGAGTCAGTTGATCTTTCCAGCCCAAACTATTTCACTGAGATGTTACAAGCTGCCATGTATTTTGGGAGAAAAGTTGTGATAAATCTAACAAGTAAATGCATTCTTTTCATGAATAATCTGCTTCTGATGTTGAAGTGACAAATTTCATCACCCCAGTTGTAGCCACTATCATCTATCTATCCATCTATCTATCCATCCATCCATCCATCCATCTATCTTTCTATCATCTATCATTATCATCTATTTATCTTTATCTATATCTCCTAAATTATTGTTCTCAATTTTCCCTAAACCAATTATATAATAATAAACAATCTAAAGAAAAGCAAGAATAAAACAAAACCTATATATTTAGGATCCACATGGTATATCCCCTCAATCTATCTAATTTAATAATTCATTCCCCAACTATAAGCATATTAACATTAAGTAATCAACTGTATATTTTAAGACATGTTTATTTTAAGGTATCTCCTCCTTAAATCGCTAGAATGACTTCCTAGTATATCTCATTTTAAACTTGCCAAGTTTGAAGAGCCTTGCTCTACAGACTGAGATGACCCTGTCTCTATTGGCCTTTCATAAGGTTGGGAAGATGTGGCTGCTTCTCTAGGCCAGGGGTCTTCAAACTTGATAGCTTTAAGACTTGTGGACTTCAAGTCCCAGAATTCCTGAGCTAAGATGACTGGAGGAGGAACTCTGGGAGTTGGAAGTCCACATGTCTTAAACTTGCCAAGTTCGAAGACCCCTGCTCTAGGTGTTTGACTTACCCTGTTGTTCATCCTTCTGTTTACGACTGAAGGCGTCACTTGCCCAGGGGGGGACAAGTGGGGCAACTATTTTAATGGTTGGGCTTTAATATTTCACATGCCACCCACAGTCACGGTTGTGAGATGGGCAGCCCCATCAACTCCCGCCTTAGCCATGAAAGCCAGTGGGGGGACTTTGGGCGGGTTTCCCCCCCCCCCCCCCCTGCATCTCTCAGCCCGACCCACCTCGCAGAGTTGCTGTTTTGGGGAAAATAGGAGGAGGAAGGTGTGTTCGATATGCTCTCTGCCATGCGTTATTTGTACCATATAACCACCTTTGGCCATACCAATAAATAATAAAAAATGAATTATGTAAATAAAGTTAGCTAAGGGGAGGTAGTTGCTTTTTAGGATGAAGAATTTACAAAGGATCCTTTATTAGAAATGTAAGTTACCCATAGTAATTTGAGATCAGTGCCCACAGAAATAAATAAATTTCTAAGCTACTGGTCTATGGAGATTCCTGGTCGTCCAGGTCCCAGTTGTCCTAAAAGTGCTTTCTAAAAGGCAACTGGACTCTTAAAAAAAAAAAAAAAGACTGGACCTGTTTGAGCAGGGGGTTGGACTAGAAGACCTCTAAGGTCCCTTCCAGCTCTGTTCTGACTGAATTGAGGAGTATTTGCATTCTTTGCAATCATCTGGTTACTCCCACCCCTTCCAGTGTGCTAATGACGACCTCAAAAGATACAAACCCTTCCCTTCCCCACCATTTATTCCATCAGAACCGAAGAAGCTCCTCGGAGGAGAAGCGAAACGTCTTGCAAGGAAAAAGCAAAAGTTCCTTTCGCCAAAAAGCACCTTCGGGACGATTTCAAGCCCCTTCAATTAGCCTTGCAAGCCACCCGCGGCCCCATCAATGGGAAGGCCTCTGCAGACATCGCGGACTACTCCACTCAGAATTCCCAGCCAGTCCAAGCGGAGCGGGATAAGATTCCCCCACCCCACGTCCCGCCATTGCTCTCCTCCTTTCCTACCCATCCCTCAAGGGCAGCTTCCAGCCGGAGTCCCACGCAGCCGCCCCTGCACCCCACGGCCCGTCCCTCCGTTTTACCATGACTCCGCCGACCGGGATCCAATCGAGCGGCGTCCACCGGCTAGGCCTCGGTTGCTATGGTGCTCTCCGCCCGGAAGCGGCAGGGCGGGAGAGCGACGGAGGCCGGAAGTGTGATTGCGAGGAGGGGGCGGGGCTTAGGTAGAGTGGCCTTTTTTCCCCCCCCCTTCGCTTAGTCACGTGCTCTGGCAGCTGAGTGGCTTGGGAAAGCTTGGCGCTTGGTTGATGGATGCCATAAATGAGTGGGAGAGATTTCTAGCTAGATTGCAAAGGGGTCCCCAAACTTGGCAGCTTTAAGACTATGTTAAGGCTATGCTGGCTGGAGAATTCTGGGAGTTGAAGTCCACAAAGTCTTAAAGTTGTCAATTTTGGAGACCTCTCAGCTAGAACCAGGATAGGAAATTGGTTTAAATGCTTGGAAGAAGATTGTGTGTGTGTGTCCGTCCCTATTCAAAGTTCCTGTTTCCCTAGAGTGGTTATTCTGGGGGAGAAAATGAGAGGAGACCCCTCTGCCATCAGCTTGGAGCGCTTTTACTTACTTATTTATTTACTTATTGATTTATTTGATTTGTCAAATGCTTACAATATAATAGAAATAAGAATAAACATAAGTATAAATAGGTACGAATAAATGGGGACAATAGGGCAGGGATGGTAGGCACGATGCTTATGCACACCCCTTACAGGCCTCTTAGGAATGGGGTGAGGTCAATAGAGGTTAGTTTGAGGGTAAAGGTGTGGGGGTTAGAAGATGTAACAACAGAGTCAGGTAGTGAGTTCCAGACATTGACCACTCTGTTGCTGAAATTGTACTTCCTGCAATCAAGTTTGGACTGGTTTGCATTAGGTATCTGTTTAACTTTTCTTTCAAACTTCTAAGACCTTTTAAGACGGGCGGATTTCAACCCCCAGAATTCCCCCAATGAAAAGCCACGGAATAGATAACCCCCATGCGACCCTTCTGAAAGCAGCAGTGACTAAAAATATCACAACGTAAAAATAATTTGAAATGCCATCAGCAGTAGAAGGGCAGGAAATGAAAAGGGAGAACTGGTTATTCCCAAGCATCAAGCAAGCAAGACTGGCAATCCCTGGGCAAGCCAGTATTGCATGAATTGTTAAGTCAGGATGTTATAGCGTTACCTGGTTACACCTTGTGCTGTGACTTTTTTGGGGGGGGGGGAAATCCCATAGCAGGAAGTTTGTGGGTTGTGCTTGGTTCACCTGGAATATTAAAGATTTTCAGTAATTGAGGAGGATAGTCGTTTGGGAAAAGTTGGCAGGCTCTATTTAGCAAAGGAGCTGTTGTTATAAAATTTGTAAGACCTGGCCTTATCATTAGGCAGAAGAATAAACTTAAAATATTTTTATTCTGCTGTAAATCTTTTTTTTTTAAAGCAAATTTTATTGAATTTATTACAAAAAGAAAAAAAAAACATTAAAAAGTATATAATTCAATAACAGCTGTTCGTGGTGCATTATCATATAGCAATCATTTGTGCGACAGTGGTAGCTTAAACATAACTATATTCTTATTCTATGTTCCATATTTAATAATCATCTATCCTTAGTCTGTCTCCCATCTATCCAATTGTACCATTGTTCCCATACCTTATAAAATATTGAAGATTCCTTATCTTTTAAACTCAACGTTAATTCATCCATTTCAGCACAATTCATAACTTTTTGTATAACCAGTTCTTCTACAGGTATGAATGACTGTTTCCAACACTGAGCAAAAACAATCCTGGCCACTGTCAATATATGTAGTAATAAGTATTTTGTAGTCTTTACATATTTTTTTTGAAGATCCCCAATAGGAAGAGCTCTGGTTCTAAATCTAATTGTTCATTGGTAATTTCCTGTAGCCATTTTTGGATTTTAAGCCAATATTTTAGAGTCTCTGGGCAAGACCACCACATATGATAATATGTTCCCTCTTTTCCAACATGTGGGATTCAGTTTAGGGTACATTTTCGCTAATCTCGAAGGGGGTAAGTGCCACCTGTAAAACATTTTATATGCATTTTCTTTGTATGTTACTGATTTTGTTAATTTATGATTTCTATTCCATATAGTCTCCCAATCTGCTAACTGTATATTATGTCCAATGTTTCTGCTGTAAATCTTAATATATTACATGGTTTTCTTGCAATGACATAACAGATAACAGATAATCAGAGTTGGAAGGGACTTGTAGGTCATCTAGTCCAACCCTATGCCCAAGCGGGAGACCCTACACCATTTCTGACAAATGGCAGTCCAATCTCTTCTTGAAAGTCTCAAGTGATGGCGCTCCCAAAACTTCTGAGGGCAAACTGTTCCATTGGTTGATTGTTCTCACTGTCAGAAAGTTTCTCCTTATTTCCAGGTTAAATCTCTCCTTGTTCAGTTTCCACCCATTATTCCTTGTCTGGCCTTCAGGTGCCTTGGAAAATAGCTTGATCCCCTCCTCCTCTCTCTGGCAGCCCCTCAAATATTGGAAGATTGCTATCATGTCTCCCCTGGTCCTTCTCTTTACTAGACTAGCCAAGCCCAGTTCCTGCAACCGCTCGTTGTATGTTTTAGTCTCAAGTCCCCTAATCATCATGGTTGCTCTTCTCTGTACTTTTTCTAGAGTCTCTTCTAGAGACAGTAGGAATTGAAGATTGACATTGTATTGTTTATTACTTATTAAATTTATATTGCCCATCTCATTATTTAAAGCAGCAAAGTTATATGACTCAGTATTTACTCCGAGGGTTTCTCAAAAGATTATAGTCACCATGTATTCTTTATTATAAAGAACAGTACTTTATTTCAAAAAGTTATCCTCTACTTCCTTAATTACTTTATCCTTAATTACTTCATTGGTTTTGTCCTTGGTTTTTTCTTTGTAAAGCAAAATTATAAACATAAGCAGTTATTTTTATCCTTATGAACTTTTTCTTTAGGTTTGTTCCTTTATCAAGTGTCTTCTTTATTTTCCCCCCCAAAAAATATAGTCACTATACCCAAGATGCTGCCAGGGGTCTGTGAAATCAAAATCATTTGCCAGATTTGAAGATATTTGAAAAAATAAAATAAAAACTATCACTTCTCATTTTTATTAACAGTTTTTCCATTTAAAATTTTTAATTTAAAAATTAAATAGGTGTTTAACATATAATAGATTTAATATTTAATTTTTGCGTGAGTCATTAAATGACCCTGAATGTGCCAATTTTGTTTTTTAATGTAATAAACATCAATAAATGTAATCCCTATAAATTAAAACACTATTGGGTTCCTCCCTAAATTTTAAAAGTGGGAAGGGGTTCTGAAAAAAATGTTTAAGAAACAATGACTCAGACTATTGCAATAATTTGTTTAACTCGTATGCTTGGCTCTCAACAAGTCTGGGTGGCTCAGCACTGTCAAAAAAAATGCTCAGTGGAACATTAGTAAGAGATACCAAGCAGAATATGTTGAATTATTTTCATTATATAAATATAAAATATGATCTAAATGGCAAAATCTCCACTACTTATAAATATTTTTTTTAAAAAAACACCCACCTCAAATAATGTAGATTAATATTTAACTTCTGACATATTTCTTCTTGATACTTACTGGTAATACCTACTGGTATAAACTTTAGAGATCATATTCTAAGTACTGAGAGAAGATAATATCTGTAGCTCATTGTTGAATTGTGGGTATGAGATTGGTGGTTTTCTTGAAGACGTTTCATTACCAAACCAGGTAATATCATTAGTGTTAATATTTATTTATTTATTTTATTTATTTATTTTATTTGTCAATCGCTTACAAGATAATAGGTATAAGTATATACCTAGTTATGAATACAAGAAGTGAGTACATATAAGAAAAATAAAAGAAACAATAGGACAGGGACGGTAGGCACGTTGGTGCGCTTATGCACACCCCCTACAGACCTCTTAGGAAAGGGGTGAGGTCAATAGTAGACAGTCTAATTAATAATAAATAATGAAATGTCTGCAAGAAAACGTCCAACTTCAGAGAGCATCAAGGATCTCACATAAGTGTTTGCACTTATCCTGTGCTGTAAAATGAAACATGTATGGAAACTGTTCTTGCTAAAATTGTGTGTGTGTGCTGATAAGTGCTATGCTGTTAGTTTCACCATTGCTGCATGTGGTGTGGCTCATCTTGTCCATGGCTTCCATACCAAAATCATTTTGTCTCAGCTGTGGCGTTAGCCATCTTGGCTTTCCCTATCTATACGATGAACGTATATTTGGTGTTTGACTTTTCCATTGATTATTGGCAGGTGTCAAGTTGTTAGTTGCTGCATCTAACTTTGCCCATTTCTAAGACAGCATCTCCCTTGGGGACATTGACAACTCCAGTCAATCTCTCTTTCTTTCCAATGTCCCGAGCTTAACCTGGATCTGTTACAGCCAGATCCCAATGCTGGAAAGATGAGCAGCAGAGATGGTACTCAGAAGGTTCTGACCAGTTCTGGACAACCGGTAGCGGAGATTTTGAGTAGTTTGGAGAACCGGCAAATACTACCTATGATTGGCCCCGCCAACCCCATCTATTCTCTGCCTCCCGAGTCCCAGCTGATCGGCTGGGTCTTCTTTGGTTGCCCTGCACAGGAGAGCGGAGCTGGAAAGAAGATTAGTGGGATGGGGAGGGAAGGGGGATTTTACAGTAACCTTCCCCCAGGAGTGGGGAGGAAATGTGGATTTTGCAGTATCCTTCCCCTGCCACGCCCACCAAGCCATGGCATGCCATGCCCACCAAGCCACGCCCACAGAACCAGTAGTAAATTTTTTTTGCATTATTACTAAAGTTTCTTTTAGTTGTATATTCCAAATTTACAAAATATAGAAAAATTACTAAAACATGAAAAATGGTTGCAAGACTTGGTTTTGGCCAGTCTAGAGAAAAGAAAGATTAGTGGGGGAAACATGATAGCAGTGTTCCCTTATGTGAGGGGCTGCCGCAAAGAAGAGCGGATCAACTTATTTTCCAAAACACTAGAAGGCAGGTCAAGAAATAATGGATAGAACTAATCGAGAGAAGCGACCTGGAAAGAAGGAAAAACTTCTTAAGAGTGAGAACGATTAACCAGTGGAGTGGCTTGCCTTCAGAAGTTGTGAATGTTTAATCACTGGAAGTTTTTAAGAAGAGATTGGACAGCCACCTGTTTGAAATGGCAAAATGGTGATGGCAAACCTATGGCCAGAGTCCTCTCTATGGGCACACAAGCCGTTGACCCAGCTCAGCTCTGCCGTGCATGCGCACGTGCCTCCTACTGGCCAGCTGGCCTTTGGGTCTCTGCTGTGCATGTGGGGCAGGGCACATGCATGGAGGATGCTCACGCGTGCATGGAGGGATGTGCGTGGCATGTGCAGGGGGCAGGACACATGCACAGAGATGCATGCGAATGTGCGGGTGTTATGTATTTAGCAAAGTATCCTTGGTGTCAAGGATTAATACAGCAGATGGAAGTAGTGTTCAATTTGTAGCAGTGAGTATTGAACCACACAAGCACAGCAGTTGAAGTGCAAAGTCTTTATATACAGTGATGTAAACACAGTCCAAGTTCCATTCCAATTATCATACACAGTTCATCCATCGGTAGATTAGATTACTAACCATTCTTGTTCAGTAGATATAACAGCAATACATCATCTTCAATACATCCATGCATCAATGGAGAAATATAGTTACAGAGTTGAAGATACTTGCCAAATAGTAGAGTAGCATAGTAGAAGCCTAGCAAACCAGTAGCAACATTCCTGTAGCACTCACAGAGACTTAACAACAGACACTCGAACAGATACTAGCCATGTACTCTCTGGCTTCTTACTATATAGCACTCCTGCTTCCTGTAGCCCATCAGCATTGTGGCTACAAGATAATGCTGAGTCATTTCTGACTTGCACCCATATATGGTAAACCAATACAGTTAAGTTTATTAAACCTAACAGCGGGGATGCACGCACATTACATTTTGGGATGCTCCTGCGCGTATCCACTTTAAGCACTTGGTGCCAAAAAGGTCAGCCATCACTGTAGGTTCTCCTGCTTTTGAGTACAGAATTGGACTAGAAGAACTTCAAGATTCCTTCCAGCTCTATTCTGATTGATATTGATTGATTGATTGATTGGGCTTGTAACATTTTACATTTACAGCAGAAAATGGGGACAGATGTTGCTTTTGGTGAGCAATCAGATCAAACAAACTCATCAGGAACTTGTAGTCCTCTTCATTCATAGCAGGACAGGGATGGAGGAAGCTTTGAGCTGGAGTCTCACTTTGCAGAGAACCATTTTTGTGTCGGTCTGGTCCAAAACTGAGGCTTTTCACCCTCAAACAAATGACAAGATTTTTCTGAGCTTGTAGTTTCTTTTGCAAGAATACTATGTTGTTGTCAATAACAATCATACTTTTTCATTTGCTATGTTGTTATGTTGCTTGTTTTTGAATGACTCCAGAAGATAACATCAAACAACAAAAAGATGAAAACAAAATTTCAACCCTCAACGTTCAACAATGTTTCCTTATTAGAAAGCTCTGTTCAAGAGATTGCTTTGAGTTTCAGAATTGCAACCATCCTCTAGATGGTGCTACCATTATGTTACATGGAGCTAGCACACATTTCTGCTTGAAAAAGTGACTCGATTCCATGTTCCCTTTGGTGCAAGAAAGCCAACATGCTTTCAAATGTATCTTGAGTTCAGAATTAGTTGACCGGGATGAAATGGAGCTTGTAGAGTTAATTAGCAATAAGGCTTTTAGAAAATAATTATGCTTGCACAAGGATGGATTTACTTTGACAATAAATGTTAGCCTGGTCCAATTCTTTGCTTGATCCTGGATGACTTCCTCAACTACACCTTCTGCAGGCCATTCAGTCCAGCTAAAAAGATGCAAGCCATAACTGGTGTTTTTGATTAAATGCAGGCTGTGAGTACCTCCAGAGTGCCAGCAATTGCATCTGTTTTTGAATGCTAATGGAATTTTATCATTTTCTTTTTCTATAGAGATCAGATGTAAGTCTCTGGAAATCATTCCTTTATATCGGGAGCAAATTGATAATAACTTCAGCTTGCTTGGAAATGGCACATTTCTTCTTTTTATTCCATCAGAGCAATAAGCTTACAGAGCAGTTTGTAAGGAAATAAATATTTCATATTCTGCTAACTTTTCCGTCCCAGTTTAAGGAAACTTCAAACAAGAGTTTCTCATCTAGGATTGACTCATCTCTGCCTCCAAATACAGTGGCTTTGGAACCATTTATTTGCCTCAACTGTAGAGTCTTGTAGTTTGGTAGTAGAACATATATTTTAAAGTTAGAATCAGAGGTGGTATTCAGCCAGTTCTAACCAGTTCTGGAGAACTGGTGGTGGAAATTTTGAGTAGTTCGGAGAACTGGCAAATACCAGCTCTGACTGGCCCCACCCCCACCTATTCGCTGCCTCCCGAGTCCCACCTGATTGGCTGGGTCTTCTTTGGTTGCCCTGCACAAGAGAATGGAGCTGGAAAGCAGGTTAGTGGGGTTCCCTGCCATGCCCACCAGGTCACACCTGCCTTGCCCACCAGGCCATGCCCACCAAGCCATGCCCACAGAACCAGTAACATTTTTTGAATCCCACCACTGGTTAGAATACCTTGGAGTCATCTCTGGCATTTGCCCCAAATGGGTCCATATAATGCAGTTAAGTAGGATATGGCTTTCATTTAGAGCAGTGTTCCTTAACTGGGGCAACTGAAAGATGGGTGAACTACAATTTCCAGGATTCTCCAACCAGCAAGCTGAAGTGCACTCATCTTCCAGTGGCCCAGATAGAAGAACACCAGGGTAGAGATTGACCATTAGACATATGGTTTTATGCTTTATTGCTTTATGAACAAAGTTAGGAAGCGTCTCCATACCCGGAGTAGCCAAGCCTCCATGACTTGGGAATACTAAGCTGCCTGATAGTAAGATGCAAAGCTCCATTCATCTCGGGCAGAAATATATATATATAAATATTTTTGTGCTTTCAGTAGCTTCTTATTGCTCTGATGATGTAACAACTAGAGGGAAAACATCCAATCCAAAGAGAAGTCCCTGAAAAATGCAAGAACTCCACACCAGTTGATCTGTCCACTAGTAAGCAAACATTTATTGAAGAGGCGATGAAAAAGATACAGAAGATAAGTCTAGATAGAAATTTCTCTTTGGAAAATGTTCAGAGAAGAGCGACTAAGATGATCAAAGGCCTGGAGACTAAACCGTATAAAGAACGGCTGCAGGATTTGAGTTTGGCTAACCTAAAGAAAAGAAGAATTAGGGATGACATGATAGCAGTATTTCAGTATTTGAGAGTCTGCCACAAAGAAGAGAGAGTCAAATTATTCTCCAAAGCAAATTATTCTCCAGAGGGCCGGACAAGAAATAATGGAAACTAATCAAGGAGAGAAGCAACCTGGAATTAAGGAGAAACTTCCTAACAGTGAGGCCAATTAACTAGTGGAACAGAAGTTGCCTCTAGAAATTGTGGGCGCTCCATCACTGGAGGTTTTTAAGAAGAGACTGGACAGTCACTTGTCTGACATGGTATAGGTTCTCCTGCTTGAGTAGGGGCTGGACTAGAAAACCTCCAAGGTTCCTTCCAGCACAGTGCGCTATTTGGATAATGAAATGTCTGCAAGAAAACAACCAAGCTCACAGTGCACCAGGGACCCTACAATTCTACCCTGAGCTAGTTTCTTCTCTGTAGGATCTTCATTTCATAAAGCTACTTGTCACTGTAAAATAGTTCTGTGCTGACATCTGTCTTGCAGGTCCTCAGAAGGTTTGTTCCTCTGCAAAATAAATAAATAAAAATTGTTATGATTGCACTGAATGAAGCAATGCATTTAAGTGACCCAGCCTAGGCTCATTGGTTGAATTTCTCCTTCATGTGGCATTGTACCTTAGTGAACCTTTAAATGCTTTAGTTACCTTCTCTGCCTCTCTGACAGCTTGCTAACCCAATGCATTATTCAGTTCAATCTCTCAGCAGCCCAGAGGCTGCAAAGGACAGGCGGTGCTAAATCTACGCAGAAATCTCTGGACACAATGTCAGAATAACATTCCTTTGATGGATCTGCCACTCCAAGAGTGCTGCGCAGGAAAAGCAAGTTAATAAATAACATACTGGTTTTGACATCTGAGAAGAACCGGGAACCCTACTGCTCTGTTGCTTTTTGGTAGGAGGAACAAGAGAGGAGGGGGGGGGGGGGAATGTTCTTGCTAGTTTCAGAGCTGGTGAGATGCTTTCATTAGGCCTGGGTGTAAATAAAAGCCGAGAAAATGTTTACTGCTTGTAGGAGCCTAAGTAACGGAAATGCAAATAAGGTTGTCTATCTTCCCAAACTCTCTTCTGAGCATGATTCATGAGTTTCCTTGTGGAATTTCAAATGGATTCCTGGGTGCAATTGTCAATAGCTTGATGATCCATAATGCACACACAGCAGTTGCTCTCCCTGAGTCCTGAATGTTAAAGGTGATGGAAGCTCCTAGAAGATTCAGTTGTAGGTATTACCCAGCAACAGCTTTTCATGCTTCTTGGCTTACATTACCTGATTTAACTCTTTAACAACCAGAAGTGTAAGTGGAAACTTGCTTCTTTATGCTTACATGTGTGGACATTACTTTGGTATAACTGTGTGAGGAGCTTTCTCCATAATTTCATTCGGATCTTTCTATTTCTCACAGTTTCCTTCATCTGGTACCTTTTAGAAGTCTTGAAACTAGAAAGCACAGGGTAATTCCGGCACTGTTAATTACCAAAATATCACAGAATCCTCAAGTTAGGGAAAGAATTCACCCTATGTTTGAAGACTGTCCAACTTTTATCGTTTCTACACTCTTGTGGGATAGTTAGGAAGACCAATGTTGTTGGTTTACGTAGTGTGTAAACCCATAGTCCCCTTTATCTGTAATCTATTGAACAAACTGGAGTTTATTGGTCCCTGGTGAAAATTGGAAGATCCATTTAAGTCCAATTTTAGTATCCTGGCTAGGACTCTTCTAAACCCTAGAATTGTCATGTTTCTACTTGAAGCTGTAGTTCTTAATAGGCACAATATAACTTAAGTTTCAAATCCAAGAATTTTCTCCAGTAAAGAATATTTGTAGCTCAGGGTTGAAATGAAGGATCCTTGATTCTCCCTTCTAATTGAAGAAAAGAACAGCATCAGAAGAATTTAGAACAAAATAAAGTTAGCACTGATGATGTTACCTAGTTTGGGTAATGAAACGTCTTCAAGAAAACAATCAAACTCTGAGAGCACCAATGACCCCTCATTTCTCCAAGTTCTCTTACCCTCCTCTTTCAGAATTTGTCCTCAATTGAATTAGTCCATAAATCCTGATCTTGTATAAAACTTGACAATTGAACTAAGAGGCTCAGTTCCTTGTTTTTTTTTTCCCAAGGTAACATCAGGAAAGTGCTAGCTTTATTTTTATTTTGTTCCAAATGCTTCTGATTCTGTTCATTTTTGTTTTATTATGTTTCTTGCCAGCTGCACTGTTATCGTTATTATGCCAAGATGAATTATTTTGATTATTGCCAACAGACTCTCTTCTTACAATTTTAAGCCCTTCATTTAGGAATCATCTGTTCTCTCACCTCATCTACATGAACGCAAAAGCAAAACACGGCTTTCTTTCTCTTTCTACAGTCATCTTCCTACCAGCAGCTGTTGTGAGAGGAAAAATAGCAACATAAAAGTTGAAGACAATTTGATATTAAAACTGTTATCCCATTTGGGTAACTAACTATGGAGAGTGCTTCTATTTGTGGCTATCGTTTTGCATGTGTATATATCCATTCGCATGTGCAGAAATAGCTTTGCTACAAGTTTTACTTGACAGTATTCTGTTATTTTTTCTGGTGCAGTCACTAAAAAGGCTGAAGTGAAGAAGCTAAGATATGAGTGTCGGTTCCTTATGAACCATCCTAGTCAACTTGGAGACCCTCTTATATCTGCAAACTATTTATTTAGTCTTGTCTGCCCAGCACTCCATGGAGCCTTTTCTGTGGTTCACTTTTGTAGTATTAGAGGGCAGGTAGAACAGAACAGGATGTAAAATGGAATAGGATGGGATGGGATGGAATAGAGTAGAACACAATAAAATATGATTTATTATGATTATAGAAAGGTATAGAATTAAAGGTATAATGTCCTTGCGAACAGAATGAGCCTGACACTCAGCTCTTGCATTTCTTTGTTGTATCTTCTAAGATAATACACACAAAGTACACTTTCACCTTCCAAGAGAAATCAGATTTGTTATTAAGGGAACGCGACTTGTTTCCTACTATTGGATTGATATCTTGTTATAGCTATCCATCAGTGAATCAAAATTTATTTATGATTTTGACCAAACTGTCACTGTCTCTAATAAAATTGCCAAAGACATAAGACATAAGCTGTCCTAATATTGGAGTGGAGACCTTAGTTCCTTGCTAAAATCACATATGATGGCTTCATATGATGGTGGAATCCTTGGTGCTTTCTGAGTTTGGTGGTTTGCTTGGAGATATTTATTACCTGACCAAAGTACCATGATCAGTTATTGATATTGATGCACTGCTCATGAGCATCTTGGTGGTGCACTGATGATATTACCTAGTTGGGTTATGAAATCCCTGAAAACTATTTGAGAGCACCAGGGACAGCATCAAGGGCTCCACAGCTCAACCCTGACTTACATATATTTAGTTTTATATGACTATTCCATAGCTTTTGTGCTGTCCCAGCCAGTCTATGGGAATTGGATAGTTACCTAGGAATTGTGAGCTGTCCCCTTAAGGGAATGCATTATGGGAAATGTAGTTAAAGGTATCCTGGGAAATGTAGTTCATGTCACGTGGCCACATCTGTAATCCTGATTGGTCACTAAATTGACCTTCGAGGGGTTGGGGGAGGTTTCCTCCCATTCTTGCCTGGACTCATGAACTGATAAGCAGCTTATTGTTATGTGATGGGTTAGGAAAAGAACCATCTTTTACCTGCAATGCTGATATACAAAGGATTGGTCATTATAGAAGAGCTTCATCACAAATGTGAGTTATGAAGATACCCGATGTACCAATAAATGTATTTCGTTATGGATGTTTTGTGGAATTATCTATCTGCATCTGCACAGCTATAAATCCATCTCTGCATGAGGCAAGACAGCTTTCCTTTTATTTCGTTGCCATTTCTAGGTTTTAAATTACTGGTTATTGACCATGATTTTATTTAATAAGCAACCAGTTTCTATTATAGCCAGTTTATTGATTCTTTCTTTGAAAATAACTCTGAGCGGGGCTTATCCAAAACATTTTATTGCTAGAGGTAAAGACTAATATAATGACTGCAAGCACCAATAGTGAAAGTAAGAGAGAGCATTGCCCCAAATCTTCTCCTACATCTTCACCATAAAACCCTTTAAAATATTTTTAGAAGAGCCCCAATAGGAGCCAGAATAAAATAGCAATGCAGAAGGGATACAAAAGATGGAAGGAAGCAATGCAGAAGGAAAAGAAGGAAAGAAGGGACAAAGAAGATGGAGACGCTGCTGCCTGCTTTTTCTGCTGCTCCTGAGTCAGCTATCACCTCAATTAGTTTGCAGCAATACAGGAAGATAGGATGGTTTTTGTGGTCTTAGGCCTGTTGCTCCTGCTGCTGCAGATTTTAACTTGATTTATTGAGATGGAAGGAACAGAATTACAAGAATTTCAGTGACTGTACAATTCTCTGGTTTAAAAATTATTTTTTTGTAGAACAAATGAATTTTTTAAAATTTGAATTGGCAAAGAGGTTGCTTTCTTCATTAAAGATAAAGGTGTTTGTTATGAGCTGTTTATGAAAATGTCTCCTGAATGGACTCGCAGATGGGTTGCTTTGGTTGGGCATGTTGTGTTATAGGCCTTCAACTCTCTTTCTTTCCTCACTCTCACCCTCAGACTTGCTTAATTTAGGCATCAGCAAGAAATTACATGTTAGTGAGGATTACAGAGATTACAGATTAACAGAGTTGGAAGAGACTTTGTAGGTCATCTAGTCCAACTCCCCACCCAAGCAGGAGACCCTACACCATTTCTGACAGGTGGCAGTCCAGTCTCTTCTTGAAAGCCTCCAATGATGAAACTCCCACAACTTCTGAAGGCAACTTCTGTTCCATGGGTGGATTGTTCTCACTGTCAGAAAATTTCTCCTTATTTCCAGGTTGAATCTCTTCTCCTTGTTCAGTTTCCATCCATTATTCCTTGTCTGGCCTTCAGGTGCGTTGGAAAATAGCTTGACCCCTCCTCTTTGCAGCAGCCCCTCGAATATTGGAAGACTGCTATCCTGTCTCCCCTGGTCCTTCTCTTCACTAGAGAAGTTCCTGCAAACGTTCGTTGTATGTTTTAGCCTCCAGTCCCCTAATCATCTTTGTTGCTCTTCTCTGCACTCTTTCTAGAGTCTCAACAACTGTTTTATAGTATGGTGACCAAAACTGGGTGCAGTATTCTAAGTGTGGTCTTACTAAGGCTTTATAGAGTGGTATTAGTACCTCACTTGATCTTAAATTAGTATATAGTTTAGTTTCTAGTAAGCATGGGATGCCTAGTTAAGACAAAAGTGGGAAATTGTCTTTCAAGGGCTGATTGCTTCCTGAAGGCGTCTAATTGGCCTCAATGGAAAAAAAAAGGTTCTGATGAATTCTTAGCTTAATCTAATTAAGCTTCTTCTTAGAGCTTTGGATCTGAGCTGTTGATTCAGGAATATAAAACCATTTGCTGATACATCTGAAAGAAACTTTCCAAGATTTCAGGTTGTGGTTTTTCCAGATCTGCCTGGAAATGTTGCAGATGCAACTTGAGGTCTTTTGCAAGCAAAGCAGACACACTTCCATTTTCTCTTCTCCCTTCTTGAATGGAGTTGGATACTAGTGGTGACATTCCAAAAGATTTACAAGCCACGATCCAAACCAATATATTTATATACATTAATTTGGTAGTTAACCCTAACCCCATGTATTATTTTCCTTTCAATCACATTCAACATTAAAATTATAGTATTGGCCATTTTTTGAAGAAGTCTGGGTCAGGCTCCAAAAACCAAGAAAGGTACAATGAGTTAATTTTTTAAAATTAAATTTATTTGTATGCCGCTTTTATCTTTTATAAATATCTCGAGGCAATTAACGTATCCAACACACTTTCCTCCTATTTTCCCCATGACAACCACTCTGTGAGGTGAGTTGAGCTGAGAGACTGGAGGACTGGCCCAAGGTCATCCAATGGCCTTTCATAGCTAAGGTAGCATTAATCCTCGCAGTCTCCTGATGTTGGCCAAAAGTCAATTAACCGACTTTCATGGCTAAGGTGAGTGTCAGGATTCCGGCAGTTACCCCCATCTAAATCAGAGGTGGTATTTAGCAGGTTCTGACCAGTTCTGGAGAACCGGTAGCAGAAATTTTGAGTAGTTTGGAATACCACCTCTGATTGGCCCACCCCCATCTATTTTCTGCCTCCCAAGTCCCAGTTGATTGGCTGGGTCTTCTTTTGTTGCCCTGCACAGGAGAACGGAGCTGGAAAGCAGGTTAGTGGGGTGGAGAGGGAATGGGGGTTTTGCAGTATTCTTCCCCTGGAGTGGGGTGGGAATGGAGATTTTGGAATATCCTTCCCCTGCCACACCCACCAAGCCATGCCACGCCCACCAAGCCATCAATTCAAACTCAATTCAAAGCAGTTTCCTTTATAAGTTCTTACCTATAAACAGAAATCTTGCCAAACTAAGGCTGATTACTTGCACCATAAAACATATCCACCTAGGAATGATTAGGGAGGAGCTGTCCTCACCCTCTTTCTCCCACACAAGCTCTGATGTCTTTTGATCCTGCCTGGAATCCAGACAACATTCCATCACGGTCTGAGACCTGAGGAATTGCATCTTCATTCTATTTCAGAGCAACATAAAACGAACAATCAATGCCTCCAGGTTCTCCTAGAAAGCTTCACATCTAGCAGGCTCTATGGGAGAAAGGACACAACTTTAAGAGGAGTTTTTGTCTGCTCCAGCAGGCACCTGTTTAGGTTGACATATAACACAATCCTTTTGCCAAGAACAAAATGCTTTAATGCTGTCATCATAATAAATGATTTGAACCAGAGTTAGTGGAGTGTTACTGTGTGCCTTTGTCCCCCTGCTTTGGTGGTAAACTTAAACCAAATTACATGGATAGTTTTAATTAAATTTGAATTGGCTGGGGTTTTATACCATTTTAAAGGCCGCTTGAGACCCTTGAGTTGCATTTAAAATGGAGTGTTGTAATTAGTGAGTTCTACATTTATTATAGTAGTAACTGCACTTTAATGAATTTATTTAGTACTAAACAAAGCTGCTCTAAACAGTTCTGATTACAGAAGGCTGTTAACTTCAGCAGTATATTTATTCCTTCTCTTAATTCTGTATATCTTTGAATTTTTGGTTACTTAAACTGGGACTGGATAATTAGAAAAGGAGCAGGGAGGGAGCGCTTATTAATTCATTTTACATTCAAGGCAGGAAAATTTTCCTTTGTGCTCACCCTTGTAGAGGAGGAGGAGAAGGAGGAAGAACAGTTGAAGGAAAAGTTGAAGTAGGTGGAGATGGAGGAGGAAGAGGAGGAGGAGAAGGAAGAGGAGGAGGAGATTAATATCTGAGTGAAAGGAATAATGCTGTTTCAGAGAATGCAGGACTGCCAGTGTTGTCCCTATTGACAACTTCTTAAAGAGGAGGAAAGAGCATTTCCCCCCAAAATTAAGACAGTTGCAGCAGAGGTGGTATTCAGCAGGTTCTGACCAGTTCTGGAGAACCGGTAGCGGAAATTTTGAGTAGTTTAGAGAACCGGTAGCGGAAATTTTGAGTAGTTCGTAATACCACCTCTGACTGGCCCCGCCCCCATCTATTCTCTGCCTCCTGAGCAGTGGTGGAATTCAAATTTTTTTACTACCGGTTCTGTGGGCGTGGCTTATTTGGTGGGTGTGGCTTGGTGGTCATGTGACTGGGTGGGCGTGGCTTGGTAGTCATGTGGCTTGGTGGGCGTGGCTAACCCGCCATCACTCATGTCAAGGGACGTTTCACCCAGTTCCTTCCTTCCCAGCCACTCCTTGTTACCTTCAGCCTCAATGTATCTATTGTTCTGTTAAAAAAATTCACCTTTTTTCGACTTTATTATCTGCATCCACGTATTATAGATGTACTTTTATGGACCGCTGAAAGGAGGAAATGGCTCACATGCTTTGTCCAAGAGTGTGATAGGCAGGTCACAAAACAGGGTTTTGAGGGGTTGCCACAAATAAGGGGGGGGGGGGGCAATGTATTTTCCAAAGCAGCAGAAGGCAAAACAAGAAGCAATGGATCGAAACTGAACAAAGAAGAAGCAACCTAAAACTAAGGAGAAATTTCCTGACAGTGAGAACAATTAACCAGTGGAACTGCTTGTCTCCAGAAGTTGTGGACGCTCCAACACTGGAGGTTTTCAAGAAGAGACAGGACAACCATTTCTCTGAAATGGTATAGGGAAGGCAGCCTTGGCAACTTTAAGACTTGCAGACTTCAACTCCCAAAATTCTGGGGGGAATTCTGGGAGTTGAAGTCCAGAAGTCTTAACGATGCTAAGGTTGGAGACCCCTGGTATAGGGTCCCTCCAAAGATTATTCTGACACCTTTGCCTGGCTCTCCACTCAGACTTGGCATCCTCAGTTTTCCTGCCTGAGCAGAAGGTTTGGACTAGAAGACCTTTCTCTCTTCCTCTCTCATTCCCTCTTTTTCTCTTTCCCTCTTTTTCTCTCTCTCTCTCAAAGCCACGGCTGGCCAAGTACTCTTCCCTATCTTCCCCTTCTCTCCCCCACTCTGTGTGTGTGTGTGTGTGTGTGTGTCCCACAAAGCCGCGGCTGGGCTTTCCTTTTTCTTTTTTCTTTTTGGAATCAAGACTGGCTGAACAAGGATCTCCAGCCACGCTGGAAGCATCCCTTCGGCTGACCCATCTCCTCCTCCTTCTCCTCCTCGGGTGTGCGTGCACGCCATCCTCCCGGCCCTGCCACAGCTGCCAGTTGTGAGAGGAGGGGGAGGGGGAGATCGGTCGACCGAAGAGACGCTTCCAGCACAGCTGGCGATCCTTGTTCAGCCAGTCTGGATTCCAAAAAGAAGAAATGAAAATAGCAAGGAGCACCAAGGAAAGCCCAGCTGCGGCTTTGAGGGAGGGAGACACACACACACACACACACAGAGTAGGGGGGAGAGAGGGGAAGATAGGGACCCAGCCACTTTGCTATCCCCTGCCGTCACCCTTACCTTCTCAGGCCAGGCGAGGGAGGGGAGGGTGAGGGGCAGGAGGACCAGCCATTGCAGGCATATCAGGACAAAGGAGAAGCCCCGGGACATCCACCTACCCACCTGCTGGCTGGCTGAGCCAGGCTGGGCTGGAAGAAGCGTGTCAGCCGGTAGAAGGCAGAAAATGTGCTCCGGGAGGGCAGGCAGGCGGGCGGATGTCCCGGGGCTGTTGCACATGCGTACTGCATGTGTAGCAGCTACACACGCAGTGCGCATGTGCAGCAGCCCTGGGACATCCGCCTGAGCTGTGCCATGGCACCCCATGGTTGGGAAAGCCAGGAGAGTGAACAGGACAAGTGGGCGACCGGGCGACCCGGTTCGGGGGCGTGGTAGCCAGGGGTCGCTACCAGTTCTGCGACCCACGGCAAATCACCGCTACCGGTTCTCCCGAATAGGCGAGAACCGGTTGAATAGCACCTCTGCTCCTGAGTCCCAGCTGATTGGCTGGGTCTTCTTTGGTTGCCCTGCACAGGAGAACAGAGCTGGAAAGCAGGTTAGTGGGGTGGGAAGAAAATGGGGATTTTAAAGTATCCTTTCCCTGCCACACCCACCAAGCCACACCCACAGAACCGGGAGCAAAAAAAATTGAACCCCACCACTGAATTGTAGGCTGATAAGCATAGTTCTAGTTTCAGTATACAATCTCTAACTTAAAATGGCATTAATACAAAAAAAAAAAAGATTTGAAATTAGCCTTTGGGGAAAAAGTTCAAAAAGTGTTCGGTGAATGGTACAGTGATGGGCTAAATGATTGACTTAAAATCACCCAGTGAGCTTTCTTAGCTGAAGCTGAGTCTCCACGTTCTTCATGTGGTGGTTTTTTTCCCGATTGCTCGAAATATTTCCTATTTTTATACCAGTTGGAAAATATATTTTCAATCTATTCAAATGGCCTAAAATGCATTGATAAATTTGTGCTGAGGAAGAGTAAAATGAACACATAAATGTAGCTCTTTGACCACAACACAAAAATGCTTTTTGCTATCTTTTCTGTTTTTTTTTTTTAAAAAAATATTTATTTTTGTTTGGACCTTCAAACATTAACCAGCTTGAACAGTTGCTTAGGTTTTTGAGATGAGCCAAAGTTGGTTAGATGCTTCCATCTAACTCTGACAACTGATTAGGAGAATACCAACGTTCTCCTGCATGATGAAAAATATTGTTGACTCCCATTTAGAATGAATCACATTCATCCAGTTTTGAGGCGGAGAGGACTTTCATGTGTGGTTGGCATCCATGTAATTAGGCGTGTGATCCCACTATTCAGGAAAGCATCTGCTTCTTATGAAAACCCTTCTGCTGCCTGCTGGCTGCCTGTAATTTGGCAGTTCAAATCTCACCAGGCTCAAGGTTGACTCAGCCTTCCATCCTTCTGAGATCGGTAAAATGAGGACCCAGATTGTTTGGGGCAAGGGGCTGACTTTGTAAACCGCTTAGAGAGAACTATAAAGCACTGTGAAGTGGTACATAAGTCTAAGTGCTATTGCTATTGCCAATCCATCCATCCTAACTGTCTCAAGGTTGACTCAGCCTTCCATCCTTCCGAGGTGAATAAAATGAAGACCCAGATTGGTAGGAGCAAGAGGCCAGCTCTGTAAACTGCTTAGAGCAGGGGTCGCCAACCTTTTGGACCTCAGGGACCACCAAACTCATAATTTTAAATCCCAGGGACCACTAACCAGTTCTGTGGATGTGGCATAATTTGTGGGTGTGGTTTGGTGATCATGTGACTGGCTGGCATTGGCTTGTATGTAGATATTATAAATATTTATATAAATATTGATTTTTTTAATAAAAAAGAGCAACTTTTACCCAAAATCCAGCAAAGCAGGCAGGCAGATTGAGTTGCTCACAGAATCATTCAGTGATCTATCTATCTGCCATCGGCTAGCTCAGTCTGTCACATAAAATTTGCTTGCTGTGGGTCCACACTCAGTAATAGAACCTTCACTCCTAAGAGAGGTTCGGCTGTGCTTAAAAGCAGAGCCAAAGATCTAAAGACTAGCTAGAAATCAAGAAATCCAACCATTTCCTGCTTCCTATCTAATCTAAATGTCACAGCTGATGGTTGGAAAAAATAGTAATTTAGCAGGCAAGTTTGCCAGGTAAGGAATGAGTGGGCAGGGAGGGTTCCTGCGGGCCATGTGGGCGGCCCAGCCTTGTGTTTCTGTGCAGCCTGGATTAATTGCTTTGTGGGGGGTACTCTTAGGGTGAGATTTCTCTGAGGCCCACCAAAATTTTCTCATGGCCCACTGGTTGGCAACCACTGGCTTAGAAAGAGCTATAAAGTTATAAAGCACTGTGAAGTAGTATGTAAGTCTAAGTGCTATTGCTATTGCTAAACCAAAAGCATCTATTCCCTCTTCCAGTTGCTCACTGATGAAGTTTGCTTGCTGAATGAAAATGCGAAAAATAGAACACAGGAAGCAGAGGTGGTATTCAGCAGGTTCTAACCAGTTCTGGAGAACCGGTAGCGGAAATTTTGAGTAGTTTGGAGAACCGGCAAATCCCACCTCTGACTGGAGATTTTACAGTATTCTTCCCCTGCCACGCCCTCCAAGCCACGCCCACAGAACCGGTAATAAAAAAATTTGAATCCCACCACTGCCCTATTCCTATAGGTTATTTACTTCACGGAAATGTCTGTCTTTACTCTTCAACATCTTTCATTTTGAACTCTCTCTCTCTCTCTCCTTTTGTTGCCTTACAGCTTCTAATAATTTCATTGCCTGTTGCCTTTGATTTATGCTGGCCTGACCATGAAGAGGAACTAGTCCAACCTGTCAGTTTGTTTTCTATGGAGGGATTTATGCAATGTGGCTTTCTTTGCTGTATGTTTTTGCTACGTTTTCTGAAATGTAAATTGGGATTGTCTGCACATCCTGGATCTTGCAGGGGCTCGCTTGATTGCCCCTTGGTTTTGAAGAAGCAACTGTGAAGAACTCATTTGCCTCCGTCTCTATAGCTTGTTTTTGCACAGGTCTAAGAGAAATCAGACACATCTTCATATCTCCCATCCCATTTGCCTCTTCTCTCATACCAGTTTTTCCTCCTATCTTTGAACTCTAGGTGCCAAGATATTCCTCTTTTTTCATAGTTCACATTAACTGAGTTTTTCCTCCTTTTATTAAAGAGTGCCTTCTGTTGTAAAGCTATCAATATGGGCTGATTTAGCTCTTCTAATGTTGCTTGGAAAATACCTGATGTGTTTATTAAAACTAGGTCTTTGCATCTCGAAGATTTTAAAAAATTTGTTGGAGGTGGGTTGGTGGAGAATAATAATTCTAATTTATTAAGAGATCCTTTTTCAAGGACCTGATTCTAGAGAAAATAAAATTACGAACAGGGACATTTGTCTATGTTGTTGCCTTCTTTCCATTCCTCAGTTCCCATCAAGAAAACAAAATCATTTTTACCTTGCATCAATTTGCATTTTTAAGAATATTTGCTTGCAAATTTGTGCATACTTTCATGGTCATTTCTCTTAACACGTTCCTAATATGTTTTATCTGCATTTTGTTTGTGTCTCTGTTTTATAGACAACTCATTCTGGTTATCTGTAGCCATGATAGCCTCATAATAACAGGTTTTTCAGATCTGTGTTGATAATTAGATATCAGACTTACCTTGGTATACATATAAAACTTTCTATATCTACGTTACTCATTTGCAAAATGGCAGATAGGCTGTGGTTCATTGATAACATTTCTTAGAGCACTGCACATCAGAACAACTAGACACAAGGACAGTTTTTTCCTGAACAGCATCACTCTGCTAAACAAATAATTCCCTCAACACTGTCAAACTCTTTACTATATCTGCATTACTATTACTATTAATCTTCTCATCACTGCTTAACACCCATCCCCTCCCACTTGTGATTGTATGACTGTAACTCTGTTGCTTGTATCCTTATGATTTATATTGTTTCCTAGTATGATTCGATTGATTATTGTATCCTATGAATATTATTAAGTGTTGTACCTGATGATTCTCGACTCTTGACAAATGTATCTTTTCTTTTATGTACACTGAGAGCATTTGCACCAAGGCAAATTCCTTGTGTCTCAAATCATACTTGGCCAATAAAGAATTCTATTCTATTCTTAGGAAGGGCTAGTACTTGATTGTATGCACGATGGACGTGTAGATGGTGTTCCTACTTGCTCAGTTGTAGCAGATCTTGCACTGTCAACTTCATTCCTCTTGGCAGTTGGTCTTCCTCAGAAGTATTGTTTGACAGGTGATGGACAGGTGATGGAAGACATTGCCCTGGTTGCTTCATGAGGCTGATACAGGTAATTCTTGCTTGCAACCATTCATTCAGTGACCATTTCAAGTTACAGCAGCATTGAAAAAAGGGACTTACAATTGATCCGCGCACTGATGGCTGTTGTAGTGTCCCCACAGTCCCCCGATCAAAGTTTAGTGCTTGATGATCAGCATGGATTTACGATGGATGCAGCATCATTGGGGTCATGTGATAACCATTGCCTACCTACCCAGCTGGTTTCTGACAAACAAAGCAATGGGGGAAGCCATATTTGCTTAACAATTACGTGGGTTGCTTGACAGCTGCAATGAATTTCTGAACAACTATAGCAAAAAAGGTTTTATTTGGGAGCAAAACTCACTTAAACAACTGACTTGCTTTTCAATGGAAATTCTGGATGCAGTTGTGGTTATATGTCAAGAACTATCTGTACTGTACTGTACTGTAGTGACTTCTCTGGTCCACATTGTTCTTTCACTGGATGTTTGTGTGACTCACTGGAAAGAAGAGAGAGATATTTACAGACCCCTCACATCCTGGACATAAACTGTTTCAACTCCTTCCCTCAAAATGACGCTATAGAGCACTGCACACCAGAACAACTAGACACAAGAACAGCTTTTTTCCAAAAAACCATCACTCTGCTACACAAATAATTCCCTCAACACTGTTCAACTATTTACAAAGTGTACGCTACTATTACTGTTAATCTTCTCATCACTCCTTATCACCCATCTCCTCCCACTTGTAACTTTGTTTCCTAGTATGATTTGATGTTGATTGTACCCTATAACTATCATTAAGTGTTGTACATTATGATTCTTGATTCGTAACGAGTGTTTCTTCTTTATGTATACTGAGAGTATTTACACCAAGACAAATTCCTTGTGTGTCCAATCACACTTGGCCAATGAAGTATTCTATTCTATTCTATTCTATTCTATTCTATTCTATTCTATTCTATTCTATTCGGACAATAAGCTTGGGACATTCCCTCCATTCCCATAGACTCAGGCTCAGGCTCCCTCTTATTACTTGCTGATTTCCTTATACTAGAATGGAACCCATGCTGAAGACTGTAGGACAGACAGTGAGATCCAATCAGGCGCAATCTTTTATTAGCTTATTCCTAATGGACAGAATCTTGCCAAACAAAAGTTATAACCTTCTAATCCTGCGGCCCCCAACTTTTTAGGCACCAGGAACCAGTTCCATGTAGAGAGGTTTTTCCGTGGACCAGAGGGGGCGTGGTTTTGCATGCTGCCTGCATCCCATGAATGGGGCTTTGCTTGTTTGCGTGGCCCAGTTTCTGGCATGCCATGGCCTGGTGCTGGTCCAGGAACCAGGGATTGGGGACGCTGTTCTAACCTACTAGATACATCCTGAGAGATTCTGGAGTACAGCTACCACGAACCTCTTCTCTGCTGCCTCAACCAAATCAAAATTGTGCAGTCTCTTAATCTGGATTCCTTTCTGGGAAAACTTTGGGTTCCAAAAAAGTGCCCCCATTGTTTCTGCAGGTGCATTTCCACCACATGGCTGACCCTTTTGGCAAACAGTTTTCCCCAAAATAACACTTCTTCAGTGAAGGTACACATGTCTCTAGAAGGATGTTGGATGGGATCTATTTATTTATTTATTTGTTTGTTTGTTTTGTCAATTGCTTACAAGATAATAGGTATAAGTATATACATAGTTATGAATACATGAAATGGGTACATATAAGAAAAATAAAAGAAACAATAGGACAGGGATCGTAGGCATGTTGCTGCGCTTATGCACGCTTCCTACAGACCTCTTAGGAAAGAGGTGAGGTCAATAGTAGACAGTCTAAGGTTAAAGTTTTTGGGGTTTGGGGAAGAAACCACAAAGTCAGGTAGTAGAGTATTCCAGACATTGACCACTCTGTTGCTGAAGTCGTATTTCCTGCAATCAAGTTTGGTGCGATTAACCTTGAGTTTGTATCTATTGTGTGCTCTTGTGTTGTTATGGTTGAAGCTGAAGTATTCATTGACAGGTAAGTCATTTCAATGTATGATTTTATATACCATACTTAGATCAGATCGAAGGCGGCATAGTTCTAGGTTTTCTAGGTCTAGAATTTCAAGTCTGGTGGCATAATATTTTATTTTAAATATTTTATTTATAAATTTATAATAAATTTATATTTATTTATATTAAATTATAATAAATTTATATTTTATTTATAATATTTTATTTTAAAGAGGTCAGCTTTAATAGTGTCGTCGCTGCAGTCTTTACCATTAGGTCCTTTCAGGGGTGGGATGGACCTTGAGTCTTTTAGTTTGTTGTTTACAAAATATAAATATAAAAATATAAAATGTGTCTAGCATTTTGATAACGGAGAGAATTGCAGCCTTATGGTGCTTTCTTGGTCAGTGCTGAAGTCAATGGCTAGCAAGCACATTTCTTTAGTGGTGCTACTGGCTATAATTCTCATAATACCTAAAATAACCTAAATAATGTTATAACTTGTAATGCCATTTAGGTTATTTTTATTTTTTAACATTATTTTTATACCATTGTATTTCCCAAGGAACATGATAAGACAGAGTTGTATAGTGATGTGTTGTTGTTTTTTTGATTGAGATGAGCCAATCTTTCCTTGCACTGTGTAACTCCAACATAAAGTGAAATTTAATTTTTCTTTTGACTGAAATGCTAATCAGGGGAATGCAGCAATGGATTCCTTACCAGTAAATGCGAATTCTGATCACATCTTTCTTGCTGACAACATTATTTGTTTTCATTTTACAGTTATAGCAGTAAAAATATTGTCAACCATATCATTACAATGTTTAAGTACTTAAAATGTAGGCTAACCCATAAATATAATAACTGAATGCATGCAAGCATATAAAATATCTTTGGCAAATGTCTGTTGGACTAAACTTGGACTAAATCCTTCCACCAAGGGATTGATTGGACATAAGGAATAAAGAAAGGTTGAGATCTACTATTTAAAAATATATATTGTTTGCTTGAGTTTTCAATGTTATATCTTTGCATATCTTGGCTCCAAAGATGCGTATTGTTTTGAAGGAAGACTGGTTTGACAAAATGTATAGGTACTATATGTGAATTTGCAATTTGATTTCACTTGTGAATTCAGGAAATGCAAATAATCAGGTGTGCATTAAAATGTGAAATGAATGCTTTCTTCCTTCCAGTTCCACTTAAGATTATAGAACCATAGGTCTGGAAGGAATAATGGAGGTCTTCTATTATTATTTGTTAAACTTATTTTACAGTGAAAGGGAAATAATAAAAAAATAAACATAACAATAGCAAAGCAATGATACAATAAAAAATAAAGGAAACTACTATAATATGAATTTTAAAAGTTCAGCTTCCTGCTCAAGCCACGAGACTTTATATCATTTTGACAAATGGTCGTTCAGGCTATTCTTGAAAACCTCCAGCGATGGAGCACTTACAACTCTGGGATGCAAAGTGTTCTTTTGATGAATTGTTCTCACAGTCTGTTCTGACCCAACGTGGTTACCAGCAAGAAAATCTCAAATGAACACAGCAACTCAAACCTTCACAGCTTTAATCTACAAATAAACTTCTTTGTAGATAAAAGATGGCTTGCAGCCAATTAGTCCAACCAGAAAAGCCTTGACAGAATTCTTCAGTTAAGCCGGAGTCTTCACACACAATGCTGAGTCCTTAGAACGGTTTTGCTTTCTGCAAAAGCAAAGACCTTTTGAAACCAGGCTTATATTCCCTGGAGGGAGGAGCCATTACATTGCATCCTTACTCCCAAGTTTCCCGTACTGCTGTAATTGTTCTTTCTTCCAAGTAATCCTTGTGCACGCGCACTTGGCACAGGCTCCTTGGGAACATCTTCGTCACTGTTGCCAGCACCCACAATCTCTGAAGGCAGCAGTCCACTCCCTGAGGGTCCTGGCCCCTCATCCGAGTCCTCGCTGTTCTCCACCGTCCGCACCTGCTGCCAGCTAACCACAACACAGTCAGGAAAATTATTCTTAATTCTAGGTTGCATCTCTCTTTAACAAGCTTCAATCCATTACTTCTTGCCCTGCCCTCAGGTGCTTTAGAAAATAAATTGATCCCTTCTTCTCCTTAAGTAGTGGAAGACAGCAATCATGTCACTCAGTGGTGGAATTCAAAAATTTTTACTACCGGTTCTGTGGGTGTGGCTTGGTGGGCGTGGCAGGGGAAGGAGACTGTAAAACCTCCAGTCAGAGGTGGTATTTGCCGGTTCTCTGAACTACTCAAAATTTCCGCTACCGGTTCTCCAGAACTGGTCAGAACCTGCTGAATTCCACCTCTGATGTCACTCCCTAATCTTTCTCTTCATTAGACTAAACATACCTAATTCTTTTAACCATACTGTTATTTTTTATTAGTTTTGTTGCTCTTTAATTATTAATCCTTCTCATTCTAACTGGTGCATAATTTGAGAAGACTTAAGGATTACAGTTGGCTCTGAATCCCATCCAGTTCATAACACATCAAAATTAGGTTAACTACAATGAAAAATAATTCTATGTCACAAATCTGCCTCCTTGCATTTATCCACATGTGTAATATTCAGTTGCAGCTACTCTTCGATGTAGTTAATTGTGGAAGACCAGACAGGTAAATTCCTCTGGGTTATTACAATGGTTATATGGGTATCTTCTTCTTGATGTAGACATGATGGCACAAGCAAAATGAGGCAATAAAATGGATAGATATTGCAAACAATATTGATAAAACAATCATGGAGAAAGAAAACTAATACATCAGAACTAAGCTGTAGACACAAGAGAGGAATTAGTACATAGAAAATAAACTGAATCCTTTCTCTTATATTATTAAAGCCAAGGAAGTAACATATGTGAACTCTGATATGCAAATATCCCTTTTACTTATGAATTCACTCAGTGGATTAAAGCAAACTGGTGAATGCTGCAGTATTGAGTCAAGCCAGACATTAGGGCTGTCTTAAAATTATCATGGAGCAAGACCAAGGGAACAAAACCATATATATTTCAGGAAGATCTCTTTAATTCCAGTTTATTTATTATTTTATTTATTTTTATTTATTTGATTTGTCAATCGCTTACACAATAATAGGTATAAGTATAAACATGAGTAAGAATACAGAAAATAGGTACAATTAAATGGGGACAATAGGACAGGGATGGGAGACACGATGGTACATTTATGCACACCCCTTACAGACCTCTTAGGAATGGGGTGAGGTCAATAGTGGATAGTTTGAGGTTAAAGGAGTGGGGGTTTTAGGATGTAACTACAGAGTCAGGTAGTGCATTCCAGGCATTGACCACTCTGTTGCTGAAGTCAGGATAGATCATATGAAATCTTGGCAGATGTAATAGGAATTCAACAGCCTCATTTTTAGTGAATTGATGAAGGAGTGTTTCTTTGAAGGCTTTGAAAAGCTTCTTCTATATTTCTCTTCAACTAGGCTAAGGTACTGTTTATATCCAGAGTCATTCATTGTCTCTTGATTGTCAGGGCCTTGGTGCTCTCTGAACTTGCTTATTTTCTTGCAGATGTTTCATTATCCAACTAAATAGGATCCCACAGTTCAACTCTGAGCTACAAATATTCTCTATGTGTCTTTTAGTTGTTTGTTCATTTTCTCTTGTCCTCATTGCCCAGCTTATCCAGAATATCTCATTTGACTTAGTCTTGAATAACTCAGCATAAGGATTTCTTAATCTCATTCCTTTCTTCCTGAATAATAATAGCTTTCCAGTTTACAGGGTAGCTTAAAGGCAGGATTAGGAAATACATGGTTATTTAATGGCTAGTCATGCCTATGGCCATTGGTGCTGGAAATGACATTTCAGCACTATCTGGAGTGTTACTTCCTGTTCTAGATGTTTGAGAAGTCCATTATCCATCAGTGCTGGCCATCCTTGTTAGATATTGGGAGTTCCTTTCTTGTTGAGGCTTATCGAAATAACTGCTGGAAAGTACACACTACATTTATATGGTTATATTATTATTGACATTTAAACCTGTGTTTATTCTTCTCTCCAAATCTCAGTTCAAATCTGCTTCCTTTACATGTTAGCTGTAAAGGCTGCCTTTATTCCTTTTTCTGAAACAAATTGTGAATTTGGAGGTTCTCAGAATCTAGTTAAGCTTTGATTTTTGTTGTTCAGTCACTGAGTTTTATCTGATTCTTTGCAGCTGCGTGGACCATTGCACACTTGGCTGCTCTGTCTTCCACTGTCTCCTAGAATTTGCTCAAAATCCTGTTCATTGAAAGATTTGAAGATATCAGATCCGTGTGCCTGCCATTCTTCAATGGAAGAAGAAGGGGGAGGGGAGTTGGTACAAGTAATCCTTTTTGATGTAACCTGAATATATTAAATCTTATATTGAATCTGTATAACTTGCACATGATATACAACTGGAGGATTGGAGCCAGATGTCTAGAAACTTGTCACCTCTTGGAGAGATAGCAAGAGGAGAAGGGGCCATAAAAATTCCAGCTCTGGAAGATACTCCCTGGGAAACTCTTCTAAGATAGATTCCCAGAAAAGGGGAGGGGGGAAATTAACATGTTGGTTCTTTGTTTGACTAAATCCACATCTAAATAAGGGGAGGGGTTCTAACTCTCTTTATCTATTACTGTATGCCTGGAAGCATCTTAGATTCTGCTTTGACTAGTACTGGGATTACTTCCTTTGAATAAAGAATGCCTAGCTTTCAGAAGATCATTCTTTTTTGGCTGAAGGGGAAAAGTCCAGTGCTTACACTCTTACTGTGGTGTTAAACACGTCTGTCTCTCTAACCTCAAATCTCAGATCTAAAATATGAGAGATAGAAAAAATATAGTTACTAGTTGTCGTAAAGACTGCAGTATGAAATCTCCTTTTTTAAAAAAAAATAGCAATTTATTTCATAATAATCATTATTTTATGAATATAATGTTTTGTTCCAAGCTGAAGTAGTTCCAGTGATTTAACACTATAATGTTGTTTGCTATCCTTTACATCTTACCCCCCTCCTCTTGGGAAGGACTTTGAATCTGTCTTGGTTATTGATTGTTGACCTTCTGAGTGTCATTGGTATTGCACAATGTTCATTGGCTATTGACTGATGATATTTAATGCATTGAAAAGGCTCAATGACCTTATGTCATGGGTTTTCAAGTTTGTGCCATGTGTGGCATCTCATAACTCATTAGTGTGACCCAATGAAAACTCTGATTTCAGAGTCAGGACAAACATTTTCTTTAATTTCACTAGTCCTGTCCATCACACTGTATGACAGATAAACTGAATAATCCAGGAATGGAATTTAAATGCTACATGACAGCAATTTGCTACATAAAGGAACCATTATTTTTGTGATCAATATAATAGCCACTAATACTCAGTGTATAAGAGCAAGGTCTAGACAATAAATAAATAAATAAGGCAGAAAAAATTGCTTAAAGATTGCCAAATTGTTCTTTGTTGGGATCAAATGACTTGCAGCGATGCAACATTGAATATCTAATTTGTGCATCTATTTTGTAAAAGATTTGTTAGCATTTATGAGTGGATGCAGGAGAAGAAGCAGCTCAGCATTTCTCTTCTCTGGTGAAAATCATCCCTTCTGGACCTGTGTAGGAAAGGAAACCGCCATTGTGTTGGAAAAGCAAAACGTAGCTTTCTGTAGATTCTCACTGGGCTCAAATTCTCTCCCCTCACCCACCATGCTGCAAATACAGGGAAAACTACAGTAGAAACCGATAGAACTATCAAATGGCATAGAAAGGGCAAAATTGTTCATCACTGGAAATTGACTCTATTGAACACATTTGAAAATAAATGTATAGAATTCATTATGTAATGGCAGGACCCACCAAAGATATTGCTCCTGCTTTGTCTGACTGTCAACTATAGGTTCTCCCTTAGACCTAGACCCTTAACATCCCTACATGAAAGAACAGCCCATTGGGGTCTGAATCTCAGATTATCCCATTTCCTCCTGTGCTGTAAGCAGAATGGTTAAGTTTATAGTTAAAGCAGCTCAGCTGCTTTACATCAATGAAATGGTGTATTTGCCTATAAAGGCAAATATATTTATCTGAATATTGATTCTTTGTATTTACCATATATCTATTTAATTATTGTATTTTCCTTTATTTTATCCTGGAATTAGATTTTATATATAGCTGATAAGGAGAGAGCCAGTGGTGTAGAGGCAATTACAACTGCCTCACATGTAATACTTCCCTGGTTCGAATCCCAGTAAGGGTATGGCTAGCTGAAGAGAGCTAACTAGCTCGAAATAGATCTATACTAGTCTCCCTTATTTATTATTTAAAAATTATCAGCTTAAAAACCTTACACACACACACATATATATATATATATATATATATATATATATATATATATATATGTTTTCGGAGATTTTCGCGGGTATTTGTATGTGGATCTTTGGTTCTTCGGGTTTTCTCCCGCGTAGAGTTGGAAATATCTAGGCGACGTTTCGATGAAGTCTCATTCATCATCTTCAGGCTTGTGTCTTCGGCCTTGTGCTTCTCTTCAGGCTTGTGTCTTCGGCCTTGTGTCATCTTCAGGCTTGTGTCTTCGGCCTTGTGCTTCTTCTCACTCTGAGAAGCACAAGGCCGAAGACACAAGCCAGAAGATGATGAATGAGACTTCATCGAAACGTCGCCTAGATATTTCCAACTCTACGCGGGAGAAAACCCGAAGAACCAAAGATCCATATATATATATATATATATATATATATATATATATATATATATATATATATATATATATATAATCAGCAAGATCCTCCAAAAACACAACATTAAAACAGCATTCTGCACAAAAAGAAAAATATCCACCATCCTAAGAAACCCTAAAGACAAAATTGAGTTAGAAAACCAAGGAGTATACGAAATCCCCTGTACCTCCTGCCCCACCACATACATCAGACAAACTAACAGAAGAATAAGTGCACGCATTGAAGAACACAAGAAGTCAATCAAAAAAGAAAAAACGACCTCTTCCCTGGTCCAACACCTCAAAGCCACAGGACATAAGATTGACTTTAAAAATACCAGAACTATTGCCAAAACCAAACACTTCAACAACAGAATAATCAGAGAAACCATAGAGATAGAAAAACGCCCACAGAGCATGAATAAACGAGATGACACCTCCCGCCTACCAGCCATTTGGAAACCCATCCTCATTAACAAACAAGTACCTAACATGAAGAATGACACCAGACCCACACCCACAAGGGCCACACAAGAAGCTACCACCACACTTCCATGTAGAAAGCAGACTCACACTGACACAGAAGATGAAACATGACCACAGACCAGAAGCTGCACCGCAGCTGCATCACTACTTGCTTCAAACCCTCCAACCCATACATGAAGTGAACTGACGCCCATCATGAAGATGTGGCATGAACACGAACGCGAAGCCAAACAACAGGATCACAGCTCACCAGCTCAAATCACCCAGCAACTAAGACTAACCTGAGTACGACCGAATCCCATTTAAGATTATTTGATTTTATATCCTGCCTTTATTATTTTAGAAATAACTCAATGATTTCTAAGGATGTTTAATGAAAACCACAAGAAATAAAGAAAGGCCCGAGCAGAAGCGAAAAGTAGTAGAGATGGCTTCTATTTTAAAATGTTGAGCATCTAGCAACTTCGCAAATGGTGACAACATAAATTGTAGCTGGATATATGCAACCAGAATGTAAACTTCACCAAATAGGCAAGCTACTTGGAATTCCTACTAAATTAAAGATGTAATCAAGGAGTCTGATGGGAAAAACCTAATGAAGGAACACTCTCCTTGGTTAGCCAAATTTTTCTGTGCTCTGAAAAAGGAGGAGCACTGAAAGGGTTACAGCTAGCTTCATAAATTCTGGCATAAATCAGAAAGGATTTCAAAAGTACAGTTTGAATGGATTTATATGGATTGATTGATTAAACTTGTTTTAATTATACTCATAAATGTCAAGCAGTTTCATTAAGTAGTAGAATGAGCATTTATTATATCCAAATACCTATTCAGAATGTTTTGTAATTTGAGAACAAGCAGTTCAAATTTAATGGGTAAATGAAACATTTAAAAAGAAAACACACAGAGCAAATATAGTGTAGTATAGTGTAGTATAGTATAGTATAGACCTATCTATCATCTATACATCTCTCACCTCTCATCTCTCTCATTTCTCATTTCTCATCTCTCAACTCTTTCCCTCCCTCCCTCTCTCTCTACCTACCTACCTACTATTCAGGAATTAGGAGCAGTTGAGGAAAACCATGATAAATCTGACTAATGTGGCTGGAAATAAGACAATAAGACATTTGACAGAATTTACTATTTTAGATTTTCAATATGTTGATGAATCTGGAGTCAGAAAACATCAGAAAGTCAACAAAGGTTAAAAGAATTTCAAGGTTTTCTTTTATTGAGCTGTCATCAGTTGTATTACTAGAATGACTCCCATATTCTATGTGAAGAGGCTGGAAAGAGAGAACATGACTTCTTCCTCTAATTAAATTCCAATCTTTTGCCCAAATGGCTGAAAGGGCAACTGTCTTAAACCTTTGAACTTTATTTGTAATACAAAGCTTCAATTAGATAAAAGACAATAATTAGCAAATCTTTTATCTTTGGGCATAATTAAATCTTTAAGAGAAGACATTTTAATCAATGGCTTGTAATGACAAGTTCATAAATTAATTAATCCCACCAATGAGAGTTTGGCAAAGATCAATGGGTGTTAAAAGAGATTCAGGATGAGGGGGACACTGCTATAGATACACTGTAACTCGATTCAATTTGGTTTAAAGATTCCTTTTTACAAAGTATTAACTAGTTGAAAAGCTGATGCATTCTGTAAAGAGAACTCACTAAATATTCAGCTCCATCTGAACAATAAACATTGAAGTTTTCCCTCAGCTGGAATTCTAAAACATTTCAGTGGATGCTTTGAATTTCTTTCTCACTTTTCCTCTTTTCCAGGAAGAAATATTGAGAATATTTTTTGAAAATCTCTCCTTTTCAGTTGGTTCATCCCTTTTTCATTCCCAATCCAGATCTACACATCTTCATATCATCATGTCAGTAACCAACTATGTGCATCTTGCAGCTATATATCTCCCCAAAATAAAAAACTGACCCTTGTGTTCTTTTGTCAAGTGAGGACTCCCAGTCTGACATTAATCTTAATGTTTGATGATGATGATGATGTGCCATCAAGTCACTGTCAACTGTTGGCAACCACATCCATAGATTTTTCTCCATGATTATCTGGCCCCCAACTTGATTCTTCAGTTCTTCCAACAATGTAATCATCACTATTGTAACTAAATTTATCCACCTTAGAGCCAACCTAGAACTAAGAAGAAATTTCCTGATGGTTAGAACAATTAATCAGTGGATGGCTTACATTTAGAAGTTGTGGTTCTCTCTCACTCTTACTCTTCAAGAAAGGAGTGGACAACCATTTGTATGAAATAGTACAGGAAGATTGAACTAGAAAAACTCCAAGGATCCTTCCAACTTTCTTCTTCTGTTACCTGGCTGCTTATCATCCACTTCTTCTCTTTCCTTCTACCTTTCCCATCATCAGAGCCTTCTCTAGGGAGTTGGGTCTTTGCATAGTGTGTCTAAAGTAGGATACTTTGATCCTGGACATTGGTGCCTGTAGTGTGAACTCTTGGTTGATACATTTGATATAATCCGTTGGTTTGTTTCATTTGGCTGTCCATGGCATTCCCAACAACCTTCTCTAACACCAAAGTTCAAAAGCACCACTGCACTTATAATCCTGTTCACATGTCTCCAGAGTCTTGGAAACCTGGGGGCCTCTTGGATTTAATAGCTGGCAAGATTTAAAAAACTAAGCAGCTAATGATTTTCAGAAAAAGCTAGGACCATTTTTTTATGATGGCAGCCTAGTTCTCTCCGTTCTGCTGATGTGATATGCAAGATCACAAGTACTGTGTGTACAAAAACCTGACAGAAAAAAAGAAGAAAATATATAAAGATTACTTCAAAGTCAGTCAAGCCAACTGTCACCATACATTTCTGAGAAGTCCTAACAGGATGGAAAGAAAAATTCTTTGTGGAGAGAAATACAGTAAAAGCCAAAACTTGTTAATACAAGCACTGTATCCAAAGGTCAATATCAATGTTTCAGAACACACACACACACACACACACACACACACACACACACACACACACACACACACACACACACAAACACACACACCACCCAGAGTGAGGGCAAAACTGCCTTGAATATTTTTAGGCCTTTACCGGCCTGTATAATTATAAACAAAAACAAAACACATAGATGGCATTTATACAATTTGAGATATTAACTGTCAGACCAGTCTTGCGGGATTGACAGAAAGGTGAATCTCTCTTCAACTACTTGACACAAAATATTCATAAGCTGCTTTCAGGGGAAGTTCTTGGAAGGTGATATTGATAGTGATTTGACAGGTATCTTTCACTGATATCTTTTACCAACCCCAGTCAAAGGCCCTAGATAGTTGCCAAAGAAATTCACAACATAACATGGAACAGTGCTGTTTAAAGTAGAGTCAATTTCCAACTCACTTTAAAAGAAATATCAATTTCAAGTTTTTATTCTTCCATCTTCTGTTTACTCTATAAGATTCTTGCATTAGCTTATGCTTTTCTTCTTAGAAAAAATCCTGAATGAAAATCCTCATACATTTTATATGCATATTATACCATGTACAGTTTTACCTTTTCTCCAAATAATTTTTTCTTTAGCTAAGATTTTACTGTCTGTTGCTTTTACTACTATAATATGTTTTTCATTACTCTATTTGCAGTAAATTATTACTCAATGCGTTTCCAATGTTGGATAAATTTTCTCTACCAATTCTGCTTTACATTGATGAAAGAAAATTTTCTTTAAAAATTAATTCAGAAGGAAGAAATTTTTGAGAAATTTCCCTTTTGGGCAATGAGGAAATTTGCACATTTACAAATGAGGAATGTGTTTTTCCCCTTGGTTTTGCTCAGAGTAGAAAGAGTGATGTAAGATTAAAAAATATCAAAATAAGATTAAAAACAAAAATAATATAAAGCAAAACTGTCAGGCATAAAGGATCAGGACCATCTGTTAAATTGTAGCATAGAAGATTTATTCAAGAATAAGATGCACAAGAATCTAGTTAACTAAAGTTCAGCACTAAATTGGCATCAGATAAGGGTCAATGGAATTCAGGAAGGGTTGGACTTGGACTGTTTGTGGGAACGTAACGATTCTAAGCTGATGACATGCTTAACTCCACCACCCAGCTATGCCTCTCTTTTCCTACAAAATTTATAAAAAGAGAAAATGTATAAATTGGATTGAAGAGAGCCTGAAGGGAGGTGCTCTCATATCTATATCTTCCATTCTTTGATCAAGAGCAGATAATAGAAGGGATGGAAATATTTGTATCAAAAAGCAACAACAGGAAATATTTGTATCAAAAAGCAGCAACAGGATTTTTTTTTAATCACCTCTGAGAATAAGGTGAGCCAAAACCCACCACTTAGAGAAACTTAATAGAAATTTTCAAGCATCTTGAGACTAGAAACACATTGTAGGTGAAGTCAGGCACAAGGAACCGGGTTCACACTGTGAGTTGATCAAAGTTAATTGTTTCAAAGCCTATTTAAAGGAATCTCACCTGACTGACTGCATTCTCTTGGCAACAGTCAGATAAGGCTTACTCAGAGACTGAGTAAGAAAAGGCTTGCTCTACTTTCTGCTGTGCAAGGACTCTAAGCTCAACCCCCTCTTCACATCACCTCCATTCTAGCTGGAGATTCCACCACATTTTCTCAGAAATTGAATTACACACAGTATTAGTACAACTAACTTCAATCTGGTCTTTTGAACTGGTTGAATAATATGCTTCGCTTAATGCTGAGACCCAGTGGAGAGCTCCATAAAATATATATCTTCTCCATAATGGACCTCCCAGTCTTAGGTATTCCAGGACACATCTATAAGACCACCCTAAGTCCTATTTTACTACTTTCCAGCATCATGCATATATCCTTTTACTCAGGGGTGGGATCTGACCGGTGTAACTACCAGTTTGGTGATTTTACATTTTGCCTGTGCGTGTATATCATCATCAGCTTGCTGCCTGGACAGCTGAGCAGTGATGCGTGTGGGTGCGCAGCGGTTGAAAAGGCACTTTTTTCCTGCTTTTTCAACCGCAGCTGTGTCACACAAAGCAACTACGGTTGAAAATGCAGGAAATAAAGGTCAGGTAAGAGGCCAGGCGGGCGGGTGGGCCAAAACAGCAGCAGACATAGAACTGGTTCTATGTACGGTCTCTGTTTGCTTCCTTTCAGAGCAACCGGTTCTACAGAAGTGGACAGAACCAGTAGAATCCCATCCCTGCTTTTACTCTTTTTATCTTGCAATACAAGTTGAACTTAGGTCTGATGACACCCCCGCCCCATGAAATTTTCTTAGCAGTAATTTAGCTATAGTTTTAGCTATATATATATATATATATATATTTTACTTTTCATATAAAAGTAGATGTTTTCTGTCCATGGATTAGCCAGCTCTGACACTGCATAGTATGAGATCCACTGATATATACCCAGGTGGTGATATTTCTCATGAAACACCATCAACTGATAATTTCACCTTCCCCCCCAAAAGGCAAATACTGTGGTGTCCCTCCCCCCACCATTAAGGAAGAGATGGAAGAAATAGAATTGAATGGAATGAAATGGAAAAGAACAGTACAGAATGGATAGGAAATGAAAGGAGAAGGAAAGGAAAGGAAAGGAAAGGAAAGGAAAGGAAAGGAAAGGAAAGGAAAGGAAAGGAAAGGAAAGGAAAGGAAAGGAAAGGAAAGGAAAGGAAAAGATAGAATGAGACAAGATACAATGGAATGAAATGGAATAAGGGAATGAAGAACAGAACCACACAGAATAATGGAAGGGAGAACAGAACAGAATATAACGAAGAAGATAGAATGAGAAAAGATAAAATGAGAGATGATACAATGGAATTGAATGGAATAGAATAATGGAATGGAAAATTTAGAATAGAATAGGGTAGGATAGGGTAGGGACAGGATAGGATAGGATAGGATAATGGAATGGAGACTAGGATAGGATAGGATAGGATAGAATAATAGACTATACTTTTCTTTCATTGAGGAAGCTTTGATCAGCCTTAGCATTAGACTGCCGTCTTCTGATGAAGATTAGAATGGCAGCTCCTTCTTTTTTTTAAAAAAAAATCTTGCAGTTGTAATTCCTCCCAAAGAATAAAAAAAAATCTTAAAATATATGCAAGTTGATAGGCTTCATTGCCATATCATAAACTTCCAGAGAATAGCTGCTAGTAATTAACTATATAGTATTTAGGGCTGTCCTTTATTGTGAATGTCTTTGCACCCTGTTTTGGAGGCTTTGCAGAAAAAAAACCCACAATATTCAGTTATGAAACATAGTGTCAAACCTGCCAGAAAGAGTGAGAGGGTATTTAAGTCTCCAAGGGTCGAGCAGAGTGAGAATGACAAGAAGATAGATTTGGAGTTCAGAAAGGAAGGAAAGAAAAGGATGCAGTTTAGTAACGGAGCCAGCAGCTTGTTAATGAAATTGTAATCTGTTACTCACTTTCTCAGTAAAAAATTTCAGACTTCCAAGAAGTCTTCCTTGAAAAAAATTCCTAGGAAATTTAATTTAAATGCCATCAAGAAAAGGAAGGAACTATTTATCTTGGTTAATTTAAAAGTTAATTATCTGAAAGAAGAGGGAGAGGAATTCCAAATGTCAAGCTTCTTAGATAAAAAAAAAAGGCAGAAGGTAGGTTAAATAGTTCTGTGGCTTAAGATGAAAAACAAAACTGGATTGTTTTGCACAGCAGCTGGTTGGGAAAGTTTGGGCCATAGAGTGATACCTTATTTAAAATAGACAAGAGATTAAAACAAACCATCAGATGGCACTGTTTCCCTTGGAATTAATGCAGCGAACAGCCTTTTCTCAGTTGGGTCAGCCAAGGTTTGCTCAGATGACTAGCATGATCTAGAAATGAGAGATTGAGGAATAATATTAGTTAATTAAGAGACAGCCCAGGAAGTCCATTTATAATCACTACTGGACTGAAGTGAGGGAGCCTAGAAGGAAGAACAAACATGAGACAGAGAAAAAGAGGTAACCGAGTGGTGAAGAAACCCCAAAAGGACAGAAAGAGAAAAAATTCTAGACTTTGACCTGATTCACACATGCAGGAATGTGCAATCCTGGGTCTTCTTTCTTTCTGCGCCAACTCAGAAAGCTCAAACTGCCCAAGGAGCTGCTGATCCAGTTCTACAGAGGAATTATTGAGTCTGTCATCTGCACTCTGTAACTGCCTGGTTTGGTTCTGCAACCCAACAGGACAGACACAGATTTCAGAAAAAACAATTACTACCCACCTGCCTTCAGTTGAGGACCTGTATACTGCACGAGTCAAAAAGAGGGCTGTGAAAATATTTACAGACCCCTCACATCCCAAACATGAACTGTTTCAACTCCTTCCCTCAAAACAATGCTATAGAGCACTGCAAACCAGAACAACTAGACACAAGAACAGTTTTTTCCCGAACGCTATCACTCTGCTAAACAAATAATTCCCTCAACACTGTCAAACTATTTAGAAAGTCTGCACTACTATTACTATTAATCTCCTCATCACTCCTTATCACCCATTCCCTCCCACTTGTGACTGTATGACTGTAACTTTGTCGCTTGTATCCTTACGATTTATATTGACTATTTCCTAGCATGATGTGGTTGTTGATTGTACCCCATGACTATCATTAAGTGTTGTACCTGATGATTCTTGACTCTTGACAAATGTATCTTTTCTTTTATGTACACTGAGAGCATTTGCACCGAGACAAATTCCTTGTGTGTCCAATCACACTTGGCCAATAAAAGAATTCCAATTCTGTTCTATTCTATTCTATTCTATTCTATTCTATTCTATTCTATTCTATTCTATTCTATTCTATTCTATTCTATTCTATTCTATAAAAGGGAAAAATATTTTTTTTAACTGACCAAAGAATTGTTTCATACTAGATTACTATATATTGGATCATCATGAGGTCAGAGCTATTGTTTTTGCTGAAAATTGTGAACCAAGATATTATGTACACTGAGAATATTTGCACCAAGGCAAATTCCTTGTGTGTCCCATCACACTCGGCCAATAAAAGAATTCTGTTCTATTCTGTACTTGCTCAGTGTTTGGCTTGCAATGTAATGGTGTGTGGGAATAACCTTGGGAGCACTTTTCAAAAGACTACTGGACTTTCTTGGGGTATCCCCCCCCCCCCGTTGAAAACTTTTCTTTGCTCATCCAAGAAGCTTCTTTATCTATGTTAAAATTGAACAGCCCTCTCTCAACAGAGCGGGGAGGGATACGGCACTCTCCTGTCTATACCACATCCCACTCAGCAGTCCCAAGGGGGCTCCATGCCCATTTGCAATTCTGATTCAGATGACCCGGAGGGCAGGGATAAAACCCCACAGCGACTGTCAGAGAACTAAGGACCTGGCCTGCGGAGTGCCAACAATCAGATGACCGCAAAGAATACAAATCCTTCCACCCCACCCCAGTCAATCAGATCTGACGAAGCTTCTTGGATGAGAGTCAAGAGACCCCCCACAGTTTATGGGAAACTAAAAGTGAAGTGTGAATGCACAGGAGGAATGCTTTCACACTTCCTAGACTATGTCAATGTAAGCTTATCATAAAGATAGAGCTAGTGCTCCTAGGTGTAACTCTAACCCTAACCCTCGCAAAATGTTCTGTTTTACTGTATGCTGTACTCCTATTCTATTCTATTCTATTCTATTCTATTCTATTCTATTCTATTCTATTCTATTCCATTCCATCTCCTATTCTATTCTATTCCATATTCCATATTCCATATTCCATACTCTATTCTATTCTATTCTATTCTATTCTATTCTATTCTATTCTATTCTATTCTATTCTATTCTATTCTATTCTATTCTATTCTATTCTATTCCACTCCATTCCATATTCCATTCCATATTCTATTCCATTCCATTCCATTCCATTCCATTCCATTCCATTCCATTCCATTCTATTCTATTCTATTCTATTCTATTCTATTCCATTATTCTACTCTACTCTACTCTACTCTACTCTACTCTATTTTATTTATTTGTTTATTTATTTATTTATTTGTCAATTGCTTACAAGATAATAGGTATAAGTAAAACATAGTTATGAATACATAAGAAAAATAAAATATAAAAGAAACAATAGGACAGGGACGGTAGGCATGTTGGTGCGCTTATGCACGCCCCCTACAGACCTCTTAGGAAAGGGGTAAGGTCAATAGTAGACAGTCTAAGGTTAAAGTTTTTTTTACTCTACTCTACTCTACTCTACTCTACTCTACTCTACTCTACTCTACTCTACTCTACTCTACTCTTAAAAACCTTCAGTGATGGAGCACTCACAACTTCTGAAGGCAAGTCATTTCACTGATTGTTTTTACTCTCAGGAAATTTCTCCTTAGTTCTAGCTTCTCTCCTTGATTAGTTTCCACCCGTTGCCTCTTGTACTGCCTTCTGGTGCTTTGGAGAATAGGTCAACCCACTCCTCTCTGTGACAGCCCTTCAAATATTGGAAGATTGTTATCATGATGCTCCTTCTCTTTGAAACAAAACCATCCTGGAACATGGCGATGATAAACTACGTCCATCTTGTTGCCAAGAAAATAACACATCTCTCTGTGAAGATGCTTATCATGTTGTAGACTGTAAGTGATGGATATCAGCATGTAAAGATGGTATATATTATCCACCTTTTTTTATGACAGAAGGCAAGATGTCTTCAACTCTCTACTGACTCCTTGCAACTTCTTGGACAAATTTGTGGATTTTCTTGGCAACATTTTCAGAAGTGGTTTGCCAGTGCCTCCTTCCTAAAGAAGAGAAAAAATAACTGGTCTAAATTCATCCAGCTAGTTTCTACACAAAAATCTACCAGGTCCCCTGGTTTAATAGCTCTAGAATTCTGTCTGATTTATCTGGACAAGTTGCTGAGTTGGGAACATAGAAATGAGTGTATGCGTATTTTTTTTAGGTAGAAAAATAATGTCTGCATTCACGGATGTTGTTAAGAATGAAACAGAATAAAGACTTTTAAGTTGTTTGGATTTGCATATTTTTGAGCTGCACCTGCTATTTCAGGACTTTGATTATTATGCTTCAGGTTAGGCCTGATGGAATTATGTTTATTGATATATCTTTACATGACAAAACAGACCAAAAGGGCCTCTTTTGTGTGTTTATGTGCAATATGGAATGTGGCTGAGATCCTTTTTTTAAAAAATAGCATGATATAGACAAAGGACAATATATTATGGCTTGCTTCATAATACGAAACATAGAATAACAGAGTCTGAAGGGACCCTTGAGGTCTTCTAATCTAACCTGCTTCAGCATGGGATTCTGTACTGTTGTAGACAAATAGCTGTCCAAGCTGTCCATTCCTGAATAGCTGACCCACAACTTCCAGAGGCAAGCCGTTCCACTGATTAATTGTTCTCACATTCAGGAAATTTCTCCTTAATCCTAGGTTGATGAGGTTCTTATCTATAGTTGTCTCTGGACCAGGCATATGAACATGCTAGTTTCTTTGGAAGTAGTTCAGACAAACGGTTCTTAAAAGTATTTTGTTTTTATCCTGATCCTCTGGAATGGAAATCATCGAGAGGAAGGGAATCTGACAGAGGTGGTCTTTTTGGTTTTGCAAAACTGACAGTTCTGTCCATAAGCACCATTCATGACGATTGCTTAGTCCATTCCTCTAATCTTTACATTATACTAGCTCTTTGCAAATTCTACTTTTTTTTTGTAACTTGAGTTTAAATTCAGATTGGCTGAAATTTCAGGTATCCCTTCTTTGTCATCTTATAGTTTCTAGCTTACAATTGGGACCATCAAAGCTTATTACATTTCAGAAAGGTAATCACATAAGATGTGAGATGTGGACAGAGACCTTTTAATATTAAATGATCCCATACCGAATACTGGCAGTCCAACAGAATGAGAGATTGCATAAAGTAAGATTCAGCAAATAGTAAGCCAGGAGTAGAGATGGTAAGTCAAGCGATGTTGTGGTTCGCTGGCAGCAGGTGTGGATGGCTGAGGTCTCAGAGAGCGAGGATTCAGATGAGGGGCCTGCGTATGATGCAGGGATGAGGCAGGACCATCAGGGAGTGGAGTGGTGCCTGTGGAGATTGTGGAAGCTGTGGCAGCAGTGATGAAAAGGTTCCTGAGGAGCCTGTGCCCAGCACACATGCACGCAGGACTGCTCAAAGGAAAGAGCAGCTGCAGCAGCATGGGTGACTTGGGAATAAGGCTGGAAGGTAATGTCCCCTCCCTGAGAAGATAAAAGCCGGCTGAAAAACTGCAGTTCTTTGAAGAAGGCAAAGAAATTAGGAATATCTGAGTTGGTGTTTGGAGACTCTTTGATTTATTGTTTAGGAACTTTATCTGTTCTTGGTAGCCTTGCAAAAACTTGGCAAGGGTCTTTCTTATCGGAGCTAATTAGTTGGAAGCAGCTTTTTATCTGTGAAGAAACAGGATTCATAACTGAAACATTAAAAGGTGGTGACTTTACCTTTGTCTCGTGTTTGCTCTCTTGGAATCAGGTTTGGGTCAGAACAGATGGAGACCAGAAAAATGGAGAAGAGCATGTGAAGAGTCAACCTCAGGCCTTCAAATCCATCCTTCTGCATCAGGGTTTTTCAACCTTGGCAACTTTAAGACATGTGGACTTTGGGAAGTTCACAAGCTTGGATGCCAAAAGATGAGAGAGATTAAACCTTAGATAGATTTTTATGATCCTAAATAGGTTTTTTTGGCAGATCAATCATTATTGAGTTTCTCCCAAGGGAACCAGATCTAAAGTGGCAGAACTGACATTCCCGGGAGAAGTTGAGTAAACTACCTTCCATCTTTCCAATGCAAAATATTTGTGCAGGCTCTGTATATTTTCTAAACCTTTACTCCCTGCAAATAGATGTTACGACTGGCAGAACATCACCCTAAATTTCAGATTTTAAACTTTGAGTCCTAAGGGCAGATGGATCCTCTGAGCACTGCTTTTCCTTTTCTCTGCTTCCAAGTCAGTTCAATTTTTTCCTCTGTTGCTTTTAGTCCCCTGAAGCTAATGGGCCAGAAAATGGATGATACAGGTAAGGAAATCCCAAATAATTTAAATAACTTTTTAAATAAAACTTTTTAAATCCCAAATAATTTAAATAACTCTTGAGATGAACTTTTAGCTTATTTGTTTTACTGCCTTGAATGAAAACCAGCCATCCAACTGATCACTTAGGGTATGGTATCGTTCTTGCAACATTGCAGGGCAATTCCATCTGCAGGTTCAGAGGGCCCCAAACCCAATTTAAAGAAGAGGATAACATTGGGAGTAATTTACCATTGCTGCCATATATATCATGATGGGTGGCTAAATAGGAACAATGAATTTGAAAGCCAGTTTGGTTTTGCAGGGAAAGGAATCAACTTGGTTGCAATGAGCTTCATTTTTCATAAAGTACACATATTATTTCTTTGTCCTCATTTCCACTTTTCGATCATATAGGCTTCCAGGTTTTTTTTTAATATATAAAAACTTGCTTCTCAGTAGCAGAACTTGGCTGAGTATTGATAGGGGTTGTTGAATTGCTTGTGAGCAAAAAACAAAAAACACCAGATCGTAGATATAATTGCAGTTCTGTCCTGATTTTCTTTAAAGGAAATATTAGATAATAGAGAAATAATCACATCTTTTCATATTAAAACCGATACCTATTTTGATGCCCGCTTTTATTTTTTAATAACAAAAATACACAATTTAATTTGCCCTTTTGTCTAATGTACATCCTTTTTGCCAAAAATTTAAGTTAATACTCCTTACTTTTTACAGGATCTTTGTGCAAATGCCTTTATATCAGGGGTGGTGTTCAGCAGGTTCTGACCAGTTCTGGAGAACCGGTAGCAGAGTAATTGGGAGAACCAGCAAATCCCACTTCTGAGTGGAGATTGTACAGTATCCTTCCCCTGCCACCAAGCTACGCCCACAGAACCAGTAGTAAAAAAAATTGAATCCCACCACTGCTTTATATACTGCATGCATTTTTCTGCAGCCTTTTTGCTAATGATCGTTCATTTTTATTGCTACAACTGCAATCCAAAATGAGAAGTAAAAAATGTGGAATGATAGCTAAGGTTCAGGAACCACCAGATAAATAAATGTGCATTCAAAACATTAAATGAAGGCATTTCTTTCCTGTTCCTTCTACATAGGTTAAAGGGCTAAAATGATCAGGAATGTGCCTTCTCCATTCACAACGCTTACTCACGTGCCTCGAAGCAAACATTTGCAGGTATCATATATTTCATACCTTGTTATATAGGTTTTACTCCTGAAGCATGCTAGCTGATCTGCGCAGCAATAAAGGGGGGAAAATGCTTTGGATTGCATTAGGTTTATTGTGTTTTCAATAAATGCTTTAGGCACAAGCCTTTTTAAAGCCTTTTTTATTCTTGGTGCTTTATTTATTCCTCATGAAGTATCAATCTCCCTTTCCCTCTCTCTCTTTTTCTTCCTGTGACATGCTTTTTCTTCAATTAATCATTTTGATTTCCTCATGCTGTGCGTATGTCATTTTTCCTTGCAGTGTTAAGACTTTATCAAGTTCCTATCTTGTTGTGTTTAATAAATCATTTGTTGGCTGTACACGGAGCAGGGTCTTTCGAGTGAGTATTAGAACATTTTGTTGCTGCTACATTACTTTCCTTTGACACTTCGGTTTTTCACTTATGAGCTGTAACTCAAAATAAAACAAAACCAAAAAAAATAAAAAAACAAGGAGAAAGGAAACAAGGAACAAGACAGCCACTAGAAAAATAGGAGACAGAATCTAATTTCCAAACATTTGTTTCAATAGTCATACAAACTTTATCTAATCATATTTATCATCATTTCTCCTGCTTCCAAAGATGCTCTGAAAAACTGTGATGATCAGCTATGAGAGAATAAGGAAGGAAGGAGGCAGGGAGAGAAAGTAATAAGTCAGTATACTAAAATATAAGTGATAGAGGAGTTAGAGAAAAATCTCTTATTAAAATGCTTTTAATCTATTCAATAGGTTGTTCAGACCTCATAACTTATGCCAGCCCTGCTTTTTCTTTTCTTCTTTTTGGAATCTAATACCACGTTTTGCTAACACAAAATAAGCACCATCCTCTATAATTATCACGGCTGGGGCAGTGGTTTAAAATGGGAATCTCTTGTAGCGAGATCGTGTCTTTAGAGCGGCCTTCTTTGACCTTCTGCTCGTCAGGTATGACGGATCTCAACTCCCAGAAGCTCCCAACAGTCAAAATTGGCTCTTGGATTCTGGGAATTAAAGTCCATCATATCTGAAGGGCATCGAGTGGGGGTGAAAATGAACTATAGACACAAGTGGTGCTCTCGAGTATGAAAGCTTTTGCCCTGAAATATTGAATAAACATTGAAATAAGTCCCTATTGCCAGCTAAATTACTTTTGTGCCTGGGGCAAAACATCGCACCACTGTTTTTCTATGCTTGGTTTCTACTCCTCACTTTCCTGCCCCATTGATGGCTGGTCTGAGACATTTTGTTCCCAAAAGCAAAGTAGCAAATATAACCTTTTGCTTCTATAACATCCTCTGTGCACCTTAGCTCAAATTTGTGCACTACATATTGTAGAGATTATAGGCAGATATACTAGTTATTGTTGCAACAGGAGTGTTTCTACTCAGATACAGAGGCTGACTCAAGAATCTAGGTATTGTTATATTGACGGTGGTACCCCTCTCCAATAGTATCTGGCATTTATAAACCCAATTATTGGAAATTTTAGCTGCATTTCTGATCAAGAAATTTCAATTTTCCTGTTTGAACAAGGAGGGAAATTATAAAAGACTGGAAACCCTTGTTATTGTTGGTGGTGGTGGTGGTGCTTTTGCTGAAAATGGATATAAACGAATTGCTGATTTTGGTTGTATGTATTGATTGAAAAGATTTGCTTATGTGAAGAAAGGAACTGTGATAGGCGACATGGAAGGGTGGAAATGATAATTGCTATGCTAAAAAGATCAGAAATTCCATCTTTAAATAATTTTCTTTCTCTTGCTACTTTTATTATTCTCCACTTATTCTTTTACTCTTGGATAATCTTTTTTCTATTTCTTCTAAGTTTCTGCAGTTTAATAAAAATTGCTAAAAATATATAGTCTTCCTTCTGCAAGACTTAACTTAGATAATCATTACAAATGTTGTCAAGTTTCTACCAAAAGCTATGTCTTGCAGAACCGGGATGGTAATTTATTCTTGTTATTGTTTCAGGTTAGGGTCTATCTTGCATTTTAAAGTTTTGCATTTGTGTTTGATTGATCTGGGACCATAAATGAAATATTTTCTTTCATATAGTTTTTGGATGAGCAACAAAATATCTCAGATTAATGAAGTTTGTATCAAAAGTAGTATTGCAGTGTGAAGAGCTTGCAATATGCATATAAATACAAAGTTATCTTTGCTGCTTGCTCAGTAAACAAAGGTACCCACAGTTAGCCACAATTATATCTAAATTTATTTATTTGTTTGTCATACATGTACAAGATAACAAAGTATAAGTATGAACATAAATAAGAACAAAGGGAGTTCTTACAGAAAAATGGGAACATTAAGACAGGGATGGTAGGCATGCTGGTGTGCTTATGCACGCCCCCTTTAAGGACCTCTTAGAAATGGGGTGAGGTCCACGGTAGACAGTTTGAGGTTGAAGCTGTGAGGGGTTGAGGCAGTAACAACGGAGTCAGGTAGGGCATTCCCGGCATTGGCCACTCTGTTGCTGAAGTCATATTTTCTGCAATTGAGTTTGGAGTGGTTTACCTTGAGTTTGTATCGATTGTTTGCCCATGTATTATTGTGATTGAGGCTGAAGAAGTTGTTGACAGGCAAGACATTGTAGCAGACAATTTTGTATACTATCCTTAGATCGGACCGCAGTTCTAGATTGTCCAGGCCCAAAATTTCAAGCCTGGAGGCATAGGGAATTCTATTGTGAGTGGAGGAATGGAGTACTTTTCTTGAGAAATACCTCTGAACCCACACAATTGTGTTAATGTCCGATATACAGTGCAGGTTCCAGGCACTGTATTCAAGAATTGGTCTGGCAAAGATTTTGTATGCCCTTGTTAACAATTCAATGTTGCCAGAGAAGAAGTTTCACAAACTAAGGTTAACAACTCTTAAAGCCTTTTCGGCAATGTGTTATAGTGAACTCTGGGCTTAGATCATTTGAGATAAGTACTCCTAGGTTTGATGAATAAATGAATAAATATCGTGTGACTTCATGATATAAAACCTGCCTTCTGTATTTGTAGCAATGTTGCAAGTAGAAAGATGTAATGAGGTGTTTCCTCCTTGTGCTTCCAAGTCATCAAATGCTTTAGAGTTGAATGCCAATACTTTGAACTGGGACCAGAAATCAATATTTTACTCTGTTGACCCATTTTACTCATTGACAGATGAAACTTCTTTGGGGCTTAGGGACAATCTCTAAAGTCATTCTCAGAGCTATCATCCATAGACTGATGCTGTCTAGGTGTTTCCTTCAAAGCAGCCTCCCAGATTTGCAGTTAAGGTGTCACAGGGGAAGGAAGACAGAGATCTTTTTTTTTAAAAAAATTGTTAAATCCATAAATAAAAGTCAGAGTATTCTTTTCATGAGTTAACTTTCACAAAACATAAAGCCTTCCCTTTCTGTTTTTCCACTTAAAATTTGCTTTGTTTTGCACTGGGAAAGTAAAGATAAAGCAATTGTTTTATCTTCATTAAATAAAGAGATTTTGACTAGTCCATGCAAAGAAATTATCCTGCATTTGTTTTCTTACCAGATCTCATTTGAGTTATGAAAGATAATTTGCTCTCAAAATACCTTTCAAAGGAGGAGGAAATCTCAGCAAGAATCTCCTTTGAAAAGGAGATGTCGATCATTGAACCAGTAGCATTCTACATATCGAACAGTTGTTTTTCCATTGAGCATTTGAGCCTCTGCATCTCCCAGAAACTGCCCTGAATTTTTCCAGGGCAATTAGAAAACTTTGTTTATGGTTAGGAAGAATTGTCTATGGATTTGCCCACTCAGAGTTGTTGATTTCAACTAGTATCACATTCATTTTTAAAAAAAAAAAAACAAATCTACCAGAGTTTCCATGAATTAGTACCTTATCCCTAATCCTGACATTAAGAACATGGTGTAATTCTTACTTCCTTATTAGTTCCTTGCAGTGAGAGTCTTGACAAGTGACCTAAAACCTCCCTGGCTTCTTACCCTTTCTTAATTCCCAAGAGAAGACATCAAGAGATAAACACCGAGCTTTTTCTGATAAGTGGACAACTAGAGAGCCTCGGAGCGTGTTAATGGGATCACACAACAAAAGACAGCTGCACAAGTGTGATGGCAATAACCAACCTTAGCCAAGTGAAATTTGAAAGAAATTCCCATCTCAGGATAACAATAAAACCGGAACTCTCTTACACAAGAGAAAGAAACTATGGTATGATTTCAAGAGGGACTATGGCCCAATTTGGACCATCTGATGAGATTAAGTCTCCTCTTGCCTAGTTACCAGTTGTGTCTCCATAGTTCTTCTGGTTTTGCAGGAAGGTTGAAGCTGTCAACTTTGTGAGATAGCCCACACAAGAAGCACACCCAAGTCTGAAAGAACATATCTTGCCCTTCACTTTTACAGTCTAAGAAACTCTAAGCTAAGCTAGAAGGTGGGGTTAAATGTCTCATCAGTTTGGAGTCATTACGTTGCCACAAGAGACCCAAGTCTGGCCTCCCTTGTATTCCATTGACCCTTATTCTAGCACAAATTTAGTTACTAGATTCTTGTGTACAGGGAGCAATAATAAAGTCCTCTATGATTTGAACTCAATGTATGCTTCTGATTATTTGAACCTGACACTCTTGCCATGCACTTGTTGGTTCAGTGGGCTCAGCTGCCTCTTCCCTGACCATTGTCTCCCAAGGTCATTCACACAATGGTCAGAAGAGACCTAGCCTGACAATTCTCCTCCTCCTCCTCCTCCTCCTCCTCCTCCTCCTCCTCCTCCTCCTCCTCCTCCTCCTCCTCCTCCTCCTCCTCCTCCTTCTCTTTTTTTGACCACTGAATATCAAGCAGTGACACCTTGTTGGCAGCACAAAGAACAAAATGGCATTTTCTTTTGGCTTAAAAATAAGCCGTTGATTGATGTTCCAGAATTGAAGCAAAGTATTTTTTTTTTGCTTGTAGCTTCTTGTTTGCCACCCATCCTGTAGCTGTCAAAAACGACACCACCACTTTCCCATAATAAAATGTCCATCAGTGGCCTCGGGGTCAATGTGCCAGTTTTAATCAACCCGAATCCCTTTATTTTCAAATAAGTTCCAGCAATTGTGCTCGTTGCTTCTTTTGCCCGTAATGTGGTGCTCAATTGGTGTAATGGGAACACAAGCCATTAATAAAAGATTAAAGGAAAACGTGGCATGAGGGAGCGCCAAAAAGCTTTGAGAATTTAAAATTCCAAGCATATCTCCATAGACGTGTCTTTATAAAAGGCAGTTTCCTCGACAGGTGTTGAAATGAAGTTCCCTCTACATGTTCAATTATAAAATCAGACATGTGAACTTTCAGATTGCTGTGCTGAGCAAAACAGATGCAGGCTTTTTAAAGATGATTAAATTAAAGGAATTCAGAGTTTTTAAGAATCAGAGCCTCCTACGAGCACAGTTGGAAAACTGCAGCGTGCTATTCCTCCCAACCTCATTAAACTGTCATAAATGAGAATGCTATATCTCTTGGCTTCCCCTTTCTGATTGCTAAAGGGTTTGCCTTGCAAATTGCAGCTCCTTTGCAAACTGGACACTGCCCCCTTATGCTGTAGACATATGTTGGGTGACAACAAAGCTGTCTCCATTGGGATGCTGGCTTGTGATGTCACAATTGCGGGAAGACAACATTGCAAGTATTACTTGGAATTGGCAGGGTTGGCATTTATCTGATGAGTTTCAAAGAGATCGATCACAATGGCTAGATTATATTTTAATTAAACAATTGCCTCCAGAAGTTCTGGGTGCTCCATCACTGGAGGTTTTTAAGAAGAGATTATAGCCATAATACGGTCTCCTTCAAGGGCCTAGAAGGCATCCATGGTCCCTTCCAATTCTGTAATTCTGTAACTCTCTGCACCCAGTTCTTCACATTTTCCTCCAATGTCTTTTTACCTTTTCCCCAATGAGCCAACTCAGTTCTCAGTGGACCAGTTTCTTTTTCTCTATTCATTGTCCAAAATTGGAGTTCCTTCGCTTCTATCAATAGCACAATCTTATGAATAATTGTTGCTAGTTATGTTTCCTTGCAGTGTGATCCATTTGTTTTCTGCCTCCTAGGATCTTTTTGTGTTTTTCCAACAAAAGGTTGGTATTATATAAGTCCTAAATTAGGTGCTTAATCCTTCCTGGATTTGTTTTAGAATATTTACCAAGATTGGGGATCTCTGGTTATTTTCATGTAAATAATTTGGAGCATCATCAAGGGCTATTCAGTCATGCCTGTGCCAAAAATCATAACAATATGGGCACTTAAGTAATGGTTGCATAATTCTATAACCAAGTATAAGTCTTGTCTGCAATGATGTCTCTTTTTTCTTCTGTTTGTGCAAATCTCTGGTTGGCTGTGTGCTGTTTTCAGTTGCATACATACTGTATTGTCAAACATTCCAATATAACCAGAGATATAAATAGGCTATTAAAAAATGTAAGCGTGCATTTTGGGAAAGATTTTATTTCTTTTTCCAAGATTCACTAGAATCCAGGCTAGAGTGAAATCCAATACATAGTAATTCCAAGTTGTTTATTGTATTTAATTATATTATATTATGTGATTGGGCTCTCTAATTGCCTTCCTTCCTCCCCCCCTCTCCCTCTCTTCTATGTACAAGCCTTGTTCATTTAAGGATATGCATAATTAAGATTGCTGTTTGTATCTTTTTATGCTTGAAGTTATGAGTTTCTTTGGCTCTTTACACTCTGGCTAAGGTGTGTGCTATTGATCAGTGAGATTTCATTGGTGTTTGATTTGTTAACCACTGCAGGCTGGTTTAACTGGAAATAAGCAGGATAAAATTAAAATGAATAAATACTAAGTAAGTAAGCCCCACAGCCTGATTTGGGTGCATTTTTGGGCAGCAGGTGGGAAGAGAAGAGTGTTTAAAAGTGGATTAGATTGGGGATTTTAACAGGCAATCCTTCTGGGTCCAACTCTGGATTTGGTGCAATGATACAGTGGATTTTGTGCCTGATTGTTTTGCTTTGCTCACAGTTCCTTCCCTTTGGTCCTTTTTTCCCTCTAAGATTTCATTTATAATTGATAAGTAAGCAAAGAAGGAAATGAAGTGAACTGGTTGCCTTCTTCAATCTGTCCACAGGCTGCAAAATTTTCAGAGTCAGTTATTTGAGCGCAATATATAGTTCTGTTCAGGAAAAAAGAAAGATGCTTTACTGTCAAGGAATGTCATATTGTCACAAAGAGGATGAGGTTCTTCCATTTTCTAGTTGTAAACATGCCTCAGACAGGCGAGGCTTTTATTCCTGCCAAGGGCAGAAAAAGTGATTTGACAGGTTAAAGTCATTACAGTGAAAGAAACCGGCTTCATAATTGTTCAAATTAGACTTGACATCAAATTTTCTGAGAATTCAAAACAGAATAATTTGTATGTGAGAAAACCTTGCGATGTGAGCTGGCATTCAAAATGTCTGAATAATCAAGCATTTAGATACAGCGCAGGAAGTCCTGTTTACTTGAGATTTTTTTTAACCATCTCGATAAGGTGTGGGTGTTTTAAAATGCTTGCTCAAGTTTTGCAGCTACTAGGAGTGAAAAGTCATTTAATTTTTTTGTTTGCAATATGCATATAAACACTTGCCATGCAATACATCCCTTGGCATGCTACAGAACACATTTGAATAGAGGGGCATGCAGTAGTAAAACTCCAACATTACGATCAAATATAATGAACAAACTTTCCTAGAACAAGGATGATAATTTGCTTTGGGGATTGAAAGGCTGTGATGAAATAAAAGTATATTTAATATTTCCCAGCTGACATGATCATTTGTGATATGTCTTGGGAAAGAGATTTGTTGATATAAAGAAGCATTCAAATATTTCACTTCTTTCTTTCATATTTTGGCTGTCTGAAAACAAGAGCACCTACATATTTGGGAGGAAATTAAGAGAACTGAAATGAGCATAACTGAATGTATACATACACTCATGGATACATACAGTGGAGCATGGGAGCAAAGCTGCAGGAAATTAAAACAGGGAACACTCATCGGAGCAGAAAAAGGGAAATCTAAATTAAATAATCAGATAAATATATGAGAAGCATTCCAAATATGCCTCTAAAAGAATTTAACATACAGCAACAGAATACAGAATAACAGAGTTGGAAGGGCTCCTTGAGGTCTTCTATTTCAACCCCCTGCCTAAGCAGGAGAACTTATACCATCATTGGCAAATGACTGTCCAATCTCTTCTTGAAAACCTCCAACGATGGAGCACCTACAGCCTCTGGAGGTAAGCCGTTCAACTGATTAATGTTAACTGTTAATGGAAATGTTCACACTGTTTTGAATTCCTGGATGGATGTTGATTTTATACCCATAATTGCAGTTACAGCACAACATTTTGTTGTAAGCCTGGATGTGTGGCTCTGTATGAGTATTTCAGAGTGTGAAGCAAAATATCTTTTCCCTCCTTTCACTCCATGCCTCCTTTCCAAGTTTGCTACTATTTTCAAAGAAAGAACTATCTGAGCCTATACAGCAGTGAAATATTGATGCGACTTCATCTCCTGGCTATGATCATTGTGACGGTGTAGGAATTGTTCTGTCCTATCAAACTTGCTCGGCTTGTCAGCTCTGTTGTTTGGGTGTCACTGGCAGATGTGATATTGAAACAGTTCATGGCAGAAGACGGAGAAGGAAACATTGGCTTGCAACAAAATGGAAATTAGCTCAGGAGCCTTCAATAAATGGAGGTTTATGTTTCCGGCTCAAAACTCAGCAATTAGATTTTTCAATAATGCTTTTGGGGGAGGTAATGGATATTTGCTAGAGGCAACGGAAGTGGATATTTGTATTTTGCTTGATAGAATCATAGGAATATTTGAATCGGAAGAAAGGCGAAAATGTTTTGATCAATCTGCAAGCTGGGAGAATCAATTAAAAAATGTTGAAGGAAACCGTTAATTAATCTCAGTTGTTTTACAAAGAATTAATCTTGGTAAACACGAATAAGCGAGCAAGCAAACAATATGATACAATAAAATACATACACACACACACACACACACACATATATACACATACATATTTATATATGTATATTTTCGTAGATTTTCACAGGTACAGATATGCAGATCTTGCACAAGCACAAAGCCGAAAGCACCAGCCTGAAGATGGCGAGTGGGATCTCGTTGAAACGTTGCCCAGATAGTCTCAATCTTACACGGGAAAAGACCTGAACACATCAAAGAGAAAGATTAGAGATGACATTATAACTGTCTTCCAGTACTTGAGGGGCAGTCACGGAGAAGAGTGGCTTGACCTAATCTCCAAAGCACCTGAGGGAAAGACAAGAAGTGGAAGCTTGCTAAATCTGGTACTACAGAGAACCTTCCTGACAGTGAGAACAATTAATCACTGGAACAGCTTGCCTCTTGAAGTTGTGAATGCTCCATCACTGGAGGTTTTCAAAAATAGACTGGACAACTATTTGACCAGGGTGGTATAAGGTCTTTTGCCTTGAGTGGGGGGTGGACTAGAAGGTGTTCGAATCCCTAGTGCCACATCACGGAGTGAGCTCCCATTCCTTGTCCCAGCTTCTGCCAACCTAGCAGTTCGAAAGCATGTAAAAATGCAAGTAGAAAAATAGGGATCACTTTGGTGGGAAGGGAACAGCAGGTGTTTAGTCATGCCAGCCACATGACCACGGAGACGTCTTCAGACAGCGCTGGCTCTTCGGCTTTGTAACGGAGATGAACAGCGCCCCCTAGAGGCAGAAACGACTAGCATGTATGTATGAGGGGAACCTTTACCTTTATCTTATGCCAGTGTTTGACTTCCCGCTTATGAACTTCATATGGACATGTTTGGTTCTTGGCATTTGGTAAGGTCAATTAGGATTCTTATGATCTGATTCCATTAACATAATAAAATTGTGTCTTGGTCTCATATATGCAACGTTCATTTTTGCCTCCTGAACTATGTTTCTCTTCTTGGGACCAGCAAAACATTCTTTTCCATCTGGAAACACAATTATATGTCAAGTAAATCCATATTTTTCAGCAAGAAAATCTAGAAATGACAAATAAGGAATATCTGTTGTTAATTAGTAAAGAGAGTTCCTAAACTTGACTGATGTATTAAGTATTCCTGTACTGAATGTTGGAACCAGTTTGTTTGGAAGGAATTATTGGAAAATAATATACTGTAAGTTTGAGGTTTGATTTATAATTTCTGGGTAACTCTTGCACAATAGTCTAGGGTTAAATACCTAATATATCTACTGATCAAGAAAACCTGAAAGCAGAATAGGGGTGGCTTACCATACTTTGAAAACATACACATTACTATCTAAAGAAAGTTGCTTCTGCAAGCTTATTGTGTAATGTTATCTAATATTATCTTGAGATTTATTTATTCAGCACATTTCTATATCATCCATCTCATCTAAGCAACTCTAGGTGACTTATAATAAAAACAATAAAATAAAATGCATCACTTGCTGGTTGTTTTAGAGAAGACTAAAAATAAAAAAACTTCCTGATTGCACAACAACATATCTTTTCTTCCTTAATCTTACTTTTCAAAAATTGGCCAGTAAAATCTCTATGCGTTTCAGTCTGGTTTGTGCATGAATCTTCTGTGAAATCAAAAATTGCTATTTAAGGGGAAGAGAAGGTCCAAAACATCGTTGCTAATTTTATCATATTCCCTCACTGTAAAGAAAAAGCAATGTTGAAATATTTTATATCTCTATTCCTCCTCCCTTCAGAGAGAGAGAGAGAGAGAGAGAGAGAGAGAGAGAAAACGCACATTTACTGGACATTTTGAATACTAATATTTTAAGGTTCATTAGCTACCTTCAGGATCTGGTTTTGTATTTTTTTTTATTCCTCTCAGTTTTAATGAAGTAACATTATAAGAATAATCCATATTCTTAGAGTATGGCTGTTACCAAACTTCTGAAATGGCACTGCAGAGATAATGCTTTTAATTTAAATCTTAAGGGCTCTCTATGGTATTTTAGTCTGTCTGTCTATCTGTCTGTCTGTCTACCTGCCTGCATCTCTCTCTCTCTCTTGCTTTCTCTCTCCTCCCTCTCCCTCTCTGTCTTTCTCTCACTCATCTCTCTCTCATCCTCTCTCGTCTGTCTGTCTGTCTGTCTGTCTGTCTGTCTATCTGTTCAGGAAATAAAGTGGTCCCCTAACTAGCCCTCAGTTCTATTCCATTAAGTCTACCTCCCTGCCTTCCACTCTCCATCTTGTAACTTGGCCTCTTTTAAACTCTCATCTCGTGAATACTCGCTTCTAATCTGATACCTCAGTATACATATCTAAACATGATCAGTGACAGTTTTAGCTGCAGGGTGAGACTTTCTGTGACAAGGGCAGCCCGCTCTGATTGGAGGCCATTCATTGCAAGTGACTGCAGCTGTCTCTTCAGCTGACACTTGGAGCCTTGAAGAACGAGTACGACGAAAGCTCTTTGGACAGAAAACTTCCCCTGACAAGAAGGTGACAGCTCCTTCCTCAGCTGCCCTGTGATAGGCCTTGCATTGGAAGGGAGAGGGGGAACATGGTGGATAATTTAAATTGGTGTAAGGCCATGCAGTTGCGGGGCAAAGCAATTCTAGCAGATCTGTGAGGCAAAAGCAAAGGATGGAAGGAAAGGTCCCTCTGGTTGGCCACTCTGGGTCCACATGATTCTAAAGGCCAGGTTTCTTCAGAAAGAAGAAAATCGAACCATTGCCAGCTTGGTCAAATACTTCCCCCCCCATTCCATTGGGTCTTAACTATTATTATTATTAGAGCACTGCATACCAGAACAACTAGACACAAGGACAGTTTTTCCCTGAATGCCATCATTCAGCTAAACAAATAATTCCCTCAATACTGTCAAACTCTTTATTAAGTCTGCATTATTTATTTATTTATTAAATTTTTATACCGCCCCCTCTTCCAAAAAGGGACTCGGGGCGGTGTACAGCCTACTAAAAATGAACAATATGTACAGTTAAAAACAAATTAAACAGAATTGATTCGGCTGAAATCCTATCAAGTACAATACTATTACTATTAATCTTCTTATCACTCCTTTACCCATCCCCTCCCACTTATGACTGTAACTTTGTTCCTTGTATCCTAACAATTAATATTTATTGTCTCCTAGTAAGATTTGATTGCTTATTTGTACCCTATGTCTATCATTAAGTGTTGTACCTTATGATTCTTGACGAATGTATCTTTTCTTTTTATGTACACTGAGAGCATATGCACCAAAGACAAATTCCTTGTATATCTAATCACACTTGGCCAATAAAGAATTCTATTCTATTCTTATTCTTATTCCTACTCTTAGTATTCTTATTCATATTCATTAAACATGAAATCCAGTCAACTGGACATTTAAAAATATATCACAAATATCACTGACTGGCGCTGATGGTTGATAAGGGTTGCTGCCAGCATCCTAGATATCAACCAAATATGTTCTTAAAATGTACGATGTTCTGAGTACCGCAGTTTTTTGCAGTTCCACTGGTGTTATTGCAGGAAGCTGCAATTTCTTGTTGTATTTTGTAAAATTCTTGGACATGGTACCAAGTGGCCTAATGACAATGGTATCGTTGTTACATGTTTAATCTACAATCGCATAGTTTCAATGGCCAGGACACGATGTTTCGTGGTTTTTTCCCCCAGTTCTTTTTCTTCGACTCTGATGTCGCCTAGTACAGCGATATCAACGAATTGTATGATTTGGGTTTTGATAACTGTGATATGTGGTGTGGTATATTCCAAATTGCGATCCATCTGTATTCGAAAGTCCCACAAAATCTTTTCTTCTTCTTCTTCTTCTTCTTCTTCTTCTTCTTCTTCTTCTTCTTCTTCTTCTTCTTCTTCTTCTTCTTCTTCTTCTTCTTCTTCTTCTTCTTCTTCTTCTTCTTCTTCTTCTTCTTCTTCTTCTTCTTCTTCTTCTTCTTCTTCTTCTTCCTCTTCCTCCTCCTCCTCCTCCTCCTCCTTCTTCTTTGGAAGTGACATAAGTAGATGTGGAAGTTTGATGGCATTAAAGATATTGTCTCAGGATGTTCTGAGTAAAGCTGCCTTCTGCAATTGACAAAGGATATTTTATCAATGCCAATGGTGTTTAAGTAATTTCCCCCACAGTAAGCAAAAATAGTGGTGTCACTGGTACAGAACATTTCATTATACATTCTATTCACTACTCTGCCTCTTTCTCACAGGCAGCTGTACTTCCTAGAAAAAAAACTAAGTGTTAGTTTTCAGCAACAAGTGTGGAATTGCATAAGTTGCCTATTCATGCTTTAGCTCTCTGTCTGGCTCAGGGATACCTGAATGTGGAGGAAAAGGTTAGATCTTTTTAGGAACCTCCAGGGGACCTCAGCATTTCCCAACAAATGGTCAGTTTCCCTCTCTTCCCTCTGTGCTATCACTGTGGATGGAACCAAGTGTCCATACAAGTTTTATATGAAGTCATACATTGACATGAAGATTGGGCACAGTGAATTCTAGACAATTAAAATAAATGCAGAATAACTGAATGGGGCAGATTTATCCCTCCAACTTTCTTTCTGAAGCTCTTTGAAAAGTTGAAAGCAGCATATTAATTAAAAAAAATGATTTGAAATGCTTTTAACCACAGCACAGCAGTGACCCCAAATATCTCTCCTGATTTATGTTTCCTCCTAGCAATCCTAAGCTCACATTTTCTACATATTTTCAGCCTCTTGCAATCTGCCTGTTCACCACCTTCCACCAATAGCCAGACTGAACATTTCTTGATTCCAGCAAAATAATCTTTTGTTTACAGAACAAAATGTGCTGGAACGAAGCAGGAACCCCAAATCTCAAAGGCTTCTGAGTGTTTGCATTTGACAGCAAATGCTTCATGTCTTTCTAACTGAACCCCTAAATAAGGCATGGCCATTTCCAAAAAGGTCCAGGCACTCAGAGTAAAAAGCAGAAATGGCTGTTGTGACTTAATCATTTTTCAGTGTGTTTGTCTCAACTTCACTGTGCCATCCAGTTAGATAATGTGCCCACGAGGCATGTTTGACTTCATTGCTCACCTTTCTTCCTACAAACATAGCTTATTCTTTGCACCAGTGCCAAAGAGACTGGAACTGCTATTCTAAGGACCGAAACCACATTGGGCAACATAAGACTGGAAATGCAAACTGCAAAATCAAATAACAGAGGGAGAGAAAGAGAGAGGTAAGACTGAATCTATTTTCTCCCAAGAAACAACTTTTGCCTCTGGACTTTGGGCTTGGTTTGAGATGAACTTTGATTCCTATGAAAATTAAGACTTGGTTGGTTGGTTTTCATACAACTGCAGTTCATTTTGTTTCTAGAGGCTTTTTTTTTTAAAAAAAATGTTGAGATAAGAAAACCAGATCTATTTTCAACCTTTGCGATTTTTAAAATCCAACCCTGCTACAAAACCCCATAGGTTTAGTGCATGTATAAATTCCACTCACTATTGTAGACATACTGTTTGAGTTTATAGAATAGATTTATAAGCATGCTTTTGAGATAAGGAAAGCTAAATGAACTTAGGATACATCTGGAAAAACACTGCTCCTTGTTCTGGTGTTTGGTTATACCTTAGCTAAAGGTAAAATGCCAAGAGAAAAAATGCTGCAAATTCTACCAGCAGCCAAATAAAACATCTGGTTTTCAAAAGGATTTGCCTTTTTTTTTTAATAGAGCAAGAGATCAATGCATGCCTTTCCTAATTTCATTAATGTGATCCCGTGTCCATCCCATGGCAGTTTAATAGCCATTATTTGTGGCCTCCATCAAATAAAGCTGTAGCCATAAATCCCATGTCACGTAAATGAAGGCGTAAACGTCAATCTGCATTACTGAATAATATTTATGATTTTAATTAAATGAAACTCATTGTGACGTTTATTAGATCACCAGTTACTTGTTAATGGCAATAAAATGACTTTGGTTGATAAGAATAATTCTTAAAAAGGCTTTTAGGAATGATTGAGTTGGGGCAGTGGGCATTGCAGTTGGTTACTAACTTCACAATTGAACAACATGCCTAGATTTATTTGCAGAAAAAAATATTTTATTTAGTTCATATACTTTCTGGCCGCTTCACAATAATTTGGGAAGTCTGCAGGAGCTTGGGATGTCTTCTTTGCTCAGATACAATGAGATGCATTTGGTACACAGGCTACCTGCTGGTTAAAATGAGTTTGGAGAATTTGCAATTCATCAATATGACCAAACATTGGGTGAGCCTGTGATGAGAAATCCCCATGTCATGATTTCTTTGTGGATCCCTTGTTTGCAAAGAAATGAACTTCTATGAAAGTCTGGGTGAACTCAGTGAAGAGTAGGAGATATGGAGGCATAGTAGTTAAGACATCTACTAGAAACTGGGAGATTGTGAGTTCTAGTTCCATCATTGGCACAAATCCAACTGGGTGACCTTGGGCCAGTCACTCACACTCAGCCCTATGAAGGAGGCGATAGAAAACCACTCCTTGCCAAGGAAACTATAGGGACTTGTCCAATCAGTAGTCAACAATCCACACCAACCCAAAGGCATGTACACGCACACGCACACACACACCTACACACACACACATCCATCCAAAGGAATGTATAAATTACTGTGATCGGTTGTCAGTATTACTCATCAAATTATTTCCATCATTCTGCAATGTAAAAGAAGCAAGAAATCTTTCTCTGTCTTTTGGCACACTACTTTCTTGAAAATATATGAATTCTGGTGTGTGTTACTTTTCCCACTGCGCTCGTATTCAGATACAGCTTTGGATGAAAGAACGGCAATTTCTGTAATTTACTATTTTTTTTAAAAAAAGGGGTTGGGATGGAGAAATGAGCACTCTTCAAATAACTGCTTTTTTCTGGGAAGTGCAAATTAGATCAGTTTACATAAAAATTCAAACCTAACAAAATGTTCAGTCATCCTTAATGAAGAGTAAATGTAGTCAGGGGAATACGAAACTCTTTTAGCCCACAGTTCTAGCTTTCTCACAGCTTCTTTGCAGATATCTATGTATGTATGTATATCTTTGGTTCTTCGGGTTTTCTCCCGCATAGAATTGGAAGTATCTAGGCGATGTCTCGAGAAGCACAAGGCCGAAGACACAAGCTTGAAGATGATGAATGAGACTTCATCAAAACGTCGCCTAGATACTTCCAATTCTACACGGGAGAAAACCCGAAGAACCAAAGATCCACATACAAATACCCGCGAAAACCTCCGAAAACACACACATATATATATATATATATATCTTAGGACAATTATTATTTTGACATCAACAGTAACAGAATTAGGATAACTACTAACCTTTTAGATTGATATTTTAAGAGCCCAATTGCCCGATTTAAGGCTATGTTGTTCCTAGAATGTGTTCATTATAGAGTGAGAAAATATTCAAATAGCGAATATTGGATTTTGATAGTAACAATTTGGGGGCCTTCCAGTTATTTCTTTCTCATGAAGGTTCTTATGGCTCAAATGTGATTAAATTTATATCTAAATGATTTAAAAGGCAGATGATTTATCAGGATGTGAACTAAGTAAAAGCAATGTGTTCATGTTAATTAAATTGCAGTCTTGGAGAAAGCTAGGTGGCCACTTTGGATTAACATTCTGGGGAAGAAGTAGATGCCATCATAGTTTTTAAAAATTAGATTAAAAATTTAACCTACTCTCTCAAAAGAACCCCCAAATCAAGTTATAATTTTGGATGGAGGAATTTGATTTCTCTCTCATTTGATGTCATTGGGTTTTGAGGGTTTTAATAATTTGAAGCATTTTTTCCCCAACACTGACTTTGAGGAAAACTGAGAGTTGCTTAATGGGTAATATTCTTTATTTGGCAAAATGCTGTTTTAATCATTTGAGAGTGAGGAGAACAACTTGGCAGATTACCTATTCCTTGGCTTTCAAAGAAACCAATTTATATCATCATCTTGAATTTCTCTAGCCTATTCTCTGACGTTAAGAGCCCTCCCATGGAATCAAGATGTTGAGAATATCATCACTGCAGTTACAAAAAATAAATGAAAAATAGCCAGATGAGGGAGAGATGGAAGGAAAAAGAGATCAATGAATTCATTTAGGAGCCAGCCTATCTCACAGGAAATATTTGGGGTTTTATTAACATGCTGTGTTGATTTTGTTTCTACGTTGAACTGGTGGCAAATCATGTAGGAATATCTGCTTGGAGTTACTGTAACACGTAGAGCCAAGAAGATAAAGCCCCCCTCCCCCCCCCCAAAAAAAAAACACTTTATCTCCCTACCTGCAAAAATTATATGTGTAATTATTTAATGAGATTGGAGAGATGTTCTACAGAATTGACTTTTTTTGTTTTCCAAGTCTGTTTCAGATTTCCTTCCTTCCTTCCTTCTTTCCTTCCTTCCTTCCTTCCTTCCTTCCTTCCTTCCTTCCTTCCTTCCTTCCTTCCTTCCTTCCTTCCTTCCTTCCTTCCTTCCTTCCTTCCTTCCTTCCTTCCTTCTCATTTGGATGTCAATGTTTTTAATAGTCATTGTCATGTCAGTGTAGTAAACTTTGGAATCTGTACTGAAGAGCTTCAACTACACTGAAGAGCAGATACAAAAATGCTACTTTTACTAGTTAATCAGGTTATCAGTTTTCAGCTGAAAATTTTAGAATGGCTACTTGTGATAGTAGCAAATTAGAGTTTGCTTAATTTCTCTAGTGATTGTCTGGATTATTCCATTTCTTATGGGAACTATACACAAATGTCAACATTTTCTGACATTTCAGCTGCTAAAACCTTATGGTTAATCAACAAGTGTCAATGTTAACAAAATCTCTGCTGTTTTCAGATATTGAATGTTCATATACCTTTAGCATAAAATAGCCTTATATGATCTGCAGACATTTGGATTTTTGAAAATGTGTATGAGTGGTTGTCAATCATTGTATGCTTCTTTATCCCTGATGTCCTTTGAATCAGTATTGATGAAGCCTAAACAACATCTAACAGACCATAACCCTGTAATATAAGTTCTGCTCTATGGGCCCTGAGACAAACCTTTCCCTATGGTGAAAATGGGAGTGTCGTGGCCTAGTGGTTAAGATGCTGGGCTTGTCAACAGGAAGGCTGGCAGTTTGAGACCCAAGCACCATGTGACAGGGTGAGCTCCCATTCTTTGCTCCAGCTCCTGCCAACCTGGCAGTTCAAAAACATGCAAATGCAAGTAAATAAATAGATACCTGTTAGATAGGAAGGTAACAGCATTCTGTGCACCTTAGCATCTACTCATGCCAGCCACATGACCATGGAAGTATCTTCAGATAATGCTGGCTTCTCATCTAGGAAATGGAGATGAAAATCACTCTCTAAAGTTGGACATAAGTGGACAGGGGAAATCTTTACCTTTACTTTTTACCCAACGGTGAAAAGCTCAGGTACCAATATCATCCAATTGAAGATGGGCAAAAAAAAGAGAGGAAGAGGGTCACTTTTTTCTTCTTCCTTTCTTCCTTCCCTACTGCATCTGTTTTAGTGGGTCTGATGGAGTTTCTAACAGACCATAACCCAGTAATATAACTTCAGCTCACAGAAACCTGAAACAAACCTTTTAAGTGGTGAAAATGGTGAAAAGGCTCAAGCATCAATCTCACCCAAGTGGTGGCAATTGAAAACAGGCAGGAGAAGTGAGGAGGAGGGTGCCCTACTGCATCTCTATCAATGGGTCTGAGGCCTAGAGTTCCAACAATAGTTCCACTTCCTTTGGTTGCCTTTGACTTTTGCTAGAAGCCTTAAACCAACTGGTTTCCACTGTGCTTTCCATTTTCAAGCACACCAGTGAGGAATTGCTCCAAAGGACCATTAAATGGCCTCTATCATTCTTATCGAGGTAGGTGAGATTTTGCAGGAATCTTGCAATTTTGACCTTTTTCCCATGTCCATCTGACACTAATTGTGAAGGATCGTATATTCACGCCAACTGTCGTTGCAAGGCGCATAATCGGATTGTAAGTCGGTGCGTTCCCAGTCTGTGCTTACAGACTTAACATGCTGTTACAAATGTAAGAAGAAGCTCCTTCTCCCACTCCTTTTTTTTTTTAAAGAAAGAATATTTTTTCCACCTGCTTGACAGTTTTTCAAACATATTCACTGTCAGCCCTAACAACCTGTCAACAACTGCCATTCTGTGAAAATTGTAGAAGCTGGTTTGAGCACTGTGAGAAATGACACGCATGCCAAGAGGATAAAGTTCCTCAGAAACAGAGGGTGAAAACTTTTGAAAGCTGCTGAAGCCTTTCCAAGTCAAAATGAACAGTCAGATATCTGAAAAATACTAGGTGTGTCATAGCAGATAACTATTTCTCTCTGTCTGCTCTTCACCTCTTAAATTGAGGTATATAGGAGAGAACAGACTGGAACATAAATTAGAACAAAATGTTGTGGGAGTCTGAAATTTTGTGATGGTTTTTTTGCTTCTGCTTGTTTGCATCATTGCTTGTGATGGTCTTTCTCTCTCTTTCCCTCTGATTGAATGCCCAGTCTAAGGGCTTATTTAGACTTATTTCAGTAATAACTTGCTTTGTCAGTTCTTAATTGGGATTGTGACTGTTATATCATACTTTCTCTTTATTGCAAAAAAAAAAAGCCAACCCCAAACAAGCAAACAAACAAAAGAATCCCTGGATTTTCCTCGGTTGCTTCATTTTATAATGTGGTAAATACAACAGTGGATATGACTGGCTGTGATCAACCAACATACCTAACCCATTCTTTAACTGGCACCATGGTAAAGCATATTAGATGCATTTATCCATTTATTTTCTTATTCTCTTATATAAAATCATCGAATCAATCATACAGTTGGAAGGGATCTTGAAAGTCTTCCAGTTCACTTTTCCCAGATAGGAATCCTCAGATGATTCTGTACAACTGGCTGGTCCTTCTTTGTTTGGTGATGGAGCATTCTTGACTTTAGGAAGGAGGCTATTTCACAGCTAAAACTCCCATGTTAGGAAATCCCTCCCTATATCTAGTTTGAATCTCCCTCTATAAAGTGTCCACCCACTGGTGCTTGTCCTACCACCGGGTACTACAGGGAATAAATCCACACATTCTTCCCTACGACAGCCCCTTCAAACCATTGAACTACTACTATTGTGTCTCCCTTTAGCCCCCCCCCACCCCCCAAGCCCCTTGTCATCTTGCTTGCTATTGTCCAGGCTTTTCCCAGTTCTTCAGTGGGACAGAGATCAGAGTAATGTAAAGAACTATTACTTGCTGCAATTATATTTCTGTGGATGTAGCTAAAAGTTGCATTGGCTCCCTTGGCAGTTGCAGCCTACTACTGTCTCATGTGTACTACGATGCCCAGATCCTTCTCATAAATATTACTCTTGAGCCAATTATGTCTCTCAGTTGTCTTTCTCTTTGGTATGTTTGTGTTTCGGCTTTAATCATCTCATTTTTCAGAATTTCTCAATCCTCTAGAACGGTTTTCCTTTCACAATTAATATCCAAAGAATCCATCCCATTTCTTCTCTTAGTTTACTGAAATAAGCTCTCTTGAATCTAAAAGCATAATTTGGCCATCTCTGCCTGAAATATGATAACATTCCCAAGTTTCCTCAACCATTTCCACCCTGTTGCTAAATACTAATAAACTCTAACTCTTACCCTAGTTTCTTTCTCCCCTTTTGGGGCAATGAAGTTATCTGCAAAGCATGTTAAGAACCAGATTTGCTACAAAGGATTCCTAGTTGATATTGGGGTATCTGAAATCCTTCATTACCAAAATAGTCTGTTTTTTGGATACCTTGGTTACCTGGCTTGAAAAATTATATCTTCTCTTTGATTGGATTGCTTGCAATACACATCCAGAACAATATCATTATTTTTTTTCCTGACAATATTCAAAGAGTTACAACAAAGTTTTCTGTTGTGTCTCACATTTCCATGCTGGTATAATCATGTTTTATGTATGTGATGCATGCAAACACTCCATCCTTATTTTGATTCTATTTCTTTTGAACAGATTATACCTTTCCAGTATTAAATTCAAATCATGTGTTGTATCTTACCAGTTTTCAATAATATTATATTTGCACCTTTATATTAGGACTTCAAGTGGCTGTCATGTTGAAACTGCCTTAAGTTAATATGTTAACGGCCTTAATGTATTATTCTGGGCTGGTTTTTAATCTGGGATTGATTTACACAAATTAACTTGGCAGATAGAAAACCGAATGCAAGGAAAAGTGACCTTGCCTTCTGGTCTCCAAATGAATCTCTTCTACTGCAGGTGATTTGAGCACTGTGACTTAGAAATCAAAGAAAATTTCTTTTCTCTAGGTTTGCATTCTATGAATGGATTGGTGACCATTAAACAAACCAATCAGATTGCCCTCGACGAGTCCTTGTTTGTTTCTGCAATGAATCTCCCAGAAAGGTTTTTTCTAGTTTTTAAGGCCATATCTTTATGCAAAATTAAACAGGATATTGACTTTGTTTGTCTCATGCCACAAAAGTTGCAATAACATTGTGTTTTGTAAACCGTACACATCACATTTCTGCCCTGGCTTCCATTCCTTATTCCGTCTTCTAACAATGTAGTATTCACATTTAACTGATAACATTATTTTTCGGTACTATGATGGCTATTTTCTCTCCCCAGCTTTTTCGTTCAGTACAGTAGCCTGAGTTGTTTGTCTGAAGTCAGAAAGTATGTATTCTAATCAGAAAGCATTCCACCCTCTGATAGCCATATGGCATTGAAAGAAGAGAAAGGAGAGAGATAAGTCCTTTTTCTTGTTTAATAGGTACATCCATTTTATTAAAAAGTCACAATATCATCATCTCTTTCTAATAACACAACGTTTGCAATAGAGAAGAACGCAGGACCCACAGATAGAGAATCAAAATGTGGTAGAATCATGTTGATATGAACCAATCTGAGAGTGTAAGGTAGATGTTCCTTTCCTTTGCATGAAAGAAAGTTATACTGGAGCCGTTAGTCCCCCCCCCCCCCCCCACATAATGGTCTATATACATCCATGTTTTTTATAGGATACTTCTTTCCATATGGAGCCTGTCGGTTCAATGCAGTGAAAGTTCCATCAAGTGGACCTTGTTGTCAATATCCAGGTTCTTTGTGGTCTTTCACATGTAAACAGCATGTTCAGTTTGCACTAGGAACATTTCTGAAACATTTTTCTTTGTGACTTTATCTAATACCAATCTTGGTATATCGCCCAAACAAAAAGATTTCAGGCAGTTTGTGTAATATAAACACAAATGTTCCTTTATCATTCAACAATCAATACACCCTGATTAGCTTCAACATCTAACCAACTAAAAAACACCAGAACAAAATAAAAAGTAGCCGAAACTCCTAGAGTCCATTTATCTGTTGGAGCAAGATAGTTTTAACTGCCATGAATAAAACTAATAGGTTAGGGGCCAAAGAAACCTCAAAAGACAATATCTTCCAGATTGTTGGCATTTCCTTGTGGTGTGGTATGGTGTGGTGATTTTAAGCATTCTCTCCTGGGATGAATGCACAGGTTTAGTCGATTCCTGCCCTGGTGGCACAGTGGTTAGAGTGCAGTATTGCAGGCTAACTCTGCTCACTGTCAGAAGTTTGATTCTGGCTGGCTCAACATTGACTCTGCCTTCCATCTTTCTGAGGTAAAATGGTTATTGGGGAAAATATATTGACCCTGTAAACTGCTTAGAGAGGAATGTAAAGCACTATGAAGCAGAATATAAGTCTAAGTGCTATTGCTATTCCAGTCATAAGAGATGGACCTGAGTACTGAGCCCACGTTATTACTCAGAAGTATGTTTGTAAATTGTATATTTCATCCCCTCCATTTTAATGCCATATTAAGAACCTTTCTCTATATAGCCTCGGAAAGGATTCCTTCCTTCCTTCCTTCCTTCCTTCCTTCCTTCCTTCCTTCCTTCCTTCCTTCCTTCCTCCCTCCATCCATCCATCCCTAAATTTTATCAAAACAATGTTTATAGTAGAAATAGGCATCTGAGGGATAGATGGGGCCATTATCTTCATTTCATGCCATGTTTATTTGATTCAGAGATATTTTGCAAATGTTCAGGATTTGTTTTTTGGGGGTTTTGTTGTTGTTGCAAAAGAAGCCTTTCCCTTCCTTGCCTAGCTGCTGTGTAAGAAAAGAAAAAGGAAGAGAAAAGCAGATATCAGAGACGGAGAGAGAAAAAAAGTGGGGAATGTGTGGCACCATCAATCACTGTGAGGCCCCAAGGAGATTACATTCAATAAAGTGTAATTCTGAGAAAAAAAGTTGCTTACCCCTAGTGATTTTAAATATTTTCCAGCAAGAATATTAGTGGAAAATACTAGTGTAGCATTTACTTTTTAAAAATGTTATAATAACAGCTTTTGACTTGCTCCATGAAGCCTGTTCAATTATGTATGAGACACACATTTTTGTCCATTTTCAACTGTCCACCCTAATCAGAAAGCTAATGCTGGATGTGCAGTGATGGTGAAGTAATGAATGCTACTGAGATACTTAATGGCGACCTCAAAATGCAATATGTAAAAGCCAACACGAGAAGGATGTTTTCTCTTCAACGGAAAACCAAAGAAATAGCTTTAGCCTGGATAAAACCAAGCAATGAATATGAAAGGGGCCTTCCTAATTGCTATTGCAAATGCCTAGCTGGAAAAAGTTGAACTTGACTTGTTCTAACTTTGAGATGATGCCAAGGGAATGATACCCTTCCAGACCACTTAACTTGGAGATCAAGTTGCATAAAAGTCTTAAATGAATCCCCAAGGCATTCCCGCTCCAATATTTCTAGGTATTTATCATGTGAAACATTCTTCCATGCACAAAGGTTTTGGAAAATTATCATGTCTTTCTAAGTCCTTTTATTTATGAATAGTGTATATTGTATTCCATTCTTCAAGAACAGAGACTGGGGTGATATCTAGACAGTGCTAAACAATTATCTAGTTAATTTTTCTTTAGCAAGTAAGGTTGAGAGATTTCCTTGGGAAGTCAAATCCATATATTCTGTCTTTTGTTTTTATTTTAAACACACACACACACACACACACACACACACACAGAGGTTGTACTTCTCACCTTCAAAGTAGACCAAAACCAATTCATTATCAATAGTGTATAAAACCTAATTCTGGAAGCCATCAATGATCTGGAAGCCTTTTGGAGACATCTACCTTATCCACAGTAGAGCAAAGACAAGAAAAAAGAGATCTTCTACAGAAATTCTGATGCTAATGACCAAGTTTGTGTAGGAATAAATCTTGCTGATCTTAAGGGGAATATAATTCAAATAACTATGTACTGTGTGTTGTTATTGTTGTTGTTGTTCTGGAGATAGGGGATGGGTTTTAATCATTTAAATAACTTTATTGCATTTATATCTGAACTTTATTTCAAGATAGTCAGTATATGTAGTATGTATTTCCCTCTTTGTGCACTGACAACATTACTTAGTTTGGTAATGAAATGTTTGCAAAGAAAGCACCAAGCTCAGAGAGCACCAAGGATCCCATAGTTCAACTCTGAGCTACAATTATTTTCTTCTATCAATAGTTCATTCTTTACTTTGTTGTTACAACAATCCTAAGGAAACAGATTAAAATAGATTGAATGGTGATAATCTACATAATGTTTCATTACTTAGTGAGGATTTGAATTTGATTTTTTGCCTTATTCTACCAAAATATTCCTATCTGGTAACCTCTGGTCATATTATATGGCACAGCCTACAATTAAACATTCAGAGTCTATTTAGACTTACATACAGAACTTTACATCTCTCTAAGCAGTTTACAAAGTCAGCATATTGCCCCCAACAATCTGGGCCCTCATTTTACTGATCTCGGAAGGACGGAAGACTCAAGGAGTCAACCCTGAGCCAGTGAGAATCAAACTTCTGGTAGTCGGCAGAATTAGCCTGCAATACTGTGTTCTAACCACTGCGCCACCACGGCTCATCCCATCCCATCCCATTGAGCTACAATAGATTGGGGAAGAACGGGTCAAGTGGGGAGTTAGCCTTGAGTCAGCCACAAGAGAATAAGCCTGAAACCACCCACCCAAGGTTCCATGGGATCTTATCGGTTTATTCCCAAGGGAAGGCAAACAGACTGGGGAGATCTTGTAATATAGGTAGAAGCAATGAAGTAGCTGACTTGAATCTTTCACCAGCGAATCTAGTTGTTTGCACCTGGCAGATGGTAACATTCAACTTTAGAACTAGAAATCAGAAATACTATGTTAATATTATAATCAAAGGCTTTCCACAGATAGATATGATTTTCATGGGAGTAATACTGAAACTGAGAATAAAAACGGTATTAGAACAAGATCAATCCACAAACTTGACAGTGGTTGATGTTTTTTTAAATGTATTATAGCTTTCGAACTATGGGTAGTAGCAAGCTTTGGAGCGTGGATCCTGATCTATCTTTGACTTACATTTCCAATGCTAAAGCAGACAAATTAGAAGAATTATTGCTGGTTCAGAAGAAATGCAGTAAAAATAATTGGTTTAAAAGAGTGGTCTTTGATTTAGCACTAAAATTCCTTAATTATCACTTCAGGTGTTCTTTTCTTCAGACTCCTTTTCTCTCCCTTAATCTGTAATTAATTTAAGTGCAACAAAATTAAAGCAGGTAATGCATATCATCTTTACAGACAATTATCCAGGCCTAACCTCTCCACCCCAGGATGGCATTTAGTTTTTAATACCTTCCATAGAAACAATCATGGACCAATTAAGTGGATGACATTATATCCTCCAAAATTGGGAGAAGACAATAGGTTGGCTCCAGTGTAGCTTGGATGCCTCTTCATGCAGCAGAGGTAGAGCTTTAATGAGATTTGAGCCATCAGTGCAAATTGTTCATACCTTTTTGCAAAGGGCAGATCACAGACAGCTGAGTAATAATAAAGCTCCAGGTTTCCATTAAAGACATAAATGATAAAGGAAGGAATATGAGCCTCATGCTTCCAGGAACCGCTAGGACAGAACTGGTAAGCCATAGGTTTGGCCCGGAGAGCTGCACCAACATTGCAAGATGGATCATTTCCTTTACAATTGTTTTCTGTATTCTGGAGTGACCTATATTTACCAAGGCTAATTATTGATTTATTCTCACTATGAAAGTGTCCAGTTCTGGCTGGAATTGTCTTTACATAGTGGGTAACATCCCAGCTTGGATGTTATTCAGTTTGGATACTATTTGGGAAAGACAAAAGAAGATTCTTGATTGGGAAATAAGCATGTGTATTCACAATTCAGCCCCTTCTATTTTCATAGGACTTAATTTTCTATCACTGGCTCGAATGTTAATCTGTTCATTGATTTTTCCTTCCTCTTTTACTTTCACAGTCCAAGAATCATTTTAGATTTATGAAAAAGAGAAGGTTTAGCTATCAAGAAAATGAATACCTTTTGCTTTTCAGCACACAATAATATAAAATGTTTTTGACTCCCTGAATAATAGATTGAATCTTTTTATTACTTCAGAAAATCTAAATTATATTTTCCAAAGAACAAAGCATGAAATTAGCATTTTAATATGTGATGGTGTATTTTTTCCCCCTGAGAGCCTTATGTAACAGATCCTTTGTTCAATTGTATATTTAATTTTAGGTAGACAGAAAGTTTTGGGACTTATGATTGACTCATATTCTGACATTTCCAACTCTTCCGCAGAGAATGTTATGGCCACACTGCATGTTTGTTGACATTTGGTCCGATATGCCTCCAATAATATTGATAGTTGTTTTTTAAATAGACCATGACTTAAATGGAAAGCTATCATTTCCAAAATTCCTCTTGCTTTATTTATTAATTTTGTATTTTATTTTATTTATTTTGTCAAGCGATTGTATAAGATAACAGGTATAAGTATAAACATAGTTATGAATACATGAATACATAGATACATATAAGAAAAATAAAAGAAACAATAGGACAGGGACGGTAGGCACGTTGGTGCGCTTATGCACGCCCCCTACAGACCTCTTAGGAAAAGGGTGAGGTCAATAGTAGACAGTCTAAGGTTAAAGTTTTTGGGGTTTGGGGAAGAAACCACAGAGTCAGGTAGAGTATTCCAGACATTGACCACTCTGTTGCTGAAGTCGTATTTCCTGCAATCAAGTTTGGTGCGGTTAACCTTGAGTTTGTATCTATTGTGAGATCATCTGTGGTCTTGGAGTGAGGTGTCATCTGTATGCAGATGACACCCAGTTGTACATCTCCACTCCGGACCACCCCAACGATGCTGTGGGGGCTATGTCTAGGTGCCTGGAGGCCGTGCGGGATTGGATGGGCGGGAACAGGCTTCGGCTCAACCCATCCAAGACCGAGTGACTGTGGTTTCCGGCGCCCCGATATAGCCAGCTGACACCTTCGCTGGCTATTGGGGGGGAAGTTCTGCCCCCCACGGAGAGGGCTCGCAACCTGGGAGTCCTCCTGGATGTACGGTTGTCGCTTGAACATCACATCGCGGCCGTCTCCAGGGGGGCGTTTCATCAGATCCGTCAGATCTACCGGTTGCGGCCCTTTCTGGATCGGGACGCCTTGCGCACGGTCACTCAGGCCCTTGTCACCTCTCGCCTGGACTATTGTAATGCCCTCTACATGGGGCTCCCCGCGGGGAGCATCCGGAGACTCCAGCTGGTGCAAAATGCAGCCGCGCGGGTGATCATGGGGGCGTCACGTAGCGCCCATGTGACGCCTCTCCTGCGTGAGCTGCATTGGTTGCCGGTGGCTCTCCGGGTTTGCTTTAAGGTTCTAGTTTTGACCTTTAGGGCGACCCATGGCATGGGACCAGGTTACCTCCAGGACCGCATTCTGCCAGTGATCTCCAACAGGCCGGTGTGTTCCCATAGAGAGGGTCTGCTCCGGGTGCCGTCGGCCGCTATGTGTCGTCTGGCGGCGCCAAGGAGTAGGGCCTTCTCTGTGGGTACCCCCGCCCTCTGGAATACTCTGCCACCGGAGCTCCGTACCGGCACGGACCTGAGGGCCTTCAAGCGCGCGTTGAAGACCTGGCTCTTTGAGCAGGCCGGCCTGGACTAAGATGGTTTTAATTCGGTCTCCATCTCATTTAATTTTAAATTGGGGTTTAAGGGCGGGGGTGGGGTCTTTAGTTTATTAACCAGCCGATATTAATTTAATACTTTTTTAACTTTTGTACTTTCTGTGGGGTTTTAGATGGGCTGTACACCGCCCTGAGTCCCTCGGGAGAAGGGCGGTATATAAATTGAATAAATAAAAATTAAAAAATAAACAAATAAATAAATATTGTGTGCTCTTGTATTGTTATGGTTGAAACTGCAGTATTCATTGACAGGTAGGACATTGCAATATATAATTTTATATACTATACCTAGATTGGACTGAAGGAGGTGTAGTTCTAGGTTTTCTAGATCTAGAATTTCAAGTCTGGTGGCATAAGGTATTCTGCAACAATTAGAGGAGTAGAGAACTCTTCTTATGGAATATTTCTGGACTTTCTCAATTGTATTAATATCAGATACGTAATGCAGGTTCCAGATTGATGAGCTGTATTCCAGTATTGGTCTAGCAAATGTTTTGTATGCTCCAGTTAATAGTGTGATATTACCAGAGAAAAAGCTATGTAGGATTAGGTTAACAACTCTTAATGACTTTTTGGCTATGTAGTTACAGTGGGCTCTACCACTTAGATCATTAGAGATGAGTACTCCAAGGTCCTTGTCAGAGTTTGGATCATCAACAAGGTCTTGACTATTCAGCTTGTATTTTATTTTCTGATTTTTTTTTGACAATATGTAAGACAGAGCATTTATTTGTTGAGATTGGAAGTTGCCATTTGTTTGACCATTCTGATACATAGTCGAGGTCTTTTTGAAGGGTAGCAGTATTGTCGGTGGTGTTGAATAGCTTTACATCATCAGCGAAGAGAACACAGTTCTTCTTAATATGATCACAGAGGTCATTTATGTAGAGTATGAAGAGAGTTGGTCCTAGAACACTGCCTTGGGGGAAACCACTGTTGACAGGTACAGAATTTGATAGGATGCTCCCAATTTTGACCATTTGTTGTCTGTTTGACAGGAATGCTTCTATCCAATTATGCAGGTGTCCAGAGATACCATAAGATTTTAGTTTTAGGAGTAGTTTGTTGTGTACCACTGAATCAAGGCTTTACAGAAGTCTATGTAGATTGTGTCTATTGCTTTGCCCTGATCGAGTTGTGTAATCCATATGTTTTTGCAGTATAAGAGTTGCAGATTACAGGATAGTTTTTTCCTGAAACCAAATTATTTATTAGAGAGTAGGTTGTTTGTCTCTAAGTGGAGGATAATGGATTGGTTAGTAATTGATTCCATGACTTTAGAGGTGACTCAGCATAAAGAGATTGGTCTGTAATTTTCAACTAGGCTGGGGTCTCCCTTTTTGAAGATGGGATGACCGTGGCTTGTGACCATAGGTTTGGCAAGGAGCTGGTCCTGAAAGATTTTTCAAAGATTATGCTTAGAGGTTCTGCTATGGCAGTGGATAACTTTTTAAAGAAGTAGGCACATATTCCATCCGGTCTAATAGATAGAGATGGTTTTAGATTGCGTAGTGCTTTTTCAACATTGTCTTCTGTAAAATCAGTATGTATTAGATCATTGTAGTTGTCTATGGTTTGACTAGGAAATACTGAGCATGATCCATTGCTGTTTACAAATACTGAGCCAAAGAATGTGTTAAAGAGGTTGGCTTTAATGGTGTCATTGTTGCAGTCTTTACCATTAGATCCTTTCAGGGGTGGGATGGACCTTGAGTCTTTTAGTTTGTTGTTTACAAAATTGTAGAAAGTGTGGGTGGAATTGATGCGTAGAAGATTTTCCTCTTGTTTAATGTGATAATTGGTGCATTCAATCTTTATCTGGTGACATAGATTTTTGTATCGGCTTTTGAAGTTGGTAACGTGATCAGATTAGTTTTTCCGCCAAAGTGATTTCTTTTTGGATTGAAGCTTCCTATTTGTATGGGTAATTTGTTTTTTCTGGTTTGGGGAGTTGTTATTGGTACACATAGTTTGATGACTCTTTTGACTTCAAGTAAAAATATATTGTAATGGTCTTCAACAGTATTGCATCCAGTGAATAGAAATTGCCAATCAAGAGATGAGAGATTGTTGTCTATAAGATCATAGTTGCCTTTTTTGAAATTATAATTGGGGATCACCTCATTATAATGATTTTTGTGTGGACGTATGTTGAGACAAAAGTCAATCATGTTGTGGTCACTGTTGGAAATGGGTTCTTTAATTTGTATTCCATAAATTGAATTCAAACTATTGCAGAAGATGAGATCAAGGCAGTTGTTAAGTCTAGTATTGTTGGTTACTAGTTGTTCCAGTCCCAGATTTGTTACAGCATTGTAGAAGGTTGCATGTATGGGTTCAGTTTTATATTCTTTTAGGGTCCAGTTAATATAAGGTAGATTGAAGTCACCAAGAAAGATAAAAGCATATGGGCAGGATGTTGCCCATGTTAGTAGTGAATTTAGCTTGTTTACATGTTCGATGTCATAATCAGGGGCTCTGTAACATAATAAGAATCAAAATGTGATATTTAATGACAGTTCACAGACGATGGTCTCAGGAAGAGCAAGCTCCTGGGTAACTGGGATGTTGTTTAGATGTGGGGACCTTTTATAGAAGTCAACCCAACACTATGGATTTTGCGATTTGATCGATAAACATGATAGTCTCTTAATGTGGTAATGGAATCAGGGAGAGATGCATTGAGCCATGTTTCACAGACAAATATGATGTCGTATTTAGTAAGAGAAGAAATTCAAGTATTATTTACAAGTCTTCTTGCATTGAGTAGTTTGCATTTAAGGCCAGTTGTAGTTGGAATTGAGGTAGTTAGGGGCGTGTATGCCTAGTTTTGAGTGATGGTGGGTTGGATGAGGTAGGGTTGGATGCGGAGTTGTGGGTTGCATGACTTACTGTTGATACAATCAGCACGGTAATCCATGTACAGGTCCTTCTCTCCATTGTCTAGACATTTTTTGAGTTCTGTGCAGAGTTCATGGGAGCGGATTCTTTGCAGTATGGATAAGTCTGGTCTTGAGCGAAATTTTTTATGGGTTGGGATTGGTTTTTGCAATGGCATTTATTGTATGAATGAATATACGTTTGCTGGACTCATTTTTGCACACAACTCTATAAAATCTTGGGGCCACCGAGCCATCATTGTATTTGAACTCAGGGCCATCTCTGGTTATTTCAATGATATCTTCAGGAGAGGTGTTTGTAAACAAGCTTCCCAAACAGTTATACATTTTTGCTCCTATATATTCTTTAAATTGTTAAAAATAGTAACTAGATTTCCCTTAACTAAAACATTTTCACTTTTCTGAGAAATTGGCAGCAGAATTCTGAAAAATAATAAATTTCAGCCCAGCAATGACTTTCCCTTTGTGGGAGATGTAAAGTGTGCAAAACTGTATTAAAATGTGTATCCATTATTTTCTCTTTTGTCTTTGAATAAAGCCACAATCTAGCTAAAGTTAAGGTTTCTCTCCACCCCTGCCCCTTTCTTCTGATTTAAAATGTGCCCTTCATTTGTGTCTGAACAAAGTCCATAGTTTTTCTAGCTGTTGATATGGATGCAAAGAGCAATCAGCCTCTTGGCAGATGTGTGTTTCTTTTATTCTTCTTGAAGCATAGCAAGATAATGGCCACAAAGCTCTCAGGACTTAGGTAGAAGTCACGGGATAAGTCAAACAATATTTTAAATAACAGAACATGGAGCTTTTCAGAGAGAGATGACAGAAGCATATGTTAGGGGTGCCCTGGGACTTCCATAAAACATCAATGAACGTCGGGTTTTGAATATATTCGGTATTGCTCATTTTATTGACAGGCTGTCATAACTGAGCAACAGAAAAAACAAAACTGTAAACCACAACAGCAATCCGAAATAAATTGCTGCCAGACGACAAAGTCAATAGTAGCCTCATAATTCTCAGACAATACACAGGAAGTTCCAGGAAGAACAGAGAAGATGTCTAATTCAGAAGGGTTTGGTGAGATGAGCAATGGATTGATTAAGTCTGTATCAATGCTCAACCTGCATATACTACATATGTGTGTTAAAAGCTATGAGTGCCCCAAGAATCATTTTCTGCATGAAGTATTTACGGGCATTAATACAATACTCCAATAAAGTAATCTTTATGGGATTGGACATATGATTTGATGAACTCCTTCACATATGAAAGTCCAATTAAACTAATGTATTGTTACTTATACCTATGCACAGGCATCTTCTCAACTAACAGTTAGCACTTGCTTGGATTTAAATGAGGCTCAATGGAAGTTAAGGGAGGTGGCTACGTAAGATTCTAGGCTGATTTCTCTTTTAACTCCGCCCCCAGGTTCTGCCAGTCCTTCTCCTTTAGGGAAGAGTATATGGACTCACCTACAAAGACTGTATGAAAAGGATCATAATGCAGCTTTGCAATAGGAGCAACTGGTAATAAAGAGTGCGGAAATGTATGCATGAGAATCTAACCATGTGCTGGGAATACAATCAGGACATATTGATTAATTAAATTTGTATGCCGCCTATCTCTCTATTCTGGGCAGCTTACAATATGATAAATAACAGAACAAAAGACTGACAGGATTAAAACATCAGACATTTGTTTATTTTGCTCTATATGAAGAGTCATGGCGGCACAGTGGTTAGAATGCAGTACTGTGGGCTACTTCTGCTCACTGCAATTTGGCAGTTCGAATCTCAACCAGGCTCAAGGTTGAGTCAGCCTTCCATTCTTCAGAGGTGGGTAAAATGAGGACCCAGATTGTTGGGGGCAAGAGGCTGACACTGTAAATTGCTTAGAAAGAGGGCTGTAAAGCACTGTGAAGTGGTATATAAGTCTAAGTGTTATTTATTCTTATTTTTTTTATTTATATTTTTATTTTGCCAAGCATGTGTTAAATAACAGATATAAGTATAAACATGATTATTAATACATAAAATGGATACGAATAAAAAGAAAACATTTGGGATGGTAGGCACGTTTTGGTGCGCTTATACACGCTCCCTACAGACCTCTTAGGAAAGGGGTGAGGTTAATAGTAGACAGTCTAAGGTTAAAGTTTTTGGGGTTTGGGGAAGAAACCACAGAGTCAGGTAGAGTATTCCAGGCATTGACCACTCTGTGGCTGAAGTCGTATTTAGAATAGAATAGAATATGTTGGAAGGGACCTTAGAGGTCTTCTAGTCCAACCCCTTGCTTAGGCAGGAAACCCTACATCACTTCAGACCAATGCTTATCCAATCTCTTCTTAAAAATTTCCAGTGTTGGAGCATTCACAGCCTCTGGAGGCAAGTTGTTACACTGATTAATTGTTGTAACTGTCAGGAAGTTTCTCCTTAGTTCTAAGTTGCTTCCTGCAATCGAGTTTGGTGCGGTTTACCTTGAGTTTGTATTTATTGTGTGCTTGTGTATTGTTGTGGTTGAAGCTGAAGTAGTCATTGACAGGTAGGATTATATATTAAATATATTAAATAATATTACTATTTATTTTTACTAATAATACTTATTTGGCTACCTAACTCACTCCTGGTGACTTAAATGGCTTACAAAGATAAAATCCCAGTACAATAGCCCAAAAATCCCTATCTGCCTGTCCACAACATTTAAAGTTAAAACACTAAAATTTATATTAAAAAAGATAAAGGAACTAATGTGTAGATGGGAATAGGTTCCAGAGCATGCCCCTTCTTCTTCAGCTCGTGGGGTGGACCATTTATCTGGCTGTTCAGTTTTTTATTCTCTCCTCTAGAAGCTCAAGATGCCATATATAGCATCTAATTTTATTCTTCAATAATTGCACCAGATAGATTTTCTGAGAGATATTAAGTTTTTAAAAAATCTTGCATGGCTGAGGAGACACATATTTAGGTATCTTCAGTCCTAGTTCAAACCTTTCCTTACTGTCGTAACTGTAGCTCTATTAATGGTTTAAATTTGTTAAAATATAAAACAAAATTATGCACAGTAAAGAGAACTTTGTATGTATCCAAATGCCTTTGGCAAACATATATATATATATGTCTGAGTTGAATTAATGCAAAAGGAAAAGCTGTCTTATGTTTCTTGATTCATCATTAGTGAGCTGCGTAATTTGATTATAGCTTATAAAGAAATCAATGGTATTCCTTTTCTTGAATTCTACTTCTTGTAAATCACTAGCCCATGCCAGCACGATCTTCTAAGCGAAAGGACACACAAAACTAAAAAGGTCAAAATAAAGCAACACTAGCAAACCTGGTCTTGTGTGTGTTTGTGTGTGTGTGTGTGTGTGTGTGTGTGTGTGTGAGAGAGAGAGAGAGAGAGAGAGAGAGAGAGGGACCTTATCACCAAGTTCCAGAAAATAGATATGAATCTGTAACTGAATTGTGGAGGCTAAAGATTTTAAACAGAAAAGATTTTAGAAGAGAAACTATCAGAATGTTACGTCGAAGAGAGGTCCAAGCTCCTTTGCAGCTTGTTACAAAAAGATTTGTATATTGTTCCAGAGTTGGGAAGACTATCTTACTTTAATCCAAATCCTGCAAGTAATTATGTGCAGAAAACATTTCAGGACTGTTTTCTCCAGGTAAAATCCATTTGATCCTACAAAGTTTAGCAGGGAGATATTGCTCTGGGCGCCCACCATGTGAGAGACCAATGGCCTTGAGATGTAAAGGATGGTACTTTCCTGACTCCAGAAAAGCTTGCTTTGTGAGGTTGGGTTGGTTTCTAAATATGGACCTTGTAGAAGATTTATCAATCCTCTTCCATAGGGCATTTTGAAAGGAAGATTTTAATTATAACAGGATCTGTTATTTTGATGTTGGTTTGCTGTTAGGATTATCTTCAGATGCATTTATTGTGACCCACCTTAATCTTTTCCATCATTCTTCCTAATGGGTAAAATGTCATTTTTCACAGTCAAGAGAATCGGTGTATTTTTTCCTCTCACAAATAAAGTTAGACATTTTGCAGTTGATATCTTCTCATTCTATTATCTGAGTGTTGTTGTCATGATACTATACAATACCCAATTCATTCTAATCTCTGCTTGAGGGCAAAAAATATTTATGGCATACTTTAAATAAAACATATTATGTGTTTGTAGGAACATATGTATCATTGTCCCTCTAGCTGAAGCAGATGTAGTTTCTGTCAGGGTGTGCTCACAGCTTCATGAAGAATTCATGACCTGGCATTGCATAAGAATGAAGGCAGAGCAAGTTTCTACTGTAGTAAGTCCTCATTTTGCTGTTCCTGAATTTATTTTTATTTTTCATTTAATTTTTTCAGTGGGTTAAAGAAAGGAATCTTTCCTCAATTTGGGACTGTTGGGACAAGGGTAACAGAAGTGTAGATGGTCCTTTAGAAAGGAAGGGAAATGAGATTAAGGCCATGAATCTTGTCCAACCAGGTCTCCCATCAAATTCAGTTGCATGTTTTCATGTAAATCTAACATGAATTTTCCCCCAGGCTACTGACAATCCAAGCCGGTAAACACATGTCATGAGTTATGGGTTGTTGAGCATCTCTTTCTCCCTAAGAAAAGAAGAAGAAGAGGGAAGTCATATTAATGTCCCTGTGTTGGAAGGACAGCCATCCAGGAGAATTATCATAAAAAAAAAACAATAGTAACTAATAAGAAATGAGTTTTGCCTTTTTTGACCTTCTCCTTAAACTATCTTACTCCTATTCTCTTTCTCCTTTATCCATTCTTTGTCTTTTCTTGGGAGCAAGGGTGTGCTGGACACGAATTCACAGTCACTCTGTGAGTGAGATGGGTGGTCTTTAAAATTTGACAAATTATATACACACATCTGACAATTTTGCAAGGAAGGACATGTGATTTATACCAGTAGTAGTAGTTTTGCACTAGTATAGGGATGGGAAGCCCTGGGATACACATAGCCTTCTGATACTTTATTTGCAATTTCTTAGTACCTCAAGTTGATGCCAGGAAATCCAGCAATAAAATGGTTAATTTTAATTTCATACAGAAGGATGAAATGATGCAGACAGAAAATCTGGTTGGTTTGCATGCAATGTCTGAGTCAAAAAACAATTGAGGTAGATATTTACAGACTCTGGATTCTAGTATACAGTAAGTGGAATCTACGAATCCAATCAATTGTGTTTTATAGCTAAACCGACCATGGTTTAGCACAATGTGGGAGCCAAGTAAAAGGTTTATATCTTTGTGTCCCAACCTATGTCCATACGCTCATTATGAATTCAAAATTCAATCCCATAAATATCATGTTGATATAAAATTTTGGCTTCTTAAATGCATGGAAATATTCCGGATTTTCTTTCAATTCATGTTATACCACAAAGTCTTTTCTTAGAAATTGCAATACAAGTCTCAGCAATAAATCAGTTAATGGTTTCACTGAAATGCAGGAAGAAAACAGGCTGTCAGCTGACCCATCCATGAACTTTCTTATGCAACATTTTATATGCTTTCCATTTTGATAACTGGTTATTACAGAGAGGGCAGAAAGCAAACTATGGCAACAAATGCAAAACACGATATCATTCGGTTTTATTTTTTAAGTGTTACCAGTAAATACAGATAAGTCAAAAAGCCAGAAGTTTTGCAAAACTGGCTAAAATCAATGGCTAATAGAGCTGTTGCAACAGGAACAAGGTGAATTCTTGTTGAAATAATTCTGCCTCGTTGTGCATTTTTGTGGATAGGGACTTGTAAGACTAAATGTTCCATCATGCAAAACCCCAAATACTGGAAAACTGACATGTCAAGGAGAAGATGTCAGTTATGGACCATGTGTGGGCCTGAGGTCAGCCAGCAATTGGGATTTAGGACCTGTTTTGTGCTGAGCTGGAAACCAAATGGCTGCTTATAATTCTCCACCAATTTCTGGCCAAAGAAATTGGATGATCTCCAGGGTGAAGAGGTTTTCCAAGAGTTTCTCAATTTAAAATAGCAATCATGAATCTCTGTGTGGGAAAATGGGCATTTTTATAATGGTTGGGGATATGATGAAAATTGCCATGGATGTCCCTCTCCAAATGGTGCCAATGGAAGGTAGGAATCTTTGCAGAATAGAAATAGTGAAGCTGTGAGAAGTAGACACATGTAACAAATAACAGCTCTTAGGACCAACAGTTGTTGAAATCACAGCACTTGAAGATGAGAAGAAAATTTAACTCCCTTCTCTTTGTCGTCTCCTCCTCCTCCTCCTCCTCCTCCTCCTCCTCCTCCCTTAAAACATATCTTGGGGTTCATTATATTGAGCAAATTTTCCTTGAGACAACAAATGTCAGAAACCTTCACTCTAACCTTTTTTTTTTTCAATGACATTATGGAAATAATTGGTCAAAGAATATTCTGGGAAAATTAACAGCCTTCCACCATGCAGCCAAACTGGTGAAGTTAGATAAGCTGAAGAGCTGACTCCTTCCTTCCCACTTTGGAAAGCGGTAGGAAACTGCATGAGCAGTGAATATTCCAATTATCTTCAATTTTCTCATCAATGTCACATCTAGTTTAGGTCTCTGTGCTGTTAGTATCTATGTGATTGTCCTGTACTGGTTTAGGAGATCTGAGCATGGAATATTCTCCTAGGACCCTTAAATGAGCTAAAGTTTTTCTGATAGTCTTCTAAAGCCATTAGTACAAAAAAAAGCTAATTGGGGGGAAGGACTATAATTGCTCAGCAGGTGGAATTGGCAGTTCTACAGAGCTGGCTCCGTTCCTATAACACACTGCGCTGTATTTCATAATAAAGATGTGTCTCTTTTATTAGCATAACTTGCTCTTTGATTTGTTTCAGTTTTTATGATGTTTAGACAAACGGATTTGGACAGTTAAAATCCCACTTAGGCTTGATGCATTGTATCTGCTTGACACACAATAACATTGATTTATAAGAGGCGATGAATCTCTAATTAGATTTTGGCAGGGTTTTTGCAGCAGAAAAGTTCCTGGAAGTCCTCGTTTGGAAGATGTAATGAAGATCGGCTTTTAATTAACCAATTCCCTTCCCAAAGGCTGCAACCAAAACACACTTTTGTTTTTGACCTGTGGCACATCTGCCTTCTGCAATGCATTCTTCCATAGGATGATTTATATGGCAAGCTTTAAAAGTAATATTTAGAATTTGCTCCCACCATGTATGGTCCATGTTTAGAAAGATAACAGATCTCAGTCACAGAACAATTTCTTTAATTAATAAAAATATACAGAGACTCCTCATCATACAACAGTTCGTTTAGTGATGTATGACCATTTTTCAAAGTTACGACCTTGGCACCATCCCCACAGTCATGTCATCAAAATTCAGACACTTGGCAACTGGCTCGTATTTATGACAGTTGCAGTGTTCTGGAATCATGTGATCCCCTTTTATGACCTTCTGACAAGCAAAATCAATGGGGAAGCAAGATTCACTTAACAACCATGTTACTGATTTAACAACTGCAATGATTATTTTATTTTATTTTAAGCATAGCTTTCAGTTGAAATAAAGTAAGTTTATGATTATGCTATAAATTTTAAGTTACATGAAGGAGATAATTAAATAGTAAAAAAAAATCATCCCAGTGTATGTGAAACAGTCATAGATTAATTTAGCTCAAAAATATTGATCTATTTTTCAAATATATACCAAGGAGATAACTGAAACATAGCCAATAAAAAGTAATCGCATTGAGTATACTTCTTTTGGCCAACAGGCAATTTAATGACTCTATCGTAAGTTTTTCAACTTGGTGGTCCTGCAGCTCAAAAGAACACTTTCTGACTGCAAAAATACAAATGGCCACAAGATGGCAGCAAAGAAATGCAGAACATTTGAACTCTTTGCTGGCACCCTAATGTCTATTTTCTACAGGCCAGATGTGGTAGTTCTACTAAAAAAATTTGAATGATGCCTATCAGATTTAGATTTAAGATAAGTGAGATCAGTGGTGGGATTCAATTTTTTTACTACCGGATTCTGTGGGCGTGGCTTGGTGGGCATGGCAGGAGAAGGATGCTGCAGAATCTCTAGTCAGAGGTGGGATTGGCTGGTTCTCCGAACTACTCAAAATTTCCGCTACTGGTTCCCCAGAACTGGTGAGAACCTGCTGAATGCCACCTCTGAGTGAGATGATTATTGGAAGAAATGAAGGTCCAAAGTAACTCCTTTGGTCTTGGTCTTTTAGAAATGACCTCCATTCCAGGGAATCATAAAAACATACATTATTTTAAGATCTTCAGGATCAAAATGTTGAGTAAGTTACAAAATACAAAGTTAAAATCTTCTAGTTGAACTCAGTTCCTGATCTGTTCTTATGTAGTTAGGTAATACAGCTTCCTTGAAAACAACATGGAAGTGGATTTTTTTTGGATATTTTATAAATTTCTCAGCCTGTCCTACAACTTACACCAGGAATTGTCTTGATGCTTTTACATCTAAATATGACATTAGTCATCCTTAAAAACCCAACTGGCATTCACCAACTACTTGCACATCAGGCTACGAGATTGCTTTTCCTCTGAAGAATGCAGATTGGCAAGGCCAACTGAAGAAAATTGGAGTGGTTAAAAACAAGATGGCACACCTTGTCCATTCCATAAAGAAAACTTGAGCAATTTTGGGGGTGATGTGATTGCAGAGGGAGGACATCTCACATTACCAGGGGTTCTAATTTAAACAATATTTACAAAGAGAGAAGGAAACGAGTTTATGCTCAGCTATGTAGGTTGGTTATTCTTGAAGCTAACCAGGTGGCTGATGCTTTCCAGGATGGTTTGTTTGTGTGTTTACCAGATATTTACCAGATTAACAGATTTAACAGAGTTGGAAGGGACCTTGTAGGTCTAGTCTACCTCCCCACCTAAGCAGGAGACCCTACATCATTTCTGATAGATGGCAGTCCAGTCTCTTCCAGTGATTGCTTCCATTTCTCCTTATTTCCAGGTTGAATCTCTCCTGGTTCAGTTTCTATCTATTATTCCTTGCCTGGCCCTTGGGTGCCTTGGAAAATAGCTTGACTCCCTCCTCTCTGTGGCAGTCCCTCAAATATTGGAAGAGTGCTATCCTGTCTCCCCTGGTCCTTCTCTTCACTAGACTAGCCAAGCCTAGTTCCTGCAACTGTTCATCATATGTTTTAGCCTCCAGTCCCCTCATCATCCTGGTTGCTCTTCTCTGCACTCTTTGCCTGACTCCCAATCACTCCAGGTAGCTCATGCAACTAAAACAAGGAAAATACAGGTAGTCCTTGGCTTACAACAATTCACTTAGCAACTGTTAAGAGGTTGTGACACTGAGGAAAGTGAATTACAATTGGTCCACATATTTACTATCGCAGCATCCCTATGGTCACCTGATCAAAATTTGAGCCCTTGGCAACAGATATATATTTATGAGAGTTGCAGCATCTCAAGTCACATGGTTGCCATTTGCAATCTTCCCAGTCAATGAGAGAAGCCTGATTCACTTAATGACTATATAATTTACTTAACAACTGTGGCCAAAAAAAAAGAGTTTCATTTGCTTAGCAATGAAAGTTCATTCATAAATTGAAGATTACTGATACAATAATAACAATTCAAAATAATGATAATAATAGGTAAAGATTGTGAGAATGCCAGACTGAACAAAGATGACACAGAAGAACTTCACTGGGTTTTCAAGGTCCTTAAACACAACAGCACATGGGGGCCAATAAACCTTAGCTCTTCATTCGTGATTTTTCAGATTATTGCAAATGTGAAAAAGTAGAACTGCACACTTCTTTTCAACACTCAGGGGTCTAAATATATGCATGATGTGTTGGGGGCCACAGCAAAAAAGTAGGTACATCAAAGATAGAGATTATGTGTCCACTGATATGGAATCTGATTCCTGGAATTTCCATCTCAGCCAGCAATTTAAAAACATCATGAAATTAATCTTTGAGTGCACTTTTTCTTCAAGTGTCTGTTCCTAAATGATTTAAAATACATATTTTTAATGCACTTTTTTTTTCTCCTTTTGGGGCTGTCAGCAGCAGCATAAAATTCAATAAGGCAAAATCTAAAAGATAACCCACTTTCTCTGCCTCATATTTGCAAATTATTCAAGCATTCTGAATACAAACATGTTTCAAGGCTACCAGTGTGTTCCTGCTTGAATCTTACAGAGGCTGAGAGAATTCAGAATAATTTTGGTTATTCTACTTTTGGCTGGAGGAAACTTGCAGAAAATTCAACAGCAATCTTATTAGTATAGATCACTTACAAACCAGGCCATGCATTTTTATTATTGCTTAACCCTATACATAATTATGAATGCATACTTATCTAAATTCCTGACTTTCATTTTTTAACCATTATTTTAACCACAATTTTTAAAGAGATCCCCTTGGGGTACTCATTTTTCCTCACTGCCCTTCTCTTAATGGTGCAAGAACAGAATGTTACAAATTAAAAAAAAAACATGTTCCCCCAAAGTGGCTATGTATATAGCCAGTAATACTCTTTAGCAGTTCTGGTTTAATCTGAGTCAGCCCTGAATTAGAGAAAGGGAAATCTCTTTTTCTGACAATTGTGAGTTATGCTGGTTGCTAAAACGAATGGCCATAAATTGAAAACTACCTGTACTGGCAATATGGGAGACAGGTGGCCCAATGCAGTATTACATTTCAGGTGTTAATGGATCATCTTTACCAGAGAACATCTTCACTACTCCAACTGAGAAGTGACATTTTGACTCTAGATCTTTCATTGACTTCCTGAGCTATGTTAAGATAAGAGGAGACCGATTTAAATCCTTTCTATTTGGATCTCCAAGTCTTCTGCTTCGGTGGGCAGTTCAGAAGATGGAAATTTCCCAACAAGATTTCAGATGCCGCATCTGTAGTATCGTCTCTTCCATTCAGCTGTCAACAGTTGGAGTAGCTCTTATCCTCATTGGCCACCGTAGGAAACAGGAAGTTGGTTTATATAAATGTTTGGTTTAATGGAGATAATAACAGAGTTGAAAGGGACCTTAGAGGTCTTGTAGTCCCACCCCCTGCTCAAGCAGGAGACCCTATACCATTTCAGACAAATGGCTTCCTAAAAAATCTCCAGCGATGGAACGCCCACTACTTCTGGAAGCCATCCAGAAGTTTGATTCAGCTTCAGCCCAGCACTTACTGTAGGTTCTTTAACAACTTGGGCTCCATCAATACAAAGTTCATGTAGTATGCAAGCCAAGGGATAAATACTTTCTGTATGTAATTACTTTAAAGAAGCTGGGACAGCTGGCATTTTATACCAAGAGCACCCATGGGTGGAACAGCTGTTAGTCTTCTAGAAAGAGGCTGCCCTGCTCAATCTTTCTTTCTCCCAGAGTGGCACTGTTACTAACCCTCAAAGGAAGCCTAAACGAACAGATTGGGGAGGGGAGTTGAAGGGTTGAGTAGACTCAATGCAACCACAGATGCTGGTTTTCCTGGATTATACAAAATTAAGGGAAAACATATGAATGAAAGAGACCAATATAAAGCTGCACTGAATATTGTTAAGTTCCGATTTAGGAAGGATCTACTTCTTGTTCAGTCAATGATGGGTTTGGAATTGTTCCCTTTTTTTGTGATACGTATTCGATTTGTTTCACCCTAGATTTAGATTACCTGCATTCAGTTCCAGAAGGAGACAACTTCTCCCAAAGGGACTTTTTTGGTTGAGAAGACATTCTGTCCTTGAAAAATCATTGGAGAAGTTTTCCTTCCCATGGAGAAATTCACAGAAATTGCCCAATTGATTTCATTGCTTACAAATTTGGTGGAGAGCTGCATGGTATCCATGGAATTAATAATGCCATGGTTGGCATTAAAATAGTTTTAAGCAAGCAACTCTCCATAGCTTTGCCATTTGAAACATCATTACTGTGTATTCTTTTCCTGATATGCTTCTGGGCTATTAAACACATCGTTCCCTCTTTGTGCTTTTGTCTTTTTAACAAGACCTGGATAAATTTGTCTCATAATTCACTTTATGTGAAAGGAAGTCAGTCTCGCAATTAAATCCTGTGAGAATTAAGATGGTTCTGAATTCTAATTGTCAAGGCTGGACTTAACCAGAGATAGATATTTGAACAAGCCGTGCTTAAAAAAAAAAGACTGAACTCTTCCCGAACGTGTATATAGGAGACATCTGTCCTCCAGCATAATTATGGTGTCATTATTATGTGAGCTATTTGCATTGTTGAAGTTCATTGTTGACTCAATCTCTGTGCGCTTCTGATAGTTTGAGATGATTAACTGGTGACATGGATGATGAAATTATTCTTGCTAAGGGAATGGGTTGTGGGACATGCTTAAGCTGATTTTGTGCAAACATGCAGAGGAGTAGGAAAAGTAGAAAACTGAAGCAAGAAGATAATGATGATGATGATGATGATGATGATGATGATGATGATACCCCTTAAGTCATCTCTGACTCTTGGTGATTCTATGGGCCAGGTTTCTGCAAGTCTTTAGATCTTGCACTACTACTTTGAACTGTTCTATGCTCTGGCTGGTGTCAGCTTTGATGGTGTCCAGCCACTGAGTTCTTAGCCTAGTTTCCTATTACTGCTAACTCTTCCAAACATAATTGCTTTCTCCAGTGAATTCTCCCACATGATATGAAGGAAGCTGCAAGCTATATGTTTCAACCTGCTAGCTTTTTAGAACCAGTTTTGGGATTGCAACCCCTCCAAAAGAAATAAAAAAAAGATGTCTCCTTTAAGGAATAGTTGTGAAAGCAGCTATAGGAGGAATGGCTATCATGCTTAAGGGAATTTAAGTAGTTTAACTTTTTTAAAGTTAACTACTTAACTTTCATACTTCTCCCTGAATAATGTAGGTCTTGATTGTCATTTTAAATCTTGTTTATTGAAAGACAAATCATTATATTTTTGTGACTTTTCCACATGTTAATCCATCCATCCCATTCCATTCTATTTTAATACTATTTTTTTTAAAAAAAATCAAAAGTCTATACACAAAAGTCTACACAAGGTATATATTCATTTCTAGCCTGCTATATTGTTAAAACAAAGCTAAACTATTATTTCTTGCTTTCACCTGTTCTAGATATTAGGTAGCCACTGTATATATATGTATGTGTGTGTGTGTATGTGTGTGTGTATTAGGTGTCTTCCAATCACTCTATCTCTCCGCCTAGAAGAAGATATGGGTGAATTTTAGCTTTAATTTACATGGGAGTAAGACCAAATGAATTTACATGGGAGTAAGACCAAATGAATTTAATGGGCTTGTCTTGTAGACTTGTATCTGTACTGCTTGATTTGCTTTATTACATTAAAACACCATATTGATCTTACTAGAACTTTATCTCAGCCTCTCAAGAACAGAAGTAATGCTAATCAGCTTAATGCTGATATGTGTATAAATCCATACACAATATGAATCAACACAGTTGGCTTTTGAATGAGCTAAAACCCAGTTTGCGTCCTGAGTGTTTGACTTCAAGGTGTTTCCTTCAAATGGGCTAATCAACAAAGAAAAGAACTTAGTCTTGGCTCCATCTTAAACATGATGGTTTTAATGACTTTTGGGTCATGGTGAAATGCCAATTCTACAATAGAAATATAGGTATCTTAGGAATATTAGCTGACTTTGATTGATATCTTGCCATCCAGCTCTTGAGAGGTCAAACTTTATTTGGGTTCTTAATCCATTATATTTGCTACCCAACTAGGTAACAGTCAAGATTACATGAAGTGTTAATACCACTTGATAAGTCCACACTTGAATACTGGATCCAGTTTTGGTTGCCATGATATAAAAAAGATATTGAGACTCTAGAAAGAGTTCAGAGAATAGCAACAAAGATGATTAGGGGGTGGAGGCTAAAACATATGAAGAATGGTTGCTAGAATTGGATATGTCTAGTGTAGTGAAAAAAGGACCAGTAACATGATAGTACTGTTCCAACTTTTGAGGGGCTGCCACAAAGAAGAGGGTGTCAACCTATTCTCCAAAGCCCCTGGAGGCAGGACAAGAAGCAATAGATGGAAACTAATCAAAGAGAGAACCAACCTAGAAACAAGGATAAATTTCCTGACAGTTAGAACAATTAATTAGTGAAATGGTTGGCCTCTAGAAGTTGGTGCATCATCAAAGATTTTAAAGAAGAGATTAGACAACCATTTATCTGAAATGGTAGTAGATTCTCCTGCTTGAACAAGGGTTGGACTAGAAGACCCCTCCAATCTTCCAATCTATGCCTATGATTTGTATTGTACCATTACCTACTTTCCTGATGGAAAAATATGTGTCTTACTCTAGTTTTGTGTTGATTTGCTCTAACTTTGTGTGTATTTATGTAAGTGTGTGGGGTGGTGGTGGTAAGGGACAGTGGCAGTATATTTGCATCTCTCTTAACATGTATTCTGTAGAGTAGATAATTTAACTTGGAAAATTTGAGACCAGAAGAAACAGGGGGCTAGAATTCCAAAGTAAATTGAGATTTTGAAGTTATTTCAGATTGCAGAAATCCCTGGAAACAAGCTATGGAAAATAGCCATTAAAGACAATATTACTTGCCTATTGCAATGTTCCCCCTTTTCTGTAATTGCATTAATTTGAACAACTTCAAGTGGATGTGTTAATTATTTACATCTCTTTAGATTATACTGGTTTTCCCCTGAACACGAAGCATCCCTGCCTTTTTTTTTTTCTGGAATAAAGCTGAGGGATGAACATTATGGTAGTTATTTCTCAATAATACATAAGTTTTAGAAATATACTCCTTTAACGTTTTCAACTGAACTCCTCCTTCAATAGTTGTGAATGGAATTTTTTTTTGGGGGGGGTTATACCACTCTGAATGTGATGACCTGATTCTTTGGATTTGTAGTACACTCAGCTTGAAATCTTCCCAAGCAAGACTTTAATTATCTCTAAAAATCTCTATCGTACTATAGAATAGAGCTGGAAGGGATCTTGGAGGTCTTCTAGTCCAGCCCCCTGCTCAAGCAGGAGAACCAGGCTTAAGAGCAGTAACTGTGAGAGGGATCTTGGAGTCTTATTGGACAACCAGCTAAATATGAACCAGCAGTGTGCAGCAGCAGTCAAAAAAAGCTAATGCAATCCTAAGTTGCATTAACAGAGGATACAATCAAGATCAAGGGAGGTACTAATACTACACTGTAAAGCCTTAGTAAGACCACACCTAGAGTACTGCATCCAGTTTTGGTCACCACACTATAAAAAGATATTGACGCGCTAGAAAAAGTGCAGAGAAGAGCAACCAGGATGATGAGAGGACTGGAGACTAAAACATATGAAGAACGGTTACAGGAGCTGGGCTTGGCTAGTCTAGTGAAGAGAAGGATCAGGGGAGACGGGATAGCAGTCTTCCAATATTTGAGGGGCTGCCACAGAGAGGAAGGGGTCAATCTATTTTCCAAAGCACTTGTAGGCCAGACAAAGAATAATGGAGGGAAACTGATGAAGGAGAAATTCAACCTGGAAATAAGGAGGGATTTTTTGACAGTGAGAACAAGTAACCAATAGAACAGCTTGTCCTTGGAAGTTGTGGGCTTGCCATCACTTGAGACTTTCAAGAAGAGATTGGACTCCCATCTGTCAGAAATAGTTTAGGGTCTCCTGCTTCGATGGGGGATTGGACTAGGTTCCTTCCAGCTCTGATTATCTGTATCTGTATCTATACTATTTCAGACAAATGGTTGTCCACTCTCTTCTTAAAAGCCTCCAGTGATGGAGCACCCATGGTTTCTGGAGGCAAGCTGTTCCACTGGTTAATTGTCCTTACTGTTAGGAAGTTTCTCCCTAATTCCAGGTTGCTTCTCTCCTTGATTAATTCCCATCCATTATTTCTTGTCCTGCCCTGAACAGTACTACATAATACAAAAAAAAAAAGTAATATGAACAGTACTTTCTTATAACTTATCTACATTTTGGAAGTAGTCTTCTGATTCAGCATCTTTGAAATCAATGAGGCTTAGGATAGTCTTTATAACTAATTGGCTCATTGATTTCCATTACTTCTCATGAGTAACTTAGTTAGAACACCACTACAATAAACAATAAGAATTTTGAAATACAGCAGGAAAAAAAAACAGGGTTGTATAACATCTTACACAGTTGCCAGATCATTTTGTTTAGGATTTTGTTTACATTTAGGATGCATCTCCTTCAAATGTTACCATATATTTATTTGAAAAAAAAAATAAGGCAATATTTTAATCCTAAAATAAGCAACGATTGTTTGGAATGTGCGGCAAAAAAGGCAAATTAGAAAAATATCAAGGTTGACATATGCAGGGATGAGTTTCATGCAAGTTACGTAAGATTTGCAACATTCATACTGAGAGAGATTAACACTTCCCTCCACTCTGACCCTCAAACACTTCCAGATAATGATTGGAAATTATGCTCAAACAAATGATCCAACTCTAACACAGCCACAGAAGGAGATAGATTTTCCTGTCTCTACCACTAATCATTTATAAGATCATCCTCGCCTTTCTACAAGGATGGTCGCCTACATATTATGGTTATCCCTTCCTAGTAAACCATGGTAAGAACCTTCATTTATTTCCCCCTGTCCCATAAAAGCTACCACTTTCTCAGTTGCACGAAAAGAGGCACCAAGAAAGAAAGAGAGAGAGAAAAGAGAAGTTCAAGAAGGGAAGGAAGAAGGAAAAAACCCTCTGAAGAATTGGTGCTTAATTACAACTTAATTAGCATAATTATGCATGCTAATAGCATCTCAAATGAATAGCAGTTGTCAGGAGGTTGGGACCATCTGTAAGAATGTTGGATTAATACATCATTTTTTATTTCTAACAACGCTGTAACCCTTTCCCTGAAAGCGATTTTCATTAATCAAGTTCATTTTTATTATATAGAAAATTTGGCATTTTTCATTATGGGCCATTATCTTTTCCCCCATGTAGCCCTAATACAATACTAATGAGAGCCCATGTGGCTACTCCAGACTGACAATGGTAGTACAGGTGTATTATTATAATTGTTACAAACAGCATGTTGAACCTGAGGCCTACTAGACCGTTCCTCCCAAGACACTCTGGTTTCTGCTTAGTATTATCCCCAAGGCCTGCGACACTTTCCAGGGCTTTATAAAAAACATACACATTTGTCATCAAAGGTGTTAAAGAGACATAACTACGTTTCTCTGCAACAACAACAACAACTTGGATGCTTTCATCTGCAGCTTCTTACAACCTTCTGTCTCTCTCTGCTACAAATAATTCCGGACTCACTCTCCATGTTTTCTTAAACAGAGAAGATGTGGTGGATTATACCCCTCAAATTTTGGGGTATAATTATGAGAAGATATGGTGGAGCCCAGTGGTATTATTCAAATCTTTTTACTACCGCTTCTGTGGGCGTAGCTTGGTGGGCATGGTGTGGCTTGGTGGGCGTGGCTTGCTGGGCGTGGCAGGAAAGGTTACTGCAAAATCCTCATTCCCTCCCTACCCCACTAACCTGCTTTCCAGGTCTGTTCTCCTGTACGGCAGTGGTGGGATTAAATTTTACTACTGGTTCTGTGGACGTGGCTTGGTGGGCATGGTTTGGTGGGCATGGCAGGGGAAGATTACTGTAAAGTCCCCATTCCCTCCCCATTCCTGGGGGAAGGTTACTGCAAAATCCCCATTCCCTCCCCACCTCACTAACCTGCTTTCCAGCTCCGTTTTCCTGTGCAGGGCAACAAAAAAAGACCCAGTCGATCAGCTGGGACTCAATGGGAGGCAGAGAAGAGACAGGGGTAGGGCCAGTCAGAAGTGGGATTTGCCAATTCTCCAAAATACTCAAAATTTCCGCTACCAGTTTTCCAGAACTGGTCAGAACCTGCTGAATACCACCTCTGGTGGAGCTCCTCTTTGATGTAGATGGTCGGCTTAGAAATATGAAATATCAATAATTAAAATTGTGTGATGAATACAGAAAGGCAGAATGAAATAGCATCTATGTATTAACTAGGAAGGGCGCTGAATATTATTTGAGAGAAATCCGTGTACTGAAAAAATTCCCATCTATCAATTGCAAAAGTCGTCACTGCTTGGATCTGCACATATATTATGTCAATAAATTATGACATCCTAGGTTCTTAGGGAAAACCCAGTGAGTATGAAAGCCAATACCAGGTAAAAAAGCTGGGATTTCACATTGTTGGATATATAATAATAATACCTTTAGCACCTTCAAACCACATTGGCCTATCACAAATCCTGGGGAAGGATTCCATAAGTGGATAAAAATGCCAAATCCAGTTTAAACATCTGGCTGACTGTGTAACCCCCCTTAACAATTTGCCAGGCTAGAAGAGAAATGAACTGATGTGTACCATAGCCATTTCAGTTTCAGCCAATCACAGTAACATCAACAACAAAAAATAGGAAAACACCCTGAAGAAAACCAGAAATGTGTTTCTTAAGGGGAGAAAAATTGGAGGACAGATTTCTGGTACGAGATGTTGATCTTTACTATGACTAGTGAGGGAGTGATTTCCTTCTGCAAATGCCTGAATCCTCAAATTAGTCTCCATTCAAATCCCTTTGCTTATTGGGTGCTATTACAATGCCAGTCGCAAGGAAGAACATAATTTACATCGGGGTCATCTGGAACACTTGAGAAAACTACTTCCTTTCATCTCTGTCCTGATACATTCCTTCTCAACCAAAGGTTGAATTGCAAGACCAATATGAAAATATCGGTACTGAGATTAATAGCGAAATCCATAGTAACTTAGGAGTCCCAAAAGTGCTTTTCAAATGGCAACTGCAATTTTCTTTAGCTTTTGAACTGTGGTGGTGCAGTGGTTAGAATGCAGTATTGCATGCTAACTGGCCAGAGCCAGGAGTTCAATCCTGACCAGCTCAAAATTAACTCAGCCTTCCATCCTTCCAAGGTTGGTAGAATGAGGGCCAGATCGTTGGAAACAATGTGCTGACTCTGTAAATTGCTTAGAGAACTATAAAGCGGTAAATAAGTCTAACTGCTATTGCTATTTGGAGAAAGGGGTTGAACATAGCTTTGTGCTTTCCTTCCATGAAACATCCCTGCACCTAAGATTTACCAACAGCAATGAACCAACAACAATGCATAACAGTGATCCCATCTGACTACTGGGCTAAACTTAATGTTCTGCTGACACAGTGAACATATCTTCTATTTCTTTTGAAAATGATGCATAACTATTTGAATGGATCTGCTGATCAATATGGTAGATGTAGCCATCAACCTGTGATGTCCACACCATTAGAGAGACACAACGTTGAATCAGGGGTGGGATGCAAATTTTTTAACTACCAGCTATGTGTGTGTGGCTAGGTGGGCATGGCCAGGTGGGCATGACCAGGTGGTCATAGTTAAGTGGGCATCTCCATTGGTCATGTGACTGGGTGGGCATGATTTTTCCCTACTGGGCCTCAGGGAAGCCTCCTGGGAGCAAAAATGGGACAGGCAGCCCACACAGCACCTCTCCTGCACCCCATTTTTTGCCTCTTGGGCCTTAGGGAAGCCTGGGAAAAGCAGTACAATAGCCAGGAGAGGGATCAGCTGTGCTGTGCGATTTAAATCGTGCGGCATAGCTGATCTTCAAAAACAGCTGATCGGTGGGAAAAACAAAGAAAATACCTTGATCTTCGGAGCGAACCAGTTCACTCTCAGCTGATCTTCGGAGCAGTTCATCCAAACCAGGCCACACCGGTAAATCCCACCCCTGCATTGGATACAATGCTATAGAAGCCACCGGGGCAAGCTTTTCCCTAACTTTACAGCAATTGCAAATTGCTTCTCACAACTAATATTCCTTTCCCTTGGCTGAAGGTGGCAACATTAAAATGAAGTTATTTTGGGGAATAATGGATAACATGAATAATTCCTGATCTTTCTTGCCACGAAAATGGTATATGATGTATATAGCGCAATGATGAGCTGCTTCATCCCTTTGATCCATCCTTCATCCTTTGACTTGCTAAAACATGGTCTGGGTTAAACATATAGTTATTTCTGCACAAGTGTTTCCAAAAACTAGATTTGAAAGATGGTCTCTTAGGAAACATCTTTCTCATATATTGAGGGAATGCTTCTTCTGCAATGCCCCCTCAATGTGCTGAAGCATTTTCTGCAGCAATGCATTTATATATGTAGTCCAGCTTGTACAATTTTCAGTGATGGATGGATGGATGAACTAAGATTATGCATGGAAGTCGACACCTTAGGAAAACTATAATTTGTACTTTCTCACCTATGATGGAATGCCTCTCCTGAAATGCTACTTAAATGTACAATATGTCATCTAAACAAATATTTTCTACAGGAGCAGATTTAAACAAATGCAATTCAGTGCACTGTTAATTGATTGATTAATTGTCTGCCCAGGATTCATTAAACATTCTATAACTTACTAACAAACCCAGATTTTTTACCCTCTAATGCAAATTAAAGACAGTTTCCCTCCATGTATTTCAGATGTAGACACTGGTGTTGGAAGTTTTCGACTGATTCTTAATTCACTTAAAAGAGTTATCTAGACATTTAATTAGCCTATAATGACAAGAGAGATAGTAAGTTAGATTTCTCCCATCAACATACTCATGAATTGCCAGTATTTTAGCAATAAATTGCCAGCTAATAAACTTCTTGTAGCTTGCCTTTATAAATGCCAACATAAAGACTTAAATACTCCTAGTCAAGTTAATTACACATTTAGTGGTTGTGTAATTTTGAATTAATTGCAGACCAAATGGATTTATGGTTCATGTACTTAATAAACCTTGGTAAGTGCCCTTTTAACAATCTATTGGTATTTAGGATGTTGATAGGGGATTTTTGGCTGAAGAAGAACTGAACTTATTCTTGGGTCACAGTACCTTATTCATGATGTATCTTGGAATGCTAATTTTTTATTGATCATAACGAAGTGAGCATCATCTTACCGTAAAATGTGCAAGTCTGTTTGAGTTTAATCCTAAAATGTGCATTTTTTTTTAACTTACTAGAGCAAGAAGGAAATTTAGTCCACTTCTTTTTATCCAGTTTATAAAAATATATCTGCTTCTTACCACTCACTTCTACAAATATATTTTTTGGGAAATTTTGCAATGCAGTTTGAATGAATGAACGAGAAATTGATATTTAATGGATATTAAGAGAAATATCCACAAATATATATGTGTATTTATGTATAGAATTTTTTTTAACTTTGATTAATGCACCAACAAATGCAGAAACATGTTAAAGTTGACTCACATTCAGGAAAATGAGACACCAGGAATTATTGAAATTAAGCCACCTCCAATTTTTGTGCAAATAATTGTGTAATATAGCAATAGCACTTAGACTTAGATATCTTTTCACAGTGCTTTACAGCGCTCTCTAAGTGGTTTATAGAGTAAGCCTATTGCCCCCAACAATCTGGGTCCTTATTTTACTAACCTCAGAAGGATGGAAGGCTGAGTCAACCTTGAGCCAGTTCAGGATCAAACTGCTAGCAGTTGGCAGAATTAGCTTGCAATACTGCATTCTAACTACTGCGCTACCATGGCTCTTATAATATAATACAAAAAGTCTTATTGTAGATGCAAAGAAACATTAGAACTGCATTATACTGCATGTAATGTATTAGTCAGGGAATTAATTGATTCTGTTTAGGGTGGCTTATGATTGCATGAGAGGATTGGCTATGACTTTTAATGCAAGAAAGCAGTGCAAAGCTTGCAGGATAAGCACAAGAAGCACTTCTAGAGTACTAGGTCTATCTTCACTGAAGCTTATGCTAACACAGGGGTGTCAAACTTGCAGCCCGGATGCAACTTGCACTGGTCACACCCACCCCAGTGGTGGGATTCCATTTTTTTTAACTACCGGTTCTGTAGGCGTGGCTTGGTGGGAATGGCAGGGGAAGGCAAAATCCCCATTCCCTCCCCACTCTTGGGGGAAGGTTACTGCAAAATCCAATTCTGTCCCCACCCCAATAACCTGCTTTCCAGCTCTGTTCTCCTGTGCAGGGCAACCAAAGAAGACCCAGCCGATCAGCTGGGACTCAATGGGAGGCAGAGAAGAGACAGGGGTGGGGCCAGTCAGAGGTGGGATTTTCCGGTTCTCTGAGCTACTCAAAATTTCTGCTACTGGTTCTCCAGAACGGGTCGGAATCTGCTGAATACCACCTCTGGCCCACCCCCAGTTTAATGAAGAGGGAAAAAGTCATGTGACAACAACATGCCATCATGGGTTTGACTATCCTGTGCTAACAGATCCTTGCCTGTCTGAAAGTACTCTCTATCCCCTGACCTTTGTAGCCCAAGAAACCAGGGAAGGTTCTTTCTGAGAAGTTTGCTACAACCTTATTCCTTCCATGGGCTCAACTTATCTGACCATTGCGTAGTCTACGACTCTTTCTCCTGTCTCCCCAGAGTTATCTCCACATTCCATTAAGAAAGCAGCAGGCAAATAAAAAACAGAGTGACAGTTCCTTTAAAATGTCCCAACAGTTCAAAAACTTAGTTGCAAATTAATTTAAGAAAGAAGTCACACCTAGTCACTAAAACAGGAATGTCTTTTTGTAAGAGTTTTCACTGACCAGCCAAATAGGCCTTTGCATTCACTACCCATTCAACCACATCATTCCTTATCAAAGAAGTCAAAAAAGCTACCAACTGCATGTTATGATGCTGTAATAAATGCGTAACTTTTTAATGGGATGGGATCAATGTCTCTGCAGTAGCAATGAGAAAATTTCCACCCTGTCTTGATTTAGAATGATCTCAGAATTCATGAGCTTTGGACAATCCTTCCTCCCTCCCTCCCTTCCTTCCTTCCTCCTTCCTTCCTTCCTTCCTTCCTTCCTTCCTTCCTTCCTTCCTTCCTTCCTTCCTTCCTCCCTCCCTCCCTCCCTCCCTCCCACTTCTTTCTTTCTTTCTTTCTTTCTTTCTTCTTCTTTCTTTCTTTCTTTCTTTCTTTCTTTCTTTCTTCTTCTTCCTTCCTTCCTTCCTTCCTTCCTTCCTTCCTTCCTTCCTTCCTTCCTTCTTTCTTTCTTTCTTTCTTTCTTTCTTTCTTTCTTTCTTTCTTTCTTTCTTTCTTTCTTTCTTTCTTTCTTTCTTATATTTGTGCATGCATGTTGCTTCTGATGCAAGAATGCATTTTATGGCATTGCCCTTAGATATGCATCATATATTTAGGCAGGGTAATAACTCAGAGTTCTGACATTTGCTTTGCATACAAAAGATCCCATCTTCAGTTCCTGGCATCCCCTCTTTAAATAAGACCTGAGGCAAAACATGCTGCAAAACAGCTCAGTTTGAACTTGGAGAAGTAGTGGTTAGACAAAATAGATGGTGCCAGGTTAGAAAAATCAGTGGTGGAATTCATCAAACTTAGCTTCAACAGAAGCTCCGTACTGTATATGGAGCATTCACTTCAATGCAGATATACACACAAGTCTTGCCCCCTGTTTTATAGGCTGCCCAACTAGGTGTGCACTGATCAAAGGTATTCAGATGAACTTATTGAGGTTAAGGGAAGATCTGGTGAAGAACTGGAGTGACTAGGATGTCTATGGAGATTCTCAGTCATCCAGGTCATAGCTGTCTCAAAGCTGCTTTTCCAAAAGACAACTGAACTTTTTGTTTTCCTTGAAGAGGAAGAAGAAAACATCCCACTTCCCACCAACATCCCATTTCTCTTCATCATCACCATCCAGTCTCAACTGTCAATACCTCTCCTTTCATCCCCTCCACCATCACAACTGATGAAACTTCTTGGATGGGAAGTGAAACGTTTTCTTCTTTCTTCCTCAAGGAGAAAAAAACAAATAGTCCAGTTGCCTTTTAGAAAAGCATCTTTGAGTGACTAGGATAAAATCAATGACTCCCCTTCTCTGCCAATTTTCTACATGCCCACTGGAAACAGGGAAAATCTGAAGGGTTTTAGAAGGTAGGTTCCTGTCTGGTGAATGTCATGCAAGTCCATTTGTGAGGGAAGCTTTGGTGGGATGTAATCTGAACTCCTAGGAGGGAGGGAGGAGTTGCATTCCAGAGGACCAACCGCCCCCCCCCCTCTGCAAAGTTTAAATAATTTGATTGGGAAGAAGAAGATCAAGTCAATTCCTTCTGAGAAGTTCTCAGAGTAATATTTTTTAATGAGGCAAGTACTTTGCTTTAGTTTGGCAAGATTCTGTCTATAGGTGAAGAACAATAAAGGAAACTACTTAAAAGTAAATTTGTATGTCTTCCTTGGTTTCTGGAGCCTGACAGATGCTTTATTTTAGATTTCTATTCTGAGTAACAGGTTAGGCTCAAGTGCCTGAAAGAGTCCTTCTAATTCACTCATTCAAGGCATGAGATGTGGTTTCATATAAATCAAGAAACAAAGGAATGTCTCCCGGGGAAATAAGTACATTTTTTTTTCCAGTCCCCACCTTTTCAAACATTGGAAGCTCCAATTAAAAACTCCAGTAATGTTTATGTGCTGATCTTTAGTCTTATACCAGTAATGCAGAAAAATTGTAAGTAATTCTGCAAAGGGGTCTTTAGAAATGTTACGTCAGCTTCTTGTAATAAATGGAGACTTGAAAAAATCCCAAGTGGAATGCCTTCCCTTCCTGGCTGATTCTGTCACCTTTGGAGAATCATTTTAGTTCCGCAAAAGCATCGTCTTAAGGACTGACTTGGGAGCAATTGTCTTCTGCAAGGAACATATGTAATATGCATGTATTGAAGGCCAAGCTATAATGCATTTCATCCCAAAGATGACTGTCAAAATGCAGTAACAGCAGAATCTATTATAGAATCAGATCTCTCTCTCTCTCCCTGTCTCTCTCTCTCTCACATACACATTCTTTCTCTGTCTTTGTCTCACATTCTCTGTCTCTCTCTCTCTCTCTCTCTCTCCCTCTCCCTCCCTCTCACTCTTTCCTTTACATCTGTGCCGGAAATATGCTTTCAGCTTAGAATAGCAAGGCAGAGCCCTCTGTCCGAAACGATAAAGGCTGAATAGCTAGGGAATACAAAGGTGGGTCAGGGTGAAAGAAAAGGGGCAACTGTAAAATGAAAAAGCAGTTCCTTGGGGTTTGAAATGCAGTTCCACATGAAACGGAGCTGAGTAACTTTCTCCCACTGCTGGAGTTTCATATAACTTGCCATACTGACTGATTTCCCTTGCTGTTACGACGCTGGGAAGGTAGATTTACAAGCTCCACATAACAGATGTTGTATGGTTACTAAAGATGTTTCTTTTTCTTTTTTCCCCTTTCATTCCGGTACAGGCCATCCATATTGCATTTATAACTGAGCCGAGTAGCCTTGCTTAATGAAGGACAACAATAGGGAAAAAACTGCAGGATAAAACAATTGTATATTTTAATAACAAAACTGTTTTCAATACTGGAAGGATGAATAAATATTACAACTGTACTTTAGTGCAGATATAAGTCTGGGGAGTGAAAACCAGCTAATTATGCCTAAGTTTATGGATGGAATGAGATGATTGAGCAATGCTTGCTATGGTATATTTGCAGTTTTGACACCCTTTGTACCTTGCAAGTAAATAAATTATTATTTTATTTGATGCAAATAAAAACCAGATTGGTGTGTATTTTGGAATTTTTGGAAATTTCTAATGTGGGTGTTTGTGTATGGAGGTTTTTATTGAAAGGAAAAGTTAGCCTAAAGTTTCAAACATTTGGAATTTGCAATATTGTATTGACAATTCCATGGGAAACTGAAATTTTGGGTTAGAAAAACAATACTTAGGATGACTGTCTCATCCTGGCAACTCCTATCTTTCCCAGGGTGTTATAAATATTGAAAGAATAAATATGATGGGGTCCAGATTGGAAGGAAGATGGAAGCAGGCAAATGAGTTTTATGACTGCTTCCTTATCTTTGATACTCCCCCCTCCCCCCCCCCCCCAAATAGTCCAAATGTCCCTTTCTCAACTTTTCTTCTAAATATGGGAAAGCAACTAGGATGGGTGAGAAGGACAGATTGGCTGGCTGGGGAATTCTGGGAGTTGAAGTCCACAAGTCTTAAAGTTGGCAAAGTTGTACACCCCTATTTTATATCCATTAATAAATATAAACCCTCTTCCATTGATTCAGGTAAATTCCTTGATATCATCCTTGTTAGGAATCTGTCCATCAATTAGTTGGGTTGGCAATATATAAACCAATAATGTATGTTTGTAGTTTTAAGACAAAATCACTGTATTGATTCCGATTGATTGATTATATTGCAAATTACCATAAGAGGGAGCTAGAGATCATAGCTTGCTCTCTCTGACATTCTGTATCTCTGATGTTCTGTTGCTATCTGGGATTCTCTGTTGTATTTATGCTGTGCTTATACTTTAATATCTTTGTTTACTGTAAATGACAAAGGCAACTGGTAAGAAGACTTTGTAATTGGATATTCTTTGGACTGTTAAACGTATATGACTTGGACCATTTATTGGACTGTGCTATTTCTTAAAATAAACTTTACCTCAATTTAGTGTATCTCTGTGTGGCTGAATAATTATTCATAACTACTTTCATAAACGTTTCCATGTACATATCCTTGTTACTCACGGGTTATTCTGTATATATCATAACAACCCTGTTAAGTCTCCTTCAGAATTTGGAAGACAGCAGGTTAAAAGAAAGGTCCGTGTAGTGTTGCTTAAAATAAAAGTGGACATCCTTAAAAATGAGTGTTTATGTCAATATTGCAGCGTACCCTTGACCTTGCAGACCAAAAGGATTTCCTTCCTTCCAAGAAAAAAAGAACAATACATCTTCCAGCCTAGCCCACAAGTCTTTCTTCATTTAAGTAAAGAATGGAAAACAGGAAAAGTGGTAAAGGGAAAAAATGAAAGATCAAAGAGAAAAGCAAGAAGGAATAAGACAGAGGGAGTGACTAATGAATGAAGAGAAAGGGAAGTTGAAATATATTAAGTTTCATTGGGGGACTTTTAGATGCGTGATCACTATTTTATATTCACATTTTATATTTTGTACTTATATATTATTTGTTTACTGTTATATGGTTTTCTGGCAGTGGTGGGATTCAAAATTGTTTACTACCAGTTCTGTGGGCATGGCTTAGCGGGCATGGCAGGGGAAGGATACTGTAAAATCTTTAGCCAGAGATGGTATTTGCTAGTTCTCCAAACTACTCAAAATACCGGTTCTCCAGGATTGGTCAGAACCTGCTGAATACCACCTCTGTTTTCTGGACTAGAAGACCCTTCCAACTATCGTTCTGTTCTGTTCTGTTCTGTTCTGTTCTGTTCTGTTCTGTTCTGTTCTGTTCTATTCTATTCTATTCTATTCTATTCTATTCTATTCTATTCTATTCTATTCTATTCTATTCTAGCTGAACGTCCACAAAGTTATAGGAGCAGACTCTACAAAACGCCCATCAGAACCTTGCAGCTGTCTGGAAATCTCAGATACATTCAGAGCTCAGATGTAGGAAAAAAGTCAGAGTTCTTACACTATATATTATTTTCTCTGTCTCTCAGCATACTTACTTGTTGGACACAATAGAGATTAGCATTTTATTTACTCTAAATAAAGAGAAGTGCTTCAGGGGTTAGAAACAAAGCATAAAAAGATTGTGAAAGGTTTGGCTTTTGATTGATTTGTGCTTAATAAAGTTAAACATATTTTAAACCCTATTTAGTTGCTATCCTCATTATCTTGGGACCACCATGGAAGAGGGAGGGCGCTGTTTCAGTATGATTTCATATATGATCTGACCACTAGGAGGCAGTGTATGACTGGTTTGGTTCTTGTTGGCTTTAATCATTAAACTAGATATACCCAATTCCTGCAACCATTTATTATAGGTTTTAGCCTCTAGTCCCCTAATCATCTTTGTTTCAGGGTAAGAGTCACAACTATGTCATCTTTGAAGAGAAGATAATTTAGCTACCAATGTGCCTGTGGGTTAGTGATCTCAGTTCTGATTGCCAGTCCTAATGTAGCCAAAGTAGCATAATCCATTGAATTTGGGAATGTAAATGTGAAATATTCATATCCTGCACCAATATTGGAAGTGCAAAATAAAGAAGCTGAGATTGATATTCTCATCTGAAGAAGTACATCAATTTTGCATGGAAATGTCTCCACAAAGTGAAAAATCAATTTCTTTTGCTTGCTAGAAAGACTCCCTCATGTGGTGAAACACATGGAAGAGCAAACCTTTACTTTATATAATGCTGCTGGCCGTCAACATGTCAAAGACATTTAAAAGAGTGAGTAATCATGGAGAAATGAAGGGGATTTTAAAAAAATTAATGCTTTGTTTCCCACTAAAGAGAGGTCCTATCAATTTACCCCCCAAACCATTTCCTTTTCCACAAACAATCCCATTAATGACAGAGTCACTTCTTGAGATGCTTCATGGTTTGGCCTTTAAAACAAGACCATCCACATTTGAGAAAAACCCAAGCTCTCTAATCAGCTTCTTTGGCAATTCTTTCTAAGTCAATAAATCTAAAAGTTAAATGTACTTTAATTAATGAAAAGAATGTGAGCTTTTCCTCAAGCCCATCTTCTCCCTCCTCACCAATTGCCTTTTGGGAAAGGTCCTAAAACTTGTTTGTTCTCATTAATATGCCTCATAATTGTATTCATGATTATTTATAGGTCTTGTTAGCCATTTAGGAGATTTTATCCTGAAAAGTAGGATAACTGAAATGAACACATTTCCCAGCCTGTTGCATTGAAGATGATACTTTAGGATGGATTTATCATCTCAAGAGATTGGATGAGAACCAATGGGTTGAAACTATGTCCAACCCTTTTATTCTAGGTTCTATGTAATCAGCAGCAGGTTGGATAAAAGAATCGCAAAGGTCCTTTTCTGGTCCATGATTCTAAATTATTCTTTCTTAAATCCCAATGTATGCCTCCTCTCTCTTTCTCTCTCTCCCTGATAGGTGAAATAATTAATTGTTTAATCAGCTGTCCTGATTTCTTATTGCTCCCTACAGAACTGGTATTACTTCATTAAAGCTTTGTTAGCTGTTCCGATGTTCCATTTCGATATAAAGATCAGGTAAAAGCCAGCAAAGCAAGAGAGGAGTCAGGGATGGATGAGAAAAAGTGAAGCTAAACAGCAAGATACAAATGATTATTATTGTTTGTTTGCTGCATTTGAACCTTGCCTTTCTGAGACAGTCAAATTACTTTCTCTAATTTGATCATAGCAACAATCCTTTATGGCAGATGGATCTAAGAGAAAGAAAAATAATGGCTAAAAACACATGGGCAGCATTTTTCAACCTAAAATACTTTAAAATGAGTGGATTTCAACTACCAGATTTCTCTTGCCACCCATCATCTCCTTTTAACGATCCCATAATCCCTTGCGGGATGGAGTTTGGGCAACTGAATGGAGCTAGTATAGCGTTTAATGGCTGGATACCCTTCCTGTCACCAATGTGGAGTTTTTGTTCAGCAGATATATTCTCAGTGTGCCCTGAGAGAGAAATATCTGCCTTACCTAGGATCAAACTCACAGCCTCCTGATTGTGAGGGGAGAGGTCCACCTCTAGGCCACCACACCACTTCTCTCGCCATCCATGTTAGGTAGGAAATTCCAGGAGTTGAAATCTACCCATCTTAAAGTTGCCAAGATTGAGTAACACAGGTGTAAGTTAAGGAACCCTTTCATGGGCAGGAGGCAACTTTCAGATTCTTTGCAATTCTGGAAATTCCATCAGTGGTCTACATGGACAACAGTTCTCATATAAATTACAAAATAAATAAATTATAGGTATGGGCAGGCTAGAATTCAAGAATTCAATATTTTGGAGACTGTTGTGTTACATTTGCCTTATTAACCCATCAATCCAGTTTTGACTTCAAAGTGGCATGGGGTAGGTAGGTGAAAAAAGAATAATCAATACGAAATGGGATAATCTCCTGTCTTTTTAGAACAGCCCCATGTGGCTGGAAAATCAGTGAAACTGTATCTGTCATCACTGCTGTAAGAAATACCTGGTTCATGTGCTTTTTTTTCATAGATTTAGCTAGCTAAATCTTCCTAAGCCATAGAAAGCTTTTAAGACAATTATACTGTAGTGTCCTCTTTCTGTGAAAAATGTTGCTGTAATCTCACTCAACAGCAAAGGTGGAAGAGGCTTGTTAATTAATCCCCACTGTTTGCTTTTCATTCACATCTTTTTTTAAAAAAAAATAGGATGAAGTTAATATTATTCCTCAGTTTTTTACCTTCTTAAACTTTTTAGAAGGTTCTTTTGGAACTAGAGCAAATTTTATTTATTTATTTATTTGAATTTATATACCGCCCCACTCTCCCAAAGGGACTCAGGGCGGTGAACAGCCAGAATAAAATGCACATATAAAACACATATACAGTATTTAAAAATTAAAAGAATTAAATACATTGGCTCTTACAAAGATTAAAAATAAGGGAATTAAGAAAGTTAAAACCAGATTAAAAGCTCTAAAAACCCCTAGGCCAGACCAGCTTGCTGAAATAAATGAGTTTTCAACGCACAGTGGAAGGTCAGGAGATCAGGGATGGTCCTCATTTCCAGGGGTAATTCGTTCCAGAGGGAGGATGCCCCCAGTGAGAAGGCCCGCATCCTCGGGGTCGCCAGCCATCTAGCTGGTGGCACCCCGAGGAGGCCAACTCTATGGGAGCGTACCAGTCAGCGGGAGGCCAATAATGGCAGGAGGCAGTCTCGCAAATATCCTGGTCCCGAGCTATGGAGCGCTTTAAAGATGATAACTAAGACCTTGAAGTGCACCCAGAGGGCCACCGGGAGCCAATGCAGCTCACGCAGAAGTGGCGTAACATGGGAGCCCTGAGAAGCCCCCAACACCACCCTCGCGGTCGCATTCTGCACCAGCTGGAGCCTCCGGATGCTCTTCAAAGGCAGCCCCATGTAGAGAGCATTAGCATAGTCTAGGCGGGAGGTTACAAAGGTGGAAGTGATTGTGCGAAGCGCATCCCGATCCAGAAAGGGCCGCAACTGGTAGATCCTACGGACCTGGCCAAAAGCCCCCCTGGCGACGGCCAGCCACATGATCTTCTAATGACAGCTGCATATCCAGGAGGACACCCAGATTGCGAGCCCTCTCTGTGGGGGCAAGAATTCCCCCGCCCCCCCACAGCCAGCGACGGAACCATCTGGCTGTACTGGGGTGCTGGGAAGCACAGCCACTCAGTCTTAGATGGGTTGAGCTGACGCCTGTTCCGCCCCATCCAACACCGCATGGCTTCCAGGCACTGGGTCATCACTTCGATGGCTTCATCGGGGTGGTCCGGGGTAGAGATGTACAGTTGAGTATCATCAGCAGTACTGATGGAACTCTATCCCAAAGCCATGGATGATCTCACCCAGCAGCTTCATATAAATGTTGAACAGAAGGGGCAAGAGCACCGACCCCTGAGGCACCCCGCAAACCAGGGGCTTTGGGGTCGACCTCTGCCCCCCTGCCAACACGAATTGCAAACGGCCAGAGAGGAAGGAGGTAAACCACCGCATAACAGTGCCTCTCACTCCCAACCCCTCTAGCCGCTGCAATAAGATACTGTGGTTGACAGTATCGAAAGCCGCCGAGAGATCTAATAGGACCAGGACAGAGGAATAACCTCTGTCACGGGCCCTCCAGAGATCACCCACCAATGCGACCAAAGCTGTCTCCGTGCTGTGCCTGGGCCTGAAGCCCGATTGGCGTGGATCCAAATAGACAGCTTCATCCAGGTGCTGGGGAAGCTGTCGTGCCACCACACTCTCAACAACCTTTGCCACAAAACAAAGGTTGGAGATGGGACGATAATTAGATAACAAGGTTGGGTCCAGGGACAGTTTCTTCAGGAGGGGTCTCACCACCGCCTCTTTCAAGGCGGTGGGCAGATATCCCTCACTCAAGGAAGCGTTAATAATACCTTGAAACCAACCTCGTGTCACCTCCTGAGTGGCCAACACCAGTCAGGAGGGACATGGGTCCAATAAACATGTGGTAGCATTCAGCCCCCGCAGCAACCTATCCATGTCTTCGGGGGTCACAGGATCAAACTCCTCCCAAATGACTGCCTCAAATTCCGCCCCCAACCCCCCACCCAGAGTTGCCCATTCAGAGTCCAACCCATCCCGCATCCGAAGTGATTTTATCCAGCAGGAAATTTGAAAAGTCCTCAGCCCGTCCCTGCAAGGGGTCCTCCCACGGTCCCCCTTCCAGGAGGGAGCGGGTCACTCTAAACAGGGCAGCCGGGCGATTTCCTGAGGACGCAATAAGTGTGGAAAAGTGAGAGCGCTTTGCCACCCTTATCGCCACTAAATAGGTCTTAATATAAGACCGCAAAAGCGTTCGGTCGGGTCCGGAGCGAGTAGTCCTCCAAATACTCTCCAGGCGTCTTTTCCGGCACTTCATCTCCCTCAGCTCCTCAGAAAACCAAGGGGCCGAGCGAGAGCGGTGCCAGGCCAGAGGCTGCTAGGGCATGACCCGGTCCAGGGCCCCAGCCGCCACCCTATCCCAGGTGGCAACCAGGTCCTCAACCGAGTCATGTGTTCGAATGTCGGGACAAGGCCCAAGCTCCGTCAGGAACCTATCTGATCCATCAGGCACCTGAGGCAGTACCATCGTAATTGGTCCGCCTCCCTGCAATGGGGAGGAGCGGCCTGGAAGTCCAGCCTAAGGAGCGAATGATCTGATCCATGACAAGGGCTCAACAAAAACGTCCCCAACACCAAGATCATCCTGCCACTGTCCAGAGACAAAAACCAGATCCAGGATGTGACCCCCAATGTGAGTGGGCTCCCTAATTAATTGGGTCAGGCCCAAGGCTGTCATGGAAGCCAAGAACTCCTGAGCAATCCCCAAGGCCCCGCCAGCCAAAGGCAGGTTGTAATCCCCCATGACCATCAGCCTGGGGGTCTCAACCGCCAGGCCGGCTATGACCTCGAGGAGCTCAAGCAGAGCCTGATGTCACATAGCAGGGAGCCAAGTATGTGATCAATAGGCCCATCTGAACCCCAGAACCACACTTAACAAAAAGGGACTCACATCTGGTTGTCTGAGGAACAGTGGATTCCCTAGGACCCAGATCCTCCCGAATAATCACCGCAACCCCCCTACCCCTCCCCTGGGCCCTCGGCTGATGAAAGACCTGAAACCTGGCTGGGCACATCTCCACCAGAGGGACACCCCCCTCTTGTCCCAGCCAGGTCTCAGGTAATGCCAGCCAGGTCCACACACCCCTCCATAACAAGATCATAAACAAGGGGGGCTTTATTCACTATGGACCTGGCATTGCATAACATCAGCCAAAGGCCCGGGGCCCGATCATTCAAACAACTCAGGGAGCGAGGCATGACCTGGGGGCCGGAGCACACCACTGCTTGTAAACAGTGGGGGTGAGCTCCGATAACTTGATAAGGCCCCCTGTCAACGCCATACCTGCCTCTCCCACTGATCGTAGAAATGGCCCTTTCCTCCCCCTCCCTAGAAAAAGCCCCCATCCTCGATCCGACCATCCCCGATCCCAAAACCCCCCAATCGCGCGTGAACTCCGGTCTGGCCTTTTTTCCAGAAGGGTTGTCCCCCAAACCCTGTCTGACCACCCTCCCTAACCCCTTTAAGAATTTGGAAATAAATAAACATAATTGGGCGCGTTTCCCTTGAATGTTTCAGAATAACGGAATAACAGAATTGGAGGTTTTCTAGTCCGACCTTCTGCCCAAGTAGGAGAGCCTACATCATTCCAGAACATTGGCTGCCCAGTCTCTACTTAGAAAACTTTTAGTGATGGAGCACCCACAACTTCTGAAGGCAAGCCTATCCACTGATTAATTATTCTCACTGTCAGGACATTTGTCCTTAGGTCTAGGTTAGTTCTCTCCTTGACTGGTGTCCATCCATTGCTTCTTGTCCTGCCTTCAGGTGCTTTGGAGAATAGCTTGGCTCCCTCTTCTTTGGGGCAGCCCCTCGGAGATTGGAACACTGCTCTCATGTCACCCCAGCCCTTCTTTTTCATTAACTAGACATACCCAATTCCTGAAACCACTCTTCACGTGTTTTAGTCTCCAGTCCTCTAATCAAGATTGTTCTCCAGAGATCAGAACTTTCTTATTATTCATTCTCTGAAGGAAGATGGAGGACAGAAAGGGCGACCAGCACTAGGACGGGTGTATATGTGTGGGGTGCGGGTTGAAACTAACACATGGAGGCAGTGGTGGGATTCAACATTTTTTTACTACCAGTTCTGTGGGCGTGGCATGGGAAGGATATTGTAAAATCTCCATTCCTACCCCACTCCGGGGGAAGGATACTGCAAAATCCCCATTCCCTCCCCACTCCTGGGGGAAGTTTATTGCAAAATCCCATGCCCTCCTCACCCCACTAACCTGCTTTCCTGCTCTGTTCTCTGTTCTGCTGTGCAGGGTAATAAAAGAAAACCCAGCCAATCAGGCAGAGAATAGATGGGGGCAGGGCTAGTCAGAGGTGGGATTTGCCGGTTCTCCAAAGTACTCAACATTTCCACCACCTCTGGTCAGAACCGGCTGAATACCTCCTCTGCATGGAGGGGAAAAAAAAGCATAAATTGAATCAAATGTAGAGAGGGCCTCTTCTGTTCTGCTACTGGAGCCATTTTTCCATTTTATTATAGCATTATCCAGATTTTCACTTTTCATCCCAAGTTTTCCCATTTCAGATTCCTGCATCCTGAGGTTTTATTTTGCAATTTCAGTGCCAAGGTAGTTGGATTCTCTTTGCTTCCTCATCTATGCTCTTACAGCAAATCAGGGAAAATAAAAGAACCAGAATGAAGCCGGAAAAGAGAAGCTGTGATATTTGTTGGGAAGTGGTGCCCTGGCTGTGAAGCTAGCTAAATTTTAACAGTACATGTGGGATTATGTCATGGTTCAAATTCTTGGTATCTGGTTTTGCGTAGGGTTTTTAGGCATCCCAAGTTTCTTTCTGGATTCCTGATTATGGTTTGGCTTGCATAAAATAAGGGAGCTGGAGTGATTCACCCTGCTATATAAATAGGATCTAACCATACATTGCATAAAAGATGTGTAACATGAGACTCCTGTTATGGTACCTATGGGCATTGCAGTACTTCCTCTTTTTTCTTCTATTACCGTAATGCTTTTAATAATTTTGTAATTCTGAGGACACGTGAATGCTAAACCAAGTGTTATTTTTAAATTTAGACCCTTCTCTTCATTTAGTTTGCCGCCTATCAGACTAGCTATGGTCAGAAAGTACTTTCGCTCCCTACCACACTGCTTTTCCACCCATCATGTTGCATCTCTATTTATTGTCCTATCTTTATAAGCTGATAATCCATATTTAGCATCCAGCGAAGGGTTTAAGGTCAGGAAAGAGGGTGATATAATGTCCTGTCTTCATGTCTGAGTAGATTGGTCTACGCCTGTGGCTTTTTGGGTTTGGAGCATTTGCAAATTTGCCATTAATGGCACAACATGTCTTTGTTTTATGGATTTCATGACATCCAATTTTATGAATGTCAATTTTGTAGGCTTTTTAAAAAGTGAAGTGTGGGAAGCCGGCAATTGTTGGGTATCTGGTTCCAGACTGCTGTTAGATATCTTCTCGAACTAGTATCATGGGGCTTTATGGTCTCATGTTTAATTCTGATCTAATGATTGTAATAAATGTGCAGAATGAATGTATGAGGACGTCTTTGAAGCCCACTAAGTTGCCCTTATGGACATGCAAGTTTGCATACATTCCTCAAATGCTTACAGTGGTAGTTTGGTTGAATAATTGTTTAATATATGTATTTCATATTCGAAAAAGAGGAAGAAGCACCTATCTAGTCTGTCTATCTGACAGACCTCTTGAAGCTAAGCAAGGTCAAAGTTAGCAAACAATAGGATGGGTTAGTCCAGGAATTCTCAAGTCAATAGCTAGAGCATGGGTGTCAAACTTGCTGTGTCATGTTGTCATCATGTGACATATCACAATATTTTTCCCTTTGCGGAATTGGGGTGGGTGTGGCAGTGAAAATGTTAGCAAGATGTGAACTTTGCTACTCCTCCTTGAAAATTCCAGGAAGTGACCATAGCAGAGGTGGTATTCAGCAGGTTCTGACCAGTTCTGGAGAACCAGCAGCGGAAATTTTGAGTAGTTCAGAGAACCGGCAAATGCCACCTCTGACTGGCCCTGCCCCCATCTCTTCTCTTCTACCCGTTCAGTCCCAGCTGATCGGCTGGGTCTTCTTTGGTTGCCCTGCATAGGAGAACGGAGCTGGAAAGCAGGTTATGGGGTGGGGAGAGAATGGGATTTTGCAATAACCTTTTCCTGGAGTGGGGAGGGAATGGGGATTTTGCAGTGTCCTTCCCCTAGCATGCCCACCAAGCCATGCCCACAGAACTGGTAGTAAAAATTTTTGGACTGGACCATAGCATAAGAACAGAGTTTGCTTTTTGAATAGAAAAGTTCCCAAAGTTGGTCTCTTGTGTTTTTAATTAAATCAGGAATAGGAGATATCTTAAGGTCAGTGAAATTAAGTTGCAGGCACTCTGGCAAAAAATGGCTGCTATTTTGGCTTTTAAACGAGTGTCATTGAATACTCATTTAGCAAAGAGGTAGTTCTTCTTCACCTTTCCCTAACTTTCTTTTGCTTTTCTTGAGCAATTGGGGACATTTTCAATCATCATCTGTTTTCTAAGACTGCCTGCTGAGCTTCTCAGGTGCCAGAGATATATTTGGAAATAAATTGAAGCCTGGAGATGGGGACTATAAGAATAGGAAAGGCCTGTCTTATATAAAGAAGGGGGCAACTTCTAAAGGACCTGGTCCTCCATTTAGCCTCCCAATAAATAATGTGTAGGATGTTTGAAGTGAAATCGCTTTTAGCATAAAGCTCCCCATTTCAAGCAAGAAACAATCATTTTCAGCAAAAAGTGGGTTGTGCTAAGGATTTTGGAACGGTTCCAGGCTCAAAGCACTCAACTTTGGAAGTTTTATAAAGTTATATCCTTATTTTTTTTTTACTGAAAAATGAACCATATAACATATCTCTACACTCTTGATCTTCTGGAGAGCTCTAAGAGGACATCTAATGACATAATAGTTTTATTAGGAAAGATGAGCAGTTGCCAATTTTTTTTTTTTTACTTGGTGAGGAAAATTTTAAGGGTGAGAATAAGAGTGAGAATTCAGTGTGGTGCTGGGTTGTGGATCAGTTGGACAAAGTGAGCTGTAGTCTTTGAAATATGATATAATGAAATATGATAAGAGCCTCAGTGGCACAGTGGCTAGAGTGCAATACTGCAGACTACTTCTGCTGACTGCCACCTGCCTGCAATTTGGCAGATCGAATCTCACTGGGCTCAAAATTGTCTCAGCCTTCCAGCCTTCGGAGGTGGGTAAAATGAGGACCCAGATTGTTGGGGGTAAGAGGCTGACTCTGTAAATCGCTCAGAGAGGGCTGTAAAAAGCACTGTGAAGTGGTACATAACTCTTACGTGCTCTTGCTCTTCTTTCCTTCCTTCCTTCCTTCCTTCCTTCCTTCCTTCCTTCCTTCCTTCCTTCCTTCCTTCCTTCCTTCCTTCCTTCCTTCCTTCCTTCCTTCTTTCCTTCCTTCCTTCCTTCCTTCCTTCCTTCCTTCCTTCCTTCCTTCCTTCCTTCCTTCCTTCCTTCCTTCCTTCCTTCCTGTTAGTATTGCAGGCTAATTCTGCCCACCGTCAGCAGTTAAATCCTGACCAGCTCAAGGTTGATTCAGCCTTGCAGCCTTCTGAGATGGGTAAAATGAGCACCCAGATTACTGGGGGCAAGAGGCTGACTCTGTAAGCCGCTTAGGGAGGGCTGTACTATAGCACTATAAAGCGGTATATAAGTCTAAGTGCTATTGCTATATAATAAAATGATCTTTAAGGGAGAGATGAACATCCCCCCCCCCAGTTTAGGGGCTGCAGTTATTCTAATAGTGATAGATCTGTACCCCACATCTTCAAATGACAAGAAAGTGGATGGGGTAGAAAACAAGGAGAGGAAAGAGAGAGTGAAATTGGATTTACGTTTAATGAAAATTAAATTAAAACAGTTGTTTCTGAAGTATTTAATCTAATTCAGCAGCAACCTTTGGAGAAAATTGTGTGTGTGTGTGTGTGTGTGTGTGTTAAGCCCAATAGTTTGGTTGCATGAAAGAGTTTGAGTATGACAAAGATTAGAGTCATCGATTTCTCATTGCAACTCTCGGAGCAAAATAATGAGCAGAAATGGGGTTGTCCAATGAATGTATAAATCTCTCCTTTTCCTGGGGTCTGTTTCATCTTTTTTTTTTTTTTTTGCTTAACATGGAAGGAGAGTGGGTGGGTGGAGGGGAAACCCTCCTGCTTCCATACTTTGTTTTGTGATTTACTGTGTAATAGATGCCCCAAAATGCAGCCTTGGCACTGTGTCATGTTGCAGAAAAGAATCCATTAGACATGCTCCCAGCACAAGGGGTAGGGAATGAAAATGCTGCTGTACAAATGCTTGCTTTCTCCTCTGAAATTTCAACTGTCATGTGCAACTGTTAGCTCTCCCCAGGATTATCTTGTACAAAGCTCATAGTTTTGGAATGGATGCAGACATTTTAATGCGGCCCTGTGGTTCTAGTTTTATGGAGAGGGAGGGAGGGAGGGAACTGGATGGGGGGTGGGGGGGAAAGAAAGATCAATTTCCAAGGAAGGCTTCAAAGAACGAGAGTGCCCAAAGTTATAAATGGCTCAGTCCCTTAATTCTATCATAATCCTATTTGATAGTTCTCAGTGCTGCTGAATCCTTTTAGGGCGCTTTGATCAAGCCAGAGCTTTCAAACATGATGCCTCCTGTCATCACCGCTTCTAAAAATAACACAAATTTCATTTCTGGAACCATCCATTTTCCCCAACAGTGTTTGTGGCAGTGAAAAGAGAATGGCCAACACTTTGGACTCATTCATCAAATCTGGTGCCAGTCCTTGGGGAGAAAAATGGCACAGAATCATGCTGAAAATCTGGGATGGCATTATGAGATTTAATTTGTCCTGGGATGTTTTAACACTGGCCATAGCTCACATTTGGTCATCTAGCAGCTATATTCAGATAAATTAGGTTAGTATTTTTTTTTTTGTCTTGAGCCTTGGTGGCATAGTGCAGCACTGCAAGCTACTTCTGCTGCAGCCAGCTGCCTGCAATTTGGCAGTTCAAATCTCACCAGGGTCAAGGTTGACTCAGCCTTCCATCCTTCCGAGATGGGTAAAATGAGGACCCAAATTGTTGGAGGCAATATGCTGACTCTGTAAACTGCTTAGAGAGGGCTGTAAAGCACTATAAAGTGGTATATAAGTCTTAAGTGCTATTGGTATTGTTCTGTTGTGGTTTACTGTCTCCCTTCGTTTAATGTATGACTCAGTATATCATGCAAATCTAGAAAATGGGTTGATTCACTAAAGAGGCTAAACTTCTTGTGAATGCAAGCATTAAGAATTTGTCAAGCCAATCATTGCTCCTTTGAACTGGAACATTGACATAAAAAGATGTCGAGTAATTTAAAAATCCAGCTGCTCAATGCAATCCATTGGTAACACAGTTATAGCCGTTGCTATTTTTATTTTAAGAAATGCACTTTCATTGACAACTTGCCAATTCATGGGTCAGGAAAATGGCTTGCCAACTCCTGTAAAGGACCAATTCTCAATGTTCATGGCAAGGAGATATTTAGCTTCATTTATTTCCTGCTCTTGCTTGAGTTTTCGAAATCCCATACAAATCCTGATAATTTAAGCCAATCAAATTTAGATCTGAATCTCATCCAAATTCCTACTGCCAAAGGTCAGTTCAGTCATAAATAACATCAAAGTTACAAGCTGTGGTAGAAAAAGAAATAGTACCAATCCTCCTCCGGTTTGATCCAGGACAATGCTTTTTCTGATGCATCATTTTAAAATGATCATCAAATTTTAAAATGATGCATCAAATTAAGTTAATCCTTCAGCTGTTCAAAGAAATTGACAATGAATCCCCTCTTTGTGGACTCAATCTTGATGTTGTCACTTGAATCTCAAGGGAGATCCTTGTAAGCTTTATCCTGTTGCCTGGTTCATAACTTCAGGTGTTGAAACATGGCATGGTGATATCAAATCCAGTTCTCATCACTGAATAAAACATACGCTGCATTAAGTATGATTAAGTATCATTAAGAGTTTAGCTCTCTATAGAAAAAAGTCAATCCAGAGTTTTCACTTGAGGCACAAATGTTTATGTCCAAGTTATCATATGCAGGATGCATTATAGAGAGATCCAGTGTCCTTAAGAAGTCCATATAGCTGAGAAAGGTGGAAAGAAGAGAAGGGAGAGGACAACGTGGATAGGCTCAATTGCAGTGGTGATAGGGGCCCTGAATGGCTAGGCTGAGCACAGATCATCCTGGAAGGTGGAAGTTCCATTGATGTGGTCACTAACAATCCACATTGACTTGATGGCTCTCAATCAACCAATCAAAGAACCAAAATCTCTAGTCCTAAGTTATGGATGGACAGCCCATAATTGAGTTAGTTGCATGACGCTCCCCCTATTTTACAAGTTGCAGAACATCCAAAATGGTATAACTGAAAGTTGGTGTGCAAATGACAAAAATCAACGGCCAATTTTCTGAGCCCTTTCAAAAGCAATTTTCTATCTATCTATCTATCTATCTATCTATCTATCTATCTATCTATCTATCTATCTATCTATCTATCTATCTATCTATCTATCTATCTATCTATCTATCTATCTATCTTAAATTCCTAAGAAGTCCTTAAAGGAGGCATGCATAAGCGCACCAGCGTGCCTACCATCCCTGACTTACTGTCCTCGTTTATCTGTACTTACTCCCTTATTCTTGTTTGTGTTCATACTTATACTTGTTATGTTGTACAAACAAATAAAATAAATAAATACATAAAATATACAATAGATTTAACCTCTCCTTTTCCTTAAATCCCAACCTCCCCTCCACATACTGTTCCCCAAAAGGCAAACAGGTTAACTTTTGATCTCGTAATATACCCTACCCCCCAAAATAAGCCCCAGTTAAGATTGTCAGCCAGATGGATGCCATATTTCCCTAAAAATAAGACTTAACTGGAAAATAAGCCTAATGCGTCTTTTGGAACAAAAATTAATATAAGACCTGGTCTTATTTTCGGGGAAACATCAGGGAAAGTTTTTATATGAGGCGGTATGTTGTTGGATCTTCAGTTTGCCATTGCCAGCAATTTTTATATCTCTTTGGAATAATGGGCATCCATATAAATACAAGAACGTCATGTAAGAAAGTGTAATGTATTATCTAAGACATGAAGGGCAATCTGTTCGTGTTAAGGGTGAATCTTGGTTTGCCACCTCTCATCTCTGGAGATTCCAGTGGAGCATTTTGTTGGCAGGAATTTTAGGAGCTTTGAAAGCAACCATTTATTACAAACAGCTAACACTTTATTCTTCTATTTTTGTAAAGAGAAGGAATGAATGCACGTTTTGGCCTCATGGGACAAGAAAATGTTCTCAGTTACCAGCTGGGAAAAAAAAAAAAAACACTGGTTGATTGATTGACAGTTTCAGTCCTCAGCCACTAGACTCAAATGGAGAAATCTGATTGGCTGATGGTTCTTTGTGAGCTTTTTAGGCTTGCCAAAATATAAATCTGGCCATGTCTGCAGGGCCCCAATGTCTGAAAAGATCGAGAGTAATCAAAAGAGCCCCAAGTAATGCTGTTTGCAATTTGTACATTGGATTCCGAAGAATTGGGAGAGGGGAAGCCAATCATCTGGAAGTGTCCTAGATATGTTAAGGGAATCTTCTTCTTGCCAGACATATCCACGCTGCAATAAAACTAAAGATGCATGATTATTGCAAAACAGAGGAACAGAATCGCTGCCTCTCTAAATCAACTCCCCACTATCCCATGGCATTGAAATTATTGGGATGACAATTTCAAGAACTTACAACCAGCATGGTTGTTTTCCCATGTTCTAGAAGATACCCATTGTTGTAGTCCAATGTCTGGATTCATATCAAGAGTATCAAAAACATGTTGTGTTCCCCCAACAGACTTAATCTCGGTTGATCCAATTTCTCAATTTGATCAGTATGCTGATTCACAAGTGGTCTAGATGATACCAACTCTCATGCACACACAAGCATGAAAAGCGATTGTCTCAAATTCTCCTATTTAAGCTAGAATTAAACAAAATAAAACAAAATCAGATTGAAGGCATGTTGGAAGACAGGCCAAGAACTAATGAAATATTTTTGTACCCATGAACAGAGTATCACCTGCATGATAGAGAATTCCCACCTGGTCCTTCTGTATTAAGCTCTGAATTTTGAACTCTTGTTTCCAAGACATTTTATGGCTACTTTTTATGTTTCTGCCTTAGCTCCTTATCCTATTTTTCCCTATCTAACTGAAATGGGTTTCACACAATATTCTTTGAGATCCTAGGAACAGTAATACAGTAGAGTACAGTGAACTAAATAAGAATATCTTTGCCTCCTGATTCCTGACACTTTCCTTGGAAACAATTTAACACAACATAATTTGGGGGACATCATTGAAAAGGGATTATTCAGTCCACTCTGAAAAGAGGTTGCAGGACAGCTGTATTTACTGCTTATCCTTGAAATTTATCTTCTGTTCTTCAGCAATTCCAATCATTTTTGTAAATGATGCTTCCTCTTACTGTTTATCTAAAATCTCTTTTGATCATTTCTGGCCAAACGTCCTATTTTATTTGGCAGAATGAAGGAAAAAAACATCAGTGTGGTTCACTTGTAAGCTTTCAGATGGCAAGTTCAGCCTTCTTATAAAATGGATGGGCCAACAGACGATGGAAAAGACGTCTGCCTGAAATCGCTATTCAGAATAGATAATCCTGCAATGAAAAAGAAGAGGAAGACAGTGTGTTTTACAGGAATGTATCTAAGAAATCTTATTTGGTATCTACCTGACCCTTAGTGCTACTTGCTTTTTAAAAGGATTCTTGCAACTCTTTTTTTTTTTATATTGTTTTCAAATGAGAAAGTGACATGCTGAAAGGCGAAGAGCTAATTGCGGAATCCTTGGTGCTCTCTGAGCTTGATTGCTTTCATGCAGATGTTTCATTATCCAATTAGGTAATATCATCAATGCGCTGCTGATGTTACCTGGTCGGGTAATGAAACATCTGTAAGCAAACAACCAACCTCAGAGAGCCTCAAGGACTTCACAGTTCAACCCTGAGCTAGAGATATTATCTTGTATTGAAAGTGCTAATTTCTAGCCCTGTACAGATCTACAGATGTCATAGAAATGTTTTAGAAATGGTGGATTTCTAAATCGCTATCACTCAGGAGCAGTGGTGGGATTCAATTTTTTTTACTACTGGTTTTGTGGGTGTGGCTTGGTGGGCGTGGCAAGGGAAGGATACTGTAAAATCTCCAGTCAGAGGTGGGATTTGCCGGTTCTCCAAACTACTCAAAATTTCCGCTACCAGTTCTCCAGAACTGGTCAGAACTTTCTGAATACCACCTCTGCTCAGGAGTTTTGTTTGATGGGATTTCCGTCTGTTCTGGAAAATGAAGCTCAAGGGTGATAAAATCCTAAGGCAGCAAGAAACAGCCTCAATTCCAAGTCGATATTACACTTCTGCTTCAAATCGGTTCAGTGTTTTTCTAGCTGAGACATCTTAATGACAAATGATACATATAGCAAATAGCACTTAAGACTTATATACTGCCTTCACAGTGCTTTCCAGTCATCTCTAAGCGGTTTACAGAGTCAGCCTATTGCCCCCAACAATCTGGGTCCTCATTTTACCCACCTTAGAAGGATGGAAGGCTGAGTCAACCTTGAGCCTGGTGAGATTTGAACTGCAAATTGCAGGCAGTCAGCAGGCAGCAGAAGTAACCTGCAGTACTGCATCCTAACCACCATGGCTCATAGATATCAATAAAAATAGCCTTGAGGATTCTATTTATTTGACTCAGGAAATATTTCCTGAGTCAAAGGCAAAAGTCCTTAAATATCAGCTTCAGAGAAACAAAAGTGAACAAGGACAAAGACTTTATTGTCCATATTTGTGAGCTTCCTTAATAACTGTGCATACGATGTCTGGAAATTTCTCCTTATTTCTATGCCAGTTCTCTCTTTGATTAGTTTCCATCCATTGCTTCTTGTTCTGCCTATGTCCCATCAATGATGGAATCAGATGGGCCCTGGGCCTAATCCATCTGGGCTCTTCTCATCTTCCTGTGTGCTTTTCTCCAACAAGTTATTTGTCCAATAAAATCTGCTTCTTGGCTTCTAAACATTGCAAAGAGTCCCCATTTCCTCCTCTGGAGAAGTACATAAAAGCCAGCCTCCTGACTCAGCCACTTTACTATCCTCTTTTGAAGGGAACTTGTGGAGCTTTTGCCTTCTCCGTTCTGATCAAAGAACTGAGCCGCTTAAGGCGGATCAAGTCACTGTTTGGTGACAGACTTCATGGCTGGAGCCAGCTTGTGCATTTCTTTCATTTATCAAGGGCTTTGGAGGATTTCAGCTTAATTCTTTTGGGTCTTAAATGTAAGCACAACCTTCTTACCAGTAATTTTAATTTTAATTACAGAATTAGGCAGCTTTTTATTTTTAACAACAATCACAATAACTTGGCCTCTGCTTGACATGGGTTTTGTGAGTGTCCATCAAAATGAACTTTGTTCACATTTAGAGGAAAATGCATGCAATTTTCCACTGATAGCATGATCCTTCCTTCCTTCCTTCCTTCCTTCCTTCCTTCCTTCCTTCCTTCCTTCCTTCCTTCCTTCCTTCCTTCCTTCCTTCCTTCCTTCCTTCCCTCCTTCCCTCATTGACTTTCTTGAAGTCAATGAGGTTGATTGTAGGGATTAAACACATGTAAATATTCAAAATTATTTAATACAATACTGCAAGTTAATCATTTTAAATGAACCATCAACTATTAAATGCTTGCACTTGTGTCATCTAGTACAGATAAATAATAATCAATCAATAACTGGAGAATATATTTCATTCAGATTGTGTAGGATGTTTTAAACAAATCTGTTTTTCTGATCTTGGTCTACAGGTAGATTTGGGAAGAAAATAAGTTGATTTTGTGTGTGTGTGTGTGTGTGTGTGTGTGTGTTTGCTATCCCAAGAGCCTAGTGACATTAACACAGTCAATGTTTACATAAATTTGCAACATGGTTCTTTGTTTTGCACAGACTGGCATGTTGACAAGATTGCCTCTTTCCAAAATAATGAGAATACAGAAATCAATCATTACCAACATTTACATATTTTAGCACTGGGAGAACCAGAGGGTGAATTTGGTTTTTAAGCAGCCTATAACTAACCTGCTTGGTTTTTATAACCACACAATAACAATAGTAATATGAATCGAGCATTAGTTTTTAAGTTGTAATCACCTTCTGTTTTCTTCCACCTTTTTGGAATATAGAATGTAGAGTCCTAGGATAGAGCATTTTTCTGCTGATTTGCTTTTTTAATTTTTTTGCAGAAGATTATATAGTTCTATAAGGGTGGTAAATGAAACAAAGGGCCAGTTGGGGAACTCCCAGCCTACATTTCTCAGGTATGAAGAATCAATCTAGTTAATCTGATTTATTGCTCATGCCTATTCATAAGAATCTAATCAACTAATGGTCAGCAATAAGTTGATGCTAGATAATTGATGTTAACAGAATTCAAGAGGGGCTGGACTTAGGCTACTTGTGGGAACATAATGTTTCTAAGATGATTACTCTCTTGACTCTGACCTTGCACATGAATCCTCAAACAATGAATGCTGCAGAACTTTAAGGCATCAATTTCACCCTTTGAACATTCATTTTCCCATTGAATTTTTGACCTTCCCCCCTATTGGTGTATGACTCTCCGTGTACCATAAAAAGTCTAATATGGCCCTCAAGCCGATAGTAGTTACCCACTTCTCATTTAGATTATCAGATTAGAAACCTGTTCATGTTATTTATACACAACGTTTTGTATACTTTAGATGCTCCTATAAATAAAAGGTGAGAATGATGAATGATGGAGCTGTTAAAATGCAAACCATTGGCAGGGATTTAATTCACTTGCAAAATGTAGCAATTACTTGGGGAACAGCTGCCGCTCTAAAAGAGTATGTATGCATGGCTCAATAAGTGGAAATTAAGTGGGTGAGCAGGTGAGGTTGACTCCAAAGATTGGCTCAACATGGAGAAGCAATCCACATCCTTACAAATATCTGTGGCTCCTATGAACTTCACAAGCTTTCCAGTGGCAAGAATTATGGAATTCATCCTCCAAAATAAGTGAAAATCATCATTACAAAACCACAGTGGCTGTCTTAACTGGCCCAGTATCACAGATGCATATGGTGTATCTGATCATTTTACGCTGGAGATCCCATGTCATGCTCTGAGATTTATATTGTCATATATAAAGTATAGTAGTATCCTTATTATGATCTTGGACCTGCCTTTCATAGAAGTTTTGTAAGAGGTTGCAAAGACACAGATTAAAATACTTAAGCATTTTCTGGAATTAATGGAGGGAAATAAAATATTTCAGACTACTAAACACAATGAGATTTATATCAATGCCTCTATCTTTTGAGAAGATTAAGACTTTAAGATGCTTCTGCTTGGCCCTACCAAAGGTCCATCTAGATTATCAATTGTTCTCCTAAAATAGTCCACCAGGAATTAGAATAGGATGAAAGAACTCTTTGTTATTCAAAGGGATCATCATCCTTCTATGATTCATAGAACCACAGTGGCGCAGTGGTTAGAGTGCAGTACTGCTGGCTACTTCTACTGACTGTCAGTTGCCTGCAATTTGGCAGTTCAAATCCCACCAGACTCAAGCCTTCCATTCTTCTGAGGTGGGTAAAATGAGGATCCAATTTGTTGGGGGCAAGATGCTGACTCTGTAAAACCACTTGGAGAGGGCACTGTAAAGCGGTATATAAGTCTAAGTGTTATTGCTATTGCTACTTCTAACCACTAGTGTTTAGTAACAGAGTCACAGAGCCGAACCTAGATTTTAGTTGACGTTTGATGTCAACTGAACCATCCAGACTAGGTGCTATCTCATATTTCACATAGTTCTACAAATTAATTGCATATCATAGCATACAGAAGATTTGAAACAGCCACCAGTTTACACATGGGCTGCTCACAGGACATATGTTTTATGTGCCTGGGTATCTCAGTATTATCTCCAAGAATCCCATTTGCAATAGAAATCACTGCTCCTCAAAGAAGGCCACCCACTGAGCAACAGCCTCTAGCTCTCTGCATGGATCAAGGACTCCTCTTTTCCATTTTTTTTTCTTTTCCCAAAAGCTGGGATTTAATGAAAAGGATTAAGATGTTTAAATGTAGGTTGCATTGCTTAACATTATGCACCCAAGGTTCACACTGGAAAGAGATATATCAAAAGGCATCATTGAAGGAACATAATTTTCTTTCTTTCCGAGAAACAATGCCAGAAGCTAGAGCAACATGGAACCAAGAATTATAAAGGAAAACATTAGGTGACATGGCTAGAGCCCTCATCATTATTCTTTTCATCCATAGAGCCTTTGGGCACTGTCTGCCTCTGGTGTATCACCTGGGGGTGAGACCCGGGGGCTATGGAGATAGGGAAAATCCTGACACCATGCTTCTTGGCCCAGACTTTTTTTTTTTAAAGTGAAAGTATATACAGGTCCCAGAGTTGCACGTATCTCAACTATGAGATCTCCAAGAGAGCAGATACGGCCATCAAAGATCTCAGAAGGCTACTACTAAGTTGTGCAATGTGTTTCATAGAGACACTTATCCAAAGAAAGATTGGAAAGGGATAGTGTCAACTCTGTATGACACCCCATTCATTTAGACCAAGGAAGCAGGAATCATGCAGATTTCGGAAAGATACCTTTAAGGCTAGTTTGGGATTGAAACAAAATATTTGGGGAAGAATGCCATCAAATTTCCCCCTGCCTCATTTATATTGAGTTAATTAGGGCGCTCTCTCTTCGAATACCCTGAAACTTTTCTGTTTTGTACTTTTTAAGAGGATAATTACAAAGTCATTTCATTTTACATTTCAAAAATGTAACGTAAGCTATAGGAACGTAGGACGTAAGCTATACGTAAGCTATATGTTCCTAAACTGATATGGTGAGGTTTAGTGCTGGAAACTAGATTGAAAAATTGGGGGCAGGGCAAAATACAGAAAGCATTGGCATTATTATCTGTATAGTTAAAGGGAAGGGAATGAGGATGAGAACAGTTTGCTTCCAAATACAGACTAAACAAAATCTTTAAACATCCATATTAGTAAATTATTGGCTTCTTTTCCTTAGGGAGATTCAAGGAAAAATGCTACCTGTTTCTTTTGAAGAATGTAATGTCTTTCTTCCTTCCAAAATTCAGAGTGATAGGAATAAATCTTTATGGTTACAAGCATGGGAGCCCATCTCACCTATTTCTCAAACTCTAGGCACAGAGGTGGTATTCAGTAGGTTCTGACCAGTTCTGGAGAACCGGTAGCAGAAATTTTGAGAGAACCAGCAAATACCTCCTCTGACTGGCGATTTTACAGTGTCCTTCCCCTGCCACACCCAGCAAGCCATGCCCACAGAACTATTAGTAAAAAAATTTGAATCCCACCACTGTCTAGGCAGTATTTAATGTCCCAAAAAATTAGCTGCAGGAACACATTTTCCAAAGAGTGGCCTGGGTAATAAAGGTAGCAGATACTATTGACTTCTTTTCTGCGTTCTTTCCCATGTTCTAATAATCTGAATTCGTTTATGAGGTTGAAGGAGACTGATCCTAACTCAGAGGTGTGACAGAGGTGATATTCAGCAGGTTCTGACCAGTTCTGGAGAACCGGTAGTGGAAATTTTGAGTAGTTTAGAAAACCGGCAAATCCCATCTCTGACTGGCCCTGCCCCCATGTATTCTCTGCCTCCCATTGAGTTCCAGTTGATTGGCAGGATCTTCTTTGGTTGCCCTGCACAGGAGTACGGAGATGGAAACAGGTTAGCGGGGTGGGAAGGAATGGGGATTTTGCAGTAACCTTCCCCTGCCATGCCCACCAAGCCATACCCACCAAGCCACGCCCATAGAACCAATAGTAAAAATATTTGAATCCCACCACTGGGCTGTGATGTTGGAAAATCCATAATCCATGTCTTAACATAGGTAGGACCATCTGTTCACCACCAACACCTGAGTCTTAAGATACGGAGAAAGCAAGTGACTACGGGGCATCATATTCCTCTGCAGCATGTTCTCCCTCTCATCAAAACATTTGCAATTAACACTGTACCCTGCAAAGTTCATAATTATTTATAAACTTAATACTTATAATGAAATGTCTGCCCTTTGATATCTCTCTGTGTTTTTTAAGCCTGGCTGACCTATATTGCAGAAGTATTATGTATACTAGGTGATGTGTGGATAGGCTAGGGAATTACCCATGTTTAATGAACACTAAAATTAGAATTTGACTGAAATCCACATAAATGACTCGACAGCAAATCTGAGCTGCCCCTGGGGAGCTGTGGGCAGCTCAAATTTACCCACAGGCAGTTTTTGATAGTTTTTTTAAAAAATATTATTATTTTAAATCAGCATAGCTCGCTTTTCCTCTTCTGAATAAGCCTCTGTTTTAGAATGTGGGTTTCTACAGCAGAGAGATTCAAGATTTATTGGGGTATTGGAGTAGGCTTAAGTCTTAAACAATCATCTTGCAAGCCGAAGGGAGAGTTTGTATACGTCTAGTAACTGTGCCAAAGACAATGGGCTACAGTATATTAATAGTTTGGGATGGGATAAGGTGACAAACACTGTGCAAATGTGTATCAGACATTGGGTACATATCCTATCTTTCTTCCAGTACATAAAAGGGCATTTTCACTGGCATATCTAGACATCCTACCCTCAGTGGTGCTGAAAGACAGATCTAATAATATCTCCTAATATTTATGCATGTGTTCAGATTCTGAAAGGCAGTTCAACATGACTCCCTTTCAGCCATTCATGGACAGCTGAGCTAATCTCATCTTTAATTTTAAATGATCTAGACTTGTCCCAAGAAACAATTGCATACTTCCTATTATATTGTAAAACTCCCAGCTAGGCAGGAGTCAAGTAGAGAACTAGTCATGAATTTTTACACAGCATAAAAGAAGCATAAAGCCTGATCTCTCCTTTTTTTAAAGTTCCATGGGGCCTTTTCTAACTGTTTCCAGAGGAAGGCAAGCAGATTGGGGAGATTCTTGTAATATAGGCAGAACACAATAAAATTGCTGACTTCCTCATGGAGATCTTGTGCTTGATATAATCTGCAAAATCTCCAGAAAAATGGCTGAATTCCTTGCAATACTGATGTATGTTAGAAGTTATTGAATCTGAGTGTAAACTACATATGCTTAGTTACTGCTTTCAAGACGAGTTTTATGCTTGATGTTTTATATAGTAGCAATAGTACTTACAGTAGACTTATATACCATTCCATAGTGCTTTACAGCACTATCTGGGTGGTTTGCAGTGTCAGCAAATTGTCCCCAATAATCTGAATCCTCATTTTACTAACCTTTGAAAGATGGAAGGTTGAGTCAACCTTGAGAGGGTCAGAATCGAACTGCTGGCTGTGGGCAGAGTTAACCTGCAATATTGCATTCTAACCACTGCACCACACCATATATATGGGATGTTCCTGGATAATAAATGTAACATTGTGGGCTTGGGTGCTAATTCAGTTTAATAATTCTGAAGACAGAATTTCCTCAACCTGTTTTGCATACATTCATCCAACATCCCATTCAGGTTCCTTCTATACTGTAGTTCTTTGGAGGAGACTGATTGAAGGCCATGTGCCACGATGGTGGAGCCAAAGTAAAAAGTCTCTCTGTTTTCATTTTCCCTGTTTCCCTGCCCAGTTATGATAGATCACTCCTCAGAACTGACTGGCTGTAGCAACTCTGAAATAAGCCTGAGGCCCTTTTTCAACCATATGATTCTATGATTCTGAATTATGGAATGCTTATCTAATCTTCTTAAAGATTGAGGTCTGAAGTGGTTGCTTTGAGCTAGCTCTTGAACCAGGCTAAACATCTTTATGACCACAAGTTGTCAACAGTGTTCCAGAAATGATCCATAAGTTCTCGGCTGATGAGAATGCAATCTTCCTTTCTCTTTTCCTCTTCCCACTTCTTCCTTCTTTCTTCCTTCATGTCAGCATGCCTGCCTGCCTAAGGATAATTCTACCCATAGATGGAAGCTCTTTCTTCTTTTTTACTCTCTTGTGAACCTTGACGTAGAATTTACATAATCAATGAAGTAACCCTGTCACCCAAACATGGAATCTTAAAGAGAACGGGACTATGCAAATGAGTTATTGATGTCATAATGATTAATTGGCCTCAGGCCTTGATTAATATGCAATCATTGTTGTGCTACTTGCATTTGTAATTATTTTAGTGGTGGTAAAGATATGGGGAATTTGCTTAAGCAACTGAGAGACACTCAATTGCTTACAGGCTAGAGGTACAGTGTCAGAGATTAAAGAAGATGGAAGGAAAGGTTTCTGAACCATGTTTATATGGGCCAGGAATCAGATAGTTGACAAGAGAGTTCTCCACCCATCAGTTCAAAAGTGGGATGCCAGGCAAGAAAGAGAAAGCAATAGATGGATGATGAACCTTATTTTTACACAGAGCCTGGACAACTCTTCCAAAACATGTTCATCGTACACTTGAACTTAGAATGCCTTAGTAGTTTATCTTGACTTGCTATATACATAGTCCGGATGCAAAATGCCTTGAAGCAAAAAAACAAAGAAAATCTAGTTGCCTTTTGAAGAAAAAAAGCATCTTTGGGACAACCATGACCGGGGTGACTGAGAATCTCCATAGAAACATTACTCCCAGCAAATGCTAGTAAGGGGCTTGCTTTCTCTTTACAATAATGTTTCTCAACCGTAGCAACTTTAAATCATGTGGACTTCAACTCCAACAAGCCAGCTGTTACAATGGAATCAGGGGTGGGATTCAATTGTTTTAACAACCGTTCTGTGGGCGTGGCTTAGTTGGTGGGCTGGATTGGTGGTCATGTTATTGCCTGGGCATGGCCAACTCAATATCACTCACATCAAGGCCCACATCTCCTCGCTGGCCTCTTGTGACTGTGGGGATACTGCAACAGTTGTAAGTGTGAAAAATGGTCATAAGTCACTTTTTTTCAATGCCATTGTAACTTTGAATGGTCACTCCACACAAGTAAAGTACCAGCAATGGAGGAAAAAAAACTCCAGAGAAGTCCCTGAGACAGGAAGTCTAGTCCTGCCAAGAATGTAATAAGAGTTAATGGAGAGGCAGTTTCTATAAGCAACACCAGAATGTTTCCTTCCTGCTTTCCTTACAGGATTAGGCCAGTAATTTCTTCTAACAACCAGTTCTCCGAACTGCTTAAAATGTTAACAACCGGTTCTAGCGAATAGGTGCGAACCGGTAAAACCACACCCCTGAACGGAACTGAAAAAAGTGACTTATGACCATTTGTCACACTTATTACTGTTTCAGCATCCCCATGGTCATGGGATCAAAATTCAGACATTTGGCAACTGGTTCATATTTATGACAGTTGCAATGTCCTGGGCCAGTGATGACGAACTTTTTGTTGTGGTGTGCTGAAAGTGTGTGCACATGCAGTAGCATGTGCATGCATATGTGCCAGCACCCATAATGCAATACACCCCCCCCTGCACACGTGCATGTAGCACCCCCGCCCTGCCCCCTTATCTGCACTGTGCATGTGCATGCCTCCCAGCTGATTTTCGGCCTGTTTGAGGCCGTTTTTGCCCTCCTGGAGGCTCAAGGGCAGCCTCTGGAGCCTCGGGAGGCTGAAAATGGGCCTGTTTTGGCACTTCTGGTATTTCCAGAAGGCCCGTTTTTCAGTCTCTTGAGGCTCCAGAGGCTTCCCTTCCCTTTTGCTCTGGGAGAGCAAAAACAGCCTCAAATGAGCCAAAAATCAGCCTCCCAGTGCAGGTAAATTTGGCTGGGCGTGCGTGCCCGCACAAATGGCTCTGCATGCCACCTGTGGCATGCATGCCATATGTTTGCCATCGGGGTCCTGGGCCATGTGAACAGCTTTTGTGACCTTCTGACAAGGAAAGACAGTGGGGAAATCAGATTCATTCAGCAACCATGTTAATAATTTAACAACTGCAACAATTCACTTAACAACTGTGGCTAGAAAATGTCGTAAAATGGGGCAAAGCTCATTTCACAGATGTCTCACTTAGCAACATAAATTTTGGGCTCAGTTGTGGTCGTAAGTCAAGGAGTACATGTATAGGAGGTGTTTTAGGTGTCTTAAAATGAGGACTAATAGATTGAGAAACAATTTCTTTTTTCCAAGGCAGTAATTGTCTTGAATCAAAACAGTGCATTTGTGATTTAGTCCTATTAAAATAATTATAATAATAATAATTTTTAAAACTCTGTAGTGTGATTGTGATGTGGTGTTTGGGGCACTGTGCTGGAGTAGCTTTCAAATTTCATTGTATTAGACAATAAAGGTATTCTCTTTATTTAGGAAAAATTGACCAATGAATAAAGCTAAAGAAAGGAATGCCTGGATAATTCCCCCATTGATTCTATTTCTATCCCACCTTACAATTTCAGGCGAAATTCTGAAAACTTTTAAAATCTCTTTCCTATTCAAGCGCATGTGTGATAGCCAAAGGAAGTCTGATAAGACAATCAGAAATGAAACGTCAATACTCTCTGGAACAAGTGGTACGATGGAATTGGCATGCGGTGAGGCATTCATGCTCTGGCATTGCTGGCTGGGGATACTGGAAGTTGTAGTTTAGAGGGCACCCGATATGGAGTGATTGCTGTCTCCTCTTTGTCTTTCCTCTTTTGTTCATGGAAACAGGGGTTTAGGTCCCTGACCTCACCTTTTCACATGGGTGATTCATCAAATAACTGCATGTGCTCTATGTAGCATACATGCTGGTTTTATTGCAAAGTGCCATATGGAGTGCAAAATTAAAACTTGGAAAGATCTGAGGCTGTAAACACTGCAGGATAAGTAACTGCACTGTATAAACGTGACCAAAGAATTACCAGCAATATCATCAAAGGAAAGAGAGAGAGGAATATATATTAGTAGATATTCTGTGTCTCTACTCTGTACAATTCAAAGTATGGCTCAATAAAAACAGAGGTTGAGTCTTAACAAATGGACTTAATGAACCTTTTTTTTTTTGGTAATAGAAGTAAGGGCAATTACTATACAAAGTTGTAGAATATCAATATATGGAGCTGTGTGTTTATTATATCCTGTTTGTTGGGTGCCTTGAAATCATGATGTGACTGGTAGACATATTTAGATGAACTCACTATGGTTTATATCTTGGAGGAGAATATAAACAGAACAATTAAGGAGAGGCATGTTTATTTTCTGAAGTATCTTTGATTAAGTGGAGGTATGGAACTACATAAGGACAATGGTCTTGAAAACCTCAGTTTTAACTCATTGTTTATTTGTTTGTGTCTTGTCCATCCTAAAATGTTTGCAGTGAAATTCTTAGATTGCTAATTTGCAGAGATTCACATTCTTTGTGTGTGTGTGTATGTCAGTGTGTGCCTTTGTATCAATGTTGACTTCTGGTGATTGCTGGGATATCCCCCTGCATTTTTCTTGGCCAGGATTATTTATTTAACAGAATGACAGAATAATGGAGTTAGAAGGGACAATGGAGGTCTTTTAGTCCAACCCCCTTATTGTGGAAGGATTTTTTTTTTGCAGTAGGAAGTCCATGTCTTTCTCTTTGAAATGAGAGAGACTGGCCCAGGGTCACCCAACTGGCTTTGTGCCTAAGACAGGACTAGAATTCACAATCTCCCAGTTTCTAACCTATTCTTTATCATATACCAAACCAGAGGTGGTATTCAGCAGGTTCTGACCAGTTCTGGAGAACCGGTAGCAGAAATTTTGAGTAGTTCAGAGAACCAGCAAATACCATCTCGACTGGAGATTTTACAGTATCCTTCCCCTGCCATGCCCACCAAGCCACATCCACAGAACCGGTAGTAAAAAAAATTGGATCCCACCACTGTACCAAATGCTTCCAAATTGAAATGCCATCAAAAAATTCACTGGGTGCTTAAAGTTGTCACTGGTTAGGAGAATTAAGTTCCCTCATTGCTAGTATAAGCCATAACATGGGTTGCTTAAGACATGATTTGTAATCTCTGGGATATGAAATTGTACAATGTGGGAATCTAGCTACTGTATTTGACAAAACAGGATGAAACAAATCCTTTCTGACTCCACCTTGTGAGGGAATAATGGGGCAAAGGAACAAATTATGTTGTTTTTCGTGGGAACAAGGTGGGTTATGAATGTTTCATTTTCTTTCTTCGGTGAAAATAAATCCACAAAGCCCTCACCTATCCAGGATAATGCCTGTGAAGCACAGTCAGTGTAAAAATGACAGACGATTCTGAAAGCCTGTTTTACATCATGTGCAATCAATTCAACAAAGAACCCTTTAAAATCAACAGCTTGTCTTTCCAGCAGAAACAACCATTAGAAAAACATAGGTTGGCATCTAAAGCCTTCACCTAAGGACCTAAAGGAATGTGTGTTTGTGTGTGTGTGTGTGTGTGTGTGTGTGTGTGTGGTGGGAGACAAGCAAGTCCACATAATTTGAAAGCTTCTCCTATGTCAGAAAACTCTTTCTTTCAAGTTAAATACATGTCCCTCTACAAGATCCAGTGCGCTACGAGAAGCACATTGCATATGGTTGCAATAGTGGCCACAGTGTGCATGTAAGTGAGGTACACTGAAATAGTTTGAAGTTACCATGATTTTTGGTTATATATTTTCCCAAAACTGAAAGTATCTTGCCAGTTCCTCAGAGACTCTTGCTTACAATTATTGTCCTCTCTTCTCAAACTTCCTAGGGCTGTGATGGAGAACCTATGGCATGCATGCCAGAGGTGGCACACAGAGCCCTCTCTGTGAGCACGCGAGCCGTCGTCCCAGCTCAGCTCTGCAGTGCATATGCGTGTGCCTCCCACTGGCCAGCTGGTCTTCGGGTCTCTGCCATGCATGTGTGGGGGCCCCCAGAGTGCATGCATGGGCGGGCATGCACAGGGGACATGCATGCATTGCATTTTGGAGATGCGCGCACGTGCACTTTGGACACTCGGTGCCAAAAAGGCTAGCCATCACTGTCCTAGGGCATTCCAATTTATTCAACTTTCATTAGCTCTTAGGTAAGACACAGTTTTGTGTTTGTATATCTTGCCAGCTTAGGTTATAATGGATGTAATCTCTACCTTTCAATGAGCTGTAACCACTAATGGTTATGCAATATTTTACCTTTGTGGTCTTCTTTTTCTTTCTGTGGTCTGTGGTCTTTTTCTATGATCATAATCAACTCTCTTTCCCTTTCTTTCTCATCTCTATCCTCTACCCATCTGTATCTCTATCATCATCATCATCACATCATCATCATGAAGAGCCTCGGTGGCGCAGTGGTTAGAACTCAGTACTGCAGGCTACTTCTGCTGACTGCCAGCTGACTGCAATTTGGCAGTTTGAATCTCACCAGGCTCAAGGTTGACTCAGCCTTTCCATCCTTCCGAGGTCGGAAAAAAATGAGGACCCAGATTGTTGGGGGCAATAGGCTGACTCTGTGAACCGCTTAGAGAGGGTTGTAAAGCACTGTGAAGCAGTATATAAGTCTAAGTGATATTGTTATTGCTATCATCATCGTCATCATCATCATCGTCATCATCTCCCTCTCTGTTCTCTGTCCTCTATTCATCTCTATCATTTGTGACAGTGAGAACAATAAACCAATGGAGTGGTGTTCCATCACTGGAGGTTTTTAAAGAAGAGATTGTATACCTCTTCACAATGCTTTTACAGTCCTCTCTAAGTGGTTTACAAAGACAGCATATTGTCTCCAACAATCTGCGTCCTCATTGTACCCACCTTGGAAGGATGGAAGGTTGAGTTTATCCTCTCTCTTATCTATCTTTATCTCCATCATCTCTACTGTATCCTTCTCCCTCTTTCAATCTTCCCCCTCTTCTCTCTTTCTCTCTCTCCCTCCCTCCCTCTACAATCACCTTAATAGTTCCACTTAGAAAAGAAGCTGAGAAGAAGTTCTATCCTTGGGACTATATAGAAAATAGGAACAGTAACTATCTCCTTGGGACAGCCAAGGAAATCAGCACATGGCTGGAGCGGTGTTTGCCCCATTAAAAACAAGACACATATACTATACAACACCTTCATCTTTAAAGTACTGTATGTGCAAAATCCCATCCACTAAAAACCATAACCAAAATTATATTCAGCTTTGGGATGGTGGGAGAAACTTGAAGTGTGACTTAGCAAGAAAATGAATATTATTTTCATCCAATTGACCGAATCCAGAAGGAGACAGGGCTCTACTTGAGAACCTAGAAGGCAACTATCAAATAAGAGAACATTGAAATATGTGGACAATCCTGGCACATGGCAACTTCCTTTGAAATAATAATTATTTTCCTTTATCACAATATTCATTTTGGGGGATGGGGTCATTTAATTTCAAGGATCTCCTCAGCCAGGGATGACATTCTTCGCAGAGTTTTAAAACTCTTCCCTCTGGTGCTCTTTTGGCGAAGAAACAAAACATTGCTCTGTAGCTGTGAGTCTGTCTTTTCCTTCCCTTCGTCTTTGGATTCTTTGGAGCTGTCAAGGAAGCTAAAGGAAAATGCTGCAAGCCACAGACTGCAATTAGTTTTCCCTCACTTGTCACTTTAGACTCTTAATTTTTCCTCCCTTCTTTTTCTTTCCTCCTCTGGCTCTTTGTTGGAATGCTGCCATTAAATTTTTTTTTTAAGAGTCCCACTTTTTCCCCCCTTTCAAATTATGCACTTGAGGATCTGTCCAAAGGAGCTGGGGATTTAAACAAAACATTCTTTAAGAGCATTGATTTGCCTTTTGAAACAGATTTCTTGCTTTTGTTGTTTTGTGGTTGTTGTTGTTTTCTAGGCATCCCCTCTCTATCAAAACATACATTTTAGTTGCTGACTGGTTAGTTGGAAAGTCTGATGCACTGAATGAATCAGTTCAAGTGGCTAAAGTGGGTTGGAGGCAGTGGTGGGATTCAAAAAAAATTACTACTGGTTCTGTGAGCATGGCAGGAGAAGGTTACTGCAAAATCCCCATTCCCTCGTTCCCACCCCATTAGTAACCATCTCCAAATGACCCACTATCCCTAGTATAGTAGTTCCCTCATGCAAAGTATGACCAATTCTGCCATTAGACAAAAATACACATATAACATTGCTGAACAGGTGCATGCTGAAGGCATGACTGATGAGTATGTTGCAGTGGTGGGATTCAATTTTTTTTATTACCAGTTCTTTGGGTGTGGCTTGGTGGGCATGACAGGGAAAGGATACTGTAAAATCTCCATTCCCACCCCACTCCAGAATGAAGGTTAGTGCAAAATTTCCATTCTCTCCCCACCCCACTAACCTGCTTTCCAGCTCTGTTCTCCTGTGCAGGGCAACAAAAGAAGACCCAGCCAATCAGCTGGGACATGGGAGGCAGAGAAGAGATGGGGGCAGGGCCAGTCAGAGAGGGGTATTTGCCGGTTCTTTGAACTATTCAAAATTTCTGCTATCAGTTCTCCAGAACTGGTCAGAACCTGTTGAATGCCACCTCTGGCTGGAGGACCGATGTTGCAAAAGTCCAAATGGGTCATCAATGAATCATCCTCTTCTATCTGCCTTCATTCTTAAGCATGCTGAGTTACCTATGTCTCTTATCTATAACCTTTAGACCAGGTGTGTTCAATCTCTGGCCCATGGCCCCACACATCCCTGGCCCGCTAGTAATGCAGCCCCACAAGAAAATAAAAAAAATATTAAAAAATAAAGGAAGTTTCTTGTTTGTATACATTAACTATATATATATATATATACTTTGTGTTACAACACCCTGTTAAGCCCCAATTAAGGGAGAAAGCATACTGCTTTCTTTTCTGTCTTTCGGCTCATCACCAGAGACCATACCGACAGAAAACTATTTGTTTCGTTGTCTTTTGTTTACGTGTGTGTAAGGTTTTATATAGGTCTTATATAGTAAGGTTTACTATATATATATAGTAAACACAACACCCAACTGGCTTTCATGTTGGATGGTAGTACTGTGTAAAATATTTTGAATTTTAAATGGCTCAAGGTTGAAACCTTCTGTTGCAAGTTCAAAACACCTTATTAGAAGTGTTCGAAGGTTGTTTTGATTCTTCGGGGAGAGTTTGAAGTTGAAGCAGCCCTCTGTTGAGTGCAAAACATCAAGTAACTCATTCTGAGCTTGAAACACTTTGAATTTGAAATGTTTTGAATGCTTACAGTGAATACCTTAGTGCAAAAAAAGAAAAAATTAATATAGCCTATCACTGCTGGAAAAAAATAGCGGAGTTTGTGCATGGAATCAATAGGAATGGAATTGAACATTTTTTGGTTCTGATTACTATATTTGTTATCACTAATGTGGACAATTTCATCCTCTAAAGCTTCAGGTGAAAGGAATCAGAGCCAATAGATTAAAGGACTCCTTTATATAACATATGATTTATACTGAAGAATTACAGAATTGCAGAAATTAGAATTATACTGCATTACATGGCTCAGGACTTTATATTATTCAAATGGTGCTGTGTTTTTTTGAACCCAGTGAATGTGATTGTGTTCTGGTTAAGTGTAGTAATTATGGGAAAAGGCCTGTGAGTTATGTTTATATGAAAAAGCACACCTTTTGTTTCATATTTGGTGATTATGAGTGACTATTTCTGTTTATTAATTAGTCAGGAATACTGTTCAGGTGATGTGATATTGAAAGAATCTGTTTTGAGTTAATTCCAATATGAAGTGACCCATTGCTGGAATTATGCACAACCTGTGCTTAATCAGTATTGACCATCAACAATACTGATCGAATAACTCCAAAGTTTACACAACCAAGTCATGTGTTTATTTTTGTGGAACACTCCTAATCTTCATTTGTTCATTGAACCACCAAATGGAGCTGAGTGTTCCATTTGTGTAGGTGCATGGTTCAGTAACAGGGCCAAGTCCAAAGGGAAAGGCAAACTCACATGCAGATCAAGGAATTTTTTTTTCAGGTACTTTTGGGCATGCACAGAAATTGCCTGATTAAAACCAACTGATGGAAAAGAGAAAAATATTCCAGCTTGATATACCGTGATGAAAGGAGAGAAGAATGTATAGGAAGGATGAGATTAGAATAGAGGGATATAAGGAGACATGCCAACTGTGAACTTGGTGACCCTCAGTGGTGGGATTCAAAATTTTTTACTACTGGCTCTCTGGGTGTGGCTTGGTGGGCGTGGCTTGGCTTGGTGGGCATAGCAGGGGAAGGATACTGCAAAATCCCATTCCCTCCCCATCCCACTACCCTGCTTTCCAGCTCCCTTCTCCTGTGCAGGGCAACCAAAGGAGACCCAGCCGATCAGCTGGGACTCAATGGGAAGCAGAGAATAGATGGGGGAAGGGCCAGTCAGAGGTGGGATTTTGTGGTTTTCCGAACTACTCAAAATATCTGCTCCCGGAACTGGTCAGAAAGTGCTGAATACCACGTCTGGTGACCCTGGTAAATTTTTGGATGGCCACTGTCCTTATGTTGTTGGATTTGTTCATGGATGATTTAAGGAAATTGGTGTCAGTAGACTCTGTGGTATCCTCTAGCCAGTCTAGTTTCCTCTTTCTCCCAGAGTTTTGTTAGGGAATATGAAGAACTCTGCTTTTCAGTTAGATATTAAGTATCTGACTTTTGATCAGTTTTTCCCAGATTTGGTTTTTTTCTATACTGCAAGGTCAAAGACTGCTCATGGTAGTGGCGTTTTGGCTACTTTTCTTCTTCCTTGTTTAGTTTAGTTTACTTTATTGCCATTGCACCTCATACAACGAAATTAAACACCATCTTCAGTGCACATCATGACCATGAAAATAAACACAAACACACAGCCTTCACACTCCACACAATTGGTTGAATTGGAAAAGGTTTTGGATGGTTGATGATATTAACGGAATGGGAGACAAATTTATTTGGCTTTATTTGGCTTTATTTGGAATGATTATTGGATTCGTGTCCTGAGAAATTTATGATTGTGCGAGATTCTCTTTCTGTTTTACCAGTCATAAAAGCAGGTGGCTTGTGATTTGGAGTCTGAATACTATTCATCCCTCTTGAAACTTTCATGTTAGATTTTGGTTGATTTCTTCCCCTGTAGGAAATTTGGGGGAATGAATTAAGAGACACAATCACTAAATATGCACTGGATCATTTGAAGGTGGATTGTAGCGTGCTTTTTGAAATTTAGAAATTGAGTTACATAGGAAAAGGGGAATACCTGGCAGGAAAAAAAAAAAAAGAAAAAATGTGGCATATAAAGTTTACAAATAATTTGGCTGACTGAGACTGACTAACTAAAATGTACCTATTTAGTTATAACTGTAGCCTTTACTTCACCTGAATTAAACTTTTCCACATTGTCACATTATGGCAGAGATGAAAATCATATTCCTTTGAAGATATGTGAAAGAAAGCCAACTTAATTCTTTCTTTTGACTCCATTTCCAAAGACACAAATAGCTTCTGTTGGGTTTTCTTTCTCTCCCAATATCAAATCATTCTTAATAGAAAAATAGGAAGTGAATTCTTACTAAGTATCCCCAATACTTACTCTATAGATCAAAATCCAGTGCATTTTGATTTTGCTGAACCCAGTCTGCTAAATTTTCCAAGCAGGACTGTTTTAAAAGAAATAGATTGTGGCCATGTTGTAGTTCAGTTGTTTCTTACCAAATTCTCTCAAACTTATTGTAGGGTATTTTCAAATGCATTTTATTTAACACAGAGAACACAATGTAGGTGAGATAAACAAAACATTTGCATGATAAAGAGGAATGGAAAAGCACTGTGACTCGAGTCTGTTTGGCAAATGGGAATTTCAGCAGGTATTGCTGTGAATTTTATGCCAACATACATTCAAAAGTCATGCATTATTTACCCCCAATAATTATGAAAAATTTCAGCTTCATAAACTGCTTTGCTTGATAATCTTGTAGTTTAAATGGGCTGAAAGAATTGATTGGTATTTGTTAGAAAATAGCCTTTTTGTTCATGTTTTCATAACTTGAAATAAAACTTTAGAGATAATGTGTTAACATAAACACACACACACACACACACACACACATACACAAACATACATCTTGTTCTTCTCTCTTTCCTTTTAATATATAAAGAGCCAAACCAAATTTAAAATTTTCACAGATGTCAGGTTTACCTGGGCTTTAGTAAAAATACAATATATTGTTCTATCCCTCATTATGGTATAGTGTATAACAACTGTGTTGTCTGCAAGGAAAAAAAGATCCAAAATCCATAGACCTAATATCCTTTATAGTCCAAATAAATTTTTGTAGACTAGAATCCAGCGTTTGTCAACCTTATCAGTTTGAAGATGTGTGGATTTCAACTCGCAGAATTCCCCAGCCAACCATGGGAGTTGAATTCTGGGAATTCTGGGAATTGAAGTCCAGACATCTTCAAACTGCCAAGGTTGACAAACACCAATAGATAATCCCTCTGTTCATCAGCACAACAGCTCTGTCTGTTCACTCTTTAAAAAGAATGGGAGTACATTTAGTACTCCCGGGGAGGAGATCAGGCAAAAGAAAGGACTGAACAAAAAATCCAGGAAAAAAAAATAATCCCCGTGCATTTCTTTAGGAAATGTAATTAAGCAGCAGCTATGAAAGTTGGTAATTGCTCCACTTAAAGCTTCCATCATCTTGGTCCTGTGACCACATCAAGAATACATTCTATATCAATTCCATCAGTATTCTTCCTTGGAGGTTTTTAACGTATCAATAAGACCTCTTGTTGCAAATGTGTGTGCAACTCTTTCCTATGTTTTAAATATGAGTTGGCCAGTCAAAGGCATTGGCATCTTTTTTCCATCCTGCCCACATTAAGGGCAATTTTGTACTATGTTATGTATACAGTATGTATGTATGTATTTTATGTATGTATTTTATGTATGTATGTATGTATGTATGTATGTATGTACACATTTATGTATTTATGTATGTAAGCCTTGAATCAATCTTGACTCCTGGAGAGTGTCTGGACAAATTCCTGAAGTTTTCTTGGCAAGATTTTGGAAATGGTTGGCTGTTGCCTCCTTCCTAGGGCTGAGAGAATCTGACTGGCCCAAGGTGACCCAACTGGTTTTGTACCTAAGGCAGAACTAGAACTCACAGTCTCCTGGTTTCTAGGCTGATGCCTTAACCACTGCACCAAAGTAGAACAAATAAGCTTGAAAGCTGTGAGGTCAGGGTGTAAATTAAGACAGATGCTTTTCTTGTAGAGTCCATCCTGGCTTAAAAGAAACTCAAGAAAACATTTATCGTGATTCAAATAAAGGGCACCTGTTCATCAACGCAAAATAGCAAGAACACATACCAAGGTTTTGACTGGCTCAGCAGGAATTGGTTGTTCCCCTACTCCATCTCTTTACACAAATGATATTTCTGAGCAAATGCACTTGGATTGCTTGAGACAAAGGAGAGACACTATCAGCTAAAATTCCAGAGTGAAACGGCAACATCTCAAATCGGTCTTTGACGGTGGCGTAGAGTGGCTGTTGTTTTTAGAATCTGGAACTAAAAACAGTGGAGCAAATGAGGTAGCTGGATCCCTTAATCTCAGCTTCTGGATAGTCCGCTGCTCTCTCTGAATATGGGAAAAAATGGAGGCTGGCTTGGGTGAGGAGAAACAATGCCTATTATATTTCACATCCGCATTGCTGTCGTTAGGTAGTTTAAATGATTTCAAAGAGATAAACTCCCCTTTGAGATGGGAAGCTGCCTTGGCAGCCAAATCTAGGCCTTGTTTTGATTGATAAACCCTCGGTGACAAGGGGAGGTAAAAAGCAGCTTTGCACGAGCCCATGTTTTGCTCATAGAAATAGGAAATTAACTGGCAAAGTTGTCAAAGATAATTAACTCTTGGGCTTGCTGTGTCTATTCAGGCTGACGTCCTGAAACTATGCGCATGTCAATGGTTTGACAGTATTTGGTGTTGATCAGATAAACAGTTTTCCAGATGCCTGATTGTTTTGCGTTTTGCCTTCTTTCTGCTTTTTAAGGAAAGGAAAACGAAAAAAGATATAAGCTTGGATGCCTTTTTAAAAAAAATCATTACATATTCCCTTTAGCTACAGGAGCATGAATCAAACGGCAATAGTGCACTTTAATGTGAAACTTTCAGGGATCAAGAGAGAAAGTCGAAGGCTGTGCTTTAGAACAGCGCATTTCCCCTCCTGTTGTTGTTCCCTTTCTGCCCCTTAATTTGGAGGGGATGGGAATGGGGGTCAGAATAGAAATGATAAAAATGCAAGGTGTACCTTAAGAAAAGTTATCTTTTCTTAAGAAAAATGTCAAGGGAGCGGGAAGCGTCAGATAACAAAGACCTATGAACCTTTTCAGAATAGGGTATAAATTGGCCTTCTGCGCTAAATGGGATTTGTCATTTGGAAAATACACATTTTCTTTTCATGTTGGAGAACCTGTCTTATGGCCCCAAAATGAATGTAGAAGAAGTGAGATTGAACAGCCATTTGTCTGCAATAGTATAGGGCTTCCTGCTTGAGCAGGAGACTAGAAGACCTCTAAGGTCTCTTCCAACTCTGTTATTCTGTTAAGTTAGGAGAGTTGTCAGGCAGAAAAATGCTTACAGGTGTCTCTTGTGCTTTTGACCACCCAAATCTGCCAAAACACTATGGGTCATGTCAGAGGTGGTGGCCATGAGATATTTATTTCTCTCTCCAGTGGTGCTATTCTAATGGTTCAGCCCGGTTCTGGTGTACTGGTTGCGCTGAAGATCAGCAGAGACTGAACCAGTTCTCTCTGAGGAGCTGCTGTTGGGCCCCACCTGCCTGCCTGGGCTCCCATAATGATCTTTGTTCCCTGTTTTTGAAGCTCAGCTGCTTTGTGTGGCACAGCAAATTGCCACACATCAACTGCTGAAGCAACAGGGAGAGTGCAGGATTGCAGGAGGTGAATAGGAAAGCCTCTGCGTGCAGAATGTGTGCATGTGCACCAAGCCACGCCCACTGAACCGGTGCAACCTCCTTTGCAACCCATCACTGGCTCTCTCCCATTAGAAAGGTTTGCCCAAGGGCTTACTAAATATCAGGGGATTTTTTAAAAAAGTACTTCTTAAGAATATCTAACCACAGGGATTAGTAGTTGTTAAATAAAACATTCCCTGTGAAACTGTATAGAAATCATTACAGATTGTGACTTCTGTTATGTACAAAAGATCAGGACTATGTGTACTGTACAGAAGATTTATTCAATCCTATACAAAAGAATCTAGTCAACTAATGTTTAATAATAAATTGGTACCAGATGAGGGTCAACAGAATTCAAGAGGAATTAGACTTGGACCATTTATGGCAACATAAGTATCCTAAACTGATGATACATTTAATTCTGCCTCCCAGTTCTTTGCCTGCTCTTCTCCTAAGTGATTTCTCTTCAAATCACATAATCAGCAGACACTTTAAAATGTATTAAAATAGTATAAGTATAGTGGTGGTGTTGTGATTAGACTGCAGTACTGCAGGCTACTTCTGCAATACTGATTGCTGACTGCTGGCAGTTCGGCAGTTTGATTTTCACCAGCTCATGGTTGACTCAACCTTCCATCCTTCTGATTGGTAAAATGAGGACCCAGATTGTTGTTGGGGACAATATGCTGATACTGTAAATCACTTAGAGAGGGCTGTAAAGCACTGTGAAGCGGTATATATAAGTAAGTCTAAGTACTATCATTACTTATAAGACATTGTTAAATACAACTGCAGTTTAAAGTTTAACTATGTTTTACAAGTTTATGTTAGATCTTGAATTGTATATAAAGGTTCTCATAAACATTTTACTCTTTGTCTATTGCATATAATTTGAAAATGACTCCTAAAATTGAAGATGAATTTTATTCCTTGTTGTCAGCATGGGAGAAACAATTCCTCTTTGATTCACTTCAGTTTGACATGTTTTCACTTCAGTTTGACATGTTTTCACATAATTAACATGCATGTATGCATAAACCCACAAACACAGATACACACAAAAAAACCATAAATGTCCTTTCCAAATACAGATGCATGTTGCTTTGCTACAGGGAATCCTTTAAGATATAAACTAAAAAAATTGAAAAATATGTTGGATACTTGCAAATAATATTTGAATTTCTGAAAACACCTCTCCCTCCCTCTGCCTGTTTTGATACGACTAAGCTAGAAAATTGTGAAATCTCATATGTGAAATTAGCCTGAGGTGTATGATTCATTTTGTATAGGAATTTGGAAATGCCAATTTCTTCCAGCCTTTCTAACTCAATCAATCAATATCCCCTCCTTTTCGAATTGAGATAATTTCAAATTAATACCTCAACATGGGGATTCATTTAAGCATTCCCAATTTGAAATACAAACAGCATTGTGCAATATTTTGATGTAATGAAATCCTTTGATTTGAAACAATTGTATAATAGAATACATTACACCACCAGGCTTGAAATTTTGGGCTTGGACAACCTAGAACTATGCCACCTACAGTTGGACTTAAGTGTAGTATACAAAATTATCTGCTACGATGTCCTACCAGTCAGACTACTTCAGCTTCATCTGCAACAATACAAGAACATACAATAGATACAAACTCAATGTAAACCACTCCAAACTTTTTTTTAATCAAATTTTATTTCAGTTTTCCACATTTTAAAAACATCTCTTTTTAATGAACAGCATGATTCCAGGTTTCCACATTTATATACAAATATGACCATAATTATATATTCATATTTTGCATTTCAACTTCATATCTTACCAATGCTTTGAATATTTTCTATTATCATATTTTTCCAAATGCTTTCCTCTTATTAAGTGCTATTGCCATTGCTCTATTTTTATGTAAAAATATTTTTAGAAATCATTATTTCAGCCACTGTAGGATGAAGGCCTCTTCCTTATATTTCCAATCAATACAAACCTGGACTTTCTTTTGCCAATTACAATATACATTACCCTGTATCACCAGGCTTGAAATTTTGGGCTTGGACAACCTTGAACTATGCCGCCTATGGTTGGACTTAAGTGTAGCATGCAAAATTATCTGCTACAATCAATGACTACTTCAGCTTCAACCGCAACAATACAAGAGCACACAACAGATACAAACTCAATATAAACTGCTCCAAACTTGATTGTAGAAAGTACAACTTCAGCAATAGAGTGGTCAATGCATGGAATGCACTACCCAACTCTGTGGTTACATCCTCTAATCCACACTCCTTTAATCTCAAACTATCCACTATTGACCTCACCCTATTCCTAAGAGGTCTGTAAGGGGTGTGCATAAGTGTACAATCGTGCATACTGTCCCTGTCCTATTGTCCTCATTTATTCATACCTATTTCCTGTATCCTTACTCATGTTTATACTTATTCCTATTATCTTGTAAGCGATTGACAAATAATAAAATAAATAAAATAAATGTAAATAAAATAAATATATAAAATAAAATAAAATTTACCACCCACTTATTTCTATCTCCTCGAATTTATCTATCTCCTCAACTTCTTTTCATTATTCCAAGGCCAGGAGCCAGAAGAACATTCTGCAACCAACCGATGAAGTCGTGTCCAGCACATCTTATTATGTCGAGAAGTATGCTTTGGGTTTTTTTCTTTGAAGCAGCACTCTATATAAACAGATGTGGTGAACATCTGCCCATGAGTTAAAAGGAAATTGCTGCAGTTTTAGGGCAGAATAACCTTCAAATGTTTGTTCTTCTTTTATGGAAACAAAACAAGAAGATTTGTTTTGTCGCTACATGTTTCAGTATGTGGGGGGGAGGGGGGGAATAGTTCATGGAGAAGATGGACACTTACTGGCTTTTCTAGAATGCTTTCTTGTAAGAGAGAGATTACGACCTGGAAAACAATTTTTCCCTCTTAAAAAGAAAGAAAGAAAGAAAGAAAGAAAGAAAGAAAGAAAGAAAGAAAGAAAGAAAGAAAGAAAGAAAGAAAGAAAGAAAGAAAGAAAAGAGAGGTTACTTTATTCCAGAGGAACTTTGGCAAATTACAAAGCTTGGCACAGAATTAACAGTTGCAATCTCTCTTTTTAAAAACATGTTTTTGGGATCTCTTTTGTCTTCCTTGATCTTAGGGTGCTTGCAGATTTCTTTAGAAGGACCTCTTGGTGGTGTTTTGAGGTTATTAGAATTTTGGAGAGAATGTTGGTATTGCTTTCTCTTTCACATCTTTCCAGGCCCTGGAAATTTCCTGACTGCTCACATTTCCTAGTATGGAAAAATAAAATCTAGTGAACTTGCTCCCTGGTGCTTTCTCTTAGGCTTCAGTTGAAGGACTGGAAGCTTCAAAAGGAGAGAGAATTGTACAGTGAGTAGTTCATTGACATTCACCCATCCACAAGTGGAAGAATATCATACTCCATCAATGAGATTTCCACCCAAATTCTCTTCTGGGAAGTTTAAGACACAACATTTATTTATCAAATTGGATGAGAACTGGCAGAGTAAAAAAAAAAAAAAAGATAATATTTCTGCATAGCACTATATTAATTGAGACTCTTTATCTACTTTTTTCTTGACTATTAATTCCATAATGTCAGAAACAATTCTTCACTTCATGCGCTATTGGAAGAGATTTCGGTTTGAATTTTCATACTGATCTTTCCAAACCCTTCAACATACTGTACATATTTGATCTTTTGTGGAAACATTCTGCATAGGAAGTGTAGAGTCTCCCTTTGTGCAGAAGCGAATAGACAGAATCGTTCCTAAGAGAGAACAGCAGGAACATTGGAGCAAGGTCTACACATTGAGGAAGTACCGTTCAAAGTATGCTTGCATATTTGATAAGATCAATTGGATCCAAGGGTGTCTGCAGAGGACAATAAAAAGTTGAGTGGGCAGCCATGAATTGCATAATTGAATCCTCTATCTCTTTTTTTAAAAAAAAATCTTTTTGACCATCTGTAGATGTTCTTGTGGAAAACAGTTTTCATTCACTTAAATTATGCATTAAAATTACAATCCCCAAATGAATCAATTAAAAATATCCTGGACCGCTGACTCCTATGTGGAACAAAATAGCACTATCAATAGCACTTAGACTTATATACTGCTTCACAGTGCTTTACAGTCTTCTCTAAGAGGTTTTACAGAGTCAGCCTCTTGCCCCCAACAAGCTGGGTCCTCATTTTACCCATCTCAGATGGATGGAAGGCTGAGTCAACCTTCAGCCTGGTGAGATTCAAACTGTCAAATTGCAGTTTAGCTGGCAGTCAGCAGAAGTAGCCTGCAGTACTCCAATCTAATCACTGTGCTGCCGCAGCTCAAAGAGGTGGCCTTCAGGGAAAAAAGTAAGAAAGGGAGGCTGAAATGAGTATTCTTCTCCAACTGTCTTGCTACACCCATAGAGTTCTAGATGCAAAGGTTCCTGCACGACACATAGCCATGTTGTACATGCAGGCAGGTTTAATGATATAATATCACAGATCTGATATTGAAGGCAGGGCTTATTATAGCCTCCTGCAAACTATGTTTCTTTGGAACTAGATTTCCCCCTCCCCCAAAGGCATTCATTTCATTTATCAGGATCTAGCCTTGATCAGGGTGGACTCTGTCAAAGTCACAAGAGTTACTATGTTCTACTGTCCTCCTTTTGCAATGTCATGACAATTTTTCCTAAAAAAAAGAAAAGAAAAAAGAAGTTCCAGTGAAGATCCTTCACAGTCCAATTTTAGAGATTCCTTTGCTTTCCCTTCTGTTCATCATCCTCCCTTTTCACATGTAGGAGTAATTCCTGGTGTTTTCCCTTCATCCAAGCAGCTCTTTCATTTTATAAAGTTTGAAGAATGGGTGGAATTGGCTGTTTAACAAATACCTGCAGCTTTAACGTCTCTTAGAACCAAGTCAACTTAGTCAGAACTTAGTCAGCCTTTCTGAGAGAATATTATGCAGCAACAAGAGAGGCAGAAACTGCTACTAAATATTGGAGATTATCACCACCACCCCCGGTTGCAAATTGCATCCTCCTTTACTTCCATAACAATCACTGTGGCAGGGTGTTGCTTTTGTTGAGTCTATATGTCAGAACTAACATCCATCAAGGAACTATTTCTGAACTGCCCTGGATTGATTGGATAGGCAGAGATCCTTCATTAGCACCTGTAAAGAGTATGAAGTATTCGGAGATTTGTGTCTGCTGGGAAATAGCACATGGAATAGAAATTCTCCTTTATTGTTTTTAGCACAGTTTCCCTTTAGTTTGAGAAATTGAAGGTATTTTTGAAATTTCATTTATAGGGGAGTCTTGTGGTGAATTTCCCATAGTGAGTAGGGGTATTCTTGTCTGAGGATAATCCTTTCATTTGATACCTCCCTGCTCAGGATGTTCTGTAATAGTCCTAATGTGAAGACTTAAAGTCAGTTGATTATTTCACAGTCAGTGATTTGGCTGAACTGCTCTTCAAACTGAACCTTCCAATCAAATTGCCCATTATTTTGAACGGAATCTTCTGTTTCTGAATCAGTTCAACTATGTAATGCATACTACCACTTGTGCTGCCATTTTTCCAAACCTGATTGATAATTTCAGTTAAACTAAGTTGATTTGACAATTAAAATCTAAACCCATAAATCCAATCAACTTCAATCAATTTGTCAAAACAAATCTATCAATAGAAATAGATCTTGTGACATTTGCATATCTCTAGTCTGCAGCTTTCACACTTCAAAAAGTATCAAGAGGGAACTCCTCTAATGAGGCCAGAAATTTGGTGGACAATTTCAAAAGGTCATTTGTAGCTTGTTCTCGAGATACGATCAACTGTTGTTTTGAGACATGAAGCTCACCTCTAGAAGTTTCTGAAGGTGATACTAATCAATCAACAGAAAATATTGATAATGTTATCCATTCATTTGTGTCCAACTCTTGGCAGTTCTATAGGCCAAGTCTCTCCATATCTTCTAATCTTGCACTATTTCTTTGAGTTTTTCTATGCTCTGGCTGGCTTTGACATTGTCCACCAATCGTGTTTTTGGTTGGCCTGGTTGAATGGGATGCTGGGAGCATGTTTGGAGTGGTGAAAAAGATTGCCAAGTATCTGACAAATCAGTTGAATCTAGTAGTCAGGTACCTTTACTTGGTGGATTTGAGATGAATGAAGATCAGGCTATGATTAGAATGTATTTTCAGGTGCATTTCTTCCAAAACAGAATTCTGTATTTAATATTATCTAATAGGTTTACTTTTGCCAGCCTTTCCTCCAAATATCAAATATTTTTATAGTTTTTCATTAATGCAATGCACGCCATTTTAGTTAATTTGCAGCTAATCGTGTATTTTTGTATATACCCTTTTCCCACTAGTAAATGCAGTGGAAAGCTCCATTTGAAAAATAACCACGCTTCACATCACAAATTGGCTTTGAATGTGAACCATTAAGTGTAATAAATGACTCTCCCTCCATGTGTCCTGATTTCTTCATTTCCAGGAAGATGACTCAATACATAGACAGAACTTGGAACTTATTCTTGGAGCATTCATATCTATGTTCTACAATGAACCAAGTCTCCTAGCTTCTCATTATTCCAAATCAGGAATCAAATCTTCAGCAGTTTTGCCCTAAGGTAGAAATATTTGGAGACATTTCATCATATGCATATTGATTTTCATGGCACCTTGAGACTTTTCCCACCTTCCCCCAAAGGTACTGCCAACTGTAACATTGCACAATGAGTCATGAGAATAAAGAAGAAGAAAATTGAGGTTTCATAATCAATACCACTTACCATTTTTTCCCAGAGATCAAAGAACACATGGTTCTCCCGGTTGAGTGGGAACCATGGGTTTATTGCAGCAGACATTTAGAACCAAGACATATGTATTTAGATGACTTGGTTTCCAAGTTAACAATTGATCTAAGTATGAATCTGTGGGTATACATTAATGAACAATGACTCTATTTCTGGAATTTTTGTTCAGAATTAACTACAGACAAATGGGGATTTGGGGGCTGAGATATCGGAATTGTCATTCAAGATACTTCGCTTATTATCACTGAAAAGAGAATTTCATTATGCTGCACAAAATCTGGCTTTAGGATATAGCAGAACACAATCATCTGGAAAAAAAAGGAGATTCTATCATATAGTCTGTCTCATTCTCCTTCCCCTTCTCCTGAAGATGAGACAGCCCTCCTTCTCCTTCTCTTTCTCTTTCATCTCTTTCCCCTGAAGATGAAAGATCTTTTCCTTCTTCTCCTTCCCTTTCTTCTAAAGATGAGACAATCCTCCTCCTTCTCCTTCTCCTTCTCCTTCCCCTTCTTCTAAAGATGAGACAATCCTCTTCCTTCTCTTTCTCCTTCTCCTTCCCCTTCTTCTAAAGATAAGACAGCCCTCCTCCTCCTCCTTCTCCTTCCCCTTCTTCTAAAGATGAGACAATCCTCTTCCTTCTCTTTCTCCTTCTCCTTCCCCTTCTTCTAAAGATAAGACAGTCCTCCTCCTCCTCCTCCTCCTTCTCCTTTTCCTTCTCCTTCTCCTTCTTCTAAAGATGAGACAGTCCTCCTTCTCCTCCTCCTTCTCTTTGTTAGGTGATTGTTATTCTTCTATGAGCTAGGCTTTTTATGTCTACATTTCAGTGTTTCAAGAGTTGTTCCCTTGTTTTAATTGTTACGTATGCTGCCCAGAGTCATGTTAAGTGAGATGAGTAGCTATATAAATTTATTAAATACATAATTAAATGAAATTTAAATTAATTACAAATACGACCATTCCTCAGTCATATATTTAATGCTTTCTTCTTGTTATATTGAATAGCATAATCTGGTAATAACATTTGGAAGGGCTGTTATTTGTCAGTGGGCTAAGGCTGTGTGCTTCTGCTCTTCCCATTAATTGATATATTTTAAGGGAAACTGGATTGGAAGATGACCATGGTTTTAAAACTAGAAGAAACATTGAGAACCTGCATTATGCTGATGGTACAATAAATAATTATAAGTGAAAATGAATTTGAAGCTCTACTAATGAAAATTAATAAGCGCAATGAAAAAATGAGATCAAAATTAAATATAAGAAATACCCAACTCATGATAACAGATGTAAACAGCAGCCTTAATTTGATAATGAAGATATTGAAATGGTGGATAGCTTCAGACTAGAACTCAGTAAAGTAATGAACGAGGACCTTGGAAAAGATACTCAGATGTTGAGATATGTTTTCATCTGCAAAGATCAGAATATTGCAAGCAAGGGTAATTCATGTTACACTGCAAAAGTCAGATTTTTTGCAAAGCAGGAAAGAAAGAATATTAATGCTTTTAAACTATGGAGTTGGAGAAAGCTCCTGAGATTATGCATTCCTAGGAAACAAATAAATTATCAAACAAATCAATCCAGAGCCATGATGGCGAGCCTAATGGCATGTGTGCTGGAAGTGGCACGCAGAGCCACTTTGGAATAAATCTCACTGAATGGGGGCTCACATTGGAGCAGACGTACCCCAGATTGCTCGGTGAATTTCTCCTGGTATTCTACTCTGTCCTCAATTGTCTTCAATTTCTTCCTTTCTACTGAAGGATTCCTAGAACAACAACAAAAAAGCTTCTTTTGTAGCTATAAATACAGCTGTCAACTGGATTGTGCCCAAGGGGTTGTGCATCATGGTTTGCTAAATTTTAATCAGGCTAATGTTTGCATTTGTGTGGAGTTCACATGTCCTCCAAAGCTCTTAATCCTCCATTTGCCCTGGCAGGCAAAATGCCCAGTCCACTTGAGGCTTTCCTAGCAAACAGTTCTGATTCCATTGACTTCTCGCCACCGCATTCTTAATGCACTTATAGATCTGATAAGAGCTCTGCTTGAGATCTCATCTCTGAGGAGCAGAGATGAGAGTTTCTGTTGCTTGTGGTAGAAATGGCTCTCTTTTTCTCCCGTTACACAGCATAAGCGTTCCGACAATTTAAAATGAAACCATCCATATCTCTCTTTCTCTCTTTCTCCCTCCCCCTCCCTCCCCCACCCCGTTGTCATACATATACTAGAAAACCCATGGCATAAAATGCTGACAGGTGGGCAAGTTTTCTTGATGTGTTGGACAGCAATGTGAATTTTCTCTTACATGGTTGAGAAAGGGATCAGGAATTGCTGCTAACTTTAAATGAAAAAGCCAAATAATTTTACAGTTTGTAGCATAGGTTTTTTTTTTTAAATTGTAGCTAATGTTGATTGAGTAACTACCTTTCTTTCTTTCTTTCTTTCTTTCTTTCTTTCTTTCTTTCTTTCTTTCTTTCTTTCTTTCTTTCTTTCTTTCTTTCTTTCTTTCTTTCTTTCTTTCTTTCTTTCTTTCAGAATAGTGCTGGAAGGAGCCTTGGGGGTCACTTGGTCCAACTCCCTGCTGAAGCAGGAGACCCTATACCAGGGGTCTTCAAACTTGACAGCTTTAAGAGTTGTGGACTTCAACTCCCAGAATTCCTCCTCCAGTCATGTTAGCTCAGGAATTCTGGGAGTTGGTCCACAATCTTAAACTTGCCAGGTTTGAAGACCCTTGCCCTATACTATTTCAGACAGGTGGTTGTCCAGTGTCATTTTAAAAACCTCCAGTGATGAAGCACCTACAACTTCTGAAGGCAAGTTGTTCCACTAGTTGATTGTTCTCACTGTGAATTTCTCCTTAATTCCAGGTTGCTTCTCTCCTTGATTAGTTTCCATCCATCGTTTCTTGTCTTGCCTTCTGGTGCTTTGGATAAATAAGTTGATCCCCTCTTTTTTTGTGGCAGCCCCTCAAATACTGGAATACTGCTATGATGTCACCTCAGTCCTTCTTTGGCCATACCCAATTCTTGCAACTGTTCTTCATATATTTTTTTTTCTCCAGCCCCCTTAATCATCTTAGTTTCTCTTCTTTGTACTTTTTCCAAAGTCTCAACATCTTTTTATAATGTGGTGACCAAAACTGGATGCATTATTCCAGGTGTGGTCTTACCAAGGTTTTTTAAAGTGGTACTAATACATTCTTTTTCTTTTTCAATACTCTAAGTCAAGAATGCCAAGAATTTGGAATGAGATCATATAAATATTATTGTACTGAAAAACAATATAAACTATCAAGATTTATAACAATGCTATAAAAAGGGGGAGAGGAAGCAACTGCTCCTTGACATAGATATTTTAAAGAAATCTTTTATGGAATTTGCTATGGTGGGTGCACATCTATGTCCCTGTGCATTTAGGCCATTTTGGACTTGAATTGGGGTTAGGGGTTCCTAGGTTTCCATGATTCCATGCATACCATGTTATATATGCACACTTTCCAATATGGGAAGTTTAGGCTGTAAGTTAGATTTCAATCACTTCCTTTATACATGTCCCAAAATAGTGAAGTAGTCGAAGATTGGATACCCTTTATCACAGTTATCAAACTCTGGATTTCCTCCAATTTAATTATTAGACGAATGCTTGATCTGGAGTCAAATAACCTCATAAGGCTGCTATGCAAAACTTATTTTTTGTACATCCCATTGAAATAAACAAAATGTATTTCTGAGCTCTTTCTTTCTTTCTTTCTTTCTTTCTTTCTTTCTTTCTTTCTTTCTTTCTTTCTTTCTTTCTTTCTTTCTTTCTTTCTTTCTTTCTTTCTTTCTTTCTTTCTTTCTTTCTTTCTTTCTTTCTTTCTTTCTTATTTCCTCTCCCTCCTTTCTGGTTACATTCTTCTGAAAGGCTATTTCCCTTTTAAAACCAGAAGATGTAATGGAAAATCAGACTGGCTTTCTGAACAGTTGGTTAGAATGCTTTTGCTGTTAAGCAGGGAGAAATAAAGATTTCATGGTGGTGAATGGCAATAAAATATTTGTGGGTTCTGGCTAAGTTAAGACTAACACCACAAGGATTAGCTTCTTAACAGTCATGAGTGATAGTCATGAAAATAGATATGGGACAGAGATCCACCATGATACAAAATAATGTAATTATCTTACCAAAACCAGTCTTCTTTGGCCCGCGAAAAGGGAAAATTGGTCAGAAAGACATGGATGAGTGAGCTGACATTATGCAAGAGGTCAAATTCTATTAGAAATCTAACCTCAGTTGGCTTTGCATTGGAGAAAACAGCTTTTTGGGGTCAAAGGACTTATATTGTTTTAGTAAGTACTAGCAGTAAACACATTTCCTGTGCTTAGTAGTTCAGAATGCTCCTTGAGACAGTTTCTCTTTCTGTGGGAGATTTCTGGAACATTTCTTTTTAAACTCTTCCATGTATGCACATGTTTCTGCTTCTCTGTACTAAATCCCTACAGTAGTGCAAAACTCACCTAGTCTTGGAATAGCTTGATGAGAAAATTGGTATATTTTCAATCTTCAATTTTCTCTTTTGGTCATATCAACAGTTAATATTTTTAATCATTGATTAGTTGATTGACTTACCAGAACAGAATAGAATCACAGAGTTGGAAGGGAATTTGGAGATCTTCTAGCCCAGAGGTCTCCAAACTTGGCAACTTTAAGACTTGTGGACTTCAACTCCCAGAATTCCTCAGCCAGCTGGCTGAGGAATTCTGGGAGTTGAAGTCCACAAGTCTTAAAGTTGCCAAGTTTGGGGACCTCTGTTCTAGTCCAACCCCTTTCTCAAACTGGAAACCCTATATCATTTCAGACAAATTATACTTTATATTCTACATTATTTCTAGATGGTTTAGGCAATCTTATTTTATTGTATTGTCACAACAACCATCCTTTGAGATGGACTTGGCACAAGAGAAACATGGAGATTGTCCTAAAGTCAAGCCAAGTCCTATCATTAGCTATTGCATTACATTCAGTGGTGGGATTCAAATTTTTTTTACTACCAGTTCTTGACAGGAGTGGCTTGGTGGAAGGGGAAGGATACTGTAAAATCTCCAGTCAGAGGTGGTATTTATCGGTTCTCCGAGCTACTCAAAATTTCCACTACCGGTTCTCCAGAACTGGTCAGAACCTGCTGAATATCACTTCTAATTACATTGCATTTCTGGAAGACATTCTGTTACCTCTAGTTAGGTATTGTATCTGTAATGTTTTGAATGAAAGAATCAGAACATAAATTTACTCTTTGGTTCAGCAATAAACAACCTCTGTTTGGTCCATTTCATACATCCTTCATCCACATACATGTGCATACACAATCACACCCACACTCTAATAATTATCACAATGCTAAATGTTGTGTATCCAAAACTACATATTCCATGTGGAGGAAAGAGGCAGAAGGCTTGGAAGAATACAAGTGAGAGAAGAAATCTAGAAATAATAAGACTAGGGAGTGTGAAGCAGGCTTAAGACCCATGACCTTTTTACTTGTATTCTTTTTTTAACCATTTAAAACTTTTTATTAAAAATATTTAATTTTAGTCTAGATAGAAAAATAATAATAAAACCCCATATAATTAGTACAATGTACAAGGTAGTTCTCAACTTACAACAGTTCATTTAGTGACAACATCACTGAAAAAAGTGACTTATGACATTTTTCACACTTACAACCATTACAGCATCCCTGTGGTCATGTGATCAAAATTCAGACAGTTGGCAACTGACTCATATTTATGATGGTTGCAAAATGTCCTGGAATGTGATCTCTTTTTGCAAACTTCTGACAAGCAAAGTCAATAGGGCAACCAGATTCATTTAACAACCATACTGCTAACTTAATTGCAATAATTCACTTAACAACTGTGCCCAGAAAGGTTGTAAAATGGGACAAAACTCATTTAACAAATGTCCCACTTAGCAACATAAATTTTGGGCTCCATTCTGTTTGTAAGTCAAGGACTACCTATATAATCCTGAGGGTCTGTCTTCATTCTGAAACATTTTGTGGCAGGTCCTACTTATATTCTAATACAAACTTGCTGGAACTGATGTCACGTTCTCCTAATTATAATTGCTTGATTTAAATCTAATGAGTCATTCTACTTGAAATGATTGGGAATCCCTCATGCTGTTTCTCAATCAGTCTCGGCATTCACTGAGTAATTCAAAGATGGTATAAGGAGAACATGATTTAAGGGGCCAATTCGGTTCCCATAAGAGGCAAACAAAAGAAACCTTGTGTAGGACCTGGCAAAGGTTTTATCCCAAGTCCACTTTGGTGCTCAACAACTCAATAAGAGGTCGAGGTGGGAATATAAACTCATTCCACTTACAAACATACAGCTCAGGGTTTAGGATGATGTCAACACTAGAGAACTGTGTTCCGATATAAAAATAGCAGAACGCACTGCACTGCATGGCCCAAAATTATATTTAGCAAAGATATATCATAGATGAAACAAGGGTCATTGACTAAACAGCAACATCCCGCTGTGGTCAAAAGCACACGTCATCAGGAAATGTATTGAAAGGTAAGACAAACACCTGTTTTAGGCCAAAAGGGTCAGAATTTAAGTTGAACCAGAGCTTGTTCAACCTGCCTTTCATTTGGACATATCTTTATTTAGCAGTTGCCCATAATTTTACCTAGGTGACCTCCCAAAATTTTCTGAAGTACCTCGTTTAGAAATCAAGTCTTTATATAATTGTACGAGTGTCTCTACCCCATCCATAATTTATGAAAGGAAATCAGGAGTACCAAAATTTCAGAAGTTTGAAAATTTGATAGAGACATAAATCTACCAAGAGTTGCTAGAAATTTCAGAACTCCTGAAAAATTGGACATTTTAAAGATATAATATAGGCAGTACTTAGATAATATTCACAGTCCATTTTCTAACAAAAAGGTTTCCAAATGAAGAAGCTGCAAAATGAGTTCATAAAGAAATGGGACCCTGAGCAAAAGCTGAATTTTATTTAATTTAAATGTTAGTGTATTATAATGAAATGGATGGAACATAGCTATTACAATTGTAAGATTTTTAGTCTTATATCACTTTAATAATGGGAACTTTTGGAGGCATTCTAAAGCCCAGGCATTCTGAGGGTTATTTGTATGAGACTACAAGTTATACATTTGTAAGTTAAAAATTTAAGCCCGGGTGGATCTTAGCAGAAATGTGCAAATTAGGCCCAATTTGATTTGCAAATTTGAACTAATTGAGGAAACCGATCCAATTTGATTTGAGCACTCAGTCAGATTTCCCTCAGATCAATCCAACATTATTCAATCATTTCCATCAATTCAGAAAATTGATCCAGCTCAATCCGAATATATGAGTCAATTAGGCAAATCCCCAAATGACAGTCAATCTGATTTGGTCTAATTTAGACCGTTGAAATGCTTACGTGTTGGCAAAAAATTATCCAAATTTGTCTGGATTGATTTATACATATTTGATTCAAGCTGACAAATCAATCAATATGGTTCATTGGATTGATTCAAAGTTTCAGGTGAGTCTCAATCAGTCCTTGAGCCAACAGGAGTATGGGATGTGAGTAGAAAACCTTGGCCAACAAATGGAAAGCTCAGATATAAATAACTGAAATTTAAGGGATTATAATTTTTTTAAGGAATTCAATTCTGGGGTCTTGATAACATTGATATTGTGGTGTTGTACCTGGTAAGGTCTCAAAACATTTACCTAATCACTGTTGGAACTAGACACCAATGGAGTGACAACAGTTTCCAGGGCCTGTGTACTCCAGCATCTAGTCCATGGTGACTGATAGTCAAACTGATCAACATTGCTTTGAAAAGCAACTCTTCAACAAACTACTTAGACAGTTTATAGTCCTTTACAACTAGGTATGATGATTTGTGACAAACCAAAAGGAGAATGAAATAGTATAAACAAGTTGATGTCTTCTAGATATTTAGAGCTTCAGCTTCCCTCTGCCTTGCCAAAATGGACATTGGCAAGAGATGGTAGGAGCAGTTTTGAAAAATATCTGAAGAGAACTTTCTGTCTATCCTCAAATATATCCTCAATTCCTACAGCAGGAAAGTCTTAGCTTATCTTGGGATGAGATCACAAGTTTTTAGAACATGGGCTTGGTCCGTTGCCAAAGCTGTTCAAATTCTTAATGAATATATTATGTAATCAGTTCCATGGCCCCGTTTTAGATTTTGTTTTGACAAGTTGCTTTTTAAAAAAAAGTACTTTAACAAGCCAAAAGATTCCGGGTGCCAGCTCAGTGATGAAAGATACACCCTTTTTTTTTTTACAGCCCAAACCATGTATAGTGTTTTTTTTCCATTATTTATGTAATCTGTATTTTCCCTGCATTTCAGATCTTGATCCAAAGAGGTGAAAAATAAATAAGAAATAATAGATGGACTGGAACTGATTTTGGGAGAAAGAACAAAAGTACAAACATTATAGTAAAAGTTGCTTCCCAAAATGCAACTTTATCATACAATGTAGGCAATTGTTTGCTAACTTTTTATAGGGAATTTCAAAGTAAGTGCCTGAGTTTTGTTTCTTCTTCATCATTTAGTCCTAAGAATGGGAATTTCTCTCTCTCTCTTTCCCTCTCTCTCCTTCTCCCTCTCTCCATCCATCCATCCATCCATCCATCCATCCATTCATCCATCCATCCATCCAACCAACCCTATTAAGCTGTTTTTGTTAATTAACATGACATGTTTTGGCTACACCAAAACAACCCCAGAGATTTATTGTTTCAATGCATCTCAAAACAAAGCTGAAACATCTGACTCAGAGAAAAATTAAGTTTTAAAGTAGACTTAAACACTGTCCTCTCTGGTATGAAAATCTACTCTAAAATTTAGCCTGCCATCCCCTCTATCTCTTTCCTTGATCTCTGAGGTTTCCTCATGCCACATTTCAGATTGTCAAATAGCTCAGGATCAAGGACATTGTCCCTACCACAACCGATGAACTGATGACATAGTTAATGGAATAGATAGGTAGGTAAGTAGGATGAATGGAAAATAATACTTATATAAAATTAACAAAGAAAAGATCTGTTGACCTAGGGACAAGTCGCCTCTCACAGTATTTTTCATCAGTGGAGAAGTATTTAAATATTATTCCGTGAAAGTGGTTTCAGTCCAAATCACCCTTTTCATGATTGCTTCTCAAATCTTTCATATCATTATCATCATCATCACCAAAATTTGCAGTAAGCTATATAATGTGGGGTTGCTTGAGCTTGGCTTTGCATATGTGTGTGAACTAAACCACTGTGCTCATAAACCATGGCTTTGGTGAAATTTCTGCCTAAAACATAATTAAATGAAACATGGCAATTTTGTAAGTGACAAGCCATCACTCTCTATTTGGAGGCACAGCTGCTGAATTAAATCAGAGATATTTTCAACAGGTATATGCATGACAAAGGTAACAACAACAACAACAACAATAATAATACAGCTGGTGTATCAAAGCACTGCATTGACAGTTCCTTGAAAAGATCCAAGGAAAAGTAGATAAGGAGAAGACCTGGTTATGGCTGACCAACGGAATGCTGAAGAAAGAAACAGAAGGCCTGATTCTTGCAGCCCAAGAACAAGCCATCAGAATGAATGTAATCAAAGCCAGAATAGAAAAATCTGCTGATGACCCCAAATTGAAGCTGCAAAGACTGCAAAGAAGCGGATGAAACCATTGATCACATACTGAGCTGTTGCAAGACAATAGCTCAGACTGACTACAAACAATGTCACAACACAGTCACTCAAGTGGTCCACTGGAACTTGTGTCACAACTACCATCTGCCTGTAGCAAAGATCTGGTGGGATCATAAGCCTGAAAAAGTGGTCGAAAATGAGCATGCAAAACTACTGTGGGACTTCCGAATACAGACTGACAAAGTTTTGGAACACAATACCCCGGATATCACGATTATGGAGAAGAAAAAAGTGTGGATCATTGACATTGTCATACCTAGTGACAGCAGAATTGATGAGAAACAACTTGAGAAAATCACCAGATATCAGGACTTAAGAATCGAACTGCAGAGATTCTGGCATAAACCAGTGCAGGTGGTTCCAGTGATAATTGGCACACTGGGTGCTGTGTCTAAAGACCTCGGCAAGCACTTAAAAACAATTGGTGCTGACAAGATCACCATTGGTCAACTGCAGAAGGCCACTTTACTGGGATTAGCTCACATAATTCGCCGATACATCACGCAGTCCTAAACATTTGGGAAGGGTTCAACTAGTGATTTGTGATACGAAACCCAGCATGGTTATCTCGTTTGCTGTGTATACTGTCATTTTTGTGAATAATAATAATAATAATAATAATAATAATAATAATAATAATAATAATAATAATAATAATAATAATAATAGCAACCACCACATTAATAACAACTATTCCAGAACTTCAAGCAATAACAAAATATATGACTAAGAAGAGTATCAGCTGGAGTAAAGGATTTTGGAGACAGTTTGCATATAGGTGCTAGCAAATTAACATTGGCAAAGAATTGCAGCATTTAACTTCCTGCGTATAAAATACGAAGTGTGTCTCTTTCTCACAATAGATGCCATGCACCAGGCGCCATAGATATTTAACAGTACATATTCCCAGGAATCTTAGACTAAGGCCTGCCCGTACAACTTCAGGTGGTTGTTGTTGTTTTTTCAAAAAAAATCAAAGCAGAACTAGTTGGGCCACTTTTAGTTTCCAGGAAATTGGGATTGCCTACAGAAGTTCCATTGATTTGTCAACAGGAGCATTATGGGGGCTGCCAAAAGGAAAAAAAAATAGTTTCTTTCATGACCCAGAGAACGAGACCCTGTTAATTCCACATCATTTCAAATCATAATTTATAAGCACAGACTGGTAAATTAGTGGTCTGAAAATGCAATAGAATTACAACTCAGACAGTATCCCTGATGCAAAATGCAATGAATATGTGTTGCACATTATTCTGCACTTTGGATCTTTCCTTCAATCATGATAATCAGGCAATAATTTCTGTTTTTTTTTTTTTTGGCAAACAAGTGATAACAAAACACTTCTTTGGCACAGTCTCTAGATTAGAATGTTCTGTGCAGACCAGAGATTAGAAGAACATTTGAATACGTCGGTTACATTTACGAGCAATCAACTTAAAAGTCCTATTACAAAGGCCTTTTTATTCCTCACCCAGAAGCTTAGCTTCTATGTAGATGAATCCAGTGTAATGTGGAATCAGTGTTGTCTTTGCAGAAATAAAATGTACATTACAAATTTTAAATAAATAAATCAAATAATACAAAGGTTCAATCAGCAAAGGATTAATTAAAGCAATTCAGGGGTTTTTTTCTCTAAAAAGTTCCTCTGATGGTAAAATTATTTTAGCATGATATTCCATGTCAGAATGGCCCAGAAAGGAGAAAGAAGAGAAGGGTAACTGTTTCTATCAATCTGGGTTTAAATCCCAGGCAACATGGCAAGCGGATTAGATTGTTCATTTAGTTTTCTAATGCCAAAATAAGTGATCCGTTCAGATCTGAGGACTAAGGCACAATCACAGTTAAATCACTATCAATCCAAAAAACAGACAAACCAACCAACCCCAAACTCCTGCATTTACAAAAAGGTGTATGAGGTAAAGAGGGATCCATCTATTCTACAGTGTAGTTCACATTAACTCTCAGGAGAATTATTTCAGAAGCTCCTGGGAACTGTAGTTTGACGAAGTGCTAAAAATTCCCTGTCGAAATTGATTAAAACGCATATATTATGCGTCTGACGTTTGATTGTGTTACCTGAGTGGCAGCTGAGAATGGTTCCAAAGGAGGATTAGATAGAGAGGGTTATCAGAATATGCTTCTGAATAATGAATTGTTTATGAGTATTTGGAAAGAAATTTGGTTTTAACCACGTTTAAAACTATCACAAAAGTACATGGGTGCTGCTAATGGACCATATATGCTAAACTAAATTGATATTTAGTTAATTTTTCATTTTTACAAGTTTGAAAAAGAAATCATTTTTCAATCTGTTTCTGAAATATTGGAGAGTTTTAGCAATGCAGGGAATATTTATCAAGAGATTTTGCCACCTATATTAAATAATTCCCCCAAGCACAAATAAAGAATTAAAATTATAGAGGCAAATTTAGAGAATATTTTAAAAAATTATAGATGTAATTTTAAAGAATATTTAATACTATTTTAATACTGTCTCTCCCTCTGTTCTTAAGTCGTTGCTTTTGCCCATTGTATCGGCATGAAGTAGTAGTATAATTTCATGCAGTATTAACTGGATTAAAATTCCTTAGGAGATAATTTTCATTCCATCCTCTCTGCTTTTGGATAATTTCATATTGCTCCATCTGATTAGCAGAATGCTCTCTGTTGGTTTCTTGCACACTAAAATGTTTTATAGAGGAAATGGTTATCAAATTGCATTAGTTACCATCCAGATTGTTAACAGCTTTCTAGGTCTAAATAATATAGAGGGGGAAATGCCCTGCTAGTAGAACCCCATGGTTGGGAAGCCAACACTGAGAAGGTCATGTCCCTGCTAACTCTCATTCTGTAATGAGGACTAACCTTATGGAACTGGAGGAAGAACAACCAAGACAGAAGTCAGATAAAATAAACCTGAGTATGGGATAGAACTTTGAGATGAGATAATGCCTCGGGATCTCATGAAGAGGGAGGGAGGGAGGGGAGGGTAGATACATATTCAGATTTGAAAGGTTCTGTTACTGTAAGCTTATATTTAAAAATAGCATTAGCATTCATAACTCTGCTTTCCTAATCTGGCATACCTTGAATGGATGACATTGTGTGGTCTTCGTTAATAACACCCCAATAAATGGGAACCCTCATATTGACCTTAAAGTTTATAGATAGGGATGTAAGCAGACATCTTAGTCCCATTTAAAGTTTTTAAGTTTATATGTCAAGATTTGACTAACAACTGCAATATTCCTCTTCAGTTAATCTTCCATAGGACAACAGAGGAAAAGATGTCAAGATAGGAATTTAACACAAGAGTCTTGTATTGCTCAAGTTGTTCAAATTTTAATGATCCTCATGTCCATAGAATTGATGCACGTAAGCATAGAATCTTGCAGGTTTAGCCTGAATCCTGTATTTCCAGAATACTAGTTATGTTGCATGAATACTATTTTTCAAAGTGTGAAGGCTGTGAGGGAGTTGGAAGTGACAATTCAATCACTTCCGTCCAATGATCAGTAACAGTTGTATTATGGAGACCTTCAAATAAAGCCTGCATTTGATGTAAACTAGTTCTTTGTTCTCTGAAAGTTGATCATTCATCTCCCAAAGTTATATTTACTTAACTTAATGGAATCAGTTACAGTTTATAAGCCTGCTAAAATGAGAGTATTATAATCTAGTACAGATGTAACCAATCCAACTAAGCATTTTGCATATATTGGACTTTCTAGGTCTAAAGACATCTTCTCCAATCCATTGGATGGTCATTGTTAACCCTATATATCTAGAAGATGGAGAAAGAAAGCAGACAACACAGTAAGTTTATCTTCTCAATTTCGTCTCCTTCCTTATCTTCAGCAAGATTTTGCCTTGGAATAATCTCCTTTTTCCAATTATCATCCTTGCTCATCAGGAAAAAAATATGGAACATAGGAATAGCAAGGAAATGATCATACATTGCATTTATGATAAATTTTACTTTAGGGAGTTGGAAGGAATTCACATTTAAACCAAATAGCTTGCCTGAAATGAGCTACAAAGCCCCCCCTCCCGTCCCCCCAGTTTCACAATTTAAGTAGATTTTTCTCTGCTGGAGTATTACTGTAATTGCTTAGAATGCTTCCCGCTATTATGTATATAACAGAAATTGTATTCAATTAATTGCATGAATTTCAGTTGGTTAATCCCTTCATTTATTGCTTAATGTCCCTGTGGTTGGAACCAGACCAGACTCAAATTAGTTGCACTTTGTTCTCCTTAAAATCAATAGGATTCAAGTGTTATTCAACTAAACCACCATTCAGGCATTAACAGAATCCAAGTAAAAAATATGGACACAAGGCTCAACCGATGGGAAAATTGTACATACCCTTGTTTGTTTTCCATTTGTTGAACTTGAGTTGACATTTATTTTATTTGTTTGAGTCAGTGCACCAGGCCCACAGAATTATCCGCTTTGATCTTCTCCATCAAACTCTGCAGCAAGACGAGAATGTTGGAGACAAAAGATGGGGTGGGTTTGCAAGACCACTTGTTTATTGTTTCCATTGAATATTTGTTTATTCACCTGTAGCTTATAAATTTGGATGATCATTAAAATGATTGGAGGAAAACCCTGCTGTTTGTGCTGCGGTCTGTGGGCTGCATCAGATAGTAACTCTCAGGCAACACTTGTGTAGCTGGGAGTATTGTTACTGTTTTGCCATTGGGAGTCACAACGGGGAGTCCTCTTGTAGGCTTTTAACTCCCCTTCTTCATTTCTCAGTGATTATCTGTGGAAAATTCTGCCACTGTCTCTTGGTAGCTTGCTGTTCAGAGTTGACAGTTCAATCTTGAGAAGTTCTGGAAACTATTAAAAAAAAACAGTCTGCAGGATGGCCTTTGAATTAGTGTTACTATTATTGAATAAAATGGATACCTGTTTAGAGAAGATGGTTTGCAGGCAGATATTAAAATCAGTCCTGGATATATTGATATAGCAAAACTGGACAACTTCTTCATGGTTAGGTGCCACAACTCATTTCCCCAATTAGTTGGAAGAAACCATGTGGGATCAGAAGGACAATAGCTGATAATTTTTAGATAATTTAAGCAGTGGCTAATACTAGGGTTTTATTGCTTAGAATGGTACTACTCCAAATTGCCTATGTTCCAACCAATTTTCAGCAGCATGTACCATGTTTGGAGGTTGGCATGGGTTCTTTCCTTGGAGATTAAGGTGGGAATTCAGAGTTGCTTTCAGTCATGGATCCTTTTGGCTCACAACTGCTAAGTTAGATAAACCAATGGTCTAAAAAAAAACCTTCCAGAATTTGAACTGATTGAGTATTTATTTTGTCGGTCAAGCTTCTAGGTTTATTCCCTGATTGTGTTGCAAAGCGAAGACCTCTGTTGGAAACCTTAGGGGTTTATTGAGCAGTCATTCCTAGTCTTCAATGCCTAATATAGTAGTTACAGGTTACAACAGTTCATTTAGTGACTGTTCAAATGTATAACAGTACTGGAAAAATGGGTTATGGCTGTTTTTCACACTTACGACTGTTGCAATATCCCCATGGTCACATGATCAAAATTCAGATTGTTTGGCAGCTGACTCATATTTATGACTGGTGTCCCGGGGGTATCCCTTTTGCGACCTTCTGACAAGCAAAATCAACAAGAGTCACTTAACAATCATATTACTAACTTAACAACGGCTGTAGATTCACTGAACAACCATGGCAAGAAAGGTTGTAAAATGGGGCAGAATTTACTTAACAAATGTCTCATTTAGCACCCGAAATTTGGGGTTCAGTTGTGGTCATAAGTTGAGGACTTTCTGTATTTGTTCCATCGTCCTTGCTCTGTTTCGTTAGGACAACTTCTCTGTGAAAGACTCCCAAGTCCCGGCTGATTGGCTGGGTCTTCTTTTGTTGCCCTGCACAGGAGAACGGAGCTGGAAAACAGGTTAGTGTTCTGATCCACACCATTTCCCAACAAATCAAACACAATCCAAAAGGAACAGAAACCTTGTAATGCTTTTACAAAATAATTAACTGTGATAAGCACAAGCCTTGTCAAACTGTGCGAAACTTGCCAAAAGATAACAGACAAGCAATAATGTGCAATATAAGAATCTTCAAATACAAACTCAGGATACTGGAATGTCCACGAGGCTGGAGTTTCAAAACATCTTTGCCTTCTGCAAAGTACGTTCGTTTCCCAGCTGGCTTTTATCTTCTTGAAGCAGGGGCCATTACCTTGCAGCCTTACTCCCAAGTTGCCCGTGCTCTTGTAATTGCTCTGCGTGCATGGGCACTTGGCACAGGCTCCTCGGGAACCTCCTCATCGCTGCTGCCAGCCCCCACAATCTCTGAAGGCAGCAGTCCACACCCTAATGGTCCTGGCCCCTCATCTGAGTCCTCGCTCTCCTCAGCCATCCACACCTGCTGCCAGCTAACCACAACAGTTAGTGGGGTCGGGAGGGAATGGAGATTTTGCAGTATCCTTCCCCTGCCATGCCCACACCCACCAAACCACACCACACCCACCAAGCCACGTCCACAGAACTGGTAGTAAAATATTTTGAATCCCATCACTGAGGAAGCTGCCTAGGTATTAACTCTATCTTATTTTTCTCCTACATTGTTTTCTACGAGCCCTCATAGCTTGTGCTCACAAGAAATGAATGCTGCTAATTTCTTCCCTAGAAAAAGAGCATTTCAAGACAGTTTCTGTAAACATAGCGTGGGGTCCTTGCCCTTCAACCAGAAGAAGGATGGCAAAAGTTGTTTGTGTGGGGGACCGACCGATGGATGGGTGGATCCTCTTTCTCAAGACACAGTACTTTTTCCAGGGATCTGCAGTTTCCCTGCTTCCCTGCATTAAAGATCAAGGAAGACATTAGGAGGAAACTCCTTTCCTCTGGAGATTTTGTATTAGTGGTTTGTCTTATCACCAATTAAGAAGTTTTTATTATGGAAAAAATATTGCAGAATTTCTTCCTCCTTTATGGGGAAAAAAATATTATATTCAGTTTCCATGACCAGAAGTTTGGCAGTTATTTTGAAAGATCCTTTGTGTCCAGTTCTACTTATGCTGGAAATAGGCACTTACAGGTTTGAGGAAGAGCTGTGCTAATTATAACAGGGATCACATACACTTTGAATGCTTCATTGGGGTTACTTGAATTAATCTAAATATTTTTAATGGTTAAACTATTACAAAAACCTTACTTTTTTTGTCTGTGTTATCTCTGTCTGACTTTTTGTGTGTCTGCCTGCCTGCCTGTCTATTTCCCCACCCTCTCTCTCTCTCTCTCACACACACACACACACACATACACATCAGTCTTTGTATCCATCCATCTAACTCTGCCTCTGTTAAAAATTATGAATCTTTGCTTAATAGTATAACTTCTCACTTGGGAGCATCTCTGAGGAATTGCCTGACAATTGATTAGACAGGGTGTTGAAAGTTAATAGTTTGAGAGAGAGAGAGAGAGAGAGAAAGAGAGAGAGAGAGAGAGAGAGAGCAAAAAGGTAGGTTGTGTTAAGCTACACGGATTGTCATAAGAAGAGTAATAGTCTAGAGATTCTGGGCGATACGAGCTGACAATGCCAGAGGCAGCTCTAGCCAAGCAAAGGAAAGCAGCCACCTCAGGCAGTGTATTTTGGGTACCATTAAAGATAGGTAGGCAAGTGATAGGCAGTTCTGACCTATATGAAGGCAGGGATTGTGCTCTCACAGCTCCTATTAATTTAGTACAGCTTTTGCAGGATGTGTGTGTGTGTGTATGTGAATGTGCTTGTGTGGGTAGTCATTTTCTACATAGTCATCAGTTAATTAGATGAAAATGCCACCTCCATTTTGGCACTGGGGAGTGCCACTGAAGTTTCTACATCTGTTTTAAACTTTCAAAGTGTTTTGGTCTCATGTCTGGGGAATCAGGGATTTTAGGATAAAGACTAAACCACAGCAGGGGCAAAATAGATTCCACGATCAGCAATACTATTCAGAAAAAATGAAGTAAATCATCATTATCATCCTTACCTTTGTTTAACAACCCCATAATCCCTTGTGGGGTGGAGTCTGGGCAACTGAATGGAGAGTACTTTAATGGCCGGATACCCTTCCTATTGCCAATGTGGAGTTTTGCCCAGTAGATATATTCCCAGTGGGCCCTAGAGAGAGAAATACCTGCCTCTACTTAGGATCGATCCCATCGAAACATGAAGTAAATGATCTGGGGTGAATACAGGCAGTTCTTGACTTACAACCATTTGTTGTAAGGGACCATTCAAAATTACAATGGATTTACGACCATGTTTTACACTTACAACTATTGCAGCATTTCCACAGTCATGTGATCAAAATGTGCACACTTGACAACTGGTTCATATTTATGACGGTTGCAGTGTCCCGGGGTCATGTGACTCCTTTTTGGGACCTTCTGACAAGCAAAAGTCAATAAGGAAGCTGGATTCACTTTATAACCGGGTTACTCACTTAACAATGCACTCATTCACTTAACAACTGTGGTAAGAGAAGTTGTAAAATGAGGCAAAACTCACTTGATAGTTGTTTCGCTTAGCAACAGCGATTTGGGGCTCAGTTTTGATCTTACATTGAGGACTTGCTGTGGTAGGGTATTTGTTCTTGATACCTGGACAATTTCTTTCAAGAATGGTGGGAAATTCTGTCTCATTGATGTTGGCTTCGACCATCAATATAGCTGTACACACACACACATATTTACAATGGAAAAAGACAACACGCTGTGTTTATCTCAAGGAGCTCTGCTCCCAAATAAACCCTTTACAATAGGATTCCTTTTCCATGAGCCTACTTTTAGTCAGAACATGTCCTTCCTGCCATACCACCCTGCAATATGTTCTACTTTCATTTGCAATTCTGTGAAAAAGCATGACCAGACAGGGAATAATACCAGGGTAACTGTAATAATAATACATTTGAACTTGTAGAAAATGGATCTGCAGTGCAGCTTAGACTGAAACAGACTTGAAAACAACTCTTACTGTCTATGAAAGAAAGACATTCACCTTGATGAACGTCAAAGATGAAGAAGAGCTGGATTCCTTCCATAATGGAAATAGCACTCAGAGAACCTTAGATGGTTATTTCAGATGACACCTCCAGGAACAATAACCAAATGCAGGGTCTCTGGGTGAGAATCCATCCATTTATAGGCATACACAAAGAGTAATGGAAGTAATCTTGGCAGAAATATGCAAGAACTGTTACCTAGAAACGAGTCCTTAGGAAACAAGATAATATTTGGAAGCGGCTCAGGCAACCACTTCCCCTGATTCATTGACATATAAGGAGGAGGAGGATGTGTAGCCCAATCTGACTTGCAGGATTCTGTTACTGTGACTAATTTCAATAAAGTATTAGTCTTTTGTAGGTCTTTCTAGGGAGTTGGTAGTCTGGTCTGGTTTACCTGGGGGAACTGACATCAATCTTGCAAGTTCTGACTCACTTCCAAATATTATCTCATTTCCCAGGACTTAAAGAATACATAAACCCTCTTTGCCTAGATAATGGTTCTTGCATATTTCTGTCAAGGTCACCTCCCTTACTCTCTATAGCATATGATCAATTGTTGAAGGAAACAGGATAAGTTGTTGGGTGGGTTGCAAAGGATGAGAGAATGCGTGTTCATTTCATAAAAGGGATGTTTGATTTTCTCTTGTGTTTAATTAAAAATATGTATTTGTTTTTAAAAATTGTTTATTACAGTTAATGAGCACAGAAATACCAAACACCAATGTTAGGGCATACTGTATAAATATATAAGAAATAACCCAAACAGAAGGTTTGAGAATCATGAAAAATCTAAAATATATCAACTGGTTTGCAATTCTGCTTAATTTTTTTTAACAAAACTTTCCATGTTCATGTACGTTTTGACATCCCTATAGGAACTATTCTATAGATCTATAGCTCTACTCTCTTAAGATTATTATTATTTTTATTATTATTTATTACATTTCTATACCGCCCCCTCTCCCAAAAAAGGGACTCGGGGCGGTGTACAGCCAACTAAAAACAAAACAATATATACAATTAAAAACACATTAAAAACAATTACATTAGAGGCCGAATATACAATTTGAGAATATAAAACTAATAAAAAATTTAAAATTGTAAAAATTTAAAATACCACGTTTTAAAAACCCCAAAAATCGTTACTGGGCCAGGCCGGCCTGTTGAAAAAACAGGGTCTTTACTGCACGCCGGAAGGTCTGAATGTCGGTAATGGCCCGTATCTCCAGGGGCAAATCGTTCCAAAGGGAGGGAGCCCCCACAGAGAAGGATACGGCACCCTCGGGGCCGCCAACCAGCAACGACAGGCGGTGGAACCCCGAGGAGGCCAACCCTGTGGGAGCGCACTGGGCGGCGGGAGGCTGTTGATGGCAGCAGGCGATCCTGTAAGTACCCAGGTCCTGAGCCATGGAGCTGCTTTAAAAATGATCAATACCACCTTAAATCGGATCCAGAACGCCACAGGAAGCCAATGCAGCACGCGCAGGAGCGGTGTTACATGGGAGCTCCGAGGGGCTCCCAAGATCACCCGCGCGGCCGCATTCTGGACCAACTGCAGCCTCCGGACACTCTTCAAGGGGAGCCCCATGTAGAGAGCATTGCAATAGTCCAAGCGGGAGATGACGAGGGCAGAAGTGACCGTGCGAAGTGTGTCCAGATCCAGAAAGGGCTGCAACTGGTAAATCAGACGAATCTGACAAAAGGCCCCCCTGGCGACAGCCAGTAATGTGATCTTCTAAAGACAGCCGTACATCCAGGAGGACACCCAGATTGCGAGCCCTTTCCATGGGGGCCAAAATTTCTCCCCTCATGGCCAGCGATGGAATAAGCTGGCTGTATCTGGGCGCAGGAAACCACAGCCACTCGGTTTTTGTCGGGTTGAGACGAAGCCTGTTAAGACCCATCCAACTCCGCACAGCCTCCAGGCACTGGGCCATCACTTTGAGGGCTTCATTGGGGTGGCTGGGGGTAGAGATGTACAGCTGAGTGTCATCAGCGTACTGATGGAACTCCACCCCGAAACCACGGATAATCTCACCCAGCAGCTTCACATAAATGTTGAACAGCAAGGGTGAGAGCACAGACTCCTGAGGCACCCCACATAATAGGGGCCTTGGGGTCGACCTCTGCCCCCCTGTCAACACAAATTGCGAGCAGTCAGAGAGGAAGGAGGAGAACCACCGTAAAACGGTGCCTCCCACTCCCAACCCCCTCAACCGCCGCAATAGGATACTGTGGTCGACAGTATCAAAAGCCGCTGAGAGATCTAATAGGACCAAGACAGTGGAACAACCCCTCTCTCGGGCCTTCCAGAGATCATCCCCCAATGCGATCAATGCCATCTCCGTGCTGTGCCTGGGCCTGAAACCCGATTGGAGGGGGTCTAGATATACCGCTTCATCCAGGTACTGAGGGAGCTGATGTGCCATCACACTCTCAACAACCTTCGCCACAAAGCGAAGGTTGGAGACCGGATGATAATTCGACAATAATGCTGGATCCAGGGACGGTTTCTTGAGGAGGGGCCGCACCACCGCCTCTTTCAAGGTGGCGGGTAAAAGCCCCTTTCTCAAGGAAGCATTAATAATCTCTTGGAACCAGCCTCGTGTCACCTCCCGAGTGGCCAGGACCAACCAGGAGGGGCACAGGTCCAATAAACAAGTGGTGGCATTAAGCCCTCCCAGTATCCTGTCCACATCCTCCAGAGTAACAGGATTGAACTCATCCCAAATGACCTCCCCGAAATCCACCTCCGCTCCCCCGCCTGGAGATGCCCAGTCAGAGTCCAACTCATCCCGGATCTGAGTGATTTTGTCCTGCAGAAACCTAGAAAATCCTCGGCCCGTCCCTGCAAGGGATCTTCCCGCGCCTCCACCTCCAAAAGGGAGCGGGTCACCCTAAACAGGGCAGCCGGGTGATTTTCCGTGGACGCAATAAGGGTGGAGAGGTAAGACCACCTTGCCGTCCTTATCACCACTAAATACGCCTTAATATAGGATCGTAATAATGTTCGGTCAGATCCAGAGCGGCTGGCCCTCCAACTACTCTCTAGACATCTTTTCTGGCGCTTCATCTCCCTCAGCTCCTCGGAAAACCAAGGAGCCACTTGGGATCGGCACCAGGTCAGAAGCCGCAAGGGCACGACCCGGTCAAAGGCCCCAGCCGCCACCCTATCCCAGGTAGGCACTAAGCCCTTGACCGAGTCGTGTTTGTGAGTCTTGGGAAACGGCCCAAGCTCCATCAGGAACCTATCTGGGTCCATCAGGCGCCTGGGGCGGTACCATTTTATCGGCCCCGCCTCCCTGCGGCAGGGGGGTGCGGAATGGAAGTCGAGTCTAAGGAGCGAATGATCAGTCCATGACAGGGGTTCCACAACCACATCCCCTATACCAAGATCATTCTGCCACTGATCAGAGACAAAAACCAAATCCAGGATGTGACCCCCCAAGTGAGTAGGGTCCCAAATTAATTGGGTCAGGCCCATGGCTGTCATGAAAGCCATGAACTCCTGAGCAATCCCTGAGGCCCCGCCGGCAGAAGGCAGGTTGAAATGCCCCATGACCATAAGCCTGGGGGTCTCAACCTGCCAAGCCAGCTATGACCTCAAGGAGCTCAGGCAGGGCCGATGTCATATAGCAGGGAGCCAGGTATGCGATCAACAGGCCCACCTGAACCCTGGGACCAAACTTCACAAAAAGGGACTCACATCCGGTCGTCTGAGAAACAGTGGATTCCCTAGGACACATATCTTCCTTAATAACCACCGCAACCCCCCCACCCCTCCCCTGAGCCCTCGTCGATGAAAGAACCGAAACCTGGGTGGGCACATCTCCACCAGAGGAACTCCTCCCTCTTGGCCCAACCAGGTTTCGGTAACACCTGCCAGGTCCGCTCCCCCCTCACAAATCAAATCATAAATGAGGAGGGCCTTGTTAACGACGGACCTGGCGTTACACAACATCAGCCAAAGGCCCAGGGCCCGATGACTCAGACCACCCGGGGAACGGGACATGACAAGGGGGTTGGAGCGCGCCACTGCATACAAACAGCGGGGGCACGCTCCCAATATAGAATATGGCCCCCTATAACCACCAAATCTGCCTCTCCCGCCCACCGTGCCAATAGACTGTATTCCGCCCTCCCCGGAACAACTCTCTACTCTCTTAAGATGTGATTTATTGATGATTTGGTTACTCTAAGGGCCATGTTACAGATTTCAATAGGTCATCTGCTGTTGTACTCATGCCATCCATGAATAATTCCAATTTTTGTTCTCATGGCATTCCTGTTATCTCTTTTTTTTAGTCTCCCCTGTTATGTGATATGGCATCTGATAATGATATATTTTACAGGGTTATTCCTTTTTTGATATGCTACACATGAACGAATCTCAAAAGGAAGAATTTTGGTTCTGCCTTTCATTTTTTTTCCCACTCTTTCTCTACTTGTCTAAAGTCTCATGCACTTATGGACATAAAATAGGGCTGATTTCTTTAACAGCACAAAAGTTAAATGGAAATAGAATAAAATCATTTTGGTGAAGTCTTGAAGGGGGCACATAGGTATCTCAGTTGCCCCCTCCAGATCCACAAAGTGCCCATGGCAATTACGGTATATTCAGTAAAAACCAGAATCCAGAAAACACTTCCAATATGCAGTTTATAAATTGTGTTTTGCCTCCAAGTAACAATTATTGAGGTTGGGTGAATCTTTGATTTCTACAGACAGTTCTCTATTTAAAAACTTATGAATTTTTGCCAATATGAACAAACGTGTCTTTCCAATCTGGAAAGTCCCAGAAAGTGAGAGAAGACAGGAAATGGTTAGTTTATGGTGCTCCTCATATGTATGCTTGGCATCATCATCATTGTCATACATTGGGAGATTGAATGCACACCAATTTGGATGCAATCATGTCCTGTCTGTTTATTGGTTTTGTAGTATTTAGTTTCCAGTATTCTTCCTTTGTATAGTGACTGTGAAGTACAATATTTCTGGAATTAAGTGTAAAAACCACTTACATAACGTAAACATTGTTAGCTGGGGAGAACTGGGAGTTCAAATCCACAGGTTTTAAATTTGTCAAGGTTGGATATCTGTAAGGGGAAAATATGGTGATGATAGCTCTGTAACATTTCCTCTGAGCTTTAGGATGGTCTGGCTGCTTCTTCTTCTTCTTCTTCTTCTTCTTCTTCTTCTTCTTCTTCTTCTTCTTCTTCTTCTTCTTCTTCTTCTTCTTCTTCTTCTTATTATTATTATTATTATTATTATTATTATTATTATTATTATTATTATTATTAGGATCTTGCCTTCCTTTCTCTCCACTCCTTGCTTTGGAATCCAAAAATATTTGACTTTCCCTATGATTTCTCTGACCCTTGTTACTGAATGGAGGAGTCAGTTTGTTGCTCCTGACAATATCTGGTTTGATTTCTCCTTCATGAAGGCAACGGTGAGATAAAGAATGAAAATGAGTTTAGAGAAATGTTTCTCAACCTTGGCAACTTGAAGATGAATTCTGGGAGTTGAAGAACACCTGACCTAAAATTGTGGAGTTGAGAAACATTGGGATAGGACATTGGTTGCTTCTTAAAATGCCTCGAAGGATGGTGAAAGGGACTTGACTAGCATAAGGAGAAGTTGGGAATAATCAATAGTTGCTGTATAGTAGTATGGACAATCAGTACAGTAAGAAACATGACAAGTGTGGAGACCATATGAAAAAAGCCTTCGTTTCAGCATATTTTTTAAAAAAAACAAGGCAAAGAATCCAGCTTTATTAAGAATAAAGACCATGTGTGACAGCAGGTCTTCTAACAAAACAAGGAAAAGGATTATTAGCTCATCCTTACATCATTCAAAGACAAACCTATAGGAAGCCTTGGCACCACATATGTGCACAGCTACTATGATGTCCTGAACCCAGCTTACAAAGAGGGATACACTTTTATATTCATGCCAGAAGGAAAAATAGTATCCTGCAGAGTCCATGAAGAAACTTGTGAGCTCAAGGAAAAAACCGTCTGCAGCAAACATTGAGTTTAATTCTATGTCCACACAAAGCCAAATTAGATCTTGAGAGTTAACAACTTGCAGGCAAGGCTGTATCTGCTTTGGCTAAGAAGTGAATGTGCAGTGTGAAATATATTACTTACCCAAGCTAGATGGGATTTGGGGAGCTTGACAGAAACTACTAAGAACCATTGTGGCAAGTCCAATTGTGCAGTTCTTTGAGTCAATTGGTATGCTTCAAAGTTTATCCAATAACAACTCCAAATAGACTTTGATTTTATGAATTGAATTGGAAATATGAATCAAATTTGCCAAATGGGTTCTTATCATTTTTAACACACACGCACCCGAATTAGTTTATTTTCTTGAAATCTTTTCTAAAGTGTAATGTTCACAACAGGATACAAGTTTGAGGAAGGGCATACCAACACAGAATAAAGAGAATTTTTGTTGTCTTTTACTACTAGGAAAGATCCCCAGGCTTTTGAGGTCTCAAACAGCAGATTCCCCCACCCCATAATTCTTGAGAATAAACACCAGGTAGGAGCTTGTTAAAAATGATCCAATATCAGTTGGATGAAACATTGATTGAAATATCCCCTCAGAGCAGTGCCCAGATCAAATAAGCACTTCTCATTGATGTGAAGATAAGAACAGTTGTACCATTTTGATCCAGATGCTAAAAGGGTTTCTGTGCATGTGAAGAGGCCCCTTTCTCTTAAGAGTGAAATGTTCAATTGAAAAAAAAAAACCCGAAATCAGAACTCTTCCATTAAGAAGATGAGTCAGATCAACCTAATTTTCAGAGAAAAGTTGTCACCTCCAATCACATATTATTGGCAAACTGGGTTTTGTTGATACTTTGAGCTGAAGTGGAACTGCTTCTGGCACCACTGCTTGGTATGGCCACATTGATTATAACACCCAGAGATGCAGTCTCAATTTGATTCCTAGTATTGTCCAAGCAAAATATACGTCCTTGTTGGTGAGACAAGACTGATCAAAGAAACTGGCTTCTCCTGCATGGTGTCTTTAAGTCTAAGAGATTCATTTTTCCCTCTCAAACTGACATGGCAGAAGCTTTGTGCATTGTGTAGGGAGCATTAATATCAGGGTTTCCAGAAACATGACCATTGATATTCTTGCTGTTGTAGCTGGATCACTTAAGGAAGGTGCCAGATTGGGGAATGATCCTGCACATGTGCCAGAATTGGCCTATTGGTTCATTTCCTCAAGACATATTGAAGGTTTATTTAGTACATTCACAAAAAGTCATGTGTGAAGAGCCAGAATTTGGCATGTAAAGGCAACTATTGTCTTGGATCAGGGCAGCAGACTAAATTAAATGTATTGATCATCTTTACTTTAGACTCATACCTTTCACTCTGTGAAAGAAATGGTGGCTAGAAGATTTGCACCCTCCATTAATAGAAGAAATAGAAGAAAAGCAGAATTCTATCAAAATCTTGCTGGGGGGAGAGGTCATATTTTACCCCTTTTATTGACACCCTCCTCTTTATTTCTTCCTTCTTATTAAGAAATTGTTACTTGATCACACTGCATTTCAGTGTGCAAATTTCATAACACTGGTCAAGTAACCAATGTGTAAACAGAACTTAGAATAATAGGTATAAACATTAGAGGTCTTCTAGGTAATATTATACCATTTCAGACAAATGGCTGTCCAGTCTCTTCTTGAAAATCTCTAGTGATGGAGCACCCACTACTTCCAGAGGAAAGCCGTTCTACTAATTGTTTTCACTATTTCTCCTTAGATCTAGGTTGGATCTCTCCTTGATAAGTTTCCATCTGTTACTCTTGTCCTGCACTCAGACACTTTGCAGAATAGGATGACCTCTTTCTTGGGGACAACCCTTCAGATATTGGAAGACTACCCTAACCCTATTCCCCCCCCCCACAATCTTTCTCTTCATTAGACTAGACATACCTAGCTCCCTTAACATTCATTATATGGTTTAGCCTCCAGATCTCTCATCATCTCTTTTGCTCTTCCTTGCATTATTTTTAGGATATCAATATCTTTTTTTATATCATGGTGATGAGAACAAGGCACAAATAGAAGATCAAGGGGGAAGCCTTCAAAAGAAAATCACCTTCTATCACCTTTCAGTATTTCTCCCAGACTACTCCTAATTTTTAGCATTTCTCATAGAAATCTTTTGCTCCTTGAGAACAAGATGTGAGACAGGGTGTGTGTGTGTGTGTGAGGGGGGGGGATCCTCCCTCCCGCTTTTGCAGAGATTAAAACTTTTCTGCAAATCCCTGACCACTGATCTGGCCAGGTCTAAATAGGAAACTGATATGGTTAAAGAAAAAAATGCGATAAGTTTGACAGTAATGTTAACCATATCAAAAAAGTAATGTAAGTAATGAGGATGAGCTACTTGGTAGGAATTCTCTAATCTTCCTCCCCTGAAGAAGGGAGGACCTATAATTTACTCTTAGCAATTCTGTTAATTGTTTGGTGTTTTATTCCCCAAAATGTTCAATTTAATTTCTGGTGAAACTAGATAACTGCACAAATCACGTACTAATTGCAGGGTAGGAATGAAGTTCAAGGCAGTTCATCTCCTCTGCTCCCCTCCCATCTGCCAAGAAAAAATAACATTTTTTATCCACAGAGTTCTCCAGATATTTTTTATTTTTTTTTTGGTTAAGTTCTGGAATATCTCTGTACTTTCACTCACAGAGGAAAAACCTTGGTCTCGCAGTACTAGCTCAAACAGGTTACTGGCCTTTAGCTGTTATAATATTTTTCCATGGCTCATTTGTCATTCAGAACAGCTGCCAAGCGTGCAAAATAGAAAGAGCTGATTCCTATTGTAAAGGCAAATGGAGCTTCGGGGGACTTCCCAGGTCCAACCCTTTGCCAGATCAAAATGAAAAATGCATTTCTGAAGCTCTGCACTCTTGTGGATGCAGACAGCAGGCTCTGAAAAATTCTGAAAAAAATGGTATCAGCCGGTATCTGATATCAACCTGCCTTCCTTGAATTACATAGTTTTTAAAACTGGCTTTAACTGGTTTCAGTGATTGACTTATGTCGGCTGATTACTTTGGATTTTAACTGTGGATGCCATGCAGGTGAGATGGGCACTATATAAGAGTCATTCATTTGTTTGTTTTCTCCTTTGAGATTCCTTAGTGGTGAAGAAACTCACTTCCCACTCGGAAAATTGAGAATTCAATCCTAGGTAGCAGCAGATGTTTCTTTCTTAGGACACAAAGGGAAAAAAAATATCCTGTGAACCTTGTCTAGGCATTAGGAAGGGCATCCAGCCAGTAAATGCTGAGCTTTATCCAGTTGCCCCAACTGTACCCCTAATTAAAGAACTACAGGGTCATTAAAAATTAATTAATTAATTACTTAATTCCAATCAATCACTCCTTTCCAAATCTTGTTTTATCTTTAAAAAAGTTATTGAAAAAGTTGCTTATATTATATATATATATATAATTAAATAGCAAAGAATAAAACAAAAAAGAGAAAAAATAAAAAAAGTCTAGCTTACATTTTATACTTAGAAACATTTCTAAAATCCATACTGCCTTCTTTTTAAAAGCTGCATTTGAGGGAAACTCTACTGCAAATTCCCTAAACTGAAATGAACAAAGACTAAAGACTTCTCCAGAATTTCTTTTTTGTGACTTCTGAGGGCCAAATATCTTTATTAGGCATCTGAATATTTTTGCCAGATAATTGGATCCTATGAGATGTGATTTCCAAATAGATTTTGGTGGGGGATGTTGTGATGGTCTTAAATTTAACATATAGTGCTATTTTGTACATGACAGACATGAGATGGTAATCAGGATTTGACAGTAATTTTGGCAGCTGAGAGTTTACTTGGAGTTTGACACATAGAAAATAACCAAATGTTGTCAACATGACACTCATGCTTCACCTATAAAAATCTTGCCCCCAAATATAAATGTAAATCTTAATTAAATACTTGAAGTTCAAAAACTGAGGGAAGGAATTAGTAATGGGGAAAAATTGTGCAAAATCTAAAGGTACTGCTTGCAAATGACAGGGCTTGCAAATGACAGGGCTTGAAGATCTCCCCCAGACTTAAAAGAGAGAATTTGAAGCAGCATTAGTATTCTTATCACTTTTTATTGTACTTCCAGCATAGTAAGTTGCTATATTCCAGGATTTATCCTTTCCCCTTATTCAAAATCCCAATTAAAAAAACACTCAAGATTAAAAAGTCAGCCATGTGAATCATTGAATCCCGGGCCTTCAATGATAGGCTTGTTGATGGGCAAAAACATGTCTCCCTAATAGCTATGCAACTCCGGAAGACTTGATTAGGATTGCCACTCACTGGTAGCTGTTCCTTCACTGGTTGTTATGTGATTGCCAGAGCAAAATAAGGTACAGTTGATGCACTTGCTTTCTACAATGATCTGGCTCAATTTTATAAGTACCTTTTAGAGATAACAATAAGTAATATATTGCTCAATCTATTCCCTTTGAGAAAGAGATCTATGTCTCTCTCTTCTTCTTGTGCCATATCAATCATCGGATGTTGGCGATCATGTTGGCAATCCTATTTCTATCAACATACTAGCTGGCGTACTAGCTGGCGTTGCCTGGGTAGTCATCCCAGTCCTGAATTAGACAGGAAAATCCTGTAGTCGGGACTCTACTGTCTCTTGTGCAGCATCGCAAGTCTTCTATTCTTCTCCTCGGGATTTTTTTGTCTATGCTGGTGTTTCATTTTTGTAGCGTTTGATTGCACTTGGCCAATTGTCTGATGTTTCCCTGGAGGGCTGAGAGGGAGACCCTTATGGGGTACTGTGAAGCCATTACCATGGCAAGTCCATGGTGCTGTACAGTAGAAGCCATTTTGAGGCGCGCACACCCCAAGGCCTGTTAGGAGTGTCTTACTCCCACAGTATTTGTTTCCAGAGGGTAAGTCATCTTGTGTACCAAGTTTGGTTGAAATTGCTCAAGGAGTTCCAGAGTTATGCTGGAACACACACACACGCATCCATTTATATATATATATAGATGTCTGTCTACCATCTTCAATTATAAAAATATCCTTCCTTCCTTCCTTCTTCACACACACAGAGAGAGAGAGAGAGAGATTCTTTAATAGCACTTATAAGGTACATTTGTTTTACTTTGGATGAAATGATTGTGTAGACTGGACGCTTAGTGAACAAATTGCTTCATGCTTGTCATTAAATACATAGTTTGTTCTTCTGAAATGAAGCATCCCCTTTGCTTGTTTTTTTTTTCCTGTCCAAGATTAAACCTCTTGAGTGTGAAACATGTGGACTGACAAGCTATGTTCATGCTTGTCAGTGCCTTCAACGAGGGCACTTGCACATGCCAGAATATTGTTTTCTTTTCCACAAAAATTCCTGGTTGGCACTAAATGTTAATGAATGCATTGGATTTGAAATGGCTCTTTTAAAACTACGGACAGAGGCATTACAAAATTATGTGATTCTATTTCTAGAGCTTTTTTCTCTCCGAGGGTAAAAATCCAGGTAACCGCTAGATGGTAACAAAGGTATACAGAAAAGGCTAGCATTTTCTGAGCTGTAAGTATGTGGATTTCTGCAGTCCAGATTTGGTAGTCCTATTAAATTCCTACTGTGGTATTTAGGAATAAGACTGAAGAAGAGAGTTGCAGTGCAACTCTCCAGAGCAAGATATTCCTTGTTATTCAGATAGATATATTGAGGCTAATGGAACTAAATTAACAGGGTTTTTTTCCTCAGCTATTTTTACTTCCTTTGTTTTGCACTCAGTCCTAGAGGTTGAACACAGTCTTAGCCTATATAAGCCTATATATATATATATATATATATATATATATATATATATATATATATATATATATATATATATATATATATATATATATATATATATTTCAATGCTGTTGAAAACAAGGTACTTATTTTTATATCTGCTGATTGTGTACAAGAAAAGTGGAATGACTTTGACTGGGCTCTGAAGTTATTTCTCTTTGTCTGATAAGAAGATATATTTGTCTCTCTGTTGTCAGCCAAAAAGGAATAACCAATCTTAATTTTACTGCTCAAACAGAAAGCAGGGGTTGAGAATCAGAGAATGTGTCCAAAATATGGAATGTCCAAGAAATGTCACTCAAGCCGTTGTCTTCTTCTATATTGTCATAAGAACTAACAATGTCTTTTGTTCTCAAGGCCCATCTTTGCCTTTAAGGCTTGCAAAATGTACAGCAACCACAGCAAAATGTACAACCCTCATCTTTCACTCAATAGCTGCCTTGAATAAAACTAATCCTACCCCCAGCAGTGATCATTCTTTCTTCTGAAGGTGTTCTTTTGATCTCTCCTCTTCAGGAGGTGGATGACGTGGTTTACTTGTTCAAACCCAGCTTCTCTGCTTACCACCCCCAAAGCAGCCTTCCTTAAAGCTTTTCACCCTAAAGGCTAGGTAGGAAGGAATCTCCAGTTCATGAGCTAAACCACACCTCAAAACCAATGAGTTATTACTTTTTTCCAATTTTGTTCACGTATGGAAGAGCGTTGGGACATGGCTAACTAAATAAATATCTAATCTTTTCCTAATAATGAGGTTGTGGACTTGAAATCAGCTCTTATTTTTCCAGAATAAATTGGACATTGGGATTATTACGGGGGAAAAAACCACTGAGAATCTAATTGATTTGACAAGATAAAAATACAATAAACCGATCCATCAGTATGATATAGAGAATGATATAGGTAAAAATGGATGGAAAAAAACCACAATTGATTAAATGTGTATGCTGCCCTACCTGCTTGGGTGGCTCACAACAATCAAATGAAGAAATTACAATAGGAAGGAAGGAAGGAAGGAAGGAAGGAAGGAAGGAAGGAAGGAAGGAAGGAAGGAAGGAAGGAAGGAAGGAAGAAGGAAGGAAGGAAGGAAGGAAGGAAGGAAGATATGTAGAAGATCTCTTGGCAATTTGATATCATAAAACCTGTTGGAGGGAATGCTGCTTTCCAGTTAATGATAGTTAATGGGTTATTTATTTGGGACTGGCAGTGAAATGAACATAATCTGCACTGGCCTACAGTGTATATTTATTGATAAGGATATTTATACCATGTTGGGCTAAGAGAAATAAAAATCACTTCCTTACTTTCAAAAGTGAAGATGAACTAATTTTGACCTTTCCAGTCTTATTTCAGTAGGGTATTGGCTACATTACTTTGGCTCTCACTGGAATTATTTTATATTTCTGGATCTCTTCTGGATAATCTGAAGTGATGATTCCCATTTATGATGAAGCTATGCACGTTTACACATTATCTATTGACAGTGTCTTTAAAAAGCCCAACTGCCCAACAACTTACATTTTAATAGCTATTCAAGTTTTTAGTTTTACAAGTGTTTTCTCTTAATAAAGCCTTTCATATTTGTAAACTTTTATTTAAATATTTGTACACTTGTCTTTAAATATATCTTTAAAGGTTCTAGAGAGACCTCATTTTCAAGGAAAGAACAATAAGCAATCGTTGATGGATAATTAAGTTCTGGTCAAGAGTTTTGCTATTTTGCTATCCAAGTTCATATAATTTCATAGTAGAATGTAAAAATATCTAGTTATTTAAGTTTCTCTGCACTGGACTCTCAAATAATTTAATCAGACCATGTTTGTAGACCTCCTGCAGACAAAATGAGCTCAGAATATAAATTTGAAAGATAAGCTCAATATGAGCATATTTTATCCCTGTGGGAGAAGGAGGAAGGACTATGCGATGATTAACTTGGCCATTATGGTTTGGAGAAGTTAACCCTCTCTAAGCTTATTGGCTCCATTTAAAGACATTTTAATGCATTTTTAGTATTCACAAAGATGCTTCCAAAACAGGTTTGAAGGACTACTGACAACCAAGCAACTAGCCCCATCTTCCTGCTGAATTTGAGATTCCTAAAGTCTGTTCTATTGCCTTACTGTAACAACATTCTACATTATTTGCAATCTTTTTCACATATACATATTTTGTACAAATATTATCCTAAAATACCTCTGCAAAAAAACATTATGACATTTCAAAGTGAAAACTGCCTTGCAAGAACCATTCTATTGCAATCTACAAACCAGAAATGTGTAGGCGAAGATCAGATTGGTATTTTTAATAAACAATTTTTTTTATATACAACATCATTTCCATTCATTACAATGCTTTTGTGACGGTATACATACTTTTACATAAATCTTAACTATCTATACAGTATACATACTTTTACATAAATCTTATCTATACATTTGTCTATGTTGATTAATCTATCTTTATCCACTATATCTTTTATCTTATCTTATTGTTTTCTTCTCTATTCAACTTTATATCTATTTTGTAGCCACAGATTGGTATCTTTAAAGACATGAATAAAACCGTATTCTTATAAAATCTGGATGGATAAATATGAAAAGGTACTAATCAGGAGAGGAACTACTGTGATATCACTTACAGTCATTAGTTTATTCAGTTCAATTTCAAAATTAAGGCTGCATGTCATTAGACGATACAAACATTAATTACAGTTGTAGCATTTGTTTATGGGTAAAAAGATTCAACTGCTAATCCTTAGTATCTACAGTTGTAATGTTTGATGATCTGTATACTCAATATGCTATTTTCCTAGATTGCTTTGAACACTGCTGTTCATTGCTGAAACCCAAGGAAGACATGTACTGGCTATGACTTGTGAATATAAAAAGCAGTCTAGAATTCTCAAAGTAGACAAGTAGAAGGTCTCCAGATTTTTATAAGAACTTGAACCTTGAACCTTCTGAATGCAAAGTAGGTATTTGGCCACTGAGCTACACAAAGCTGGACAAGCTAAGTCAAGGACTGTTGGAGATATCCCTAATCTATATTCTTAATATGAGACCCACAACTTGTGTCTTCATTCATTTTGGTAATATGTCAGTCTCAGTTTGGAGAGTGATACTGGGACCACATTTATAAACTGTTGTTGTACAGAAAAAAGTCCTGTCTGGCTCTTTGAGACCTCATGGACTGTAGCATGCCAGCTCCCCTGTTCTGCACTATCTTCTGGAGTTTGTCAAATTCATGTTCATTGAGTTGATGACACTATCTAACGTTCTCACCCTCTGCTGTCCCCTTCTCCTTTTGCCTTCAATCATTGCCAACATTAGGGTATTTTCCAATCGTTTCTTCTCATTAGGTGGCCAATGTCAGCTTCAAGATCTGTCCTTCCAAAGGACAGTTAGGGTTGACTTTTTTTTCTAATTTGAATGACTTCCAGATCAAATTTGGTGGCTAATCCAGCCCATTTCTCACAGAGGGCTGGGATAATTATTGATAATATATACCCATTGAATGCTATTGCATAACTGAGTAAATGTCTTCAAGACCCAAAGGTCCACCCAGGTGCTTTCAGTCATACCAGCGCAGCATTTCTTCTATGAATGCCCAATAATATTGAAATAAAGAGAAAACCTGGGATCAAGTCATTGGGACTTTTTGGGTTAGCCATATTTCTCTACTTAACCTCAGAACTATTCTGAGAATCACAAAATGGGGAAAATTGCATCTCCTCTTTTTAAAGCAGTGCGCATCACAGATGTGAGCAATAACTATGCCTCTTCTTTGATTTGCAAATAGAAAAGGGAAACAGCTTTGATAATAATAAGTCTTTCTTGGCTCTGTTAACAGGTGCTCGCCAAGACAGAAGCTTCATTTGCAACTTGTAAATGTAAAGTCTTGTGTGATGCTTACTAGTTGCAACTCTCTTTCAAGGCCAAAGAGGATGCCTCACTTTGATCACCCAGCATAACAAGCAAGGGCAAGTTGTGAATTGTTGTTGGTAACTATTTTGTCCCACATTTCTTAACTCATCTTTGTTACTCAGCCTCTGGCATTAATGAAGGATCATTCCTTTCCTTTGGCAACTTTTACCTTGGAACTGCCATGCCAAAGAGGAGCAGACAGCAGTGTCATGGCAGTAAATCTTATGGCCAATGCTTGGGTCCCTTTCTTTTTCAAATTCTCTTCATTCTGGAATGAAGTAGTATATTTAAAAGACGCTTTGCTATTTTGAGAGCTCTCTCTCTCTCTCTCTCTCTCTTGTCTTCTCTCTTTTCTCTTGGCTCAGGGTAGTAATTGGAAGGCAGACAGTGATGAATACATGCCATAGTGCCAATTCCCATTTTATGAGCATCCAATTGCTAATTTATATTTTGCACTTTGTTGAGTCAGCATCACTCTCAATCAGTCATGCTCCAAAACTATGTTTGCAATATATAAGATGGCCTGAGTACTCTATATTTACAAGTTCTTCAGTGGTAAAGGTGGTGTGGAAAGTGAAAGTCTCATGTCCATTCTTGAATAACAGAGTAACAGAGTTGGAAGGGGTCTTGGAAGTGTCCTAGTCCAGCCTGCTGCACAAGCAGGAGACAATATACCAGGGGTGTCAAACTCACATCGTCGAGGTATCGGGACTTTTTCCCCCTTCACTAATCCAAGCATGGACAGTGCGTGACTCATGCCGGTTGCCAAGTGCCCAGGTTTTGATCACGTGACTGGAAGATGCTGAAATCATCATAAGTCTGAAGACTGGTTGTCATTTTTTTCCCGGTGCTGTTGTAACTTGGAACAGTCCCTAAACAAATGGTTGTCACTTGGCGACTGCTTGTTTATATTTTCCTTCCCCTAATCCTGTCTAAGGGACATGGTGGTTCAATGGCTAACATGCTGAGCCTGTCGATCAGAAAGGTCAACAGTTCAGCGGTTTGAATCCCTAGCGCCGCATAACAGAGTGAGCTCCCGTTACTTGTCCCAGCTTCTGTCAACCAAGCAGTTCGAAAGCATGTAAAAACGCAAGTAGAAAAATAGGAACCACCTTTGATGGGAAGGTAACAGCGTTAGTCATGCCAGCCACATGACCACGGAGACGTCTTCGGACAGCACTGGCTCTTTGGCTTTGGAACTGAGATGAGCAATGCCCCCTAGAGCCAGAAACGACTAATACGTATGTTTACCTAATACTGTCTGCATTTGCTCATCTGTCTCAATTCTGATTTGAATCAAAACTGCAGGGGACTTTTACCATTGCAAGTTAGCTGCACTCTGAATTTCTGAAGGCTTCTGAAATAATCCTTCTTGTTAAGGAAGAATACTTTCCACACTTCCTGTATGTTTAAGTGAAAATGCTGCAAAAATGGACAGGAGTCCTTTTAAATAAAAATGTTAAGAGAACCAAGGTAAAAGGGTTTTGCTTAAAGAAAAAAAATCAATCCCTAAGCATCCGTTCTCGTGCAGAAAAGGTTACAGTGAAAGTAATTGAGAATATTAACTAATAATTGGTAACTGTAGCATTAATCAGCCACCTTTAATTGCTTTTTATCTCAAGCTGTCTTATCAAAGTCCACAAAGGGAAAGCTATTGAAAAAATTGAACCTGGAAAGGGAAGAAAAGAGGGAGGGGCAGTTTTTGTGAAACAGAGCCAAAGATAATATTTATTCATTTATTAAAAGCTCTGAGTTGGGTTGGGAGCAGGAATACAAGGGTTTGATTTCTCAGTGACACAGGAATGTTGTCAGTGGTATTCATCATTGAACAAGTGGGGAATAGCTTTACATGGAGACTGGTTTCATGCAAGATACTAAACCATGGTATCTGTAATCATGGCTTATTGAGTAAACTGCAGGAAGTATTGAAATGCCCTGTGGGAAATATGTCTTCCTTATTTTAGAATTCTCTTTTTATACTTTTAAATTATAATTTATATTTCAATATACAACCACGTATACATGTATATTGTATCAATATACAATCATGTAAGCTACTTTGAGAGGGTTTTCATCCTGAAAATTGTAAGTTACGTGCACACACTCCTTAGTATGAGTTTGTGTCAGTCTTGGCTTCTGGTGGCTACATAGACAAATCCATGCAATTTTCTTGGTAGCATTTTCAGAAGTGGTTTGCCTTGACTTCTTCCTAAGGCTGAGAGAGAGAGGAATTGGCCCAAGGTTACATAGCTAACTTCATGTTTGAAAAAAGGGCTAGGAATCATGTCCTCTCAGTTTCCACACTTGCTCTTTTAACTACGACACTAAACTAGCTCTCATATAACATTTACAAGCAATAGTTAATACTAATTACATGAAATAGTAATGATATTTTTTAAAAAAATCTTAGCTCCACCTGATTTTTTAAATTCCGGAAATAACACTTAACCCCTTTTCAAAAGATGTGACATGCCTTTACTAAACAGGACCTACAAGATCTTGTCCAGCAATTTGATGCTACAGATTTCAAGGCCAGCATTAACTCAGCTATAACAAGGTTTCTGTTTCTATTGCCTTTCTATAGATCACTTTGTCCTAAGGCAATATTAAGATTATTCTTCAGTGCAGTGTTTAAATGTCCATGCAACTTATCAATTTGCCTGGATGCCCATGCTAACACTCTAAGCTGCATGGGGCATTCACTTTCATCAGTTTACTGTAAAATCTGTGGTGTGTGAGTGTGAGTGTGTGTATGTGTGCGTGTGCACACACTTATGAAACTGTTTAATAGGCCTGTGTCATTGGTTGTTGTTTTGGCAAGCCTTAAGGGTGGAGCTGTTGTAATACACTGGCTGGGTCAAGGAGAAGACAACGTGGCATTCTTCCTCATGATTATTGGGTTATACATTGCAGTATAGAGATTGCCTTGAATTATAGTCATATCCACAACAGACTTTCTTGTGAAGCACAACGACAAGGCAGGCTGCCAAGATTTAGACCTGGAATTTGGTAGGGTCTTTCAGAATTAACAGATATATAAAACCCTCTCTCTCCTTTTGACTGTTGTATTTATAAGTGAACGTAGCTCAAATTTTTGTATGATTCAAATGATAAACAAACCAACCAAGTTTAACCTTCCTGAATAATGGTTTGGTGGAAGCATAGTCCTTCCATTTTAATAAGTATGGGACAAAATGGACCAAATGGGAAGGTGATATTTGGCCTTCCTGACATCAAGTCCAGCAAATAATTTTCTGACATTAATACTTTTCTGCTTCTGGAGTTCATTACAACCTGACTTGGAGTTGGCTACATTTTACCTATAATCCCACAGAATGGTGGCAATATGCCAGGTGGTGGAGATAAACAACAGGAAATAGTTTTCTGCATCCTGTTCTGCTCAGGAATGGACAATCAAAACCAAATGAAAATTGGAGCACACCAATTGGTAAACTCCATAAGTATAATTCAGCAAGAAGATGAGTAATTTCTAATTCTTTGCTCAGGAGGTCTGTCTGCAAGGAGTTTGTTGGGAGAAGACAAATTGTCATATATAGTCCTCCCATTTGGACTACTGTAACACACCTTACAATAGGGATGCAGTGGCTCAATGGCTAAGACGCTGAGCTTGTTGATCAGAAAGGTCGGCAGTTCAGCGGTTCGAATCCCTAGCGCCACGTAATGGAGTGAGCTCCCATTACTTGTCCTAGCTTCTGCCAACCTAGTAGTTTGAAAGCATGTAAAAATGCAAGTAGGAAAATAGGGACCACTTTGGTGGGAAAGTAACAGCATTCCGTGCACCTTTGGCATTTAGTCATGCTGTCCACATGACCATGGAGACGTCTTCGGACAGCGCTGGCTCTTCGGATTTGTAACGGAGATGAGCAGCGCCCCCTAGAGCCGGAAATGACTAGCACATATGTGCAAGGGAAACCTTTACCTTTACCTAATGTACTCTACATAGGGCTGCCCTTGAAGAGCATCCAAAAGCTTCAGCTGACTCAAAATGCATCAGCCCACAGGGTTTTGTACAAGTCCAAGATTACATATGTGTCACTTCTTTTGTGGGAGTTGCACTGGTGAGTTGCACAATTTGCTTCCAAGTGCAATTCAAGGTGCTGGTTAACACTGTTAAAGCCCTATATGGCACGAGGCCAGGTTGTTTGAGGGACTGCTCTCCCCACTGACAACTACCCAGCCCATCAGAGCAGGAAAGCAGGGCATGTTGAATGTCCCAACTATCAAGGAAACCCATCTGGATTTTTAATGTTGTACACTACCTGGAGTCACTGTGTGTGAATTGGACAGCTATATAAATTTGTTTAATAAATAAGTGATTAAATATTTTTATATATTGAATCCTTTTCTAGCAATAATGTGATTTTATTTTTCTATTTCATCCTTATGGGTAAACATGGGGCTCCCCTTGAAGAGTGCCTGAAGGCTCCAACAGGTGCAGAATTCAGCCACGCAGGTGGTTTTGGGGGCTTCTCGGAGCTCCCATATTACGCCACTCTTGCGCGAGCTGCATTGGCTCCCGGTGGTCTTTCAGGTGCATTTCAAGGTGTTAGTTACCATCTTTAAAGCACTCCATGACTTGGGACCTGGGTATCTACGGGACCGTCTACTACCACCATCGATCTCTCGTCAACCAGTGCGCTCCCATAGAGCGGGTCTCCTCAGGGTGCCACCGGCTGGATGGCTGGCGACCCCGAGGATGCAGGCCTTCTTGTTGGGGGCACCCTCCCTCTGGAACGAACTACCCCCAGAGATGAGGACCATCCCTGACCTTTTGATCTTCCGGCGCATGTTGAAAACTCACCTATTTCATCAAACCGATCTGGCCTAGGGTTTTTATAGGGTTTTAATTGGTTTTAATTGGTTTTAGTTTTTAAATCATAGTTTGATTTTTATCTCTCAGCCACGATATTTAATCTTTTAATTGTTTTTAAATATTGTATTGTTACTGCATTTTTAATTTGGCTGTACACCGCCCTGAGTCCCGCACAGAGAGGGGGCGGTATATAAATCTAATAAACATAAACAAATAACATAAACAAATGTTATGGTCTATGGCAGCTAAAAAATAGACATCATCTGGAAACACCTTTTTTGAGTAACACAGTTTATTAGCAAGTATCAGATTGTAAAAACGTATACATTTTAATAATATTTGTTAGTTGGAAAGATGTTATAGGATACTATTATGGTAAGAAATTGATTATTTTTAGTAAATAGTAATCCCTGGTTACACTAACTAGACTGAAGGAATAGTTTTCTTGTTTGACAGCACAACAATTCTGTTCCATAAAATGACCAAAAGATGCATCAAGATAGTACCTTAAGAAATATCTTAGTATTTCAATGCAATAATCCAGAAAGTATGACTATCTGTCTGCATACCTAGATTTTGAAACTCAAGTCCCCACCCCAAGTAAGTATTTTTTAAATTAATCCATCATCTAAGCAGTCATTTCATTCCCATTTTCCAACAAGAGAATTTCACCCAGGTCTTGTTCTTTGCTACTATCATCTCAACCAACATTGAATAGGTCTTTTTAATCCAGTACTATGTAGTTGTGCTGGGATCACAATCTTTAGATTTGGTAACTTGAGTCACCAATTCGGATCTTTCTAACCTCAGAACACCCAAAGGTCATGAAGTTGAAAAAATTTAAATAATTAATATTCCTTTTATGTACACTGAGAGCATTTGTACCAAGACAAATTCCTTGTGTGTCCAATCACACTTGGCCAATAAAGAATTCTATTCTATTCTATTCTATTCTATTCTATTCTATTCTATTCTATTCTATTCTATGAAAAGAGCTGATTTGAGATTGTTGGATGGGTTTTTTAAATATACAAAGCAGATGGGACCACCTGAACATTTATCCGGACATGGAATTCTGATAGCTAGGAAGAGGCTTAATTTATTATCCATTTCATCCATTTCATAACTGCTTAACTTGTTATTGCTGCCTTATGTTTTAAATCCCAAAATTATTTTCAAAAAACCCTGTGCCACAAACAAATAAAAAAATCCTAATTTTTCTTCTTCTTCTTCTTCTTTTTTTTTTTGGTACTCACTCCAACTAAGAAAGAAAAGCAGGATTTCTCTTGGCTGAACCTCTTAAGTCACTTAGGTGCTTCCGTAATTAGAATCCCCAAAGCTTTTTGACTGCCTTTGCTTTATCAGAGGACAAGGGAAGAGAAAGGGAGAAAATATCATTCAAGGCTGGAAATAAATCTTGACTTTCCTGTGGCAAGGAAATGCTCTTGGAATTGAACAAAGCACCATTAGCAATGCGGAAGATCAGAACACTTCAGGTCATTGGCATGAAATGGTTGGTATGTATAAATATATAGTTATTTACAGCGAGCATACAATTGATTGCATAAGTACAGTATTGTGCTCAGGAGTGGTGCTGACCTGTCACATAGTAAAGGAGTAGCAAGCGCCATAATTCATTACCAGTTGGAAATAGAACATCATTGGAGAGATAAGGATAACAATGACTTTCTATCCCGTGATAAATTACCAGCAGCTGCATTATTTTCCCTCACTTATATATGGCTCTCTTTATTGAATTTAGCTTGAGATAAATAAATGAACTGTCAAAAGCCTGGCTAATAATACTTCCCAGGGACCCCATTTGGGGGATAGCTGAAGTTTTGGCTGATAAGATCTGTACCTTTTCAGCAAGGAGGGGGCTAACATTTGCTTCTGACAAGAGACCGATGTCACCTTATCTATTTCATTTGAAAGCCCATCAACGCAGCCTTTTTTTTTAAAGAACACGAGAGGTTGGCTCTTAAAGAGAACTTGTGAAGAAGTCTTGATTCTCTTCTTGAGTTGAGATGATACGTTTTGGTTGTAAATCAGAGATGGTATTCAGCAGGTTCTGACCAGTTCTGGAGAACTGGTAGTGGAAATTTTGAGTAGTTCAGAATCGGCAAATACCGCCTCTGACTGGCCCTGTCCCCATCCATTCTCTGCCTCCTGTGTCCAGCTGATTTCATTGCCCTGCATTGGAGAATAGAGCTGGAAAGCAGGTTAGTGGGGTGGGGAGGGAATGGGGATTTTGCAGCATCCTTCCCCGGGAGTGGGGAGGAAATGGGGATTTTACAGTATCCTTCCCCTGCTACGCCCACCAAGCCACACACAGAAGAACTGGTAGTAAGAAAAATTGAATCCCACCACTGAAGATAATCCCCAATCTCATAAAGAATCTTGACTTTATCATGTTATGTGTGAAGTTAATCAATACTTTATATTCCTAATGTATGAATTTTGCAGTTCCCCCATTTTTGTAACATTTTAGCTCCAAAACTGAATTTTGACACAATTTCAATCTCATTAAAAGTTCCTTTATTTAAACAAGGAGAACAAGTTCCATCTGTATCTTTGGGGACATGCTGATCCAGAGGGAGCTGCAACTGAGTAGAACAAGTTGAGCTTTTGCTATGGGGTATTCATATAAATAATATTAATGTCAAAACTTAAAGTAATTGATTGTTTTTCTATTTCTTCTCCCCTCCCCTCTCCCCTGCAAAGTCAAGCAAATTTCTAAGTAGCTTAAGGCCATATGAAAATATATGACACAATGTGGATTTATTTTATATCTATCTATCTATCTATCTATCTATCTATCTATCTATCTATCTATCTATCTATCTATCTATCTATCTTGTGGTGAAAGTCTGTGGAGATTCTCAGTCATTCAGGTCATGGTCATTCCAAAGGTAGCTCTTTCAGGAGGCAACTGGACTTTCTTGCTTTTCTTTGAAGATGTTTCGTTTCTCATTCAAGAAGCTTCTTCAGCTCTGACAGGACAGTGGGGAATGGAAGGATTTAGATTCCTTGCAGGCAGCTGGTCATTTGCATCCTTTTAGAGGGTCATTGAGGATGATTGGAGGTTTGTCTATGTCCTCAGTTGTCCCAGAGTTGCTTTTTCAAGAGGCAACAACTTTCTTGTTTTTTCTTTGAACACGATTCACTTTTCATCCAAGAAACTTCTTCAGCTCTGACAAGATACTGGGGAATGGAAGGATTTAGATTCCTTGCAGACAGCTGGTCATTTGCATCCTTTTAGAGGGTCTTTGAAGCACTTGGAGGTTTATCTGTGTCCTCAGGGTCACCTGAATAGTGCTCCTGGTTCCTGTAGTCTGAAATGTTTCCTCTGGAAATCCATTCCTACTCCCATACCATTCAAAGGGTGTCCATCCCAAATTGTATAGCTAAAAGTCTGTAGAGAGTCTCAGTCATCCAGGTCATGGCTGTAGTGTTACAATCATGCCATCTTTTTTTCTTATCTTGATGCCTCAGTATGAAGATAGGTGTAGGAGGGAGATAGCTGGAGCCTGGGGGTGGAGCCAAGAGAGGAATCGATCTGGAATCATTATATCCCCCAAAATGTCTAAGTCCAATCCTCTTGAATTCTGTTTACTCTTAGCTAACATCAATTTAGAGGTGGCCATTAGTTGACTAGATTCTGGTATATAAGAATGAGCAATAAATCATCTTAACTGGAACTTAACTGTGGTTCTGACTCCTTGTGATTCACAATAAGCATTTCAAGAAATGAATAAAACAGCTCAGTTGAATGTTGAACCCAAACTAAGCCATTATTTCCTCAGCTTCTGTTTTATGGAGACTTTGTTTTCTTGCTCTATCCTGTGGTGTCTCACAAATAGGACCCCAAAATGTACAGATGATAGCCATAACAGTGTAATAGAAAAAAAAATCCTTTTTTTTTAATTTGCAGACCATGGATGAGATTTCAGTCACACCATTAATTTTTTGACATACTTTTAGGACATCACTTATTCTAGCAAAAAGGATCTGGTGGAAAAATTCTCTGAAAGGAGAACACAACTTTAAAAAAAAAAAAACGGAACACATAGTTTGGCTACAGATTATGTTGACGTCTTCATAGAACTGTGCCACAAACTAGAAAAAAGCCATATGAATATTTGGATTAGTACAATTAGCCTAAAACATGACTTGATGGTTTCAAAGCCAGCGTGGTGAAGGATCAAATCTATACATACTGTATAAACTAGACTACAACACAATGGCTTTTTTCTAGTTTGAGGCACAGTTCTATGAAGACAGGAACTGTGTTTTCTTATCCAGAGATGTTGCATACCATGCATCTGCATATGTGAAAGTTCCAAGTTCCTTGTTTCTTTGAAAGAATATCTGAAGCAAGCCGTATTGTATTTCATCAAGTTGAATGACCATCAGGCAGAAAAATGCCTTGAATTTTCCTGCCAGTACTAGTTCATGATATTTCAGTTGGATAAACAATACAGCCTTGTATAATTAGCTCCCCTATCATATTAGCCTGATGTAGAAGGAAGAGACAGAACAATCTCTTTGACATAACTGTAGTTAGAAATCTGAGTTTCCTCCATCTTTCTTACCCATTACTGTCCCTCCAATCATTGGAATGATTTACTGAGTGAGCCCTAAGTATCCTCATAAATGTAAAAAATTCCCATTTTGTTTTACAGAGCAGATGGGAGTCTAAGATAGTGCGATTAAAAAAAAGTACACAATTTGCAGGGAGACTTCAATTAATCATAATCCCATTTGTGCATGTTAGATGCTTTGCAGAAGAGCAACAATGAAATGCATATGGGGAGGGCTGAAAGTGGAGAGCTGAGATTTTCCTGAGGGTGTTTGGGAAACACTAAAGCAATAAAAGACATTTCTTTGTAATAATGCAAAGATGTATGAAGAGTACAGAATGTAAGAGTTTCTTTATCATGCTATTTTTTTTTTAAAAAAAGAGGTGTGTGTGTGTGAAAAGGAATGTTGGGCAATATTTATTAATAATATTATAAACCTGACATTGAATGGTATCTTGAAAAGATTGTAAGACACGAAGGCATATTGCTATGGTTAGAATTCAGAATTATAAGGCTGGAAGGGATCTTCGCACAGTCACTTCCGCCCTCGTCATCTCCCGCTTGGATTATTGCAATGCTCTCTACATGGGGCTCCCCTTGAAGAGTCTCCGGAGGCTGCAGCTGGTTCAGAATGCAGCCGCGCGGGTGATCGTGGGTGCCCCTCGGGGCTCCCACGTAACACCGCTTCTCCGCAGGCTGCACTAGCTTCCTGTGGCCTTCCGGATTCGATTCAAGGTGGTACTGATGGTATTTAAAGTGCTCCATGGCTCGGGACCTGGGTACTTACAGGACCGCCTGCTGCCATCAACAGCCTCCCGCCGCCCAGTACGCTCTCACAGGGTTGCCCTGCTTGGGGTGCTGCCGCCTGATCGTTGTCGGCTGGCGGCCCCAAGGGTGCAGGCTTTCTCTGTGGGAGCCCCCGCCCTGTGGAATGATCTCCCCCCGGAGATACGGGCCATGACGGACATCCTGACCTTCCGGCGCGCAGTTAAGACCCTGTTTTTTAAGCAGGCCGGCCTGGCCCAGTAAATGGTCTATGGGTTTTAAATTTAATTTGGGTTTTAATTGTTACATTTTATACTTTTTAATTTTTAATTAATCCCGGATTTTAAATGTCTGAATTTGCAGTTGGATGGGATGCAGCCGGATTTGCTTATTTAATCTAGTTTTAAATTGTATTTAAATTGTATTTATTCTGTGTGTTTTTAGTAGGCTGTACACTGCCCCGAGTCCCTTTTTGGGAGAGGGAGCAGTATAGAAATCTGATTAATAAATAATAATAAATAAATAAATCTCAGAGGTCTTCTACTCCAGCCCCCTGGATACTTTATACCATCCTGGTCAAATCTTTGTCCAGTTTATTTTTGAAAATCTCCAATGGTGGAGCACCTAGAACTCCAGGGGACAAGTTATTCCATTGATTAATTGTTCTCACTGACAAAATTACTACATATTTCTAGGTTGGATGTCTCTCTGATGAGCTTCCATCGATTGCTTCTTATTTTGCTTCTTATTTCCTTCAGCTATTAATATTTAGTGTTCTCTGCTAGTAATAATGTATGATTTTTACTAATGTGTGATCTATTCTTATTTTAACAATTGTTTATCAGATATTTTAGGAGGATTAAAACAGGAAGGTACCATGTTTTAAAAAATGATTTGATTTCATTTACATTTTAATTTAATAAACCTTAATTAAATATTGTAATTTGCATCCTTCTTGTTATGACATCTCCTCATTCATATTAAAAGTGATATTATCTGGAGTGATATGGGGCCACAATTAAAGTTTGGAAGGCAACATTTAGACTTGCAGAATTAGAATTTTTTGCTCTAAAAAATTGATTAGAAGTCTGTTAAATCATTTATGTGATGGACGATTGGAAAAGTTATACTTGTATGCCCAAGGCAATCTTTTTATAAAAAATACTAGACAACCTGTTATTCATGAGTCATCGTTTCAGAGATATTTTCTTACCTAAATATGAGTGGGCAAAAATGCTGTAGGAACAACCTCTGACTTCCTACCGGCTTCCCCACTGACTTTCCTCATGGAAGCTGGCAGAGAGCATAGGACATGACAATCACATGACTTGCCTGGCCATGGCCACGTGGCAATGCAGCAGCATTGAAGTAGTCTGTCAGGATTCTGGCAGTTGCCCTAATTAAATCATGAGCCTCGAGCCAAGCTTCAAAAACTTCAAAGAATTTATTAGCAGCAAACATGTCGGCATGATCTATAGGAAGCCGATTCTGAGACACGTAATTCACTGTCACCCTTGACCCTGATTTCCCCCCACCCCTCTGGGTGTATCATAATTCATATTGTCCAATGAAATACATTCATAGCCAAGAGTCATCAATCACATGCTCAAATCAGAAATTCTGGTAGCTTAGTTATAATCTTTGCGAGATAAGAATGGAATGCATTTTCAGTTCCAAACTGCTGCACTGCTCTTTCAAATTTCTCCCCATCCTTCTGTTCATATCAACTCTGAAACAAGCATAGAAATGTTTTATGAGTTGACATAGTCATAACTTTGCAAAACTTCAATCTCACAAAATCATAGGTTCTCTACATTAGCCCATTTGCGATATGTTGAGTCAGAAATTTACCCTATGACACACCTTTTCACACAACTGAAGGCTACAACCAAACAGACAGACAGACAGTTTTGGTAGTAGATAGATTCTAAGATAGAATGAAGTGAGAATTTATAACAGTTCATAGGGAATATTTTTTCCCAAACAGCTAATTTTTAGAACAAGAATCAGTTCTAACCTTCAGAAATGTATGATACTTCTGTAATTTTTCTTTACCTATATCCTTGAACAATACATGCAAAGTAGAGTGATGATGGGAGCAGGAAGAAAAACTGTATACATTACTTCCACCTATTATATTTTGCTTTCAAGGGCGAAAGACAGCATTCTGCAGTAGTGCCCCTCTTTTGTCATGACTGACTTCCTTTAAAAAATTGAGCCTCTTAATGCCAGATGTTGTGGCATTTATGGATGGAGGTGGTCAGTACAGCTTGCATCCTGATATCATGTCAGTCTTCTTGGAGATTGGAATGCCTCCCAAGCACGTTTTGGTCACCACGATTTGAACAAGATATTGAGACTCTGGAAAAAGTGCATAGAATAGCAACAAAGATTATTAGAGGGGCTAGAGGCTAAAACATATGAAGAATGGTTGCAGGAATTGAGTATGTCTAGACTAGTGAAAAGAAAGACTAGGGATGATATGATAGCAGTGTTCCAATATTTCAGGGGCTACCACAGAGAAGAGGGGGTTAACAGTTTTTTCCAAAACACCAGAAGGCAAGATACGAAGCAATGGATGGAAACTAAACAAGGAGAGAACCAACCTAGAACTAGGAGAAATTTCCTGATAATGAGAGCAATCAACCAGTGGAATGGCTTGCCTTCAGAAATTGTGGGTGCTCCATCACTGGAAAATTTTAAGAAGAAACTGGACAGTCACTTGTCTGAAATGGAACAGGGTCTCCTGCCTGAGCAGGGGGTTGGACTAGAAGACCTCCAAGGTCCCTTTCAACTATGTTATTCTGTTGTGAGGTCCCTTCTAACTCTTATGTTCTATGTTCTAATCAGATGTGGCAAGCTCAGACACTAGGCTGGTGTCCTCCACCAGAGGAAAAATGAATAATAATAATAACAACAACCACAACAACAACAACAACAACAATAATAATAATAATAAGCCAGACAAGGAATAATGGATGAAAACTGAACAAGGAGAGATTTAACCTGGAAATAAGGAGAAACTTTCTGACAGTGAGAACAATCAACCAATGGAACAGAAGTTGCCCTCAGAAGTTGTGGGAGTTCCATCACTGGAGGCTAATAATAATAATAATAAATTAATAATAATAACATTATTAATAATAATAATAATCCCAAGCAGAAAAAAAAAAGCCCTGTCCTTCCTACAATCTCTCCTCCACCAATTTTATTTTCAAGTTGCAGAAAGAAAAAAATTAGTTTTGATATTTGTTTCAGTTAAGAGAAGAGAATGATAGAGAAATTCTTAGGGCAAGAGAGAATAATTAATGACCAGGTGGCCAATAGATATGTATTTAGCTTTTCATTCTTCCCTTGCTGTCATTAATTCACAAGGGAAAACATTTGGCAGACCATTTCTTCTGTTTCTTTTCCATATTGGGCTTCAGAAAGTCAACAGGATAATGGGAAGGTGACCAACAGAAGTGATGGCCAATAGAATAGGACACCATCTTCTGCGATCTCCAATAATAATGCAAACTCAGAAGAGAAACTTTACAGAAATTGTCTAGCTCTCTGAGATCAAGGAAAACCAATGCCATTTTTGCAGAGGAAGAAAGCTTTTAAGAACTCACGAGATAGATTTTGGCGGCAGGATTATGCTGAGCCAGGGTACTCAACCTTGGCCCAGTGTCATCTATGTAAAGTCTGCATCCTTAAAGCGGACACTTCAGGATTGAAAAAAATATGTAGTGTTGAGAAGAAAAAAGGAAACAGATAACATTGTTTTCAGAAGGACCATTATACAGGGCAAGATGTTTTCTATGCCTCTTAAAGAATTCTTTGACCAACAACCCATTGATTTATTTAAATGAACATAATGATCTTCCTTCCCTCTTTACTCCCAGTTGTGTTCTGCCACTACAACTTGATCAGCATATTGATATTTTGATCTTCCTTTGCTCAGGCAAAACATCTCACTCTGAATCTTTTATAGTATAAATGATACATGCAAACAGAAATCTTTTGATGCTCTTTACCCTTGGAGCTACAAATCCTACCAAAATCTTGTTTAATCAATTGACTTTATTTCAATAAAACTATTTGTAAACTTCATGGTGACCTCTATTACTCACTCTCAGCTTCTACTCATGAGTACCCATGTGAACAATGGAGCTTTTTTTTTGGTATGCATAAGTATCTCGATATTTTCAAACTATAGGTAGAGTTCCCTTGAATGAGTTTGACACCTGGTGATTAAATATAATGTAGTTTTCTTCCACTGTACAATCTTCGCTCCAAAGAACTTCAGCCCCTCTGATTTCAGTTTAATCCCAACACTTAATCTTATGGTGATTTCATTTAAATATAATGGCTGGCATCAGTTTTAATACATAGAGGACATAGGCATATTTGCTGCATGTGAAGTGATGTGGAATTGTTTAATATAATAAGTAATATCTGGGGTAATTTTGAATTAAGTAGATGGACTACATTATATGGCATTGAGTGTACCATTGAAAGAGCTGAATGACCAGGTTAGAGGCAATTCATGGACAATTCTATAAAGAATTGACAATGACTTCATAGCATGTAATCTATCAATCAAAAAAGTAATCATATTTCATGATAAAGAGTTTTGCATAGACACATTCTTTTGAGTTCATGATTATTTTGAAGATTTTTTTAAGTCTATTTTATGTATGTGAATGAAATATCCATTTTTGAGGAGTGATGGTGTTTTGGAGACTTGCAAAAACATTACAAATTTCACAATGTGGTGAAATACTAATAGGCAGTTTCTTGATCACTGTGAAGCATTAATATTATTTCTAATCAATCAAGGATGTTGAAATAAAACATGGATTCTTCCTGTTAGTCATGCTAAAAATATAGTTGTCAATAATACATAGGTGTGACCTGAGATTTTTGTTCTTGTGTGAAACATTGAGTTTTCCCCACTTAGCTACATTTTTCATATTTATTTAACCTACCAGACAAAACCACCTGACAGACAAAAACAACTCAGAAGTCTAAAAGACCGAACCCAACCTTAGAACTGATATTATAGATCACTAATATGATCACGTAAATCTTTGTGGGAAGAGATACAATTTATTATATTCATGTTTCTGCAATAATTTTATTTCTTAATTTTATTTGACAAACATGGGATGACTAACAATTGTCACTAATTTAAATTTGCAAACTTGGAAAATACGGTGATCTCAAATTCTGCTTCCCTTTGGCATTTATGAAAAAGAGTCAAAGTGTATACTAATTTCTTCACATAAAGTCGCATATTATGAAGGTGGCACATATGGACACATGAGTCTTAGATCCACATCTATCCTTATAAACTATAAGAAGGGAGGGAAAACCCTCACTTTGCTCAATTGGAACAAGACAAGATTTCTCAGTGGGAAGGACCATAATTGAGCATTAAAGTGGGCAGGATCAGGATAAAGAAACAAATGAGATCTGGATTAAAATAAACTGGACTGATAACAATTTTAAATGGAACTAAATACACAAAACAAGCTAGTCCTTATGCATTTAATAATGTCCTTCTTCCATCATATTAAGAATCAAAATTCTTAGGGGCTATAGAAACTGCACTACTTCCTCCCCCCAAAAAATGCAATTGGGTGTTTTGGATTGTATATCTACAGAATATAGAATAACAGAGTTGGAAGGGTTTTTGGAGGTCTTCTAATCCAGTCTTATCTTGATCTGTGAAAATAAGGATTGAAATATACAAGGAGGCATTTTTAGGCATTTTTCAGCCCCAGGAAAGGAGAAGAGTTTGGAAATGGCTCAGACTCTAATTCATTGTAGTATTAAAAGGAGGAGCATGTAAAGTACAATCAGACTTGTAAGACTCTGATATTATAACCAGTCTCGTCTTCCCGTGGAAGGGATTTCTGGATTGGTCTACTTAGTGGAGCTGATAGTGTACAGTAGCTAAATTAGTGGGTTACTTTCAAATCACCTAAGATGACAAGTGGATCAGATGTAATCCTTGAACAGAGACACATTGGTTAAAGATCTATGGACCCATAATATCCATAGTTACATGATGTCACTTATGGCAGTAGTTAATAAATTATCCCTTCCAAGCTTAAAAATAAGGATTGCTATTGCTGCACTTAAATCATCCCTTCTTGAGGATGAAATGGGACAGTCTGTGTTGATCCTGATCTACTAACTATCCTGATTCCTTTGAAGGAAAAATAAAGCATAAATATGTGATCAGAGAAATAATATAGAAAAATAATGTTGAATGCAAGGATACCAATGGAAGCAGGAGTCGGATTTTACCGATTTGAACTGGTTTGGGCAAACTGGTAGCTCTGGTGATCATTTGGCCCCATCCACCTGCGCCTGCCCCACCTCAGCTGTTTTACTCACTGGGGCTGCAGTAGAAGGTAAGTATTAGAGCTAAAAATGGGCGATTTTCAAAGTGTGCGCTCACCAAACTGGTTGTTACACTGGCTGAATCCACTACTGAATGGAAGTCATAATTACAAGGGCCATCTATCCATGAATTAATTAATAACTGATTTTAAGAACTATTCACAGCAGATACTATGCAACTGAAAGGTAGTTTCTTTCAGGAATCCATAACTTATTATCATTGCTTCATGGCCAAGTGTCTTGTTCTCATAGTGATATTGCAGGGTATTTAGTCCTAATTTTTTTTCCAGGCTGATGCATATTCATTTCTTTTAGAAGATCATACTAGTCATCAAAGGTTAATCCACCCTCAGTTTGTAATTAGTCTTAGTAATGATTTGGCGTCTCCAGACTCACCCAAGTTGGTATAAGTGGGAAGAGGGTGGATCCATCACTTTTAGCCCATTTTCACATCCAATCAGCATCCTAAGCTGCCTCTTATCCAACCATTTTTCTGGCCTGTGGTTCTTTCCTCTGTCTCCGAAAACAATTCCCACATACTATTCTTAATATGAAAAATAGCAGTTGAAGCTCATTTATTTATATGAACTTCCTGGTTTGTTCAATATTCACCTTTTGTAACTATATATTTTAGAAAATTAGAACACTGTAATAATAAACTAATTGTAATGAAAATATACACCTTGATTTAATAGGCCATTAGATGTATAAAGGTTCTGTTAAATCCAAATGTTGATTAAAACTGAATTTACATAACAACTGATGTCATTGGTATCATTTTCATAATTACACCAAAATCATAAAAAAATGCAAGTGATGTGAAAATGTAAATTGTAAGATTAAGAAAACGATACAACTGGACAGAAATGATGTATAAACATCAGAACTTGTACAAATGACTATTTACATATGTTAATAGAATCCAGAAAGTCTTGCTTATATCCAACATTTGCCACTATCCAATTAATAGATTTCAAGCTAAGACCTAAATATGTGGGCATTTTACAGTTGCTAACAAATTTTGTACTAATATATCACTCTCAAGATTCTTTTGGTTTGTAACTCAAGCTTATTTTTATAAAAAAGGCATTCGTATTTGTATATTTGTGCATGTATGTGTAAGAGAGAGAAGGTAAATTGGTATTGAAGCTTCTTTGCTTTCTTGTCATGTATTATTCCTATTTTAGGCATATACAGATAACCTGCTGTATACAGATCTATAAACGACTTATTTCTTTCACTAACTTCACTCTGAAGCGATCCCATAAATAAAACAAAGCAAAGATTTAATGTTTAAACTATTTTAAATTTAATACTTAAATGGATGGCACTAATGGTTACTCATTAAGAGGCTGCTAAAAACATAGGTAGGCTCAAAAAATTCAGACTGTTTTCCATATCTCTTTCCTGCCATCTAATCATTGTCCAGATTTTTGCAACTCAGTTATTATGTCTGGAGAAAAGCTGCCTTATAAAAACAAATAAAAACTTCCTATACTTTCCATTAAAAAATGTAAATAAATTGTAGGAGCAAATCGGGCATTGTTTCTTATTAACAGCAGGCTTTAACAAAAAAAAAGTAAGAAAAAATATACATTGATACAATATAAAACATTACGCCCAAACACAGGAACCAAAACTACCAGTCCTTACATTTGTCATAGAACTTTGAGACATCCTGGAACTCTTTTATTTTTTCAACCGGACAATCTGTTGGAAAGAGATTATGCAATGAGAGTTAGGACTCTATTTGTTTGTCTACTACAGATTAACTCTCCAACAGTTAAAGAGAAGATCCCCAAACTTAGTATAGAAAGACAAGTCAAGGAAAGAAAACTGAAAGCTGAAGATGAGCTAGATCTACCTGGGAGCTATGGTGAAAAGAAATGAGAATCAATTCCCTCTATTTACTCCATCCATTGTTTCTCATCCTGCCTTTAGGTGCTTTGGGGAATAGCTTGAGTCCCTCTTCTTTGTGGCAACCCCATAAATATTGGAACACTGCTATTGTGTGACCCCCTAGTCCTCCTTTTCATTAAACTTGACATACCCAATTCCAGCAACCCACTTATTTCTACATATTTAATTTTTAAAGTATATACATTTCAACAGTCCAACTCAGTAAAGAATTCATTGTGAAAGTAATTATTTTTCGGAACACTTGCCAAGAATATTGGCAAGCCAGTTATGAAATGAACTAGAAAGAAATTGATTTGTTTTCTTATGGTACTGAGATCCAGCTCTGATTATTTACGAACTCATCAAAATCCCACCAAATCTATCTATTGAGTAGGTATCTATCTTTAATGTAGATAAAATGAAGAGTTTAATTTTGCACAAATATTTGCCAAAGACTGATACACCTTATGCAATATGCAAAGCAAATAGCTATGAAGAAAAATACAATTAACACATTTCATTACAATGTCAGTTAGAATGACCAACCAGTGTTTAGGAAAAATTACCCATGTTTGCAATACCTAGCTAAATACCTGCTTAAAATGTACACACAATTTTCTCTATGGCAGCTATCCAATTCCATAGCGTTGCTTTGGAGTGTTGTATTTATAGAAATTTAATCACCCTAAGAAGTTTCAGAAGCCAACTAAAACAATGAGAAGTGGTTTGAAATAGTAAATATAGGATCCATTAAATGAAGTGCTTAAAAAAAACCATGACTATATTTTAACTCATGCTCAAGTTTGGGAACACTGAAACTAAGAATAGTCTTAGGGTTCCAGGCAGTCCTCAGCCTAATTTTAAGTTTATATTACATCAGAGAAAAGAAAGCTTCAGGCAGGTACCAAATGTTAATTGCAAAAATGTTAATTGCATAAAATGGCATAAAATGGCCTTCTTTCTCTTTTTCTCCTGTTAGGGATAGAGAAAGACAGAAGTTTATTCCCATAAATGCTAGGGGTGGAGGATTTCAAAGGGTTTCTCGCTTAATTTATTGTGTATTTCTAGTACACAATGACTTGTCTAACACATGTAGGTTCTGTAATAACTAATCATAGGTAATGTGATGCAACGAATACCTAGAAAGTCAATGGATAGGAGTTTGGGCAACACACAGCTTTCCCAGGGATGAGCAGTAAATTTCATTGGAAAGGAGATTGTGTTAGTCCTGAGCTGGTTGGGAGACGAGGGATCAGGTTCAGATAAGCCAAACTCCAGACACTCTTGGGATATATATCTCATAGGTTTGATGGTTACAGCTTTAGTTTGGCAAGATTCTGTACATCAGGAGTAAGCAAATAAAGGATTGGACACTGGACACTGGATCTCACAGTGTCGCCTTTGGGTTTGGGCCTGAAGGTTGTGTTAAATGTAAGCCATTTCCATCCACTCAGCTCTGAATCAGCTAATTCTCCCTCACAATAATGATATTTAGACTGATCTTTTGATGAGAATTTAATTCTAGGTGGCAACCCTTAGACATTGTTTTTCAGCAACTATAAGCAACCAGTGCCAAAATGAGCACTGGCCCATTTTGTGGACCACTGCCCACAAAATGTTGACCAATCCAATAGTTAAACTGGTTCATTTACTTGATTTTAGGCAATAGCTTATGCAATTAATTTTAGAAAATGTCCAAGCGAGGCTATGTGAAATTAGAATTGCAGAACAAAGTGAAAAAAGCAAATTCCATACGCTTATTTCATTCCATCCATCCATCCATCCATCCATCCATCCAGTTATTGCCAGTGTTGGGAAAGGAGAGAAGAACGGTGGAGGAATATCATGGCACATTTATCTGTAAGCAAAATGCGTCATTCCTCATTGAATGCTGATTGCATTCTGTTTGCTGATTTACAAGACAGCAGTTAAACAGATGTTGTGGGAAGGGACAATTTGATAAATGAAGTATCTACAACCATTTGTCATTACAAAACAACCTGCATTTTTATTTCATTAGGAATAAAAAGGAAAGAAAGGGAAAGCAGGAAGGGAAAGCCATATTGTGCGTTTGTGGCAGTGCTTGTGGCTAGAGCACTTTCATTTTAGTGTATTATTAATTGCCGTGCGGACATTTATTTTAATACGAGTAGCAAGGAATCACTTCCTCTGATTGTTACTCAAGAGCACATATGGGAAAATACAAAAGTTCAACCTTTGATTTCCTTGCCCTTTTTGCTTGTTATTAGTGGGCTTTCATAGCAATACAAATAATATATATTTTCTGTCTCTCAAAGAAGAAGAAGAAAAAAACACATGATGATTTTATGATTTTATGTAGGTACAAATGGTAACATGAATGTAGCACCCCATCTAGATTCTGATTAGGCACAATGTTGCCTAATCCCTTCCCTTCCCTTCCTCTCATCACAGCCTAAATGCGAAATCAAAAACAGTAGCCTGACTTTAATTTCTCAGCTTTGCACCTGCTGCATATCAAAGCAATCTGGCTGTGCATTTCGTTGAAGAAACAGAGCAAAATTACCATTCATTTCGGCATTTTGTTCTTGTTCCCACACAAGTGTACGCATGCATATTTGATGCTCAACATATTGCTTTCTAAATGATTACCTCCAAACATAGATACACAAAACTCACAGAATTTTTCAGCAGATGCCAGTGTACTTGGGGGAGGAGGGGGAGCTCCTTAATCTTTGATCTAGAACTGGGACGATGTAGTGGAATATATTCTGGAGCCACAGGAGCGGGTGGGGCCTTTTTCCCAGAAGGAAAGAGATAGTGGAGCTTGGGCAGGAAGAGGGCAAGCATGGGCCCTCTCTAGTAGCTTCCAGTGGCTACCTAAGCACCCAATCTAGCTGCCTTCATTCTGATAGCAATAGTACTTTAGACTTATATACCGCTTCACCGTGCTTTTACAGCCCTCTCTAAGCAGTTTACAGAGTCAGCTTATTGCCCCCAACAATCTGAGTCCTCATTTTACTGACCTCGGAAGGATGAAAGACTGAATCAACCTTGAGCCGGTCAGGATAAACTCCTGGCAGTGGGTAGAGTTAGCCTGAAATACTGGACAGATGGATGGATGATCGATAGAAGGAAGAGCAACAGCAATAGCACCTTAGACTTATATACCACTTCACAGGGTTTCACAGCCCTCTTAAGCAGTTTACAGAATCAGCCTATTGCCCCCAAATAATCTGGGTCCTCATTTTACCCACCTCGGAAGGATGGAAGGCTAAATCAACCTTGAGCCAGCCTGATGATAGAAAAATGTTTATTGTTGAGCCAACGGCAAAGTGCATTCTTAATAAAATTGTAAAAATTAGACTATGTCGCCAGATGAACTGGAGAGCACTATATGAAATGAATTGGGTGCTTTAACTGAATCTTCTCCCAGGACAATAAGTCTAATGTAAAGGCAAGGTCTGGGGAGGTCACCAGTTGGAAATCCTCATGAGGCCATTCAGAAGAGAAAAGAAGCATTCTGTTGTCAAATGCTCTTCACTTCCTAATACGTCTGAAGATCTGCATTGAAAATAGAATACAGTGCTCTTATTATGGGTCAAAATTTAGATAACACGAGCCATTCAGAAATCTCCAAAGATGACAAAGGTTTATGGAGTTAAAAAAGAGCATGTTGCTATTAATAAGTCTGGTTTATTTTAATCATGACTGAGCTAAAGTAGGGCTTGCTATTGCTCTCAAATATAATGTTTCACATTGTTTTATAGTCTGCAATCCCTTAATTTTAAATGGACCTGGTGACTACTGATATCTGTTGAACATTAAGCTAGAATGAATTTTACTCTTGAAAAATAAATATTTATTTATTTATTTAAATATATTTAAACATAATTAGGAATCTGTCTTAATCAGCTATCTGTATACATCAATTTATGCTTTTTTTGGATGCAATCATTCTGTGGGGAAACAGGAGTTAAACTGTCATTCTAAACTCTATCAGTTCCATATCAACCCAAGTGGTACTTGGGAAACACAACAGCACTTATATTTTTGAAAGAATTTATTTTTAAAAATAGAATATGTACTTGTGAGTGTGTTCCGGTAGCCTACATATATCTCCTAGTTAGTGGGATATAAATAACAATATGTTGGATTGAAACGTAAATCGCTGGATTAGAGATCCTAGACTGAACAACACAGCATGAATACGCTTTTGTAAAAGTTTGATTGTATTGGTGGAGTAGGGCCAAATGTCTGTCAGAACTAATTGATGGCCTGGGTATGATTAAAACTGGCACCCTAACTATGCATTCTCTATGTCACTAAAAAGCAGATAATGTAGATATTGTCTTTGTTCTAATCCAGCAAGTCAATGGAGTCATTTCAGAAAGTTTTGTCACCTTCTCCAACCATTGCGCCGTTGTGGATATTGCCAAATATTTCCATCTTTCTACATATAATAATCTTGTGGCAGTTATCATACATTAAAAACAGTGTTCCATGGCTGTTTTTTAAACTGTTTAACTGTTTATCAGTCCCAAGAAGTCCCAAGAATCTGGTTTCAACTGAATATTAATCTTGAAAATCTTCTGAATCGCTCTATGTGTTTGAGCCCAACATTTTCTAGCACTTTTACACATTCAGCGAGCATGATAAAATGGCTCCAACAATTCTAATATCTCACAATGTGTTAATCTTGTTTAATCATTTAACTTTGCTTATTATTTCTCTTCAATAAAATGCTTCTTGAGTTGAGGGCCATAAAAGTGTTTCCAGGCACAGTCCGAGTTGGTATCTATTCTATATTCTCAATATGGCATGTCCAACATAAAGATTTTTAAAAAATCCATATAAACCTTGATTTTATCATATCATGAGACTCCATGCCACCCAAATCTCAAGTAATCATCTTCTAACTTAAAAACCCTTTATTTCTCAGCAACATCCATTCTTTCATCCAAACCAAACTTCAAGCTACAAAATACATTTCCAGATCATGTCAATCCAATCCTCTCTTTCCTATGCAACTTGGGTGGAAAGACAGAAAACTATAGAGAGGTTTGATGAGTAGTACAGGTAGTCCTCAACTTATGACCACAATTGAGCCCAAACATTCTTTTGTTAAGTGAGACATTTGTTAAGTGAGACATTTGTTAAGTGATTTCCCCCCCCCCATTTTATGAAATTTCTTGCTACAGTTGTTAAGTGAATCACTGCAGTTATTAAGTTAGTAACCTGGTTGTTAAGTGAATCTGGCTTCCCCATTGCTTGTGTCAGCATTCCAGAGATTATCCATTCCAGCCAGTAACTCCAAGACAACCATAATCTCAAAGTACTTTTATTAGAATAGAACTTGGTACTTCTGTGGAATTCCAAAACTAAAGTTTTCCCCAGACTTCCCACAGGGACCCAACCTACAACCCATCCCCTTTTTCTCACATCATACGTCACGTGAACCAATCCTCCTTCAGCCCCAATTCTTGCTGCGCCATTCACAATGACCTTGAATACTACAGAATCTACTGAGAGCTAGTCAAATAACATCAGCCCCCTCCAATCCTCCGCAGCTGTGTGGCAGCTTTTATTTTAACAATTCCAAAGCTGGCAGCTTGTCAGAAAGTTGCAAAAGGGGATCCAATGACCTTGGGACACAACAACAGTCATAAATATGAAACCATTGCCAAGCATCTGGATTTTGATCACACAATCATGGGGACGGTGCAAAGGTTGTAGTTGTGAAAGATGGTCATCAGTCACATTTTTCAGTGTCGTTGAGCTTTGAATGGTAACTAAGCAAACTTTTGTAAGTTAAAGACTACCTGCATTCATGTAAACTAATTTTGACTTTTCTGAACTTTACATAATGTTTATTATCCTAAAATTGCACATTGTGATTTCTATGTAGATTATGTATCATTAGAAAGGTGAGACTGTCGGAAAATCACCAGCAGGATTTTCAAAGAGACAAACACAAAGAAATTAACATAAAATAAAACAGCTTTTAAAAAGGAATCTCCAAATCTAGAAACAATGAAATGACATGTTTCTTTTGCCCATATGTTGAAGGTACCATTTTTATAACATTGAGCTACAAAGTGTATCTCTGAGAGATGCTAGCCACCAAACATTGTCCATCTCTGTAGTTACAAAAAAAGAGGGAAAATGCGCATTTCAATGCCACTGCAAGATTTATCCAAGTGAGTAAAATAATTTTGAGTGCCCTATTTCTTATTTGGTTTGGGAGATTCTTTATTTTGCCTGCTATCCTCAGAAGACAATTGCTTCCAGAAATGGAATGGCTTGATTACAATAACTCAGCTTAGATGCTTCCATCAAATATGATGGCAGGTTATTTGTTTTCTGTCCTGTTTCCTTCATTCACCCACCCACCCACCCTGAAAAGCCTGTAAAAACATTCTGTGATAGCAAAGACAGAAGGAAGAATTCTTCTCAATGTATTTACAAATGTGAGAAGCTTTTCAAGTTGTATTTGCATTTCCCTCTCCCAGCGATGACCTCTATTTTCATAATCCTTCATGGAGTATCATAGGTTTTACAGCTCTTTTCTTTCCCTGCTGTTTTTGTTAAATGGTTTTGTGGAGGACTTGTTTGGTAAGGCATTTGAAAAGTCAGATGCTGCATTTAAATATTGTCTTTTCACAGTGATAATATTTATTTACACACCATCTCTTTCTTCCCACCTCTTTCTTTGCCCTAACGCTCTACTCCAAGCAATTTTGCTCTTTCTTGGTCATTGTTAACAAAACCATGAAAGCGTATGGCATTAGCTTGAACGGTAAAGCAGTGAGGATTACATTCGCTTCCTTGCCTGTGCCCCCAAAGGGAAGTGATGGTCAGCTGCCTTGGGTGGGAGTTTATGGCAAGGAAATTGCCTGGCAGCTTGACAGCTGGGAAAATAGCTTTGAGTCACTTAAAGGCTGCCATGTCATGGACACTTGCAAAAATCCGAAACTACTTAGTTTTTTGCTTGCATGCTTTCTAAATCGATTGCATTTGAAGAGAAGGGCAATTTATATTAGATGTGATGGATTTGCATCTAAATAATCCCCAAGTCAAGAGTGGCAAAGAACAAAGCATGTAGGTGTGATCAAAGAGAGGGAAGGAGGGGGAGGGAGAAGGGGAGAGAATTTGAAGCTGTTATAGCAGGGCAGGCAGCCTTGTTATGACTAGAGACTAGATGGGCTGTTTAGTGTTTAATGTCACTGTCAGCAGGCAGAACCTAGAGGTTGGGCAAGTTATGACAGTGGCTTTCTTCATCCAATAGGTTCCACTTGTCACTTACTAATCTAATTATAAGTCTTCTCTGCTGGATTACATAGAGCACAATAACCACCCTTTTGGAGAAGGCAGAATCTCCACTTCTTTAGTTCAGCCTTATTTTGGATCCCACAAACCTTCAAACTGGGAAATTACTATATCACTGGCAGCAATGAATGGGTTTTGAGCACTGCAGCCCATTATTTTCTGGGAGGTGGCAGCCTTTGTAATGGAAAAGCATTGATTTTACAACTGCTTTACATTCCATCCCTTTCCTTGGAGGAGTGAATGGAACAGAGTTTGGACACAGTTTGGAAATGGTTGACTGATTTGGATATCCCACAATGTGGCTGATCAGGGAAAGGCAAATCACCAAGTGGTATTGTGGCTTAAAATTGCATTGTCCACTCTAGTATTGGCTGAAGGACTGTCTTCATCCAACACAACATCTCCACATGAATCCTGTTAAATGTATTGTGAGAACCAAGCCACAATATCTTATTGCTCTATTTTATTTTTTAAAATGGGGATGGTTTATAGTTATAGATGTGTCTTTCAAGTTTAGCTCACTTTCTCTCTCTATTTTTTTTTTCTGGAAACCAGTGAGAAGTGACATGGTTGACCTGTCACTGAATTTCTACAATGGATGCATTTCTTCTAGGGGGTGCAGATAAGGCAATTGGGGAACTACTGTAGGAGGCAGAACTGGAGGTGGAGTTAGGTACATCATCAACTTAGAATCATTACGTTGCCACAAGCAGTTTAGGTTCTGCTCCCCTTGAATTCTGTTGACTCTTATGTGGTGCCAATTCAGTACTGAACTTTAGTGGACTAGATTCTTGAGAAATCAGTCTTCTGAACTGCAATTTGACATATCCTTTGTTCCTGACAACTACATGTGATCCATGCCAGTATGTTGCCTAACTGTGATGACCCAGGCCATGGCACACAAATAGCAAAAGCACAAAAGTAGATAAATTCCCTTTAATACCTCCAACTTGGCCCCAATGTCCAGTTATCCTTGGCTGGAGATCAAACTCTTCCAAAAACAGTCTACAAAGGGAAGAAATGCAGTCTGAACCCAAAGTAAAGATAAACTAGAAATAAAAAAAACCCAACACAAACCACGCTGAAATAATTAACATGACAGGCCAGGATAATAAATTGCAGACTTCCAAAAGATAACGAAGCACACACATTTGGGAGGATGCCAAAACCCAGATAAGCCTCAACAAAGATAATGCACGCTTTGCTTCCAGCAAGGTGCTGTGTGCAAACGCCCCACTTATATCCTGTTCTCCCAGCTGCAACTAAGGAAAGGGATCAGGGCCTTTTTCTCTCCCATAAGCCACGTTGCTCCCTTCTCCATTCCTCCCTGCATGCCCTAGGATAAAGCGTGGGTCTTCCTCTGAATGCCCAGCCAGACTGTGCCTGTCCCGCATTTCTTCCACAGCCACTGGAGCCACACTCCCACTCCCTGTCAGCTGCTGAATCTGCCCCTCAGAATCAGGCTCCAACAAGGTCATGACACTAACTGTCTTCTATTAGATGAAGCTTTTTGAAAGATAACTATATTGCAGAAACAACATTAAAAAGCCTTATAGCAGTTTGATTTTCATCAATGTATGCTGGCACAAACTCCGTTCTACTTCAAGTAGCCAAAGGATGAAGAGCACCTGTACAAGAGAAAAATCTACAGTACCTTCAGTCCAGTTTGAGGGTCAATAATTTATTAGCCTTCTGTGAGTATAGTAAGTAAGCTGCTGCTCTTCCTAACAGATGCAAACTCTCTTTGGAAAATATAATATGAAGAAATGCAGATTGAATAAACGATTGAGGATTAATCCCTTTATCAGTTCTACCTCGTGCAGAATATAGTTTTAGAATCATGCTAATTTTTGATGATCCCACAAGTCACTCTGACATTTCTGCTGAGATCTAAAGATTCATATTTCAATTTCCCCAGTTTTGCCTTCCAATTACACTAGACTGAATTCCCATTAAAAGGAGACATAAAAAGGTTGGATAAGCCTAAACAATAGTAATCAGCAAACATTGTGACAAGTTTTGGTAGGCACTAGGAACACATAACCAAGAATGTGTAGCTTTTCTGTGTCTTGTTCAAATCTTATTCCAAGCTTGGTTCTATTTCTATTTAACTTCCTGATTTAAAAAAAAAAAAAACAGTAATGGATTGGTCACCATTCCAGTTCCATCTTTTTAATCAAATCATGGAGAGGCGTAGAAAGTCTTGCATCTGATTGTTCTGTTTATGTTGCTATCTCCGACATAAAGAAAGGAAAATTACACTTCATAGAAGAGAGATATTTAGTAGTGGATGTTCCAAGATCAGTTGTTTATAGTACAGGTTTTTATTGGCTAATGTTGTCCTTCTTATAGGAACTGTATTTTGTAATTTCTTCTCATATTAGCCATTAGCCTAACTTTCTGTCAGTTTCAACTATTTCTTCAAACATATGTCTAATTGTCCCAAATGTGCTTTTTCAAAGAGGCAACTGGACTTTCTTGTTTGTTTCTTTTGAAGATGTTTTGCTTCTCATCCAAGAAGCTTATTCAGCTCTGACAGAATAATGGGGAATGGAATGTCTAATTACCTTTTTCTTCACAAAAATTCTGCTGAATCCATTGGGGCTTACTCTCTAGTAAATATAGGAATGAAACCCAATAAAGTTTAACCCAATTTTAATGATCACGTGCTATGCTTGTCAGATTTTATGCCATAAAGTGCTTTATTAAATGAACTTCCAACTGAATAGAGTTTTAGTACCAGCTTCACTAAGATCTAAGAAAATACTAATCCTTAATTAATTTCCTTTTTGATTAATATACCGGAGAGGTCATTTATTAATTTCTACTCATGAAATTTGAAAAAAAGAACCTTGAACAGAATGAGATTTCTTATTCAGCAGAGGCAGAGTTTAGGATGGAAAAAAAGCTTCCAGCACTAAGCTAAACATAGGGCAAAATGCAAAAGGCTTCCATTGAGATATATAATATTTGAAAGTTTAATTCATTTTTTCCAGTATAAGACACAAGGCTATTAAATTTTTAAAGCAGTGTTTTTCTGAAACCTTTCCTTTATGAGGGTCTTCTTTATAAAAGTAAGTGGTTCCCTTTGCCGAATCAAATGCATATTTGAAAGAAATTAAGTTAATGTTTGACAACACAAGGTAGAATGGATAGGGAAACGGTTTTTATTTTGCATTGCAATAACCATATACCCCTAAATCAATAGCTGTGGAGGTGGAAATAAAAGAATCTGGCAATAATATCATGTAATTGCAGAAAATGAAATATAGAAAGATTGGGTGATGGGAGCATAGAGGAAGTAAACTACAAAAAGATACCGATTGTAATAATGACATTTCATTTTAAAAAAAGGGGGAGGAATGCAATTGAATATTAACCATAACCAGTAAATTCTGTTTCTTATAATAACACAAGATGAGTTAAAGTTGGCCACTTCTTAAGATAAAACATTTTTGGAGGTCATTGTCTTATATTAAATGGTGGTTTTATGTTTAAAAATCTCCCTGCTGGAGAGGGAGTGACCACATTTAGGGGAAAAAAAATGTATTCTAGAAGTAGATACAGCTGTACAATTTGTTTAATTCTTTTTCTAATGTTTCCCACTTTAAAATTTGGTCCAATTAATTTTTGCAATGCTTTGCCATTTTTTAAAAGGTCGATGTGAAAATATACTTTTCCCAGCAATGAAAGTCAAAGGTCCTTTTAACTAAAGATAAACCAAAGGCATATGCAGAGCCCAGTTATCATACCAAGTTAAATTACACTGTATCAGAGGACCATTACCTGGAGAAATTTGACTGTTTTTAAATAAGTCATAAAACAATATCGCTCTGCTATTTTTCTCAGGCAACAAGTCATCTATAAAAAATGTATTTATTCTTAGCCTAATCTAACTAAGGATGGACAATATGTACCTTTCCTGCTTGTCTGAATTTCTTGCTTGTCTGAATTGGTCATGCTAGTTAAGATTAAAATATAAAATCTGAAGGATACACATTATACATCATTTTAGGAGAAATATCTTTACATGATCATTGAATCAGGTCAACCATCAATCTATTCCAGGATTCTGGATGGATAGATTTCCTTCTGGAATACCATACTGGATCAGACCTCTGGCCCATCTAATCTTGCAGTCTGTTCTCACAATGGCCAACTAATTGTACAAGGAAGTCCAATGGTCTCAAAGTACAATAGATGTCCTTCAAAAGTCACATTGTCATCAGCTAATAGCCATTGAATCTTTCTTATGCTTCCAAATGCTGCTTAATAATTGCTTCAAAGTTTAGAATATTGTCATGTTGCATTCCAAATTGTAAGTTGTGTTCTGAATTGTAAATTGTACTAAGATCAAGGAAATCCATGTGAATAACCCATCCATGTGAATAACCCTAACTATACCCCTCAAAACTGATTTCCCTCTAAAACCATCCTGATCACACAAATCAGCTTTGTCTTTACATATTTGGGCCCAGCAATCCCCAATACTCACACCAATATAATACAATCATCACCATAAACAACCTGCACTTAGCAGTGACTTTCAGTTGACACCTTCAGTTAGTCAAAAATTCAATCATGGCACATGGCTTAAAGCACACCGATGAGTACAATTGCAAGACAACCTTTTCTCACAGCAGCGGCCTGCCATCTGCTAACCATAACCCTGCCATCTGAAGCAAAGAAACAGATGCTAAAGAATATGACAGAGTTTCTGGAGCATCACCACTGCCATCAGTTGAAAACTTATAACATTGGAAGCAATATTTTTCATGCAACCCTCTTACTTTTATTGAGGCTGCTAAAGACTGAACTTGAGGTCTTAATGTAAAACAGAGTTTGTTAGTTTGTATGTGTATGTTTCGTCAAAAATCACTGTTTTCACTATAAATAAAATCTAGAAATAGCTGGCATATCTCTAATATTATTGTCCAGCACATCAAGAGGAAGTCAACCTATTTTCCAAAGTACGTTCTTAAGACAAGAAGCAATGGATGGAAATTCATCAAGGAGAGAAGCAACCTAGACTTAATCTGACAGTGAAAACAATTAATCAGTGGAATTACTTACCTCCAGAACTTGTGGGTGCTCCAACAATTGAAGTTTTTTAAGAAGAGATTGGACAGCCATTTGTCCAAAATGATATAATGTCTCCTGCTTGTGCAGGGGGTCAGACTAAAAGTTCTCCAAGATTCTGTCCAACTCTTTTATTCTGTTATTCTGTTACCTACTTGTCAAATATAATCATTGCCATATCTCCCTTTAATGATAAGAAATCACTTTCCTTATAACATCCACTTGAAATATGCACAGTTAATAATGGAGACTCTGCAGCAGGCGTAGCCTTTTTAATATTTTACTTATTATGATCTGATTTCTCCTAGTTATTTGTGTTCGTGATTTCTTTGCAGTTCATTTGCTTTAATAGGAGGCAAATCAAACTCTGTTGAACAAATTGAAGCAATTCTTGCACTTTCATTTTTTAAAAGAAAGGGAATAATGCTAACACTTTCCATCTGCTTTATTTCTCTTGCCACATCAAAACCAACATGTGAATTCAGTGAAGCAAAACTTATTTTCAAAAATACTTATTAAATCAATACCTCCTACTATCGACTCATAGTGATACCATTACCTATGAGCAATCTAGCAAGAATTGTATGCCATTATGATGATGATTGTTGTAATTGCTATAGTATTTTACTACCATGACCTGTAGCTTGCTTGCAAAATATGTTTGGCCAAATATTATTATTCCGCATTTATTTCCATTCAGACAGGAGGTCTGTTATTCGGTCAAAGGGAATGATTTTCCTCTGTAAAATTAAAGATATATGATGAAGATGGCAATACTGATATCATTCTTGGTCTGTGATATGAGATGTTCATTTAAAATAACTGATGAATGGATAAAAGAGCAACGGATTGTGGGTGGGTGTGTTTATGGGTCCAACTTCTGAATGCACACATATAGGAATTCATTCTTAATCTATTGTTTGTTGCATATTATTCATTTAGCATTTAGCATTGAGGCTTATAAATTGCTCCATAGCACTTTACAATGTAGAGCATTATTTGCATATTGCCCTCAACAATCTGGGTCCTCATTTTACTAACCTTGGAAAGATGGAAGGTTAAGACAACCTTGATAGAATTTGGTTTTAGAACCAAATTTAGAATAGGTTTGTGAGCAGAGTTTTCCTGAAATACTGCACTTTAACCATACTGCACTTTAACACCAGGATTCAGTGTTACTAATTGTTATTACTTTGATATTTTAGTATTTTAGGGGTGTGTTTATAAACAGTTTTTCTAATTTATAAATTGCATTTTTAAAAAATATTTAGTTCATTGTCTTTCTTTTTTTTAGCCTACCTTATTAACTTCTGGGTGGGTGGACCATTGATCCAAAGGTCCTATTGGACCTTTTGAGTGGAACAACAAAGAGAAAACAGAAGCTGTGATGATGCAAACAAAACTTTACCCATTTTTAATGTGCATTGCACATTCAATACATATAAAAGAAGGCAATGGGGCTTTGATAGTAGGGTCATGGTTATCCACCATTGGCTCCTTCAGATGTCCCTGCCTGAAGAACACATCTAGCAGCTCATGTCTCCTATGGCCGACTGAGGAAATCTGGGAGTTGAGGTTGAGGTTGAGGTTCACACATATTAAAGTTGCCAAGGGTTAGGGTTAGGGCAAACACTATGGTAGTGTTTTCCAGTTCTGTAGCTCCAGCTTACTTTCAACAGGAATCAGAATCTGTTTATTTCAGAGCAGTGCTATCCTGAAGCCCCGAGTCTACATGCAACCTCCACTTAAGCCTTTCAAAGAGTTGCTGCCAAGAGATGGAAGAAGGTAATAGGAAATTTCACTGGATGTATTTTATTAGCTTAATGGAATGTTTATTGATTCAACTTAAATTAATGTAGGCTTGATCTTGGTCCCGTCCATTTCTTTTCTACTTTTCCTCTCCTCCTTTTTAATGAGAAGTCCCTACCCAAACATCCAAATACTTAGGGGGCCTCTTGTTTTAAAAATTCTGTGTAAATTATTATAAAACTCATGTAAAAGATTGGGAAGAGGTTTTAAGACTTTTCAAAAGTCCATGATACGCACAAAGATAGAAAGATTTGATTTTACCCACAATGGAATAATGGATAGTGAAGATCATGGAACTTGTTGAGATGGCCAGGTTGACTGCTTTAACAAGAGATAGAGCATTCTCTACATTTAAGGATAGTTGGAAACCCCTTGCTGAGTTTTTGGGGGAAATCCCCTCAGCAATCCAGACCCTCACCTTCTCAGCCTTCTATGTAAACCACATTCTTTACCAGGCACTGGGATAGAGTAGTGGATCCTATGGAGCATGGTTGGGGCATCCTGAGATGGAATGAGACTCCAGATTTTTAGTTTTAGTTTATGTGTTTTATGTGTTTTTATAGTTTGATTGCTGTGAGGTCTCCCTGAATTGTCCTAAGTTTGTTCTATTCTAAGAACAATTAATCAATAGAACAACTCACCTCCAGAACTTGTGGATGCTCCATCAGTGGAAGTTTTCAAAAATAGACTGGACAGGCATTTGCCCAGAATTGTATAGGGTCTTCTGCTTGAACAATCAGTTGGACTACAAGTCCTCCAAGGTCCCTTCCAACTCTATTATTGTATGTTTCAATGTTCTAAGATTTATTTATTTATTTTTATTTTATTTATTTATTTATTTATTTATTTGTCAATTGCTTATAAGATAATAGGTATAAGTAAATAGGTATAAGTAAAAACATAGTTATGAATACATGGATACATATAAGAAAAATAAAAAGAAACAATAGGACAGGAATGGTAGGCACGTTGATGCGCTTATGCACGCCCCCTACAGACCTCTTAGGAAAGGGGTGAGGTCAATAGTAGACAGTCTAAGGTTAAAGTTTTCGGGGTTTGGGGAAAAAACCACAGAGTCAGGTAGAATATTCCAGACATTGACCACTCTGTTGCTGAAGTCGTATTTCCTGTAATCAAGTTTGGTGCAATTAACTTTGAGTTTGTATCTATTGTTTGCTCTTGTGTTGTTATGGTTGAAGCTGAAGTATTCATTGACAAGTAGGACATTGCAATGTATGATTTTATATACTATACTTAGATTGGACCGAAAGCGGCGTAATTCAAGGTTTCTAGGTCTAGAATTTCGAGTCTGGTGGCATAAGGTATTCTGCAACGAGTAGAAGAGTGGAGAACTTTTCTTGTGAAATATTTCTGGAGTTTCTCAACTGTATTAATATCAGATATGTAATGTGGGTTCAGACTGATGAGCTGTATGGTCAGTCATACAATTTTTCAAAAATGAGTAAAATAAATACCCCCACACTTCCCCCTCGTCTACTTGGGAAAATACTTAAGATAATGTTCTGTTCACAGAAATCCAACCATTGCAAAAAAAAAAAAAAATTCCCATTGTCAACAACACAAAAGTAGTGGCCTTTTTTTTTTTTTTTTGAGCCACTTGGAAATCAAAGTCTTTCAGGGTGAAAGCAAACAATCAGCTTATTTCTCTCCTGCTTTGTTCCACCAAGCTGGGCTTTAAAAGATATTGCTTTAATGAGACGAGAAAGTACTTTTTTTTAATTAAAAAGAGGAACAAACTCCCTCTATCAAACCTGCACCCCTCTGAGTTTAACTATCTCTTCTAACTCAAGCCTGGCTGATACTCTTAAGGTGTGAGGACAACCCCATTTGATCCTTAAGCGTCTGCAGTATCTTTTTCATGCAAGCTCATTTCTTTGACTTAATTAAAACCTAGTTCACTCTTTTATTCAATTTATGAGTCCTAGCCAGTAGGATTAAGCGATTACAGGCAAAAAGCCCCATTTGTGAAACACTCATAAGCTGAGGCTATTTGGCTGTTCAGCTGTACTCCATTAAATTAATAAGGAATGAACCTGATCCATTATGAATATAGCAATAGGGAGTCAGGTCATTGCTTGGTTCCTGGCACGCTTTCCTTAGAGAACGTCAGTGAAGGGGGAAAAAGAAAAATTGATTGTGCTTATATTCCTTCCATTGGAATTCTGCAAAAGGGGAATACATAGATTGGGGTGGGGAGGTATGCCTTAAAAACTTAACTATTTGTGTGAAAATAGAGGCTATTATAACAACATTAGCATTCAGTTGTATTTACCTTTGTGCAGTGCCCATGAAATCCAAATTCAAAAATCTCTGCTAATTGGTATTCCCCTTGTGCGATCAAGCTGTGGTTCATTTTCCCTGGTAGTCATAATATTTATGGACTGCAATTATTCTATTACAAATCCAAGTCTTCCTTTTTTTAAAAAAAATGGAATGAATAAGATGGTGTGCTTCAAAAGAATTGGAAATGAGAGAGGAAGAATGAGACAAAGAGAGAGATCCTTGTAGATACATTAATAGGGATGAAAATGGTCCATCAACAGCTTTTTTAAAAGCACTTTTTCCAGCTCAGTTTAATTTAATAAGAAATACTTTCAATTATGCATCTACTGAACAATTGATCTTCCAAGAATTTTGTCATAGTGCCATAAAATTAACAGCCTAAAGTGGTTTTTGAACATTACATTTCTAAGTACATTTTAGCATCCCACTAAAATAAAATGCAAGTTTCATGTGAGTAAATTTGCTCCGATTTGGTCTGTCAGTATCAAATAGTGCAATCCTAAAATAGATTTACTTCAAACTTTCAAGACATCCCTGATATGTAGAATCTGAATCTTTTTAATCTTTTTTCCACTGGTTGATTTCTCCAATGACAGAGACTGTGGTGAGAAAGAAAAATAATGAGTTTCATACTTTGTCTCTTGATACATATTTTCACTTCAGATAACATAGAATGGGAAGGATGCAAAAAATACAAGGCAAAACTGATTTGGATTTTTAGCAGTGGTTGCCTAATGTAACTGGCACAGGCAGATCTAATGATGATTAGATTTATTAGGGTTGTTGCATGGTCAGCCAGATGTTTATACTGGGTTTACCCATCGAGTCCTTCTCAAGGACTTGGGATAGATAGATGTTGCTTGATGGTTTTAAAGATATCGCCACAGGATGTGAACTGTTCCAAATGAACACTTCCGGGTTGAAAGGTTTGTACAATGACATCACCATTGCTGGGTGAGCAGGAGTTGGAGCATGTGATGGGGTATGACTCCCTTAATGACTGCATTGCTTATTCTGACCCTAATTGTTGTTACAAGTCGAAGGCTACCTGTACTAAAGTCAATTAATAAACAACAACAAACAGACCCAAGAAACAGAACAATTGTTTGACTTAGATTCAGCTTTACTTCATTTCTGTCAGGTGCAAAAGATCAGGTTCACATGTGAAGGATCAAATAAACTGATTTAGTCCCATAGTTTAGGCACAAGTATCTTCTCGTGTAATAGTCAGCAACTGCTTAGAATTAAATAAGGGTCAATGGCACTCAAGGAAGGTTGGACTTAGTTTGCTTTTGTGACTACGTAGGGATGCTAGGCTGAGCTCTGTTTTCACTCCACCCCTAGATTCTGCCATTGCACAATTTGACTCCAACCCATTCTCCATGTTTCATATTCTTATTGTGTGTTCCCTGATCCAGAAGAGGAGGTGATGGATTGGGTTGGGGTAAGGAGGAAAAAAGGATGTCCTTTTTCATGAAACTGAGTTTTCCATGAGATACATTTTCATAAAAAGAGAGTGAACCATTGGATAGATGGACACTTAGGTTGTGTGATTTAATACAAGGGTGGTTTCTTTTTTTGGTGAGATGAGCGGGGGTTAATTTTTAACTCAAGGGAACAAAAAAAGAGAAGTGCCAAGTTGCTTGCTGTCACTCAGGCAAGACCCAGCATTATTTAATCCAGGCTCAGTTGGAAGGATTAATAAATGAATTCTTGATTGAAGCTGCATGCAAAAATTATATTGGAAGAAGAATTATCCTTTGGCTCTGTTCCAAAAGAAACTAGTCGTGATGAATGTCAGAAAAATTTATAATGGTCCTTTCTCTGGAAAGACTTAAGAGCAATAAAGTTCCATATGCATGCACTCCCCCCTCCCCATATGGGTAGAAGTGGGGGAGAGAGGGAGGGAGAGAGGGAAAGGGAGAGGGGGAGGGGGAGAGAGAGAGAGAGAGAATAATAAGGCAGAAATTGGAGAAAGTATATAATTTGTTGCATTTGAATATTACTTTTGACCACGTGTCCAAAGGTGTCTAGATTTATTTATTGCATTTCTACCCTGCCTCACTCAAAAATGACTCTTGATGATTTCTCGAAAAGTGAGAAAATACCAACGCAGGAGGAAGTTATTAAGAAAATAATGGAATGTGCTGAAATGAGTAGATTGACATTTGAAATCAGAGAACAAGAAGATAAATAATTTTATAAGATTTGGGATTTATTTTATCAATGGTTAGACAATAAAATATGGTAATGAAATAATGAAATAAATAATGAAATATGGTAATGAATACAAAGAATATATAAAGATGTATTATCATAATATAACTATGGGATAGATTTGGGATGATAATATGAATTGTCATAAAATAAATCACTTAAAATATGGATTATTTTGCATAACATGAACAAATAATAATATAGTCAAATAATTGATTAACAATGATATTAATGTATTTAGGAATATTTGATAGATAATATGAAGACATATACAAGTAATTGTAAATGATGATTATGAAGTGGATGCACAAAACAATTTGTAAACCAACCAACACATTGTCAAGATGGCTTGATGTTTTTATGATGTGTTTGTGTATGTTTGTCTAAAATATAATAAAACTTTGGAAAAAAAAAAGACTCTCGATGCAATTGTGTACATCATATGACTTCGTTGCTTGCACCAGATATACTTGTTTAAATACATAATCACAACTTTTGTGTGATGTTCCTGCATGCCAGTTGACATTCTGGCATAAATATAGCCTGATGCAGGTGTTGCTGTCCATATGTTAAAGTATATACTAAGCTGAAAACCTCCCCCAAGTTTTCCAAAATATTTTTTAAAAAATGAATGAAAGTATTCTACGTGTCCTAGGACCATGATGGCGAACCTATGGCACGCGTGCCACAGGTGGCACACAGACATTTGTGCGGGCAAAGGTGGCATACAGACATTTGTGCTTGCCCCAGCCAAACTTACCTGCTGTCATGCCCCTGGTGGAGACTTACTCTGAGTGAGTGGAGGAACAGCCAACAGGGAGTGGAAGTGTGGCTCCGGAGGTTGTGGAGGAGGCTGGGGAAGGGCAGAGACCGGCTGAGCAGTCAGAGGAGGACCCAGGCCCATCCCCTCTCCATCCTAGGGCACGCAGGGAGGAGAGGATAAGGGAGAGATGTGGTCTCCTCGGAAGGAGAGGGCCTTGATCCTCTTCATGGGCTGCAGGTGTGACAACTGGATAAGAGTTTGGACTTGCGTACTGGCAAACGCTGGAAACAAAGCGTGTTTTATTTTGGATTGAAGTTATCTTGGTTGGCGTCCTTCCAACAGGCTGTGCCTTGTTATCTCCTTGCATTTGATAAATACTTCTCTTGTTCCATTGTGGAAATTTCATCATTGTAGTTTGTTTGGTTTTTTTAATTTCATCTCTATCTGCTCATTAAATTCGGACTGTATTGACTTTCTTTGGAAGACTATTTTTTAGTACTTTTTATCTCCAATTGAGTATTATTGAACAGTGGGGCCAAATTGGAGACATCAAAGGACATTTATTTACATTTTGGATTTTGTTAGGCTTGTGTTACACTCTGGGTCATCACACCTGCACTGCGCATGCACGTGCCTTCCAGCTGATTTTTGACCTGAGTTCAACCCCCCCTTACCTGTACTGCACATGTGCATGCCTCCCAGCTGATTTTTGCCCTCCCAGAGGCTCAAGGGAAGCCTCTACAGCCTTTGGAGGCTGAAAAACAGAAGTGCCAAAACCGGAAGTGCCGAAACTGGAAGTCCTGAAACGGGCCCGTTGTTTGGCCTCCAAAGGCTGCAGAGGCTTCCCTCAAGCCCCTGGGAGGGCGAAAATCAGCTGGGAGGCATGCACATGTGCAGTACAGGTAAGGGGGGGGGGTTGAACACACATGTGCAGGGGGCACATTGCATTGTGGGTGCTAGCTCACACGTTCGCTTTCGGCACACCACAACAAAAAGGTTCGCCATCACTGTCCTAGAATAATGTTGCAGGATCCAATCTGGATCGGTTCTTGGGACCAGACGTTTAGTCTTCTAAGCTTTTGGTCTCATGCTAGAAGCCATCTTCATGTCTCAGCAGACTGAAAGCTTGGAAGATTAAACCTTTTGGTTCCAGTGACCAACTGATATTGAGCCCCATGGTGTGTATGTGTGAAAAACAGCATGAGTGTTATTTTGGTATACCTTTGTGCACACCTACACACACAAATCATTTAAAGATACTGTCCAGCATCCTTAAATCTAAGCTAGAGATATCAAGTTTGAGGGGGAAAGTTGTCGAAAAAATAAGGTCCATACAGATAGTCCTTGACTTGCATTCAAATGTTTAGCAACCATTCAAGTTTACAACCATCCCAAACAAGACAATTCAGTGGATTTTGAAGTTATGACAGTTGAACATTGATCAATGGCCACATTGGGCAAGCTCCATTAGAGTTGTATGTTGAGGACATCTGTACCAATTTAGGATCATCATCATCTTTAATTTGTAGAAGTATTACTTCTAGCATCACTTTTGAACTTTTTGCTGGATTTGGATGGTGTCTATGGCTGCTTGTTTGACTTTGACATTTTTACTAGTGTCCTTCTGATTAGGACTCACGATTAGTGCAATGGATGTTGATGGTAGGACTCACCAAATGCAACACCCCAGGGGTTTTGTATATTTTAATATCCATTCTCACATAAAGCAGGCCTGCCTACAATCCAAGCTAGAAATCATCTAATTCGAACATTTTTGTTTAGTATAGGAGTTCCACCAATAGGCTGAATGAGAAAAAACTTTGAAGTTCATGCTATCCATTCTTGCATGTTTAGCTTTCATGGACTGAATAACTAAAGCTTATCCTGTCTTCCGCTGAGATATTATATGACAGTCTAAGTTCCATGCAATTCTCCAAAACCATTTCAAAAATTGCTTGGAGTTGTTAAGTTGCTAGGGTTGGAAATGGCAAGAAGTCAGAAGACTCTTTTCAACAGGCTGTCTGCAATGCATGTTATTTCCCTTTGCTAAACACTAACACAGCCTCATGTTAAATGAACCATATACAAACACTACTTCAATTTAATTTAAACATAGTAATTTTGAAATTTGGGGGATTCTCCGGGGTCTTTTTGAAATGATAGCATGTTGAAATCTAAGAGGCTGAACAAATAGCCATGTAATTTTATTATATAAAATAAATTTGAACAGATGCAAAAGTATACATGCCTACAGCAGTATGAAGAATATAATCTAACATCAACATTAATCATCATCATAAACATGGTGAAAAGGCTTGGGAAATTAGATATTAAATAGATCAACTCAATACCATATTATTTGATAGCTATTTTGTACATTTAGTTTTTTTTTTTAATATTCTATGTTGAAGTATTTCTGTACCTCACCCTGCTGTTAAAATGATTTAATATTTGATAGTCAGAATCTTGAGAGGTCCTTCTTTTTATTTATAAGAAAGAACCAAAATATGCATCTTATTATTATAGCAACACTATTCTTTTAATAAATATAATGTAGCAAAAATAATGAAAAAATGACAACACACTATTGCCATTGTCTATTGCATGCATTTTTATTTGGAGAATAAATTCCAATTCTTTTTCAAACATTTCCTTCAAGACCTTTTGCTAATTTTAATATAAAAGTTGTCTTTGGAGGAATCTAATAAGCTATGAAATGCCTTGCTAACATAATAGGGAATTTTGCTCATGAAAGAGAAATCAATTGTTAACAACCTGGGGTCTCCTTGGGCAGAGGTGGGCTGCTGAGGGCTCGCAGGGGCTCGGGAGATCCCCTAGCTAACATTCTGAGAGGCTCAGAGAGACCCCAATAACCTCAGAAAGACTAGAATAATAAACCAACACTTTTTTGAGGCTTTTTTCCTTTCTGGGAATTCAAACGAGAGCATTTCACAGCTCGTAAAAGTTAGATAAAGCTCTTGCAGAGGGAGAGCCATTGAGAAAATCAGATAACATAGGCACTAGACTCTGAGGGGATTAATTCCCAAATAATAAGAATTCATATAACTCACCAGAAACTCCACTAAGACTCCAAGATCCCTCTCACAGTCACTGCTATTAAGCTTGGTTTCATCCAGTCTTTTATTTAAATATTAAATGCATGAAATAATACACAACTTTTTGGTATATTATCTTTTTTGAGGTAATTAGGGCAAAGAAGCAATGTCGAGTTGACCACACCCATCCAGCCATGCCCACCCAGCCAGTCATTAGGGCAGAGAGCCCCTTGTTGATCAGCTATGTCTTCTTTTGTTGCCCTGCACAGGAGAACGAAGCTGGAAAGCAGATTGGTAGGGTGGGAAAGGGAATGGGATTTTGCAGTAACCTTCCCCCAGGAAATGGGACGGAATGGGGATTTTGCAATATCCTTCCCCTGCCACACCCAGCAAGCCATGTCCACCAAGCCACACCCACAGAACCAATAGTAAAAAATTTTTGAATCCCACCACTGCATCTAACCCAGGATTCTGTGCTACTCAGTGATCCACCATGCACAACTGAGAAGCTCATAAGAAAGGCAGAAGTCTGGCCTTCCCTCTACTGTTTTTGTTTCTTACCAGTAGTATTTAAGTAATGCTGTCATGGCTAATTCTGGAGGTAGAGTACATACATCATAATTAATCAAAAGTGTTAGACTTGTCCTCCATGGATTTGCTAACTCTTCCATTGAACCCATCAAAATTGTATGCTTCTAAGATCCAGCACAAAAGACAAAATCTTTGTCCATCTGTCTATCCATCCACTCTCTCGTCTGTCTGTCTATCTATCTATCTATCTATCTATCTATCTATCTATCTATCTATCTATCTATCTATCTATCTATCTATCTATCTATCTATCTATCTATCTATCTATCTATTATTTATCTTTTTTCTCTCTGCTCATGTTACCCAGCAAGTGAAGGCATTTATAGGGGCCACTATACTTTTAATAACATCTATATGTCCTTTCATGCCCGGATAGAAGATTTAGAATGTGCTTTAGCAAGTAAAATGCATTAGGGAATTCATCTGGCAGGTTTAGCAAGATAACTGTGGTAACCCAGAGCCATTGCAAACCACCTTTGGTGTATAAATCATAGCTTGCTTGGTTGAGTATTACCAGAGAACAGTGTTCCCTGCTGCTAACAAGGGAAAACCTGAGCTGCATTTTATAAAAGGTTCCCTCCAGGAGAAGATGAAATGTTTTAGGATAAGATCATTTTGCCTTACCAGGTGGAAACACTGGAAGAAATATCCTCTTCTGGCTTGAATTATGAATGTATGGACTGAAAAATCCATTCTAATGACTGGTTACTTTAGGCTTCCATTGATCACTTTCTCAGACTGGCAGCTTTTCCGCAGGATATAATTTCATTCCATATGCAGATGGTTTGCTGGAAACAAGGCTTCCTGTGCTTCCATGTGCACCTCTTTGTTTCAGGTTCAGGCCAACTCACCGCAGCCAATTTACCATGGGACAACTCACCATGGCCAATTTGCCACAGAACAGGAGTTACGCTAATATTAGAAAGGGTGGGATATAATCATTTTAAAAAAGGATGCTAACGGAGGGACAAAAGGAAATGTGAATGACAAAAATTAAAATATATATTTTAATGATTTTAAATAATTAATTAAATAATTAAACTGAATTGTTCTGCAGCGAGTTGTCTCACAATGAATTGGCCATGGACATTGGCAAGGGTGAGTTGCTGTGGTGAATTGGCTGTGGCTAATTGGCCAAGGCCAATTGGCCACAGCGATTTGGCGGCAGCGAATTGATCCATTCTGTTTGTTTCATAAACAGCTTAGTATGTTTATTTCTCATTTGCCTAATGTAGGACTTCATGGACATCACTGTATAGTTTTCTTGGCAGCAACATAGAAAATATTTGCAATTGCTGTCTTCTGGATTCCATTCTCATTCTCTCTCTCTCTTTCTCCCTCCCTCCCTTCCCCCCTCTCTCCCTTCCTCCCCCCCTCTCTTTCTTTTTCTATTATGGCATATACTTTTGACATTTCCTGGAAGAAATTATCCTACTTCAGACATGTACTAGCTTTCTGGAAAAGAATCTAATTCTGGGAAAGGTGGAAGGAAAAAGAAAAAAAGAATGACCAGCAGCAAGAACGGTAGCTTCATTTGAAATTACAGTGAGGGCACCATTGCAAGAACTGAAATACCAAGTTATAGTTAAATAAATATGGAGAAACTCTATCTATGTGGTCATTAGGCATCATAGAATCATCGTACAAATCTTGGAGGCCTTCTAATCCAATCCCCTGCCCAAGGCAGGAGTCTTTTTATCATCCTTGATAAATGGTTGTCCAACCTTTTCTTGAAAATCTCCAGTGATACAGCACCTGCAATTTCTGAAAACAAGTTGTTTTACTGATTAATTGTTCTCACTGTCAAGAAATTTCTCCTTAGTTCTGCATTGGATCTCTCTTTAACCATTTTCCACCTGTTACTTCTTGTCCTGCCCTCTGGTGCTTAGGAGAATAAGTCTCTTCTCTGAGACAATAGGGGAGGCGGTGGCTCAGGGGCTAAGATGCTTAGCTTGTTGATCAGAAAGGTCAGCAGTTTGGTAGTTTGAATCCCTAGCACTGCATAACGGAGTGAGCTCCCATTACTTATCCCAGCTTCTGCCAACCTAGCAGTTCAAAGGATGTAAAAATGCAAGTAGAAAAATAGGGACCAGCTTGAGTGGGAAGGGAACAGCATTTCATGTGCCTTCAGCATTTAGTCATGCTGGCCACATGATCATGGAGACGTCTTCAGACAGCGCTGGTTCTTTGGCTTTGTAATGGAGATGAGCACCGCCCCCTAGAGCCAGAAATGACTAGTACATATGTATAAGGGGAACCTTTACCTTTACCTTTACCTGAGACAGTCCCTCAAATATTGGAAGACTGTTATCATGTCACCCCTAATCCTTCTGTTTGTTAGGGTAGACATAGGTAAACGTTCATCATACAGTTTAGCCTCCAGACCCCTTATCATTTTTGTTGCTCTTCTCTGAAATGATTTAATGGGACATAATGAATCAATCAATTTCCCATCCATACCCTTCCATCCATCTAGCTGGAACTATATCTTCCCCCAAAATATGGCATGCATGATTTCCAATGTTCCCTTAACCATTCTATGCTTTTTCTCTTATCAGTCCCTGAACTGATTGGGATTCATTAAAAAAAACTATTGCAGTCCCTATTGTTAACATTCAGTATTACAATGAATATTATAGTTTCCAAAACATCAAAAAGAATGTCCTATAAACTCTACCAAGTATTGTTTTGCCTGTTGTGTAATCATTATATTTTTTTAAGAAAAGAATTTTATACAATAAGGCAATTCTGTTTAATATGTCCTAGAAATGAAGCAAAATAGTTTATTATTCCTATTCTCTTAACCAGCCATAGACTGGAAGAGGCCATAAAGGATACAAAGCAAGAACACACCTTGTTAATATAATTTGCATTACATACTCATAAACCATTTCATAAACTCCAAAAATTCAATTGTACTGAAAGAGCATAATGGTCAAGCAACCAAACTGAAAACAGCTACCAGGTTCCAGAATTAATAGCACAATGAATGCAATGCTCTGCCTATAATAAACCTATTCAGATATAAATTATAGGAGACTAGATGGAATGTTTGTTGAGCAATAAAGATTGCAGCTGTACATGCAGAATTGAATGGAATTTATTATAAAATTGTGCGGAGGAACCTAAACACTTGCAACAAATTGATGAGAGTGCATTGTGGGTGCTGAGATTTTTAGCCAAAGGATTCACAAATGATTTAGATATAATGACTCAGAATCCCCTGAAGCCAAGGGAAAAGGAAAGAAAACAAACAAATAAACAAACAAATGAATAACCTAGTTATTTTTGGAAGGCCGGTAGCAATGGTATGTTAATTTGCAATCTTTAAATTGGTCAAATAAAGTGTTTTTCTTCTGAAAGTGTTGATTAAAGAGTAGGGTTAGCTCAAATGAAAGACAGTCAACATGGCAAAAATAATATTTCTATGTTTTTTTAAATTTTTGTTTCAGAAAGGGATGTATAAAGTATTTGTTTGAAATATAGTGTTTTTGGCTCAGGCAACAAAGGAGAATCAGGATGGCTGTGTTTCTCACAGCAATTTAACCAAGTAAGTACAAAAAAAACATAGCAGCTGCAATTGCACAACTACTAAACTTGGTTATTTTTAAGCTTGTCCAGCTTTTTGTGGCTTAGCGTGGAATGTCAAGCCAGCCTGTTTGATTAATGTGTGGTTCAATGCTGATTCAGAACTAAATTTATAAAGATTTGAAAACAAACCAGATGACTCAAATAAAACGCGTTCCTCACACTTCTCAAATGTGTGCCCTCTGTGATGTTAAAGGGTAGCTAAATGAAAATTTATTAAATAATGAATTTTTAAAATACTCTGATAGGTTTTCATGAACACAGCATACTGATTCAATTAATCACAGTTAAGCAGACCAGGACTACTATAATGTGTGGCTACAGTCATCTTTCTAAAGGGAAGAGTCTAACAATGAATCATTCGGGAATGTCTTCCAGGCTTCTATGTTCGTCCATACAAAGTTTACATCTATAGACAGTCTCACGGAATGAAGGCGAATATAGGTGTCCCAGGATAATGTTGCAGGATTTAATCTGGGTCAATCACTGGGACCAGAGGTTTTGTCTTCTGAGCTTTCAGATCCAGGCTGGAGCCCATCTTCAGAGAACTTCTCTCTAGCAGAGTCTGGGCTTTGGGTTGTTCTGTGTGTAGTATTTATATGGTGCCTGTAGTATGTGGCTTTTTAGATGTTGATTGGGGTATTGATGGCTGGCTATTAAATCAGCCAACAACTGTGGGCTGTTGTTTGTTTGTGCTGCCAAGCCCTTGCCTTCTAAATACTTGATAAGCTGGGGGTAAATCAGCACTCTTGTTGACTGACGAAGGGGGCCATTTCCCCGGCTTCAATCACTTCCTTGGCTGTTTTTGTGCCTCTCATCCAACAATCTTAGTAGCTGCAAAATTGAATGTATGTCCTTCTTATAGGCAGCCTGCTCATAGGTGGCAAGTACAATTACACCTTCAATCCATTGAATAAATGGGGCCATACCTTTATCTTTCCAATTCTGCAATTTAAGTGTTTTAACCATAGTAAGGACATGAAAAATCCATTTATGTTGTCGGAGGGTTCCAACTTCCAAATTCTAACTACTAAGTATATGGCTGTTTCCTGAATAAACTCTTAATGTGTACTGGATAACCTGGAATCTGCTACAGAGATAAAAAGATACACTTCTAGTTCCCATTTCTTCATTATGCATAATTTTATACACTTTTGCTATGGCATTTCTTTCTCACTTGATTCCTCCCTGCTCCAAAGTAGTATAGCGTATTTACTTTTAAAATGTTGCAGTGACTTACATGGCATTTAGATTGGCAGTAGCTTAGCCAATGACTTCCCTTGCTCATGTGCTGTAATGGAATGCATGGATGACCTTGAGGAAAGAGGGGAAGAGATGCTGTCTAGGAACAGAATTCTTTATTGGCCAAGTGTGGTTGGACACCCAAGGAATTTGTCTCAATGCAAATACTCGTACATAAAAGAAAAGATACATACATGAGTCAAGAATCATAAGGTACAACATTTAATGATAGTCATAGGGTACAACAAGCAATCAAATGATACTAGGAAACAGTCCATATAAATCATAAGGATACAAGCGACAAAGTTACAGTCATACAGTCACAAGTGAGAGGGGATAGGTGATATAGAGTGATGAGAAGTTTAACAGTAATAGTAGTGCAGACTTTGTAATAGTTGAACAGTGTTGAGGGAATTATTTGTTTAGCAGAGTGATGTCTTTGTGTGTAGTTGTTCTGGTGTGCAGTGCTCTATAGCATTGTTTTGAGGGTAGGAGTTGAAACAGTTTATGTCCATGATGTGAGGGGTCTGTCTATTTTCACAGCCCTCTTTTTGACTCATGCAGTATACAGGTCCTCGATTGAAGGCAGGTTGGTAGCAATTGTTTTTTCAATCAGATAAGAGAAGCAGGTGCCCCCAGTGGCTTAACAGAGGAAGAAACTAAGTAAGGACACCCAGTAGTGGAACAAGCAATTAAATGTGGAAGGCAAGAAATTTGTCCTTTCAGACTTGCAAGATTCTATTCATGTAGCCTTACAATAAAGTAGATTGACTTCATCTAGTCATGTTTCCTATCTAGGTTTGATTCAGGAAGGCTGACATCTCTTGCTTGCAAAAACATTGTGCAGGAGATTGGCTCAGGATGAAAATGCTCAGTTGCTCTCCTTCTCTCTCCATGCCCCCCTGTCTCTATCTCTTTCTGAATGTCAAGATGAAGGCCTTGCAATAAATGTGATGAGTTATGAAACTCAAGTGCTTCAGTCAATCTGCCTGTTCCAGGATCCTAAAAACTAATATTTTTTAAGGAAGACTATATTTCCAAGCCAGTAGCATACTAAAACCATTCAAACTCCTATAAAATGTTAACCTTCCTGTGAACCCATTCATTTTCCATGCTGCGTTCCCACTGCCATGTCTATCTTTTGGGAAAGGCAACAACATTCCTTGCTAAAACAGGCCACGCAACTGGCGCTTGCCAATTCTTGCAGTTCATAAAGTATGCATTATTAAAATACTGGCCTTCAAATATTCCGGTAGAATTATTTGCTTCCAGAGAAATGCTGTTTGCTATTCAGTTACAATAGCTAACCACAGCTAAAAATACTCCTATTTCATACCAAAAAATGCATAAGAAGAAATCAGTTCTTTATCAGTTCAATTCATACAGCACATCAGTTCAGGTTTTTCAGAAGTAGTCTCTTTTGCTATGGCCAAAACAGTATCCTCACATTCTGATTTGACCCCACTTAAGAAATGAATATTTGAATGAAGCTTTGCTCTAGTTAAGGATTATATTATGATGGTTATGATTATTACTATTAAGGATCATATTTCATCTATCATAGCCAAACAAGTTCATAGTTAAAAATCTAAAAGAAATGAATGCATTGTAAAATCAGTAACAATGTGCAAAGAAACTGAATAAGTAAACTAAGACAAATGTGCAACATATAATTCTAATAAGCAAATATTTAAACTATTATCAAGCACACCAGCGGAGAGAGAGTATTTTTTTTCAAAAGAAAAAAAGCACAAAAGGGATTCTTATTTTTCAAGAAAAAATTGAACCAGGCCGTATATAGTTTTACCAGCAATCTGCTGTAAATCTATATAAACAGATTTTGAACAAAGCTATGTTGAATCTAAGTTCACATGTTGTGCTGTAATAACAGCAAAATTTTTGGGTTTGATTTAGAAATTACTGTCATTGTAGTGTCAAACCACCACACAAAGTTTAACATGTATAAATATGCCAATATATAAACATGCTTATCAAACATATTTCCACAAATATTCCTCAGTCCACTCTCCTTTGTTGAAAATTGCTTTTAGAAAATCTGTCATATTGCAAGAACATTGATTAAGTGCTTTATTCTGAGGTTTACACTGTCAATCATATTATTAATAATAATAACAGTTTAATTTCACATAATTGCAAATTGGAATATTAAAGCTTTTGCCACTTGAATAACAGATGGTGAGCCAGCAAACAGAAAAAGATTGTCAGCAGATAAATGTAAAATGTGGCTGCAAGGAAGCCCAAAAGCAGTTGCAAAATTGAGATTTGTCTCAATTAAATTTGATAGATGAAGCACATGCACTAGCAAACTAAAGACCGATTGGAAATGTTCTAGATATGAACTGTCCAAAGCACTAATATAAAACAAGCACTAACATCCTTTCCTTGAAAAAGTGACTCTTTGGCATACATAGTAAGATCAGGTTACACTATAAATGTTATAAATGTACACACAATAAACCTAAAAAAATTTTAAACCATGTCTTTCTTCATTAACATCAATTACTGAGGAGCTGCCAAATACCCTTATATCACCCCTTTCCTAAATCCCAAGTGGTTGGGGAGAGCTTGGGGGCAGGTGGTCACAGTAACATGATTGTGTGAGCCTTGCAATCAGTAGATTTAGCTCATCTAAATCTGTCTGGCTTATCTGGGAGGGCTGACACTGATTGAGATTCTTTTGTAGTTCTGGGCAAAAACATCAAACATGCATAAATAGATTTGGAAATGATGATATGACCAGATTGAAGCTGTAGGGTAAATTGTGTGTCAGAGGTCCCTGCATTGAAAGCCCAAAAGGCCTGTGTTTAAGAAAGATACTGTCAGGCACAAGAAATCAGGAACCAAGGTTGATCACATGAGTATAAATTTAATTCATGCTAGTTCTCTAACAAGAATTTGAACTACTAAATTGGCAGTAGATAAGATTCAACAGAAGATAAGATTCAATAGAATTCAAGGGGACTTAACTTAGATCACTTGTGGGCACAAAATGACTCCTAACAAATGATGCTCAGACTTGGGCTCAGACTGGTCATCTCGTACAGCTACATACAGTTGGAACATGAAATGTAAGAATCAAGAACTGAAACAAATTAAAGAATTGTTAAAGTGGAAATGAAATATAAATCAACAGAATAACAGAGTTGGAAGAGACCTTGGAGGTCTTCTAATCCAAACCCATGCTCAAGCAGGAGAACTTATACCATTCTGGACATATGACCATCCAATATCTTCTTTAAAACCTCCACTGGTGTAGCACCCACAACTGAGGCAAACCATTCCACTGATTGATTGTTGGCACTTTCAGGAAATTTCTCCTTAATTCTGGATTGGATCTCTCTTTGATTAAGTTTCTATCCATAAATTCCATAATACATGAAAGTTTTAGGAGTAAGTAAGTAGACCGTAAGGGGGTGTTCTAAATCAAAAGATTATCTGATATATTGTTCAAAGCATGCAATGATATAAAGGAATGGAGTGGTGATCACACTGAAGTACATTACTAAGCAAGTGCTCAACTATAAGCTAATAAATGACATAGTCATATCAATAATCCTTGAATAATTAAATTAGCAAATATTCAGGGAATCCCAATATAATACAAATAGCAGAGCCTGGAGTTATGAGAATGTTCTCTTAATAGAGTTTTGCAAAGAAAATTCTTTATTTATTGCCAATACTTGCTTTAAGCAACATAAATGTAGATTCTTCATCTGGTTATCATTGGATGCATTGGAATCCAATCAACTCAATAATAAGAAACAGGAGAGCAAGAATTGTAATCTAATCAGCCATGACCATGAGATGCAGATTGTGGAATTTTTGGTGTCAAATATTTGGGCTAAACTTAAAAAAATTGAAGGAGTAGACCACAAACTTTCACCTGGAGGACATAATACATGATCAATGTAAGAAAGACATTTAGTAAACGTAACCCTTGTAAAATACAACCTGAGGAGACAGAGTTAGAGGTAATAGATATTATGAAAACTGAAGCAGAAAAAATATTGCCAAAATTTAAAGAGTAATGATCCAAAGAACTATAGACAAAAGCCTTGGGCAACAAGAAGGTTATACGATGACTGAACACAGACGTAGAAGATCAAGCAATAAAAGACAAAGAAAAAACTCAATTAAGAAATAAAGAAAAATAACAGGAATAGGAAGATGATAAATCTCTACCAGAAAGTGAAGTATAACAGTTAATAGGCCAATTGTCAAATAGGAAAGCACCAAGCTCAAATGAAATAACCTCTGAACTGTTTAAAAATGCATAATATGGGACAGTTAACATTTATTAATCTGAAAATATGGAACAAGATTACATGACTTGATTGAGAAAAATCAGTATATTTATCCATGCAAGAGAATGTACAATTTGTTGAAATGTTGCACTAATTCCTCAGGAAATCAAACTTTTCCTGAAGTTCTTACAAAGGATAAATGAACATGTACATTTCATGAAAGGCAAAAAGACATACTTTAAGAGAGGTAGTAAAAGATGGATAAGAGAAACAGCAAAATGATATAAGAAAGTTTTCTTTTCATTTATTGGCTTCATCAAAAGCTGGATGGTGTAGATCAGGGGTGTCAAACTGGTGGCCCACGGGCCAGATGCATTATGTGAACGCCATGCCCACCCCAGCTCTGCGAATGGGAAAAATGTCATGAAATGTCACATGATGACAACATGACACTGTGAGTTTGACATTTGTGGTGCAGATCATACCTTGAATAGCTAGTGTATCATGACCACTTTGTATGCTGAAACAGCTGAGAACTTTTACAGTGAACAAGAAGAAACTGAATGATTCAGAATAGCAAAGAAATGAGACTACATCTGTTTGACATGTAGCAAATATATTATAAATGTGACAGAACTGGAAGGAATATTAGTAGTAATAGGAGGGCCAAACATTCATAATTTAATATGTTGCTAGCCAAAGATAAAAAAAAATACTTAAGAAGGATTGCAATGTAAAAAAAATGGAAAGTGAAATATTCAGGTTAATACTAAATATTGAGAAGGCAAAGATAATGTCACCCAATATGATACATGAGCTTCCAGTTGACAGCAGAAACAGTGACAATAATAGTTTGTTTTCCTGGCTTAAGCACAGATAGAGACAGACAGTATACCAGAGAAATAAACAGGATATTAATTCTACGAAAGAAGGCAATGATAAACTAAGAGAAGATTGCAAAGGATAAAAATATTTTTATGACAGCAAGAATCAGAATAGTTAAACCTAATGGTTTTTCTAACAGCTGTGAAAGCTGGCTAGATATACTGTATAGCTGTGAAAGCTCAAGAATAAGAGGACTGATGCTTTTGAATTATAGATTTAGAGTATTGTGAATTATCAGGAATGATCTGGACCAAATAAAGGCTGACTTTTTTCTCAAAGCAGTGACCTGCCAGAAGAAATCCACATATTTTGGAGCATGGGGTGCAAAAAGGTTGATGGCGCAGAAAGAACTCAGCTTTTCAGGGGTTGAGAGAAGGAGGAAAATAGGAAAAAAAAGATAACATAGCTTGGCTAGGGAGTCAACTTATTTTCCAAAGCAGCAGAAAGCAAGACAAGAAGCAATGGATGGAAGCTAAACAAAAAGAGAAGTAACCTAGAACTAAGGAGAAATTTCCTGACTGTGAGAACAATCAACCACTGGAACAACAGAAGTTGCCTTCAGAAGTGGTGGGTGTTCCAACACTGGGACTTTTAAGAAGGGACTGAACAACCATTTGCTAAAATAGTATAGGGCTTCCTGCTTGAGCAGAGGCTTGGATTATAAAACCTCCAAGGTTCCTTCCAACTCTTATATTCTGCATTCTGGATCAAAGATGTCCATGAGAGATCTACTGTTGCTCACAACAGCTCAAGGGAATGATCCATGACTCTATAGTAGCATGGAGATGACTCCAACTTGTTAGCACCTAACAAACTAACTTCCTGCTATTGTATCCAAGAAATTTAGTCCTTAAGTAAAAAAGGAAAACAGCCCATTCTTTTCAACACTTCTCTGCAGAATGAAATAAAATCATGCTTGTGGTGATAAAAGCGAAGGAATGAAAACAAGTACTTCTGTATCCCAGCCAAATAAAATTCATAAATTCCCATTAGAATCTTGTACTTTTTGTAATCAAGTACTTCCAGCTATTCTTGGCTCCTGTTGATGCAATTAACTTGAGCTTCAACAGCTTGCATTGCTTCCATGGAAAAAGAAATGCACTTCTTTTTTATTACTGGTGTTAATATCACAGTATGGTTAAACCTGCTATGCAGAAACTACAATCAAAATTAGATGGTTGCTCATTAAGCTGAAATGAATTGCATTCTTTCAGATGTGGTGACTATCTCTTGGGAATGTCTTATATTAAAATGATCTTCAGTAGAAAATTGAGGAACAATTGTGTGCTCTGTAGTTTTCTTCAGAGAAGTGGAAAAATCTATTGTTAAACTACTGAAATATCATTTAATAATATTCATATTATTGTACAAATATGGGCAAATCAGCCTGTAATTTTTTAATGATATCATATACTAATTCATAAATCTGTTCGAGCCTGTTCCCTATCCATTAGATTTTCAATATCTTGAAAATTACATTATTGGAATGTATTTTTCCATAAAATGCAAAATTTCTGATATTAAATACTGAAGTATGCAAATTAATATATCACAGCATACATAGGTTCCCAAAATACATTTTGCACATATTTATTTCACTTAATATAGATTCTTTCTATAAAAAGCTCAAACCAATAACAACAACAACAACAACAACAACAATAATAATAATAAGTAGTAGTAGTAGTAATAGTAGTAGTAGTAGTAGTAGTATTTGTTCCTCATAACAATCAGTGAGATAGTCCAAGTGATGAGCTGGTGATTGGTGCTGATGAATGTCATGGACAGAGAGAATATTATTATCTCAAATTATTCAAAGTTAAAAATAATGTTGCTTTGCAAATTATGATACTTTCAGAAATTATCTATAGAAGAAGAACAGACCAAGCGGTGTGTATATGTATAGTTAAGCACATCTTCAGTTTAGAGTCATTGTTTTCCCACAAAGACTTCAAGTCCAACCTCTCTTGAAGCTATACACAAGAATCTAGTCAACTACAGTTCAACATGAAATTGGTGCCAGGTAAGGGTCAATAGAATTAAAAAAAGAGTTGAACTTGGAGTACTTGTAGGAACACAGTGACTCTAAACTTATGATGTGCTTAACTCCACCCTCCAGCTCTGCCTGATCTTTCCTACACGATGTGATAGTATTCTTAAAGTGGATATAATGAAACTAGGGATAAATTTGATTCTAATTTATGCAATAAAAATCCTAAGAAATCAGGAAGATTTTATTTATTAAAATAGATAACAATTTTCATGAAATTACAATAGACTACATTTGCAGGGGTAATGCTGAAAGTACAATGTTTGTCCCAGCTTAGTCACGTGAGAACTTTCTGAGAAAAAAAGATTCACATACTTGAGAGGAGTTTTACTATTAAGAAAGTATATGCATGCAATTATTACTCATTTACAAAACCTGAGGTCATCCAATTAAGTTGATTGGTGGTAAGAGGAAAGGAAGTAATGTCTTGTGAAACATATAGTTACATCAGAGAGTTCTTGACCACGTGATAGTTGTAGAGAGGGCCTCCAGTTTACATGGCAATAAAAGATAAATTATACACAACACATAAACATTATTTTGCTACTGGAGATTGAAATCTAAAAAAGTGTATTATTTTCCTAACATTAAGATGATTCCATTTCCACATTAATTCATAATTTTTAAGAACCCATGAAAAATCATTCATGAGTTGGCATACAGTTTCTCATTTCTAACATTTTTGTATCCATCTTTCAGTGTACATATCTCTTGTGAGCAATTTCCCTAATATCTTCTGTTCCCCATCGCAGGGATGTGAGATGTTTCCTCTTGTACTAGCTAGTGTAAACATTAATGAGCCTCTGAAGTATTTGGTGATTTTCCAACTGTAGCATTCACATGTTTTCCCATTTACTTATGCTTTTTAAATGCAGATAATAATGTTAATAATGGTATCCACTAGCCATTTTTAGAAATACATTTTGTTCATGTAGAGAAACCACAGGTTCAGGACCAAAAGGAGACATGTACCTACTCTTAATCAAATCTATATAAGATCCTAGTCTAATGTAGTAACAGAGATGAGAAATTGCCTTGCTTCTAAATCAACAGTGCATTGCATACATGAGATACATTCACCACATCAAACATGCAATATTAAAAGAAAAAGGAAGGCAACCAGGGGCTTTAATATCACTGGGGACTTTCAATAAGAGACTTGACAGCTCTTTGTCAAGAATGGTCAGGAGTTTCAAACTTGACAATTTTAAGACTTGTGGACATCAACTCCCAGAATTCCTCCTCCAGTCATGTTAGCTTAGGAATTCTGGGAGTTGAAGTCCACAAGTCTTAAAATTGTCAAGTTTGAAGACTCCTGGTCTAGGATCTTCTGCTTGAACAGGGATGAACTAAAAGACCTCCAAGGTCCCTTCAAACCCTAATATTCTCTTTAATAGGAACACACAAATCATCACTTCAAAGTTTTCCCTTATTTGTTTGTGGCCAACTAAAAATGGGGAAAAGTTGGAAGGACCTCAGTTATTCTGCATTCTACCCCAACTATACCTCTTATCACAAGAGAATACAGATTTGCAAAGAACCTGGGTGGGGGGGTGTCTTCTAATCCAATTTTTTGATCAAGCAGGAGATCCTATACCATTTCAGGAAAATGGCTGTCCAGTTTCTTCTTAAAAACCTCCAGTTTTGGAGCACCCATAACTTCTGAAGGCAAGCTTTTCCACTGGTTAATTCTTTCTCACAATCAGGAAGTTTCTTCTAAGTTCTAAGTTAGTTCTTTCTTTGATTAGTTTCCATCCATTGCTTCTTGTCCTGCCTTCTGGTGCTTTGAAAAATAGGTTGACCATCTCTTCTTTGTAGCAGCCCCTCAAATAATGGAACACTGTTATCACGTTTCCCCTAGTCCTTCTTTTCACCAGACCAATTCCTGAAACCATTTTTCATAATAACAGTAATAAGAAAAGAATGACAAAATGTTATTGCTTCCAGAGCTCTCTCTTTTTAAACTGTTCCTGTAATAAATGTTTTTATTAAAAGAAATATATCCTTAATACAGATCCTTCTATTTCTTAGATGTTTTTGGATACCACCAGTTTTAGATGCTTCTTTTGGAAATTGCATGTTTGTGACTCTGTGCAAGGTTTTGAGTGCAGAAAACACTGTGCTTTTCATACAGTCAAAAACTGAATTTTGATGGCTGGTAACATTTGGATCCCATGGAAACATGGTCCAAGCTCCTTGACCTGCCTTCCTTCTCTAGTTCCCTTCCCATCCTGATTTAGACCAGCTGGTCACTGAACAATGAGGCACACAATTTGCCATCCACGAATCCGTATGTGTTGACCAATTTCCAAGGAAGTGCCTCTGAGTTTGGGATCGAAAAGATTTTACAAGGAAAGAAGGAACAGAGAAATTCTCCACCCTCCTAGAGTACGCATTTCGTGCTGGTGGTTAAAATACATACTTTTTGGATTCTAATGTCTAACTTTCCAAGGAGTACCCAGCTGAAAACCCCAGGGAATTTTATATAGTGCATGTTGTCAGTATTTTAATCATCCCCAGCTGTCAAAACGCTTGTAACCCGCCACTTCTATTTAAAATGTGTCTTCTAGGCATAAAATAATTAAAGGTACAGGACCATAAGGTAGGTTTAGAGCCACTGCAATGTGACAAAAGCCTACATATGAAAGGCATTATTCCTGGAAGTTTTAAATATAAATTTTGTTTTGTCAGAAGGCTGCAGGGCACACATTTTCTATACTGTCAGGCTTGATAGTAACAATATTTATATTTCAAATAAAAAGATTAAATTGCAATCTGATGTGTTTCTGGTTTTTCATATGGATTGAACCAGTGTATCATAGTGTTTCACATCTGGGTATCACCCAAACTTTCTTATTTTTCTCCCCTTTTTCCCCCCTCCCTGTCTGCTGACACCGTTTCTGCTTTTTCTTACAGTATTAAGTCTTGCACTGTCAGTCCCTGAATTGAAATAATGAGGCTAAGCTACATAATGGTGTGTATGTATGTAGGTGGAGGAGTATATATGTTTTAGTTTGTTTTGCTTCCTCTACTTCCCTCTGTCTTACTGGAAAATTCCCTCCTCCTAAATCACAGAAGCAAGTATCTGAAACAGCATTTAATTCCTTTTAATATCTTTTCTCTCGTTCTCATCCTCTCTTTTAAGAGTTTGAAATTTATTTGGGCAGTAAATTTATTTACCATCTATCTTACTGTGGGGCTACTCTAGGTGTCTTACAAAAATAAAAACAGAAGGGAAAGGAAGTGTAAACATAACAGTATCTATGGAGATTCTCAGCCATCCAGGTCATGGTTGTCCCAAAGGTGCTTTTTAAGAAGGCAGCTGGCCTTTGTTTTTTTCCTTGAAGACATTTTGCTTCTCATCCAGGAAGCTTTTTCAGTTCTGATTGAAAAACTGGAGAAGCTTCTTGGATGAGAGGTGAAACGTCTTTAAGGAAAAAAAACAAAGGCCAGTTGTCTTTTGAAAAAAACACCTTTGGGACAAACAGAACAGTAGTAAAGTAATGGAACTATAGATTAAACGATAAAAAAGAAAACAATGAGAATATGGTGATGGGAGAGTAAAAGATAGGAGGGTGGGCAAGAAGAGAGCAAAGGGGGAGGTAGGTTTAAAATTTATAGGATAACTTCATGGAATGTTTCAGCTCTAAACACTGCACTGACATCATATCAAAAGTATTATTTAATGGGTTCAAAGCTTAACAAATGTAATATTTTGACTGCAAAATCTGGTGGGTGCTTTCAGCCCATAGTGTTATGTAGATAGATTTAGAGATAGATCTAGATTTATATGGATTATTTTTAAAAACAGAAAAATAAATACGAATTAGCTAGAATTAATTACAACGGTTCTGGTTCTTCAGGCTGGATTCACACTTTGTGGTAAGTTATGATGCGTTTCCATCATAATTTATTGAAGATGCTATGAAGGACTATTTAGTGCATAAGACTATGCCATAAACCACAGCTCTTAAGTCACATTGGTTGAATTTGCACATTACGATAAACTAGAATCAAACTGGAGGTTTAATGCAAAGGACTAACTTCAGCGTCATCATGAAACTGTTGGCTTTGTGTCTAAAGTCTAAAGTGGGATCTCAGGTGGTATATATATGCCATGTCTCCAAGGAGCTGTCTTCAGAAGGATTTGAAAATGAAGTAATACGTATATCATGGAAAAGTGGAAAGTGCTGTATACTCAAAACACGGCCAAATCTATAGCTGTAGAAAATAAACAAATATTGTTTTCAGATCTGCCAGAAACAATATGCTTAGTGCAATATTATTAACAAATTTTACTAAATCCTATTGAGACCAAAAAATAAAAATAAAAATGGATAACTTTGGCAAGAATCCTAAACTTTATTTGCTGGTCTCTCAGGAGTGCATAATTGTTGGTGAGTTCACTATGTATGCATGAAATGGGAAATAAGTTATGATCAAAGCAGAAATTGGAACATGGGTTGACGTCCAGATTGCTACAAAAATATATCTTTATCTTTGGGTCGTGACATTATGATGCAGCATCATTTATTCTTGAGGACAGGATTTTATCTGAACACAACAGTTGGTTTTGATGAATTGGGTAAACCTGCCACAATGACTCCTCCTTCTCCTTCCTCCTTATGCACGACCACCAGGAAGAGATCAAAAGAATTTGTATTTTTTATTATTATTTTCAGTTCACTGAACAAATGAAATCTGACATTGTCCTGATTTGTACAGCATGCTGAACTTTAATTCGTGCAACTAAAATGGATTAAATAAGCTTCAATTGGCTAGGTTCCAAGACATAAACAAAGAGCCCACATTACAGCTTGATTGGATGCACAGACCTATTGTGGAACCAGTATAAACTTAATCTTAATGGGTTGCATGAACCCCGGGATTCAAAGTGAACTGGACAGTGTTTAATTCAAACAAACCTAGATCAACTATGATATTTGAAGTTTGGGCCAAAGAATGAAGTCTATTTATTTGGAAATTATAATGGAAGCTTCTGATTCTCCTACTTACCTTTGAATTGGAAGAAAAGAATGCAGGTTTCTAAATGTACACCTTCACTTTAGTGAAAAAGCATCACTTGTTTTAGCATTTAGCAAATAGACAAATTTTAATTGGAATAAAAATAATTGAACTTAAATCAGCTTATTGGATATATTAGTTTTATGATTATATCAAAATATGAAACAAAAATAAAGTGCAGAATATAAGTCTATGGTAAAATAAGTAAAAGGAAAGCACAACATACATATTTGCTAAATATAAAGAATCAATTTTCAGGCAAATACATGGCCTTTATAGGGTTAGATATCATGAATTAAGTCAGTGAGGTTAGTATGATTACTTCGCATTTAAGCATCCCATGTTATGTTAAAAATTATATTTGGTGACAATTTGATGGTTTTTAGGACTCTCTAAAAAAATTATATCCGCGGTTTTCAGAGGCTACAAACATCCTTGTAGCTACAGTTGTACAACAGTGTTACATTCTAAATCCAGTTTTGAAAATCATCAATCAGAATTTAGGGAGGCAAAAAAAATGCATCATATATTTCTAAAGTGATGAAGTGTTGTAATATACCAAACCAGACTTGATTGCAACCAGGGGTGGGATTCAAAATTTTTAACAACCGGGTATATAGGCGTGGCTTGGTGGTCATGTGACTGGGTGGACATGACTTGGTGGTCATGTTATTGGCTGGGCGTGGCCAACTCAATATCACTCACATTGAGTCACACATCTCCTCGCCTGGTCTCTCGTGACTGTGGGAATGCTGCAACAGTCATAAGTGTGAAAAATGGTCATGTCACTTTTTTCAGTGCCACTGTAACTTTGAATGGTCACTCCACACAAGCAAAGTACCAGGAAAAGAGGGGGAAAAAGCTCCAGAGATGTTCCTGAGACAGGAAGTCTAGTCCTGCCAAGAATGCAATAAGGGTTAATGGAGAGGCAGTTTCTGTAAGCAACACCAGAATGTTTCCTTCCTGCCTTCCTTACAGGATTAGGCCAGTAATTTCTTCTAACAACCGGTTCTCTGAACTGCTTAGAATGTTAACAACTGGTTCTAGTGAATAGGTGCGAACTGGTAGAATCCCAGCCCTGATTATAACACCTTCAGGCAAGCACACATTCAGAATCAGGCACTGAGGAGCAGATCTGGTGAGTTTGTGTTATTCTCCAGTAAAATATTTGCATTGGAAAGGCAAGAAGATAGCAGATGAGCTAGTAGAGGATGGTATTTGTTTGGACTTACTTCCTGCCTACATCATTTGTTCAGCCCTTCTTCCTCCTTTGAATAAGACCAAAGGGATGTTTTTAACCTTGGGTGCTTCCTTTCTGGTCTGAGTGAGTTCCCCATTTATGCACCCTCTTTTAGAGGGAGCACATCTTTTCCCACGGTCTGTGATTGACAGCTAAATCACATGCAGATTGGAATATAATATATTTTTCTAATGATGCAATGGGTATTTGAATAATACCATTAAGGATGACATTGCAAAGCACAGGAATGAAGGATGCCCTCATCAGAACAGTAAATAGCTAAATTGAATTCAGATGGTTCAATCAATTTAAATGCAAATTGTACAGATCCACCACAAGGTTTTAAAACACCAACATTAATGACCATTAGATGGCATGATTTGGCCTCCAGATAAACTTCTCATGGAGATAGTAGAATTGTGTCTACTAATATTAATATAATATTTCAGATTTGTACAAGGATGAGTTCCCATGAATAAATATTTCTCCAATAAATACAAAACAAAAAATTGCACATAGAATATAAAACTGGTTGGGAAGGGGACCAGTGTAGAAACATTTCCCTTATCCTTGTTATTAATTTTTGCAAATGAAAAATTAATCATCATAATTCAAATTTTACTCTCTGGATTTCTCAATTTTGGTAGCTTCAAGACATGTGGACTTCTTCAACTAGTATTAAACAAATTATGTTAAAGTAGTTTACTATAAAGTAGAACTAAGCAGACCTCAAATCTTGCAATCTAGAGTACAATTTCAGCTTCACAAGCCAGAGTGGCACAGTGGTTATAATGCAGTACTGCAGGCTACTTCTGCTCATCACTGGCTGCCAGCAGTTTGGCAGTTTGGGTCTCTCCGTCTCAAAGTTGACTCAGTCATCCATCCTTCTGAGGTGGGTAAAATGAGGACCCAGATTGTTGGGGGCAATATGTTGACTCTGTAAACCACTTAGAGAGGGCTGTTAAAACACTGCAAAGCAGTATTTAAGTCTAAGTGCAATTGCTATTGCTATTGAGAAACTAGTGAGGGTTCTTGCTCAATTTGCTATGCAGCTGTGGGTTATGTCTTCTCTATCTGTGTATTCTGTCAAACTCCTGGCCAGTGGTGGGATTCAAATTTTTTTACTACCGGTTCTACGGACATGGCTTGTGGGCATGGCAGGGGAAGAATACTGTAAAATCTCCAGTCAGAGGTGGGATTTGCCAGTTCTCCGAACTACTCAAAATTTCTTCTACCAGTTCTCCAGAACTGGTCAGAACCTATTGAATACCACCTCTACTCCTGGTCCACGGGCCAGAGGTGGTATTCAGCAGGTTCTGACCAGTTCTGGAGAACTGGTAGAAGAAATTTTGAGTAGTTCAGAGAACTGGCAAATCCTACCTCTGACTGGAGATTTTACAGTGTCCTTCCCCCGCCATGCCCACCAAGCCATGCCCACTGAACCGGTAGTAAAAATTTTTGAATTCCACCACTGCCATGTGTCATGTGCTGGTCATGCCTATGCCCATTTTAGCAAAGGGGGGAAAAGTCCCAATATGTTTCGTGATACCATTGTGATGACATGAGTTTGACATCCTTGCCCTAGGCAGAACCTCTTTGCCTGATCTCCCAAGGTCATTCACATTTACCATTACAGAGATGGTGCTTCAGTTATGATGTTGTGGGCTCCATATTGCAGATTTTAATCAGATATTGCTGTAAGTTCCTGAGAGTTATTAGCCGGCTTGACTTTTAGTAAGCTTTCTGAGTATTGCTCTCTGATCACACCTGGAGGTTGCAGAGTTGATGCAAGCTGAACTAGGCCATTGTCTTCTATTTCTGTCATGATTTCTGCTGTGTTTGTATAGACAAAAAAAAGTTTGGTCAATGTCTATGCTGGCTTTAAGGCTGTAAGGAACACCTGGCTTGTTAACCAAGTAACACCTGCACAAAATTATATCTGCTCTGAAGGTTGTTTTGCAAACTTTGCTAATTAACAAGAGGCAATCTAATCAGAGAAAAGTGTAAAGAAGGTGACACATTAAGAATATTCTTTGCCATGCAAACAAACTGCTTTAGTAACTATTTGCAATTATTTATTTAAAACATGGTCCTCTCCCTTCCCTGAATTTCTTGGGGATTTCACCTCAAAAATGATAACTAGAGAGTAAATTTCATAATCAAAGTTGACAGTCTTGTCAACCAAGAAATTTTAGGGATTCAGAGATACATTTTACCAAGTAGAATCTTCTTCAAATTTCCTTCAGAGTGTTAATGGAGACGGCTTCTTTCCAGTACATGTGACAATCCCTTCATTTGCTGTTTCTCTCCTGGGAATAGCCCATAACTCATGCCTAACATATCCTCAATACGAATGAAACATTTCATAAAACTATTCTACATAACATATTACTACAAATATAGTCCTGATGGAGTTATCTAATTGTACATGGAGCTCAAATAACCATGCTACAAACAGACTGCATTTTAAAGTTTTAAAAAATTACACCATTAACAAGGAAAGAGGGAGATGCAATATCCAAGCTTTGGTAATAAGAGAGTAAAGCTAGTTTGAATGCAGCGCAAGAGGAAAAGACAATTTATTTTCATCTTACTATGGGTAAAATAAAATAAATAAATAAAAATGAAACAAAACACCATCCATTATACATTTTGACTTAATACTAATGTATTCATGAAGAGTTTGAATATTCATAAGATAGTATAACTCTGAAAATATGTGCTGAAAATGTAGATCATGCTCCATATTGTATTACTTTAATTAACCAACATATTATTTTGTATTATTTGCCCTAAGGGATGATAGATGGTCATGAGCAAGGACAGTTGTGGCTCTGATGGTATAATAGTATGTGGGAATGATCTTTGGAGACAGGCGGAAATGCTGTAGACTAGACAACGGTCAGACAACAAGCAGCTGAGTCTGCAGAAGGAATATGGATGTGACACATGGTCTCAGAAAAAAACATCCCTATTTTTTTTTTTGGGATTGGGAAGGCAAGGGGGCAGAGATGCTTTTTCAGATTTGTAAGATTGATGTCGGCTTTGCAAGATAGTCCAGATATGAACATAGAATAATAGACTTGGAAGGGACCTTGAAGGTCTTCTAGTCCAATCTCTCGCTTGAGCAGGAGACCCTATACCATTTCAAATAAATGTTTGTCTAGTCTATTTTGGAAAGCCTCCAATGATGGAGCACCCACAACTTCTGAAGGCAAACTATTCCATTGGTTGATTGCTCTCACCATTAGGAAATTTCTCCTTAATTCTAGATTGCTTCTCTCCTTGGTTAGTTTCCATCTATTATTTCTTGCCTTGCCTTTTGGTGCTTTAGAACAGCGGTCGCCAACCGGTGGGCCGCGGCCCACTGGTGACCATAAGAAAATTTTGGTGGGCCGCAGAGAAATCTCACCCCCAGAGCACCCCCCCACAAAGCAATTAATTCAGGCTGCGCAGAAACACAAGGCTGTGCCATCCACATGGCGCGCAGGAACACTTCCTGCCCACTCACTCCTTACCCGGCAAACTTGCCTGCTAAAATTGGTATTTTTCCTTTTTCTGACCATCATCTGTTCTGCTGTGCAGGGAGATTAGGTTAGCTAGGAATCAGGAAATGGTTGGATTTCTTGCTTTTTAGCTAGTCTTTAGATCTTCGGCTCTGTTTTAAGTACAGCTGAACCTCCCTTAGGACTGAAGGTTTGCTTGCAAGCAAAATTCAGTGAGACTCACAGCAAGCAAATTTGAGAGACTGAGCTAGCCGATGGCAGAAGATAGATCACTGAATGATTCTGTGAGCAACTCAATCTGCCTGCTTTGCCTGATTTTGGGTAAAAGTTGCTCTTTTTTAAAATAAAAAAATAATTTTTTACATGCATGGTGTGTTGTGAGTTAATTTTGTGAGTTTGCTTGCTAGCAAATTTTATGAGTTTGTTTGCAAGCAAATTTTATGTGACAGACTGAGCTAGCCAATGGCAGATAGATAGATTTCTGAACTGAATATGTAATTCTGTGAGCAACTCAATCTGCCTGCCTGCTTTGCCTGATTTTGGGTAAAAGTTGCTCTTTTTTTAATAAAAAATTCAATATTTATATAAATATTTATAATATTTACATGCAGGCCATGCCCAGCCAGTCACATGACCACTAAGCCACACCCACAAATTAGGCCATGCCCACAGAACCAATTAGTGGTCCCTGGGATTTATAATTATGAGTTTGGTAGTCCCTGAGGTCCAAAAGGTTGGCGATCCCTGCTTTAGAAGATAGATCGACCCTGCTCATTGTTGTAGGAACCCCTCAAACATTGGTACACATTTGTACCAATTAAATATAAAATAAAATAGAAATCAATCTAGAAGTAGGAGCTCTAACTTTCATATTTCCTCCCTCACCTTTACAGCCTTAAAAAAAAATAGTGAAGTTCCCTTCTGAGATGTTTGCCATGCCCACATTCTTTTTGTAGGCTAAGTTACCACTTATCCGATCATTCCCCTAACTGCAGCTCTTCCCTCTGTCGCCCAAAGTCATTCCCACATACCATTAAAACTCAGTCGGTTCAATAATAATTATTGAAAGTATTATTGTTCATGATGACCAGCAAATAAAGTGAAACTAGATTCAAGATTCAGCTTGTCAGATTCAGGATTCAACCTGAGTAACCCCAGGTGGAGGAGCTTTTTTATCTTGTCCTCTCCAATCCCTATTCAACTTTATTTATTCCAAAGGACATTTTTAAAGGGGCCTTTAAATGCATCAAGTATCGGAAATCTTGCATTTATTTCGTTACAAGGAGTGTAGGGGTTGGGTGTAGATATCCTGTCTTTCATTGTGAAACGTTCACTGAAATAGTCTGCCGTTGTCTTGTTTCCCCGTGTTCCATGACTTCCCATGGGAAGTCATTATGATAAAGCTTCTCCCATGAATAGTGGTTGGTTTTGAGAAAGGTGCTCTGGATCATAAAATGAGCTTTTTGCTACATATATTTTTCAAGCTGAAATGGATAATTTTATATAAAGATGTCATGTAAAGTCAGTTCCCAGGACTGTAACAGGGAGCATTTGTCTAGGACAAGGCTGAGCACGAACATGTCATGAGTATGACACTTATGTCATTGCTTCTCCTGGTCCACAAAAATCCAGCAAATGCAGCCTTCAGGCAGGGAAATGTTAGACTTACTGTGGTTGTTTGGCTTCACTTCTATCAAGCAAAGAAATAACTGAATTTATCTCAGTGAGGCGTTTTCCTTTAAAGCATCAACCACCAATTCCATTAACCAAAAGAAACTTCAGCCCATGTGTTGACCAAGCCCTGTGCATAAACAGAAGCCTCTTTCAGTTTTTGGAATCAATCTCAGAAACAAAAAGGATAGGAAAAGAACCATGCCTTTTGATTCAATAGCATCAACATTGAATCCAGTCCTGTAAAAGGCCACACCTAGAATACTGCATCCAATTTTGGCCATTGCACTATAAAAAAGTTGTTGAGATTCTAGGAAAAGTGCAGAAAAGAGCAACCAGGATGATTAGGGGACTGGAGCCTAAAACATAGATGAATGGTTACAGGAACTGGCCTTGGCTAGTCTAGTGAAGAACCAGGGGAGACAGGATAGCAGTCTTCCAATATTTGAGGGGCTGCCACAGAGTGGAAGGGGTCAACTTATTTTCTAAAGCACCTGTAAGCCAGACAAGGAATAATGGATGGAAATTGAACAAGGAGAGATTCAACCTGGAAATAAGGAGAAACTTTCTGACAGTGAGAACAATCAACCAATGGAATAGAAATTGCCCTCCGAAGTTGTGGGAGCTTCATCACTGGAGGCTTTCAAGAAGAGATTGGACTGCCACTTGTCAGAAATAGTGTGGGGGTCTCCTGCTTGGGTGGGGGGGTTGGATTAGATGGCCTACAAGGTCCCTTCCAACTCTGTTAATGTAATCTAATCTAAAATATGTGCATCTCCATTCTATCAAGTAAAGAAATTACATCTCTTTAGCTATGGTCCCACTTCCCCAGAACTTTGAATATATTCTCCAGAACCCTTTAAAATAGTTACTATCGAATCATAACTTTTAATGATGCAGAAGCTGGAAATAATTAAATGCTTGAGAAGTAGCCCTGTATACTATAGATTGTTTATTTAATTTTGATTTCATTTCAATTAAGTCAAAGGTTATTACAGGCAGTCCTCAACCTATGACCACAATTGAGCCCAACATTTCTATTGCAAAGTGAGACAGTTGTTAAGTGAATTTTGCCCCATTTTATGACCCATCTTGCCACAGCCGTTAAGCGAATCATGGCATCTATTAACTTATTCATATGGTTGTTAAAAGATTACAATCTTATGAGATACCGGGACACTGAAATCCATCATAAATATAAGACAGATGTTAAGAGTCTGAATTTTAGATCAGGTGACCATGGGGATACTGCAATGGTCGTAAATGTGAAAAACAGTCATAAGTCACTTTTTTTTCAGTCCTGTTGTAACTTTAGACAGTCACTAACAAACTGTTGTAAGTTGAGGGCTACTTATATTTCCATCACTGCTGTTTTCTCCTGTACCAATTCACTGTTTGGTATGGATTCCATCCCTTCAAGATCCTCAAACAAAGTTCTCAACTTACATAGGTTAAAGCTGGGACTTCGGTGCGTAGTGTTCAAGTTTATTCTGGGGGATGATCCTGAGTTAACATCTCCAACTTGGTCAATGCTATCTAGTAGGGTAACGATGATGATGACAAATGAACCCCGCTTGGGACGATCCTCTTCAGAACTGTGGGAAAATGCTCTCATCTGTTTGATGAAACAGTGGGGGAAATGAAATGAAGGCCTGCATTCTCATGGAGATCATTTGAATAGCAGACAGCTTGTCTTTCCACCTATGAATCAGTCCCCTCAACCAGGTCTGTTTCCACGATCTTGAAGCGTGATGGCTGAGTTTCCTTATAACTGTCTGGTATCTCTCACTTATGAGCTCCCTTCAAGTTCAGAAGCTCGGAGCAGACGATAATTGGTTTTTATTGTACAAAGTGGTGCTTGTCTCTCCTCAGGGTTGAGGTTTTAATTTCCTAGCAGCAGAGTAACTGATCTGGTGGATCCTGTTTTAGCAGAGGGAGCAGGATCAGATTACATTTTGAATCCTTTCTATCTCAGCAACTCTATGGTTTTTATATACAGAAACGAAATTTGATCTAGACTCAGATAACCAAGGGCTTTCATAAGTCATGGACACCAGGAAGAAGTCTCTAAGCAGCTGGGAAAGGACTTTAGTAGCTGGGAAAGGACTTTATTACCCATGATCAATGGTGGTATGTTTAAGTCTCCAGTATCCTAATCATCCTGGTTGCTCATCTCTGCACTTTTTCTAGAGCCTCAACATCTTTTTTATAGTCTGGTGACCAAAACTGGATGCAGTACTCTAGGTGTGGTCTTACTAAGAATTTATAGAGTGGAATTAGTACCTCACTTGATCTTGATTGTATCCCCTCTGTTATGCAATGGCATGAGATTTTTTGGCTGCTGCTGCAAACTGCTGGCTCATATTTAGCTGGTTGTCCGCTAAGACTCCAAGATCCTTCTCACAGTTACTGCAATTAAGCCTGGTTTCACCCAGTCTATACGTGTACTTTTGGTTTTTCTTACCTAAGTGTAGGACTGCTTAATTGTTCTATCAGGAAATTCCTCCTTAGTTCTAGGTTGGATCTCTCCTTGATTAGTTCCATCCGTTGCTCCTTGTTCTGCCTTTTGATGTTTTGTGGAATAGCTTGACTCCCTCTTCTTTGTGGCAGCCCCTGGGATATTGGAACAACAATACACTTCTATCACATCACTGCTTGGCTTTCTTGTCATTAAACTAGACATACCCAATTCCAGCAACTATTCTTTATATGTTTTAGTCTCTCCTAGTCAACTTTGTTGATCTTCTCTGCACTCTTTCTAGAATCTCAACATCATTTTTATTTTGTGGCAACCAAAACTGGATGCAATATGTGATCTTATCAAGGCATATGATTCCAGCATCCTTAATTGGGCATTATTGAAATGAAGAAGGTGCTTTAACAGTCCAGAATAGGGCTGTCAAACACCCAGCCCATGGGGCGATTGTGTCATGTGTTGATATGTCACGTGGCACCGCTGTGACAATGTGAGTTTGATATCCATGGTCTATAACAATGTCCAACTGAAAATCTAACCTAACATGAAAGGCATTCTGCTCCATGTGATTTGGGGACTATGAAGGACCTGTTGCAATGACATCCATATAAGGATGCTGCCAATTGCATTTAGTTCATATTAAATCTGAATATTGTTCTCCCTACATGGAAAATGAATTTCATAATTTTGTCCATGGTTGAATGTTTTGACATCAATATATAAGATAAAGAGTCCAAATCTTTCCAAATACTGGACACATGTCTGCTTACATTAATGTGAGAGTATGAATAGTCTGATTCCTTCCTTTCTATTGGGATATTATATGCTGGGGCAGTGTCTGCTTCAAAAATGATCAAAAATAAGATTGAACAACTGTTTCTCAATTGTTTATCAACCCATTGTTTTTCAGGTCTTGGATTCAAGACCTAAACTGAACTGAAAACTGAAAAATATGTAATAGGATCTTGTTCCATCCAGACTTGTCAGAAGGTCCTGAAATAAATAAATAAGTGTTTACACACACACACACACACACACAAATAAGTGTTTACACACACACACACACAGTGCCCCCTTTTTCATATCATAGTTCATGTGTAGCATACCATTGCACCATCCACTTCACATATTTATTTATTTATTATTTATTATTTATCGATTTTATACGCCCCTCTCCAAAGGACTCGGGCGTGTTTAACATACAGATACGTCAACAGTATTAATCAGATTGAATAAGATAGATGAAATGATAAAGAGAAATAGTCATAAGTAATGTTGATCCCATCAAACTAATAAAGTCATTTGAACTAAATTAAAATCTCAAAAACCTTATTGCCCAAAAGTAAGGTCTGACTTGCACGCTCGAAGTTCGATATGTCTGTCTCTAGTTCAAAGGAGGGGCTCGGAAAATGATATCTCGGGTCGCAGCAACGTAACCCCGAGGGCGACCTGTGGAGCTATGGCGCGGGGTTGTTGTGGAGGTAATAGCCATGGTCCGACATGGAGCCTTAAATCATAACCACCTGAATCGAATCCGGAGGCACAGGATGCATCTGCAAAGTGTTTTGTTTCTGGGGCGCCCATATATCCGTGCGGCGCATTCTTAACTGCACCTCCGAGACTAAGGGAGCCAGAGGCGTGCAGTATCCAGGGAATATGTCTTCACTACAATTGGAGCATTTTCTAGAGTAATAGTATGTTTTGCATCCTAAAAACTGAGGATGGCAATTTTGTTCAATTATTTCCATACCAAAATCTCCCACAATGTGCTTTTCATATCTACTAGGACGTCATTACTCAACACCAGAACAACCTACCACTATGTTGCCTGTGTTACAATGTGAATTGTAATCCTATTTTTTAAAGAGGTGATCAGGTGGAGGAAAGGACCATTAACACCTCAACCTACTTTTCACAATTTGGGAAATAAGCAACATTTTTAGGCTGATAGACCTAAAGAATGTCAAATGTTAAAATATTGTGTTGAGAATGGATATGGTCAGTCATCAACCCACTATTATCTCTCTGGCCACTAAGGGTGATGTCCATTTTTTCTGGACATGTAGGTATATTTCCAACCTTTGAGTGTCAGCCACTTTGAGTGTCAGGATTGGGGTTGGCTAATCTGGAGGAAAAAAAGGACTAGGGAGGACATGATATTTGAGAAGTATTCAGCATTTGAGAAGTTGCCACAAAGAGAAGGGATTCAACTTATTTCTCAAGGCACCTGTAGGCAGGACAAGAAGCAATGGATGGAAACTAATCAAGGAGACAAGCAAAAATTAAGGAGAAACTTATTTACAATGAGGACAATTAACCAGTGGAATAGCTTGCCATCAGAAGTTGTGGGTACTTCATCACTGGAGGTTTTTAAGAAGAGACTGGACAGTCACTTGTCTGAAATGGTATATGGTCTCTTGCTTGAGCACGGGGTTATAGTAGATCTTCAATGTCCTTTCCAGCTCTATTCTGATTGAAAACCTTCCATTTTAATTTTCTAAGAAAATATCTATTTATTTGATTTATAACCCAAATTTTTGGGTTTTGTATAGTCCAAAAACGTCACAAGAAAATGGTGATGATCCTGAAAGCTTGTGCTTTGTTTTGTAGCAACAATGCTTCTCATGTAATATTAGAGCCTTAGATCAAAGAAATAGCCCTGGGATCTTGATGGGTATCAGAGGAAATGTTTGTGGATACATTGGTCCTTAGAGGTGCCTCATTGTCTCTCCCTGGACTTTTCAGTGGTATTTACATCTTTAAATCTTACTATTATCTTTAGCAGCCTCCAAACTGTCATCCTGAAGATGTATTAGAGGACAATCCTCAAAATTTACAATATGGGCTTCTTGGTTAAGAATCATGGTTGTTGTAGTCTGACTCATCTGTTGAACATCAAAGTGAAGAAGGCTGAGCTACAGTGTTCTGTCACATTATTGTAGTCTCACTAAATTACTATTATCTTTTTGGGTATGGGAGAGACCATGTTCAGCTGATTGGTGGAAGATTGTGATCCTGGGACAATAATCAAATGATTGTGTCCCTATTTGTCTCTCACTCCAGTATTGCAGCTATTTATATTTGCTTTCAAACATGTATATTAACAGCATGTCCAGAATTTCTGCCAAATTGGCTTTGTCGGAAGGATACTATCTAGTTGTCCCTCTTTAATGCTCAGCACAATGTGGGACTCTTGCAATGCACAGCAAGAGTGCTGGCATGGGAACTGCGGTTAGGATCCAAGCTTTAGAAATTATAATCGGCATTGTTGGTATTATAAAACTGCCTTGAGGCAACACTTAATATTAAGAGAAGGTGCCTTCCTCAATACACATTTTAACAGACTAAAGTGAGGAGACAGACTAAGTGTGGGAGGAGAAGCCGAGAGGAAGGCATGGAAGGTGGGGGAATTGCTCAAGATTATTTCTTGTGACAGCCAGAAACAGCACCTGAGTACTTTTTAGTTTAGTCTAGTCTGGTGCTGAGAAGGTGGGTGGTGGGTGGGAAAAGACTGCTTGCAACTTTGGCCTTGACTGACTGGGCTGTTGGGAAACTTCTGCTCCAGATGGCCATCAGTAATCCTGCTTTGTTCTAAGGAAAGGCAAACATCAGTTATTAGACAATCAGAACACTAAAATTTCTGTCAGTCTTTCAAGTCCAGACAGAAAACCAAAGCCATGAGTATTACCTTTCTTGTAAAATTATAATAACACCAGAGGTGGTATTCAGCTGGTTCTGACCAGTTCTGGAGAACCAGTAGGAGAAATTTTGAGTAGTTCGGAGAACCGGCAAATCCCACCTCTGACTGGCCCCGCCCACATCTATTCTCTACCTCCCATTGAGTCCCAGCTGATTGGCTGGGTCTTCTTTGGTTGCCCTGCACAGGAGAACGGAGCTAGAAAGCAGGCTAATAGGGTGGGGAGGAAATGGGATGCCCACCAAGCCACACCATGTTCACCAAGCCACACCCACAGTGGTGGAATTTTTTTAATTTTTTGAATTCCACCACTGAATAACATGCGTGCCTGAAAGAACATCTTGCCTTTATCTTCCAGAGAATTATGGAAGGTCTCTTCTGAGATGCTTTCTCTATCCTTTGGACTCAAAATTCTCTTATGACACTGCTGCCCAGACTGAGGCTCTTCCTCCTGACTCCTAGGTTATTCTCACAGCCCATTACAGGTTCCTTTGTAAGAAAAGATTAGACCAGGGTTTCCAGATTTTCTCCTTTGGAGCAAAGGAAAATAAAATAAATACAACTAAAATCATAGTTCATCATTTGATCACTTAGAACATATGACCTCCATTCGACTTAAATCAAACTTAATGCAACTTTTTCTACACACCCCCCCCATTCTCTGTTCTTTTTTTGGTAATTATATTGTTGTATTTCTCTAGTGTTTCCTTTCATTGTTTATTTTATGGTTCTATTGTCTTACTTCTGTTCACACTCTTTTCATTTCTTCCTGTTTATGGTTTTAAGCTGCCTAGAGTAGCAGTGAGATAGGCAGCAAATAAATGTAACAAATAAATAAAATAAAAATAATAAATCTGAAGAGATTCAGGATAAAAAAAATGAAAGGGTTTCTTTACACAGCACCGTGTTAAATGTGGACTTGGCTACCAATTTAATGGTTTGAAAGGCAACTTGTCAAATTAATGGTGGATCAGCAGTTCAAAGGCCACTCGTGTTGTTGGCTGTGTTGTTGTTGTTGTTGGGTGTGCAGTTGTTGTTGTTGGGTGTGCATTGTGTTGTTGACTGTGCATTGTCTTTTCAGTCACATGTAGCCTCCCTTAAATATTTCTATGGGAGAATAACCCTGAAAGAAGGTGAGCAATCTGTTAGTTTCCCATGCATTGACCATGGCTTTGATCAATCCTAGATCAATAAGGTTATTGTAGCCTTCACCATCTTCTGTTCTGACCATCTCCTTCTGCTCCTGCTCCTGCTCCTTCTCCAGTATGCTAAAAGCGGAGGCTCCTGCTCCTTCACCTGTGCATCTTTAAAAAACTGTGGGAGTAAGCGTTCCCTTGCTGATTACAGAGACATACGTATATTTATACAGACAAACACACACCTTCAACATTGGCGGTAAACTTTCAGAAACCCTGCCAGGATAAAGATTTAAAGGACTGACATTTTGCATTCTCTCCCTCGCCTTTCCTCAACCGTGCTCATTATTTCTGCATATCTTTATTTTCTAACTATTTACAATTCCAACCAAATTTACAGTTTAATTTGCTGCATAAACTCATTTATGGACTGATAAAGCTCATTACGGAGGCCTGGCCTAGGCCAGAGAGTGCCCCAGCCGTTTTAATTCCTATAGCAGCAGGTGATTGCAGGAGAAAAACAATCTTGTCACATAAACGGCAGGGGTCTAAATTATTCAAATGCTCTAAATCCTCCCAGAATAGTTCCCTTGCTCACAATTTGTCTTTTCTTGCCAACAATTAACTAGCAAGATTTGAAGTTAACTATGTCAAGTATTCTGAAGCACATGGAAATATGTACATGCAGTCAAAAGTGCTTTGATTAAACTACTTCACAGCAGGAGGTGACATCTGAGCTGCTCCTAGATATACTACCTTTTTACCCTAGGAGTGTGCAATGCCTGCTTTGCTTCTTTGTTTATTATTTCAATCGGGAGGAGAGGAGGGGGAAACTCCATCATCCATTTCATTATTCATTCATTAAAACTGCATTTGCACTTTTACTCACTTTTATGTTGGGTTTGTTTTCCTTTCTTTTTCTGTTAATGCAGCAATGGACTTTTCAAGACTGCCTATTAGCAAGTTGTTGTTGTTGTTGTTGTTGTGTGTGTGTTTTTTTTCCCCTGGAAAATCCTAAATGCTGTAATTTTGGGACCATCTTGAAAGAAATGGCTGCTGTAATATACTTTTCTATCACTCTACAGTTTCTGCTTCAGGATACAATAACAGGAATAGTCTGAGTCTGTCTGTCTGTCTGTCTGTCTGTCTGTCTATCTCTGCACCGATCTACCTATCAACTATTTTATCCATCCATCCATCCATCTCCATAAACAAATATTACATTTACATATTGATTTTCCAAGGTTTATAAACCGCTCCACTCCAAACTATTTTCTTTTGCCACTAGATAATAGTAATGATAACCTGTACTACCTATAACTACTGTAACTATTCCTGACTTCTTCTAAGGGTAAAATATAAGCTATTTAACTGTCAATCTCATCTTCTCTCTTTCTCTGGCATAGAGCTGAAGCCTGCTGCTTTTACATTTTCAGAACCAATGTACAGTCTCCAGTTTTCCAAATTTTATAATAAAAATCTCTAGTTGTTTATGTTTTTCAAAATTGTAATAGTAAAACACTGAAGTATACATATAGCAGTAAAATAATATATAAAAGGGCATTAGGATGAAGAAATGACCTTGCAGAAATTCTACTTTAGGAAAAGGAATACTGCAATTAATAGAAGGCTCATGCAGCAATGCAGATGTTAATTTTTGTACAAACTTAAAAATAAATCAAATTAATAATGGAACAAACCAAACTAAAGGTTGGAAATACGTGAAAATGGTAGAAAGTAAGATTAAACCAAGCAGGTTAAAATATTTGGTTTTACAGTACACAAAAATCCAGGTACCAATTCTGCACTTTTCAACCTCTTATGGTCTCTTATGAAAATCTTATGGAAGTGCTGCCAGTGGTGGACTAGAAACTTCCATGCTTTTCTCCTAGTTGTATATGAATGAAATACATTTCATGACAGGTCGTCAATACTTTTATAGTGATTTTGGGAAACCAACAAAAGTTAGAAATTTCAGTACAATTAAATAATTTCATATATTTAATACATGTGTAAATGGTAACCAAGGGTATCAAAATCATCATCAGAAGATACAACTGTGGTTTGAAACAATGTTCTTGATATGGAACTTTTATGTTAGGGTAGAAATTTGGCCCAATCCTCCCCGATGTGTTAATTTTCATCTAGGGGCTGGGGCTGTCTAATCTATAGAAGCATTTAATGATGTGAATCCTCTACCTGAAGGCAAAGTGGTGCAGCCCAGATACATCCCATGGTAGTTACTACAAACTAGGCTGTGTTATAAGACAACTTCAGATGTTCCTATGTGTATAATTATTGCAATATTTTTGCTGTTGCTAAAAGGAGATGTTAATGTACCATCAAAAATGATGGGAGGAGAAACTGCTGTGATTATTGCTATAATTTATTGAGCAATAAATATAAATGTAGAGGAAGCTTATATTAGAGTATGAGTATTTATAAAATGCATTTTGTAATGTGTACACGCTTCCTTTCCATTTCAAAATAACTCCTGATTGAAACTGGAGAGAAAAGAAAGAATTTCCAAATTACACTCACTTTGTAAGCTAGAGACTAAAATTAGTTAATACAGCGGTTTTCTGGGACTTCATAAAGTTATGTCTCATTATTTTTCTTTAAAACCCTCCCTTTGATCTTGATTCAAAAGAAGTGGGTGGGTTGTTAGAGTCTTACTTAGCTGTGTGGCTTTTACAAATTAAAAACCTACTTAGAATCAGTTATACAATATTGGCTTGTGTTTCTTTCAAATTGGGACCAAACCACCTTTGATTCCCCCCCCCCCCCATTTCCTTTCCTTTCTACAAGGATACATTACCAATACTTGGAGAATAGAATAGAATAACAGAGTTGGAAGGGACCTTGGAGGTCCTCTAGTCCAACCCTCTGCTTAGGCAGGAAACCCTACTGCATTTCAGACAAAAGGAAGCTACAGGAAGATTGCAAAGAAGATTCCTTTTAAAAGTAGAAATTAATATTCAAGATGAGGTGTTTGTTGAGATCAAATAAAGATAGTAGTTCCCATAAAATGATACCATTTACTCATAATTACCATATATAATAAAATGCCCTTCTGTGAGGGGGATGTGTGATTAAGGCATTTGATATATAAATAAATAATTACATTATGTGCCATTACTTTAATGTGATGAATTTATAAATGGGTTCAGATATCTCATTGCTGGAATTCTTTCTTTCTTTTTTTAATGAGAAAAAGTTATATAAAAAGCAATAGTCTATGGAGATTCTCAGTCATCCAGGTTCTGGTTGACCCAAAGGTGCTTTTTCAAGAGGCAACTGGACTTTCCTGATGTTAAACCCAGTTGCCTTTTGAAAAAAAGCACCTTTGGGATTACAAAATGCAAGGTTAACATGCATTTGGTGGTGGGACTCATCTCCGGCGGGGGCGGATGAGTCTGTCTATTGAGATGACGTAGACCGGTTGCTTTTGTGGAGTGGAGACAATAACTTGGTCCTCAACCCCAATAAGACTGAGGAGCTTATAGTGGACTATATAGTGGACTAAGGAGCTTATAGTGGATAGATCAGACATCCAGCCCTTGCTTATCAGTGGAGACCGAGTGGAGCAAGTGGCCAGTTTTAAGTTTCTGGGTGTTACCCTAAAAGAGGACCTGACCTAAGGTGCTCACATTGCAGCCCTGCTCAAAAGGGCCCAGCAGAGATTATACTACCTGAGACTTCTCAGAAAACAACAATTGAATGAAAAACTGCTGGTGACCTTCTACCGCTGCACCATAGAGAGTATTTTAACTTACTGCATCTCTGTACGGTTTGCCAATTGCACAGTGGCAGATAGGACAGCAATCCAGAGGGTGAATGTCATCGCCCAGAGGATCATCGGTTGCCCTCTCCCGTCTTTGGAAGAGCTTTATAGTTCCCACTGCCTTAAGAAAATTCAAAACATTCTCAAAGATCCATTTCATCCTGGGCACCCTTTTTTGAACTATTACCATCTGGCAGATGGTACAGAATAATAAAAACAACGACAAATAGGCTGAAAAACAGCTTCTATCCCAGGGCAGTAGCTCTTTTGAATTCTGCTGTATAGTGCAGTGTTGGTGCGGTGTTGGGGATTTTCGGTGCAATGTGTGGAGGGTGAAGGATGTGTGTTTGTGTTTATTTTCATGGTCATGATGTGCACTGAAAATGGTGTTTAATTTCGTAGTACGAGTTGCAAAGACAATAAAGTAAAGTAAAAACTTTGCAACCCAAATTAATTCTGGATTTGGCTAATCTCTTTCAAGTCAAGATTCCTGGTGACTTTTTTTTGGGGAGGGGGTGGGAGAGACAAGATGGATACAATTTGCTGATGCACTCTTTCCAGCTTACTTGCCATAAACTAAATGAACAAATAACATTCTGCTAGAGAGAAGTTCCCTGAGGATGAGCTCTAGCAAGAGTCTGAAAGCTCGGAAGACTAAACCTCTGGCCTTGGTTGGATTCTGCAACATGATCCCGAGATATGTACATTTGCCTTCATTTGTAAATAAATAAAACCTAGCCTAGTCTTAAGGGATGCAGTGGCTCAATGGCTAAGACACTGAGCTTGTTCATCAGAAAGGTTGGCAGTTCGGCAGTTTGGTGGTTCGAATCCCTAGCACCACATAATGGAGTGAGTTCCCATTCCTTGTCCCAGCTTCTGCCAACCTAGCAGTTTGAAAGCATGTAAAAATGCAAGTACAAAAATAGGGACCTCTTTGGTGGGAAGGTAACAGCATTCTGTGCGCCTTCATCATTTAGTCATGCTGGCCACATGACCACAGAGAAGTCTTCGGACAGGACTGGCTCTTCAGCTTTGTAACAGAGATGAGCACCGTCCCCTAGAGCCAGAAATGATTAGCATAGATGTGTGAGGGGAATTTTATCTTTAGCCTAGTTTAGGCTAGTTTCCTAGAGATTTCTACTTGAAGGATAATAATAATAATAATAATAATAATAATATAATAATAATAATAATAATAATAATAATAATAATAATAATAATAATAATAATAATAATAATAATAATAATAATAATATTTATTTATATACCGCTCCTTTCCCGAAGGACTCGGAGCGGTGCACAGCCATACAGTTAAAACAATAAATATGTGGAACAATAAAACTAAATTAAACCCAACCCTGGCTGTAAATTTAAAACCATACTCTAAAACCCTAAAATTTAATAAAAACAAAACTCTCCAAAACTAAAATCAGCCCAAGCCGGCCTGGTCAAAAAGCCAGGTTTTCAAAGCATGCCTGAAGGTCCCCAGGTCCGTGGCTGTCCGTAACTCCGGGGGCAACCCATTCCAGAGGGCAGACGCCCCCACAGAGAAGGCCCTATTCCTTGGGGTCACCAGCCAGCACATAGATGCCGACAGGACCCGCAGGAGACCCTCCCTGTGGGAGCGCACCGGACGGTGGGAGGAAAATGGCAGAATGCAGTCTTGTAAATATCCTGGTCCGATGCCATGGAGCGCTTTAAAAGTTAACACCAAAATTTTAAAGCGCACCCGAGACGCCACTGGCAACCAATGCAGCTCATGCAGGAGGGGCATCACATGCGCGAATCTTGACGCCCCCATAACCACCCGCGCGGCCGCATTCTGTACCAGTTGAAGCCTCCGGATGCTCCCATTCGGGAGCCCCATGTAGAGGGCGTTACAATAGTCCAGTCGGGAGGTGACCAGGGCATGAGTGACTGTGCGTAAGGCATCCCGATCCAGAAAGGGCCGCATCTGTCGAATCAGGCGAACCTGATGAAACGCCCCCCTGGAGACGGCCGTAATATGGTCTTCCAAAGACAGCCAGATAAGCCAGAACTGACCTTCTTTAGTTTGTTATTATTAGTCATGACCGCCAAGGTGCTAATTGTGGATTAGAGTACCCTAAAATCAAGAAAATTTGGAAAGACAACTAAATTCAGGCAGAAGATTTGGGCTATGATCCAGAGAAAATTACATGCTTTTAAACCTAAAGTGAGTCTTACTGATTAACTCCCTGGTAAGTTTGTGTAAGATGGTGTTCATTTAAGTGAGAGGGGAATTGACAATATATTTAACTCAAAGGAATTGTATTTCAGTGGTTACAAATCTTGATAAAGATAGCTTCTTAATTCTATTTAATTTTAGTAGAAAGAAATTGGTAATTTAACCCCCTTGATGAAACTAAACAGGGTAGAAAAGTACTTAATTGGGCTGGATCGGTGTTAATAACTACAAAGAACTTCGGCCACAGTTAATCATTTTAAAATCCTATTGATTTTGTTGGTTGAGATGAACTACAGCTCTTTCTCACTGAAGTAAAAGACTCTGAAATGGTAATTTTGCATTTGTTATAGCTATCATTTATGGCAAGAAATGCTGCAACCTTTTTTGCCTTGAGAGCGACATTTGGCCTTGAAGGGTATAAAGCCCTCATTTTTTTTGAAAGTTGGTGGGATAAGGACAAGGAAGGCAAGGAGGCTAGATAAACCCTAACTGATTTAATTTAAATGTGAATATTGTAGTAAATACAATATTATGTTAAAATAATAAACATGGATACCACAAGAATGAAGGCAAATATATATTAAAGTCCCAGAATAGTATTACCAGATCCAGTCTGGGTCAGTCACCAGGACCAGAGTGTCAGGGTTCCACCAATTGCCCCAATTAAATCATGAGCCTTGAGCCAAGCTTCAAAAGAATCCAAAAGATTTATTAGGAGCAACATGTCAGCATTGACCCATATGAAGCCAACTCTGCCACATGTAATTTATGGTCATCTGTGACCCTGTTTCCCCCCTCCTCCTGGGTGTGTCATAAATCAGATTCTCCAATGAACATGGGATGGGTATCTTCAATCACATTCTCCAATGAAGGATTTTCATTGGCAGAGGATCCGGTAACCTAGGCTACAATCTTTGTAAAATAAGCATGGAATGTACTTCTGGTTTTAATTGTCATACTGCTCCTTCAGATTCCCCTCCTGTTTATGGCAACTTGAAAACAGGCATAGGAATGCTTTACGAGTTGACACAGAGTTTTAGTTGTCCAAGCTTTCAATGGAGCCTATCCTCAGGGAACTTCTCACTCATCAAAACAATAGCTTTGGGCTATTCTATATGTAGTATTTATGTAGTGCCTGGTGGCATATGGGCCTCACAGTTCTTCACATAGCTAAGAGTTTCCCTCTTCACAGAACATAGAATCATAGGGCTGGAATGGACCTCAGAGGTCTTTAGTCCAACCCCAGATTCATGATAGAAGCTTCATACCTTCCTGGTCAAATGGTTGTCTAGTCTGTTTTTAAAAACTTCCAGTAATGGAGCACCCACAACTCCAGGAGGAAAGCTATTCCATTTATTAATCATTCTCACTGTCAGAAAAATTATTATTATTTCTAGCTTGAATCTTTCTTTAACAAGCTTCCACTCATTACTTCTTGTCCTGCCTTCTGGAGATTTTGAAAATAAGTTGACCTTGTCATCTCCGTGGCAATCTCTCAGATATTGGAAGACAGCTATCTTATCACCCCTAATCCTCTTCTTTTATAGACTAGACATACCTTAACTGTTCATCATACAATTTAGCCTCCAGACACTTTATCATCTTTGTTGCTCTTCTTGTACACTTTTGAAGTTTTCAGATCTTTTTTGTATCATGGTGACCATAACTTGAGGCAGTATGTCAAATGTGGCATCACTAGTGCAGTATAATGTGGTTATATCACTTCTCGTGATCTTGATCCCTCTGTTGATGTAGTCCAGGACTGAATTGGCTCTTTAGTTAAAAACCACACCACAGCAATATCACACATAATCCTAAAAACATACTTTGTTTGGGTCTTTCCTCTATCCTAACTATTTCTGTCATATTGATATACAAAGAGAGAAGTATGAAACTAGCTACTTTAATTAATTGTGCTTAATTCAACAAACTATGCCTCATTTTATGATTTACTTTACTGGATCAATGAGACTTTTATAATTTTTGGACCTCCAAAAGAGGATCATCTGATTAGTCAACTAATTCCTCAGTTGGTCAGATTTAGTTTCAAATTAATCAGATTTAGTGTTGATAATTACAGTAATTCCATTCAATCAGTACAATTCCTTAGTACTGTGTAAACTCTTATTAGACATGTCCATCTAAGATCCTAGAGGGGTACTTGGAAGATAAGGCTTCTCTTAGTGGTCCATCTTCTTGGTCATTTCCATTTTTGTACCAGTGGCCACATGCTTAGGACCTTGCCATCACACATAGGTCAACTCTGATCATATCATCACAGTTTTTTTTTTATTATTATTTGCTTCTAGTGTGAGAAAATAAAAAAGGCAGGGAGGAAACTGTGATGTGGCAGACCTCAGTCTTCTTTGTAGCAGCTGAGAGGGCTAAACACATAAATAAATAATCCAATTATTTTCTATCACATGTTGCTAGCTTGCAAAATGAGTTTATTGGCTGGGTTGTTTCTCCTATGTGAAAAAGACTGGTGACTAGAAGTAACACACATGCCTCACTGTTTTTTTTAAATATCTGTGTAAGCTAATTGGCTTACAAGGATAAAAACCCAGTATAAAAAAGCAATACCCCCACCCCCCAATCCTCTGGAAAAAAACAATCAAAAGAGCCATTTGCTGGTTTCCATCCCATTCTGGAGTTCCCAGAACCAGGTCTTCATATATCTCCTATCTTCAGCTTGATTGTCTGTCAGATATCAGATGCCTACTGGTAGCTACTGAAGAGATGCGCAAAAACTCAATATGTAAAGACCAGAAGTGGTATTCAGCAGGTTCTGAGCAGTTCTGGAGAACCAGTAGCAGAAACTTTGAGTAGTTTGGAGAACCGCCAAATACCACCTCTGACTGGACCCTCCCCCATCTATTCTCTGCCTCTTGAGTCCCAGCTGATTGGCTGGGTCTTCTTTGGTTGCCCTGCACAGGAGAACGGAGCTAGAAAGCAGGTTAGTGGGGTGGAGAATGGGATTTTGCAGTTTGCTTCCCCCCCAAGAGTAGAGAGGGAATGGAGATTTTGCAGTATCCTTCCCCCCAGGAGTAGAGAGGGAATGGAGATTTTGCAGTATCTTTTCCCTGCCATGCCCACCAAGTCACACCATGCCCAACAAGACACGCCCACAGAACCGATAGTAAAACTGTTTGAATCCCACCACTGCTAAAGACCAATTAGGTAACTTACATGTAAAAGAAGAAATGGCTAAGGATAAATATTCATGAACATTTCTACAAATTTCTTATGGCTAAACTCAAAACATAGTTTGTAAACTGTTATGGAAACAGATCAAAGCAAATGCCAGCCTGGAAAAAATGACAACTTGGAAGAAACTAAAAAGGATGATCCATTGAAAAACCTTATTTTTTTTTTCTATGAATGCCATATTCGCACACATTTCGGCATTGTTGTTAAACTGAAAAATAATTCATTTATGCCAAGAAAGGGTGGAGAGAGGGAGAAGGAGAGAATTAATATCACTATACATATTTTGATGTAATGTTAAGCCAGTGTTGGAATTTAGGGGCAGTAAAGCAATTCCAGAAATATTGTTTCTTGAGTTAATTCAGTACATCTGGGAAAGGCTAAAAATAGCTGGGAAGTGTTCCAGGTTGAATGGCTGATGTGCCAAAAAGTGATTCATTTTTATATTGGTGAGATAGCAGCCTGGTGCCAACACACATGTCATTTTGCAATAACTAAATAGACTCAAATTTTAAGTTTTTGCACCATGAAATCTTTTCTTTTTCCTGGCTTGCCTTTTTATCAGCATCTATCATAATTTTTAGTCTTGGTGATATTAACATTGCATACTAAATAACAGAGAACACTAAGAGCTGAAGTATCAATCTACTGGTACATAGTAGTATTCAGTTAAAACATCCCTTATATTTCTGTTAAGTCAAAGGCATACATATACAATTTCTGGAATTTCTTGAGTGCCATGGCAAAATACCTTCTGGATTTGTTTATAGTTTCATTCAGTTTTGTAGAAATTTTAGTTTAGCCTCTGGTTTCTTCTTAATCAAAAAAGAAAGTGGTGAATTATTTCATTTATTGGTGTTAGAAGCATCACAATTAAAATAAGGCACATTATAAGACATAAAATTTAACATATAAAATACAAGTTTAAAATAAGTACAAATTAAATAGATCTTGGTCAGAAACTAGTAACATTAATTGCATTCTGTCACGCTGTCATAAGAACAGTAAGTTAATAATGTATAAAGTGTTGGGTTCTTGTATTCACCTTATGTACAAGATATCAATAAGGGTGATAGAATACAGAATATCAGAATAGGAAAAAACCTTGGACATCTTCTAATATAATCTCCTGCTTGAGTTTGACACCCTTGCCTTAGTACAAAGGTCTTCAAACTTGGCAAGTTTAAGACTTGTGGACTTCAACTCCCAGAATTCCTGAGCTAACATAACTGGAGGAAGAATTCTGGGAGATGAAGTACACAAGCAGGGGTGGGATTCAAATTTTTTAACAACCGGTTCGTGGGCATGGCTTAGTTGGTGGGCATGGCTTGGTGGTCATATGACTGGGTGGACATAGTTTGGTGGTTATGTTATAGGCTGGGCTTGGCCAACTCAATATCACTCACATCGAGGCACGCATCTCCTCGCCTGGCCTTTCCATGACTGTGGGGATGCTGCAACAGTCGTAAGTGTGAAAAATGGTCATAAGTCATTTTTTTCAGTGCCATTGTAACTTTGAACAGTCACTCCACACAAGCAAAGTACCAGCAAAGGAGGAAAAAAAACTCCAGAGAAGTCCCTGAGACAGGAAGTCTAGTCCTGCCAAGAATGTAATAAGGGTTAATGGAGGGGCCTGTAAGCAACACCAGAATGTTTCCTTCCTGCCTTCCTTACAGGATTAGGCCAGTAATTTCTTCTAACAACCGGTTCTCCGAACTGCTTAGAATGTTAACAATCGGTTCCAGCGAATAGGTGCAAACCAGTAGAATCCCACCCCTGTACACAAGTATTAAAGCTGTCAAGTTTGAAGACCCCTGCCCTATACTAGTGCAGACAAATGGCTGCCCAATCTCTTCTGAAGGCAAGCTGTTCCATGGGTTAATTGTTCTCATTGTCAGGAAATTTCTCCTTCATTCTAGGTCGGTACCCTTCTTGATCAGTTTCAATCCATTGCTTCTCGTCCTGCTTTCAGGTGCTTGGGAGAATAGGTTGATTCCATCTTTGCAGCAACTCCTAAGATATTGGAAGACTGTGATCATGTCATTCCTTGTCCTTCTTTTCAATAGAGTAAATATAACCAATTCCTTCAACCATTCTTCACATGTTTAGCTTTCAGTCCCCTAATCATCTTTGTTTCTCTTCTCTGCATTCTTTCTAGAGTATCAACACCTTTTTTTTTCATATCATGGCAACAAAAACTGGGCTCAGTATGCCAAATGTGATGCTACAAAATTTATTATTATTCATTAATTATTATCTTTGATTATAGTTACTTATTTATTATGTGTATGCCTCTTAGTACTTTGCTATCATAGTTCCTGTTATGGAACCTTCTCTTGTCAAAATGAAGGTCCTTGGCTCCAGTGTGTCACCCAACAAGTCTACCACCCAAAGAGATGCATTTGAATTTGGTAGTTGGGCTGGTCCTATCCATTGCATTTACACCCATCTACACAAATCTATGCAGATAACTTACTAAAATAGTCCACAATTCTGACTCTGTTAAGCCTCTGACATATCAGTCCTTTCAAGCTACTCCTTCACTATTTCTGGGTGTTTGTTTTAATAGATCAAAACATTGACCTGATTCTATGTCAGTATAATGTGTGTATGTGTATAAATCTCTCTCTGTGTGTGTGTGTGTGTGTTTGTAAGAGACAAATCTTATTGTTGCCCCATTCCATTTGGCAACTACTGAAGATCCACATTAAGTATTCTTTGAGGGGGAAAATTGGATTGGAGTTTTCTTTTCTAGAGTTGGGAATAGCTTTGGGGTTTTAACTATGCATTTGCAAATTTTTAGAAATGTAGCTTAACCTGTCAGGAAAATGTCCAATTATGGCCCGTGTTCTGTGAGATAATGACACTCCTCTAAAGGTACATGAATAAGTCAGTCAAAATGTAAGAGGAGAAGAAGAAAAGATACAAGTACTGTGTTGGAGAGAAAAATGACATTGCATTTCGTGTGGAATCTTTATTTCTGATCAAATCACTGTTTCTTGTGTGAAACCAATTCCTGTGCTTCAATATGTCATGCGAACCTAGAAAACTGGATTATTTTAACAAACTATGGTTCAATTAACCAAGGTAAGTATGCAATTTGAGTTAGCATTACATGGATGTAACACATTTATGCAATCACCGTGCAGTGATCTATTTATCCTTGTGTGCTAAAATTTATAAATTTAACCATTTTTTAAAATGGGATTCATGCTCCAGCTTGGCCTTTTGTTATATCTCTATCAATTTTCTACCAATATATTCAGAAAATATTTTCTAAGGCAAGAAAGCATCACGCTTCTTCCCCTAGATTGAAACCCAGATGTCTTTAGCATTCCTCAAAATGGATGGAGCCAGGATAAAAATTAAAGTTGCTTTGGTTTAATTTAATGAAAACTACAGTGAGTTAATTCAACATCTACTGCTGTTTGAAGACTTGACCCAAGGTTGCCAACTGAGGGAGATTCACTCAATCCGCTTTTTAAATTAAATCTTCACATTGGTTCACTCTATTCAGTAAGGTGCATTCCAATTGATTGATTCCATTTTTTGTTTGTTTGAAGCATTAATGGATCTCAATTCTTATAGCAGCTCAATATACATTTGTAAATTGGATCTGAGGTGATGTGAACATTCACTACATAGGTAAAGGTAAAGGTTCTCCTTGCACATATGTACTAGTCATTTCCAGCTCTAGGGGGCGGTGCTCATCTCCATTACAAAGCCAAAGAACCAGCACTGTCCAAAGACGTCTCCATGGTCACGTGACCAGCATGGCTAAATGCCCGAAGGCGCATGGAACTCTGTTACCTTTCCACAAAGGGGTCCCTATTTTTCTACTTGTATTTTTATATGCTTTCGAACTGCTAGGTTGGCAAAAGCTGGGACAAGTAATGGGAGCTCACTCCATTACACGGCACTAGGGATTCGAACTGCCAACTCCAAGGATCTTTTTTAAAAAATTAAGACTAGAGGCAAATTTTAGAGTCCTCTGAGGATCAGTTTTGGATCCCTCCTGTAGGTCGCCCTGAATTTTACTAGGGAAAGGCTGGAGGGTATGGCCTTCAGGAAATTGTTTTCTCTGTGTATTATTCTCTATGAAAGCTACTCAGTCCTGATCTTCTGTCTATTGTATGTTCATTTACTGACTGAAAGGCACAACAGAAATCTTTGGAGGCCTGAACAGCCTGCATATCTTTGGATGTTAACACGTCACTCTTGGCCAGAAGCTCAAAGCATTAATCTCACCCTTAGCTATTACTGGGGTGTTGTGTATTTCATTCCCATAAACTATTTTGAACATTTCTGCCACCCCCAGTTGTGGCAGAAGAAGAAAATAAAAGAGAGGGAGTATTCCATTTCTCCTTTTAATATGCAGATGAACCTTGAAATAATTGTTTGATAATGATATGCTTTTTTGGTATATGTTTGGAAATATCTCTTGATGATAATTTATCCTACAATTATTGTTCCTTAGCACCATCCTTATAATTACGGCAAAGGAGTATTATGCATCATTTCATTTAATATTTTCTTTGTCGGCAGCTTTGCCTCTTTTTAATGCAGCTCAGAGCTGATAAAAAATGATTATATGCAAAGCCAGGCAGCCTGGAGAACTTTGATCTCCTCCCCTCACTTTTCCTTGATTTCAGAGAATACGACTTTTGTGTGAAGTGGATTTCAATACCAGTTTTCAGAACATTGTTTTAAACAACTTTCAGGAGTTATAAATATGCACTCACTTTGATTTCCAATTGGCCTTGCGAGAGATTTGTTTTCTTTTCGAGAGCATTCAGAAAGGAATGTTGGCATGGTAAAAATAATCTATTTCAGAGTCTTGTTCTGCATTTGCTTGTCCTTGCCAGGATGATTTTATAGGATCTGTAAAATCCTGAGATTCCGTTCATGAGATTGCAAGGTTCTGTTAATGTAATGTGCTATTTGGAAGCTACTGTCAGGTGTAAGAATCCAAGACCCATGTCAGCCTTGGAAGCCATGTTTTACTTGGAAGCTTCGAGGCTGCCACATTTAGTGCCTGGGAATTTGAGAGGGGGGCGTGTTTCATAGATAGATGGACACAACAACAACAACATTCTTTCTCAGAGAGTCAAGGACATGTTGCCCTGCACCTGGAGAAGAGTGTTTGGAGGAAGGTCTCCAATTGGGATGATGTTTGATTGGGCCATGTGATGGACTGGTGGGTGCAGGGGATGGATCTTTGAATTTCTTTTGGGAAGGGAAAACTGGGAACTCTCAGATTTGGGTTTATTGGTTTGGAGTTTATTGGTTTGGAGTTTGTTAGTTGGAATGCTGACAACCCAGGATAGAGTTCAAAAGTGCAGCAAATTTACTGTACCCAAGATCTACTAATGATGTCAGCAAACTGGTGCCTTTGAGGGGCTGGGCTTAGGTTTCTTCTGGGAATGTAGGGATTCCAGACAGATGATGTATTTGACCCAGCCCTCAGGCTCTGCCTGGTAAACTCCTATAGCTGCAACTGGTTCAGAATGTGGTGGCATGGGCAGTTCTTGAGCCGTCTAGGGTGGCCCATGTTACATCACTGTTCTGCAAAATTGCACTGGCTGTTCCTGGGTCCAATTCAAGGTGTTTCTTATCACCTCTAAATCCCTTTGTAGTATGGGTCCAGGCAATCTGAGAAAGTGTCTCATCCCAATTGGATTGGCTTACTTATATCATGCCAGTAGAAGGGGCATGCTGCCAATCTTATTGGTCAAGGAATTTTGGCCAAAAGGGTTCAGGAGAAGAGCTTTTTCTGCTGTGGCTCCTGTCCTTTGGAACATTGTTCCAACCCACCTCACACCCCCAGGAGAGATCCTTCTGACCTATCATAAAGGTCTGAAACTTGGCTCTGCCAGTTGGGTTGGGGCCCTAACAGGAATGCATCACTCTGGAGGAGGCTATCAGATTAAGAGAAGATCCCCATCTTTCCTTATGTGCATCTTGGGTGTCATACAAGACAAACAAGCAAACAAACAGTGATGTAACCTTACATTAAAAAGCTAATAATCCTGACTGTGCTTCGTATCAGGACAATCTCACAAGGCTGCCATCAATCTTATGAGTCTAGGGAGGGTCTCTTCTGAGATATGTGCTACACCTCTATTCCTTCTGTGGACTAAGTTGCCTCTTATCTGACCATTGCTAGTCTGCGGCTCTTCTTCTTGTCTCCCAAAGTCATTCCCACATTACAGGTGTTGCCTTTCAGATAATTACGATGTTTAAAGGAACTTCAGTTTAATTAAGGATTTTGCTTTAGTTCCATCAGCCCGTGATGGCTCACTAACCTTTTTCTATGTTAATAGAGCTAATGGAAGTACATTATGTTGTCAAGCCCCATAAGTCAATTTGTGAGGATAGTTGCTCAAGGCTAGATTTTGGTGGGTTTTTTTTTAAATCTCATCTTGAGCCAGGTGGAGTAAATATAGGCACCTCCAAAACTAAAAGCACAATGAAAGAGAACCCCAGGTAGAAGTAAAAGGGCACAAAATTGGACACTGTTATGTGCATGCACATATGCATATTGTGGAATTATTTTATTCACTGTATGCAATGACTTGAAATGCTTGTGCTTTCTGTTCTCATTTGAGGTTCCTGGTATTCATAGGAGTGAGTTCATAGCACATCTGGGAATGACAAAGTGATCACACAACATTGCTTTAGTTCCCTAAACAAGTATGGCAATGGGAATGGGGTATTTTTCTGTTCTCAATTTGACATACTTCTGTTTAGCACTATACTAAACCTCTGTCTCAGTATTTGTGCAGTGAGAAGCAAAGGATATCCAGGATTTTGGACTTTGGGTCTTTTCAAATACAACTCAAAAATACATTGTTTCATTAGAATCCTCACCATATTTGTTCAGAAGTGAAACTTTTCTTATAAAGTATAAAGCAGATTTAACTCTAAATAATTTCATATAGCATAACAAGTCATGTCTCCATGTCAAGCTTGACTTTATGGACATTCATACTTTTCAAACATTTTATTTGCTTTCATAAGTTGGAATAAAGCAGGGATCAGTTGCCTGGGATAAAAAATATATAATATATTTTTCTTTTTAATTTTTTACGGGCTTAAGGGATTTCCATTTGACCCAATTACAACCTCATAGATGCCAAACAAACAAACATTGGGCCATTTAAGACAGGAAATGAATATCTTAATCATCAAGCATACAGTTTACCTGTCAGACCTTCCATCATGTAAACCTCTAAATAGAAACAACCCTTGGATCCATTTGTTGAGAAAGGAACTGTTTTATTAGAAGTCAAATGCATTGCAGTAATTAATCGCACACCAAAATCCCTAAGTTCACCTTTTCCCTCCCTTAGCTACTTTCCATTTATTTATTTATTTATTTATTTATTTATTTATTTATTTATTTATTTATTAGTTAAACTTATATACCGCCCCCTCTCTCAAAGGGACTCGGGGCGGTGAACAGCCAGGGTAAAAAATACACATATGAAACACATATACAATATTAAAAATTAAAAGAATTAAATACAGTTGGCTCTATTAAAATTTAGAACAAAGGAGTTAAAAAAGATTAAGAACCAAATTAAAATTTAAAAACCCCTAGGCCAGTCTGGCTTGCTGAAATAGATGAGTTTTAAGTAAACGACGGAAGGTCATGAGATCAGGATGGCCCTCACCTCCGGGGGTAATTCATTCCAGAGAGGGGGTGCTCCCAATGAGAAGGCCCGCATCTTCGGGGTCGCCAGCCGTCCAGCCGGCGGCACCCCGAGGAGGCCGACTCTATGGGAGCGTACCGGTCGGTGGGAAGCCGATAATGGCAGGAGGCGGTCTCACAGGTATCCCAGGTCCCAGAGCCATGGAGCGCTTTAAAGATAGTAACCAAGACTTTGAAGCGCACCCAGAGGGCCACGAGGAGCCAATGCAGCTCGCGTAGAAGTGGCGTAACATGGGAGCCCCGAGGAGCTCCCATTACCACCCTCGCAGCTGCATTCTGCACCAGCTGGAGCCTCCGGATGCTCTTCAAAGGCAGCCCCATGTAGAGAGCATTGGCATAGTCTAGGCAGGAGGTCACCAGGGCGGAGGTGACCATGCGAAGCGCATCCCGATCCAGAAAGGGCCGCAACTGGTAGATCCTACAGATCTGACCAAAAGCCCCCCTGGCGACGGCCGTCACATGGTCTTCCAATGACAGCCGCACATCCAGGAGGACACCCAGATTGCGGGCCCTCTCTGTGGGGGGAAGAATTTCCCCCCCCCCCCACAGCCAGCGATGGAACCAGCTGGCTGTACCGGGGCGCCGGGAAACACAGCCACTCAGTCTTAGATGGGTTGAACTGAAACCTGTTCCGCCCCATCCAACACCGCACGGCCTCCAGGCACCAGGTCATCACTTTGACGGCTTCATCGGGGTGGCCCGGGGTAGAAATGTACAACTGAGTGTCATCAGTGTACTGATGGAACTCTACCCCAAAGCCACGGATGATCTCACCCAGCAGTTTCATATAAATGTTGAACAGAAGGGGCGAGAGCACCGACCCCTGAGACACCCCGCAAACCAGGGGCCTCGGGGCCGACCTCGCCCCCCCTGCCAACACAAATTGCGAGTGCTCATTTTTAATTGTATTTTAAATATTGTATTTGATTGTATTTTATTTGGCTGTAAACCTCTCTGAGTCCTGTTGGGAGATGGGAGCGGTATATAAAATTTTAAATAAATAAATAAATAAATAAAATGACAGGAACCTAGCACTGGGTACTGTGGAAATTGGCCCTTTTGAACTAACTCTGCTGTCCTTATTCCTGTTGGAACCTTGTATGAGATTTGAGTGTCTTCTTGTTTGGTATGAGTGCTTGCTATGTTATCCTTTCAACTCTGTTTCCTTAATAAGAACACTTAGAATAGCTTTATTTACTGATGTGCTCATTGTCTTTGGAGCCAAAAGAACCAATTGCCTGATCACTGTCCTGACAAAACAGCATATTATTTGGGCAATGAAATAACTTTTTTTTTCATGGCATCTTTATGCAAACCTCCTGTAATTGATCACAAATGATGGACTTTGGAATTTAATGGACTTTCACGAGTAGTAGATGCCCTCTCCCTTTGAATGAGATTTTGCTTCACAAGGGATAAACTGCAGCCATGTTTCCATTGAATTTTTGACATCTTCTGAAGATGAACAAATCTATCAAATCTATTTTTCTAATCTCACTCCCTTTCTATCCACTTTATGATGAAATATATATCAATTTATGGATGTGTAACAGTTTATTCAAAACTGAATTGATCGTAATTATTTCTATCTTAATGAGCCAAAATCATATTGCTGTCTTTAACATGAAGAAGATGAAAGAAGATCAGCCTGTTTTTATGCTTCTTCTGAATCCCAATTGAACCAATGTAGGATTTTCAAAGACAGACTCTTAAGAGCAAAACCCTTAAGACTTCTTCTCTGAAAGGATCAATGTATCATTCTGCATTCTCTTACATTCAATTCTGCCTCCACTTCTCCATTCTTTTACATTCAGGCTTGTTAAGATCTTTCCCTCCTATTAACAAACAAATCTGCAATTGTTAGGTGCAAGCAGCCAGAACAGCTCTACTAATGGATCAAATAAGATTCTTTAATTCTTTGTTGATCACCAGTCTACAAGGATCTCACCATACTGCCTGTGTATTCCCTTGGGAAAAGGGCGGATAAAGACCTAAGGCTTTGATTTGAAATGTTTCCTTTCCCTAATAGACTCTTTTAAACCACACTGTCCTATATCGGGTTCTGCTCTCCTTCAGTCGGTGGTTGTACCCAGTGGTGAAATTCAAATATTTTTACTACTGGTTCTGTGGGCATGGCTTGGTGGGCGTGGCAGGGAAAGGATACTGTAAAATCTCCAATCAGAGGGGGTATTTGCCGGTTATCCGAACTACTCAAAATTTCCGCTACCGGTTCTCTAGAACTGGTCAGAACCTGCTGAATACCACCTCTGGTTGTACCACAATGCTGGTTAAGTTATTATTTGATCCAAAGGAATGTAAGAAATGGAATTGATATTCTCAGCCAGCCTTTCTACCTGAGGATCAGCAATTACATTTCTAATAAAGGTAACTATTATATTTATCTAATGCAATTACATATGGCACTGATGTTATTTAATGAAAGCAATGAATGCACTGTGTTCTTCCAGATAACACTAATTCCATCGAAAGCACTCATGTTGGCACTCCTTGACAGGAATCTTCAGGATCTTGAGGAATAATCACACCTCTCCTTATATGACACTGGCACTAGCATCCCGAATTATGACATGGAGAAGTCCTGAGATTTACAGGCCATTGTGCAATGCTTTGTGGGTTTCTTTGCAGACAGAGCGAAACTAACATGGGTTCATGAACTTTTCCTTCACTTTTCTTGCTGAAACCTGTGTGTTTTTCTCCCCCGGGTGTTCCCATTTTTGGAAAAGCTTTCTATCAAAACCAGAAAGCTTGCTAGTAGCTTGAAGTGTCTTGGAAAAGCTGGTTTTTTTTAAAAAAAAAAAAATCTTGCCTGTTCTGAATAACTCATAGATAAATGTCCATTGGGTTCAGTTTTTCCTTCAGATTCCTGGCTGTTTGTCTGAATGTAAACATATTTTAAGTGTTTTATTTTTAAAACACACACTTTTGTGTCCTTCAGTAATATTATTCCTAACTAGATTTGACATTTGCATGCCAAAACAGGTAGACACAGAGAAAGTTTTTTCCCTTGTGCCATCACTCTGCTGAATACCTAATTCGCACAGCATTGTCTTATATCCAAGGATATTTAGCAATATACTAGGCCGTATTACTATTATCCTTCTCATCTTTCCTACTACCTTCTCCTACTGGTATCTTATGATTATATTACTTTGTTATTTGTATGTACACTGAGAGCTTATGTACTGGAGACAAATTCCTTGTGTCCAATCATACTTGGCCAATAAAGAATACTCTAATTCTAATCAAGGGACCTAATTGCATAGTTGCAAAAAAATAATTTTTGTTTTACAACACATTTTAATTATACAGTTGCTGAAAACTAGTACAGCACTTTGTTTCTGTTTTGAACTGAAGAATGGAAGAAAACTCCACTAGAAGTATTAAAGTACTGGAGCATCGAAAATCAGTGTGGTGGTGGTAGAGGAGGAGGAGGGTTAAAACTGCAGAGACCCAGATTCAACTCCATCATCACTCATGTTGGCTACTTCAGAGAGTAGTTCTTATGGGGAAAGTAGGAGGAGAGATTAAGATGAATGTTGCTTTAAATTCCACCATAAAAAGGGCATAATTTTTAAAAATGTGCAGCATAAAATATATATGAAGATTGGTTTAATTAGTGCTAAGTAGAAAAATTCAATTCAAAACTTTTCCGAACACTACCACCTTCACATTCAATCACGTTCAATTTGGTGGAAGAAAATATTTTTAGAATGATTTTCACAAAAGGAATCCTTTTAGATGAATGCTTAAAGGTAAAGCATGGCATTCTTACCCCTCTGTGCAGAGGTGGTATTCAGCAGGTTCTGACCAGTTCTGGAGAACCGGTAACAGAAATTTTGAGTAGTTCGGAGAACCAGCAAATGCCACGTCTGACTGGCCTCACCCCCATCTATTGCCTCCCGAGTCCCAGTTGATCGGCTGCGTCTTCTTTTGTTGCCCTGCACAGGAGAACAGAGCTGGAAAGCAGGTTAGTGGGATGGGGAGGGAATGGGGATTTTGCAGTATTCTTCCCTGGCTATGCCCACCAAGCCATGCCACAACCACAGAACTGGTAGTGAAAATATTTGAATCCCACCACTGCTTCTGTGGTTTATGAAGGAGTGTGGTTGATGCCTGTCTGGTCTTCCATTTTAGGAGCTTCTCTCTGAGAGTCTGCAGCTTCTCACTCTTCTCACCTTCAGGTTTCATAAGGGATTCTCTTATCTTTACAGGGTGGTTTCACTAGAGATGCTGTTATCCCTGCTAAAGAGGATGTCTGACTGTGACAAGAGCCTGAAATGTTTTCTTTTCCTTGGAAAATTTTAGAATCATTGGCCATATTCTTGCTTGTGTCCCCAGAATGATGGATAACTTCAAAGGGCAGCAATAGCAGCAAAAATCAGAACATTTGTTTTTCTCCATCCTGATCGAAGCAGGTAACAATTTTTAAAATGCATCCTGGACATGTCAGAGAAAATAGGAGTTGTTTATGACTGCGTTGTTGGAGTTCAAATAGGAACTCACATGATTTGGGCTTGTTCTATTGTTGGCTTATTTTGAATTGACATTCATAGAATTATCCAACATGACTGGAACATCATTAGCTGCCCAGGATTAATAAATACATTTTAACATTGAATTTAAAATTAAATGTTAAAATGTACATATTTATGCATTTTAGAATTTAAAAGCAAGACATATGGATTGAACAGGGCTAGGGAGTGTCCAAAAGAATTTGCAGAATTTGAGTTCCAGTAGCAGATTTCCAAAATCACTTCTCTGACAACATTTGAACTATTTTTTTGGACAAAGGGAAAAAATTATCAAAATTTTCAATGCATTTTTAGCTTTTCTTTGCTTCTTTTCAATTTGTTCTACATTTGGATCATTAACATTGGTGCATCTTGACCAACCTCTGCAGGATAGTATAAGATGAATTTCATACCTGCATATTTTTTTTTATTATCACCATTATTATTTGTGCATTCCATAAAGCCCAAGTATAGCTCGCAGGTAAATTTTCCTCTTTTCCTCTCCCATCATAGGCTGTTGAAATCACATCCCACTCCTCTTTTTATCTTTAAGCGCATGAATTTTCAGAGCTATACACAGGGAGGCAAGCTAATGCTTTTGAACAGATATGAATCTCACACGGCACTGCAATAGCCAATTAAAACAGCCTTAGCAGGAAGCACATGCCGTTTATAGCTCTCAAAGACCAGTTAGAGGCACTGTTAAACAGAGCCATGGATGTCAGCCCACAAGCAGATTTTAGCATGAATTTCCACTGCACACAAAAATGTCATAATGCTCTTGGCAGACTTTTGTCAGCTCATTACAGTCTACACCTACAATCTATTGGCAATGCCATGAAGGATATAGAAGCAGTGCTGAAGATGAAGGGGGAATTCCTGCCCCCCCCTTTCATTGCTATTTTTTCCTTCTAATAAGAGAATGCAAAGTAAATTCTCCCGGTAATTGTATTCTCTTCCACATCTGAATATTGCAGCCTAACTCTTCTAGCTGGCATTTATGAACTGACCATTGATGATGGAGACATAGGTTCATCCTAAAAGTCGCCTCAGATTCTACCCTTTTTAACTGAGCCCATCCCAGTACATACATCCTGTTCATTCAAGATTGTTCAGGTGGGTTATTCATGGAATTTATGATGCATGGAAATGAACGCTGTGACACTCATATTTTGCTCAGTGAGTTTTGTAACTTTTAGAGTGATTAAAGGGGATACAAGGGGTAAAAGTCCTGGATCAATATTTAAGGGGCTAATGATATTTTGCAGAGGGAAAACATTTTTTAAAAATGAGGTGCCCATAAGTGTTTATTTAATTTTTTTCCTCTTTAGTTTTTCTCTTTCTTTCTCTTTTTTCTCTTTCTCATTTTTTAGGCATTCTTGTAAAAACCTTAAGAATTTGCCACTTGACCCCAAACTAAGTTAACATTATATAGGATGCAGAGAATTTCACAAAAGAAAAAAAAAACATTCTGAAAAAAGGAAGGGAATATTTTGTTTGGATCCACATAGGAAACTGCAGCTAATCTTAACTCTCAGGCAATATGATACAAAGAGTGAAATGATGGACTAGAATCAGAGAAGTAGAGGTTGAAAAGCTAATTGAGGAATTCTTCGGTGATTTTGAGCAACATCTTTACTTCTGTTTAATGTAACAGATTTGTTCTGAGGATATCATGCTTACATTTTAGAATAGCATAGCATAGCATAACATAGAATAGAATGTAGAGGAAAATAAAGGATAGGATAGGATAGGATAGGATAGGATAGAATGTAGTGGAAAATATAAAATAGAATGGAATGGAATGGAATGGAATGGAAGGGAAGGGAAGGGAAGGGAAGGGAAGAGAAGAGAAGAGAAGAGAAGAGAAGAGAAGAGAAGAGAAGAGAAGAGAAGAGAAGAGAAGAGAAGAGAAGAGAAGAGAAGAGAAGAGAAGAGAAGAGAAGAGAAGAGAAGAGTTGGAAGGGATCTTGGAGATCTTCTAGTCCAACCCCCTGCCTAGGCAGGAAACCCTACACCACTTCAAACAAGTAGCTATCCAATCTCTTCTTAGAAACCTCCAGTGATGGAGCATTCATAACTTCTGGAGGCAAGTTGATCCACTGATTAATTGTTCTAACTGTCAGGAAATTTCTCCTTAGTTCTAAGTTGCTTCTCTTTCTTTTCAAAAAGTTCAGGAAGAAAAGGTACACTTATTATCACACTGAGGAGAAACAAAATGGGTAGAATCACTTGTTTTTAGGGCTCATCAGTCCTCCTCCAGCTCATCTCCACCACCTTCATGATCTGCAGTGAGGAACCTACTGCTTTATGTATGTTCCCTGTGAGATTTAGAACTATTATCTGTGTTAAATTTCCTCAGCTAACCTCTACAAGTATAAAAATAAAGAGTGGGCATCTGTTTCTCACAGTTTCTCATTTTCTTTTTGAAAACCTCAGTTCTTCCCGTTTCTGCATTCTCGTCCTCTTTGTGTATTTTGCAAAAACTTTTCATTAAGATCTATAAAGTTTAGCATAATTTATATTAGCATTTTTGCACATAGCCTCTTTCTTAGTAAGTCTTCCTAGGCAATTCTGCCTAAAATACAACATTTTTAAAAAAGTACAGACATCCAATATTTTGTGTTCAAGAAATTATGCTCTATTTTTATGCAGACATTTTCCAAACGTACTTCTTTTTTCTTGAATTAGCAAATTTCATTGCAAAATGCTGGAATTTAGTTGATATATGGGTTCAGAAAGGTGAAAATAGGTAAGTAGGCATTTAATTTCAAATTAAATTACTCTCTCCCTCAACCATAATAGCTACCTTCCTGCTGTAGACCCTTAACCACCAAATACAGGGTGGATAGTACCATGCAACTCCCTTCTCTTTAGTTCTAATGCAAGAGTTTTGAACACCTGGAAAGGCTCATGAATTGATAAATAAGTAGATTAAGTGGGTGTAGATGAGTTAATTAATGGGTAGGAGGTAGTGTGAAATTGAGGATCAAGGAAGCATTAGGGGTTTCAAGAAGGGGTGCCATTAATGTGACTGCAAGAAGATAGACTGGTTGATTAGGGTTAGGAATCAATGTGAAAATAGTATGAATGGGAAATAAGGCTTTAGTCAGCCTTTACTTCTGTTTTGAATGTCCTCTTCCAAAAGGCTGTCAAAAACCAAATCTTAGCTTGTTTCTATTCGACGTTAATGGCATCAGAATTTATTGACTAGTAACAGCAGTCAATGAAATTGTGAATTTGGGAGTTGAAAACAAGAGAATTCAAGAAACTGAACAAAGGAACAATTTCTGGAGATGGATGGTCATTAAAATAACTTTCTCCTCCTCCTCCTCCTCCTCCTCCTCCTCCTCCTCCTCCTCCTCCTCCTCCATCGATTTTTTCTTCAAATTTATTTCAGTGCAAATGAGTTCAAAATAGTTGCAGATGTCCTATTAAGAGCATTTGGTTTGGCAGTTAGAAAGCTAATCTTCCTTAGTAACCAACAATCTCAATGAGAATCTGCCTGTTTCTTCCCAAGAGGTCACTTTATTGTAATTTCTAGAATGTTTCCTTCATGATTTATCCATTCCTACATTAAAAAAATAAATCAATTGCAGTTGACCCTGCATTGAAAATCCTATTATGAATGGCTGCACACCTTCTAATGCCCATTTTCTTGCAGGAGATGCCGTTCCTTCCTTGGCTCTGTAATACCAATATGAAAGTAAGTTAGGGAACATAAATATGAATTTAAGTGGTGGTGACCTGTGACACTGACTTTGTATGTGCTCCGTAGATAAGCACCACTCAAGGATGCTGACTGTCTTGACAAGGTTAATAACATGCACTAAATCTCATATCAAACTCAAATGAGCATCAAAAAGGGCCTTGTTTAAAAGTCATGAAGTTGCACATTGCTTACATGCATTAAAATTAATGGGGATATTTAGACACTTGCTTCCCTCTCCGTATCCATATTCATAACTTGACTGAATGATGGCAGGTGTGCCTTCAAACATTTTTTCCCCATTCCAGCTTCCTTGAAAGACATGGAGAACTAGGTATTGTGCTCACAATTGCGTTGAGTCTATTTTTAAATCCAATATCACATTTTGATTTATGGTATTGATAGGTCTTCTGTTCTTCCAGAAAGATTTTTAATGTTCATCCCAGATTTTGCTTTACATATTAAAATAAACACAAAGATGTGAGAGTTCATTAAGTTTTGGACTTTCACTGTTACTCATTAACTTCATTTGTCTTTCTTTTTCTAAGATAATTTCATCACCTTTTCTCTTCCATCTTTCTCTCTTTCTCTCTGTTACACACACACACAGAGAGAGAGAGAGAGAGCACATATTTATACACATGTATTTCTTTTTTCTGCCCACTGGTCCTTAGTTTTGCCTCTCCAAATTATCCTTTGAGGATGGATCTGGGCTCAGACCATATTGCTGTGCCCTTGCACTGTATCTAAGGCAGAGGTCCCCAACCCTCCGGCCCATTGTCCACTACAGGGCTGTGGCTTCTTTGGAACTGGGCTGTGCAACAGGCAGGTCAGTATGCACATGTGCATGCAACTCATCTCATGCCAGTGGTGGGCCAGTGTGCATGCAGATGTGCATGCAATTCAACTTGTAGTCCAACTGAATGAGCATATGCCGATGTGCACGCACATCGGCATGCTGCTCACAGTGAATTGAACTGAGGATGCATGCATGTGCACACTGGCCCACCACTCACCCAGCCCTGTTCCCCTTTCCCCCTCAACCAGGCCACCAAGCCACAAAGGTTGGGGATCACTGATCTAAGGGATTTGAATATTGTGTCAAAATGAATCAGTTTCAAGAAAAACCAACAGTCCTTCCTTCCTTCATTTCCATTTGTTTTTCCATTTCCATCTTCACTGTCCTGTGCTAGTACTGGGAACAATATGTTTTATAAGAAAAATACCAAAACAATTTATAATTTTCTATGTTTCTGTAGCTAGGTCCTGAACTATTGACATATTGTAAAAATTGACAAAGAAAGGATATTACTGCATAAACATCTGAAATGGGCCATAACATTCCAGTGCTAACAGTGGACTCCTATATATTGTCTACATCACAGACTGCTTTTTAACTGTATTCACAAAACATGTTGACCTGCTTATTCAATTTACCAGTTTCTGACTTCCATGCAAATACTTTGTACATCCACGAGCTTTCATTTTGTAAATGTCTTGGAAATGATACCCTAGTTTCTAGGTCTGAATTATATGGCAATTATTTATTTAACTGCAGAAAGTGCAGTTGATTTAAGAAAAGTACATCATTCTTCAATGTAATAATCCACCCTGCTTTCCTTTCCTTTGTTTTTGCTTTTCTGAAAGTCAAAATAATTCCGAGCATTTTGCAGTGTAGCTGTTGAGATTGAACCCCTTTGCTTCTTTCAAATCTTATTGCTGTTCAACTTGCTAATGAACTGGGGGAAGAGAAGGGTGGAATGGAGTGCTGAGAATTTGTGCATGGACCATGAGAGCCTGGAAACCATCAAGGTCACCACTTCAGGTGCTTGAGAAGGAGATGGACTGTTCCCATAATAAAAGGACATCTCATAATTGGACAATGTGATCACCCAGAGATGAGGAAAAAGGGAAGGTAGGCAAGCATTTGGGTGGGAAAAACTAGAGCTGGATTTGGTTCTTCAGTATCAACATGGCACATCCAATAAAGTTTTACTTTTGGGAATTCAAAGCTCCTGGGAGTGTTTACTTGTTTTGGATGCACTAGTCAGACAGTTGACAATAGCTAACTTCCTTCCAGCAAATATTGTGCCAAAATATTGGAGATGGGAGAACAAATAAACACCTGCAAGTCAGTTTATCTTCTGACTCATCCTTAGACAAAATTAGATATAAATTGCCTTGCTGTGATTGGGATACAGAAATGACCTAATTAATTAATTATGCCTTTGCCTATTGTGTAAGAAGTATGATAATTTAAGGCTGGATGTTTATGCCTTGAGTGGGAACTCTGAGTTGATTTGTTTTGATGATCCATTTGTTTTCTTAGCTACCCACGATGTTCACAGGAACCTTTCCAGTAACAAATTTCCAAAGCATCAAATACTTGTAAACCTATTGACCTTGAAGCAAGTTTTCAGAAACCATTACAAGCAGTCCTCAACTTAAACCTCAATTGGGAGCTGAATTTTTGTGGCTAAGCAAGGCGATTATTTCGTGCTTAATAATATATGATCTTTTTTCACTGCAGTTGTTAAGGAAATCATGCAGGGGTGGGATGCTTACCGGTTCTGCCTGGCTCTATAGAACCAGTAGCTCTGAAGAGCAGCAGACACAAAACCGGTTCTGTGTCTGCTGCTGTTTAGTCCACCCGCCCTTCCGGGCTCTAACCTGACCTTTATTTCCTGCTTTTTCAATCTCAGCTGAGGTTGAAAAAGCAGGAAAAAAAAGCTTTTTCAAATGCTGCGCATCCCGCGCGCAGCGCTTATCAGCTATCCGGGTGGCACAGCTTTAGGTGTATTACACGCATTTGCAAAATGTAGTCATTGAACTGGTAGTAACACCAGTTGAATCTCACCCCTACAATCACATGGTTGTTAATGTAAGTGAGTCTAGCCTCCCCCGTTGACTTTGCTTATTGGAAGCCAGCTGGGAAGATTACAAATAGAGATCACATGGCCCCAGAATGCTACAACTGTCATATATATACGCCTGTTGCTAAGAGCCTGGACATTTGTCATGTTACCATGGGGATACTATGATGATGGTGGCTAAGTATGAGGACAGGTTGTAAATCACCTTTTTCAGTGTTGTTATATCACTAAATAGATGGTTGTAAGTCGAGGACTACCTGTACAGGCATAAAGGGTTAAAGAATTCTTTATGTCTGGAATAGACTTATTATGAATATTTGGTATTTTTATATTTTTGTAGGATTTTATGCCTATAATTTTATCTTTTTTAAAAAATATTGTAAGCCACCCAGAGTTACCCTGTGGTAAGATGGGTGGTCAATTAATTAATTAAATAATAAATAGCAATAGTTATGTACCACTTCACAGTGCTTTACAATGCTCTCTAAGCGGTTTATAGAGTCAGCATATATTTCCCCCAGAAATTTTGGTCCTCATTTTACTGACCTTGGAAGGATGGAAGGCTGAGACAACCAGGAGCCGATGAGAATCGAACTGCCAAATGGTAGGCAGTCAGCAGTCAATAGAAGCAGCCTGCATTCTAACCATTGCACCACCACAGCTCTTATAGGTAAATGGTAAATTAATGTTATGAATATTGAGAAGAGATGTCAGGTTGGCTCCCTGGAATATAAGAGAGAAGGAGGAAAAACATGGACTACAAGATTCTGGTTTTTTTTTTTTTTTTATGGTTCTGATGATTAGGCAGGATTTATTATAGAAAGAAAAGAGTCATTATGTAACTTCAGAGAGTGAAGTTTTAAAAACATAAAGTAAAACTTTATACATTGTTATCAACATAAAGACATCTTTTGCATCTCCTCACATTTTTCAGTATATGTATTTACTTATTCCTTTACCATTACATCTTACCCTTACTATAAATCAGTATCTTTTATCCTTACATCTCAATCTTCTCCATGGTATATTTACATATTCCCTCATTCTTTTCCTAATTGCCATTTTATTTTATTTTTATTTCTAAACCACTCATACCAGGCATACCAGGCCCTATAATAAATTGAATCTTCTCTGTCTTTTATTTTCATCATTAGCCTGTCCATCTCTATACAATCTATTATTTTTTTATAACCATGCCTTCCAGTGGAACCCCTTTTTCTTCCCAGAGTTGTGCATACAAAATCCTTGCAGCTGTTAATATACATAACATAATATATCTATCTGTTTTATTGCATTTTTGTGTTATTATACCTAATAAAAAAGTTTCTGGATTAAATTCAATTTTCTGATTCGTGATTTCTTCTATCCATTGTCTAATTGTATTCCAATATTCCTCCCGCTAGACTGGCAAACTCAGACCCAAATTGTTGGAAATGTGGAAAAGAAAAAGGCACTTATTTTCATACCTGGTGGACATGCCAGGAAGTGAAAAAATATTGGGAAAAAAAAAAGATTCTGTTATTTTAACGTTCCAAGGGAGTATCGGCCTAGTCCAGTGGTGGGATTCAAAATGTTTTACCACCAGTTTGGTGGGCATGACTTGGTGTGCATGCTTTGTGCATTTGTACCAAATGCACACTTTGCGCAGGCACAGAGGCATTTGTATAGGCGCAGAGACATTCCAACTCACCTCCTGCAAGACTGCACTCTCCCGGTCACTTCAGCAGCTGCCACACAGCACTCTGATGTGCTGCGCAAAACAGCTGCACTTCAAAAGCAGGGAATAAAAGTAAGTATGGAAGGCCAGGTGGGCGGGCAGGCCCAACAGCAGAGTGGCAGAGAGAACGGGTTCGATCTCCGCTGCTCATCGCTGCTACCGGCTCAGCAGAACCGGTCCGAACCGGTAGAATATCACCACTGGCCTAGTCTTCCTGTGGAGTTGATTTTTGGGTCTAGTATCTTGTGGGGTTGATAAATCTCTTTCTGTCCTGCTTCTTTAAAGTCCAGCTTTCTCTTGCATAGAGTATCACAGGAACAAGCATTTCCTGTATGATTCTGATCTTTGTTGATCTAGGCAGATTCTGGTGTTTGACTACCTCATCCAAGGCCTTCATTGCTATTCTGTCAAATGCTGGCATGTGGCTTGTATCTTGACTGCTTATTAGTGATTCTGAAAGGCAGCTGCTACTCACCAGTTCAGTATCTTTACTGTTTTCTAAGGCTGGTTGCTGCATTTGTTCTCCTGAGTTTGCTCTTTTGCAGACTAAATCTTAGTCTTCTTTCAGTGTCATCAGCTTAGCATAAAATAAATAAAAAGAGGTTTATTTATTCAGTTCTACACTTCCATCTTTCAGAAGTTCAATTCTGTCTCATCCTATCATTGGAATGAGTTGGAAACAGTACAGAGAAAGTGACCCTGGCAAATATTGCTTTAGATGATTAATTTATCGTCCTGCTGACAAATGCATGGTTCCATGTTTTGTCCATTTTAAACAAAAAGCCTAGAAGGCAAGAGAGAGAGAGAGAGAGAGCAATTTTTGGTTCTTTTTATAACTGACAAACCCAACACAGCGACATCAACAAAACGATCCTGGCAGTTAAAAATATTACCCAGGTTTATAAACCTTTTCTATTTTGAAAACATTTTCAAAAATCCTTCTTATCAGCTTTCTAAAAATTGGGTATTCTTTCCTTTGTCCTCATAACTGTCATGTGGTGCAAAAATTGTTAATCTGGCTTTTGAATTAATTTTGGCACAGTACTTCATAGTGTTATATAAGAATAATACAAAATTTGGCATCATGTATATACTGATGAAACTTATTATATCATTGACTTCTAAAGTTTCTCATTAGTTTATTATTAGAACAAGCCTGAATAACCATCACTAATCCTTCCAAAAGTTTGTTCTGAATATATTGCAAGTGCAATATATTTGAATGCACTTTAATCACATAAAATTGTTAGATTAATTGTAATATACCTGGGAGGTAATCATATTCACTGTATACAAATTAATATTCATTGAATGAATCAATATCCTGGCCTGACTCCATTTTTTTTTAGTGGCCTTACTTCTTTTCGGAATGTGAATTTAGAAATGAGATGATGCCCCCAATAAAGGCAGCACTAATTAATGCTACTCCATAACATAAATGATCAAACAATGATCAGGGAGTTCTTTTTTTCAACTAGAGTAGATGTGAATTTAAATGATGATCTGATCTGATAACTGAATAACAGAATAGCCATACCAAGAGATATCTCAACCTAGCAGTCCTTACTTGAATTTTGATCAAATCTTGGATTTCTCCATAATAGGAATGGGTCACCTCTAGGCTATATGCAGCTCCAGAAATCTATTTGTCTACTCCCCCAAACTAATAGCTTGCACTTATTACTTCTTTCCTGCCCTCTCTACTGGGAGAATAAGTCAACACCTTCTTCTCTGTGACAACCCTTCAAGTACTGGAAGACAACTATCATGCCACCCTTAGTCCTTCTCTTTGATACGCTACACCGATCTAGCTCTCTCATCTTATGATTTAGCCTCCAGACCATTTATCATCTTTGTTATTCTTCCCTGCATACTTTTCAAGTTTTGCCTTGGAATAAATGGATGACTTGCTTGGAGGTGTTTTGGCTTGATCCTTTCTCCCATGACAAATAGTTGGTGAATGTACAAAGCTCCATGTGGCAGCCCTTTTATGATGGCACATGTAAAACGTGCTTTGAGAATTGCAGAAGTGTCTACTAATGGAAAATATTTGGCTATCCTTCTCAAAAAACAAGGCAATGTACCATATGCATTAATCATTGGGCAAAATTATTCAATGCAAATTTGAGGGGGTCAGCAGAGATCTATTTATTTATTTTTGTCAATCGCTTACAAGATAATAGGTATAAGTAAAATATAGTTATAAATACATGGATACATATAAGAAAAATATAAAAATAAAAGATCCTTTGGGCCTCCCAGCTTTCAAGTATACTACTATAACAAGCTCAAGCAATTATATACTGTAGTAATTCAACATGGCATTATTTAATTTTCTACATTTAGCACCCAATGCAATGTGACAAGAAGTAAATTACTCAGCCCTAAGCACATTGTTTAGTGTTATTCACTGCTTCAGATAAGTTTGTTTTATAGTTGTCAGTCTTGATTTTCTTCTATACTTGCAGTCTTTATTAAATGATAAAGCAACATGTTTATCTTTACTAATCATTCCTGGCCAGGCTGGTAAGAAAAAATCTAGTTGATTAATGGATTTTTTTTAAAAAAAGATAATTTAATTTCTTTTGCTTTTCATGATCTACTTTGTCTATTAGTGCTCTTTCTATACTGTTAAAACCAAGCTGAAGGAAAAAGAAACAAAGAGAAAAATAAAGGCCAATAAAGTTTACCTCTTGAGTTGCTTAGAAACTAAAGCTCATTTCATTCAGTTTTCCATTAAGTGAAAATGTCGCCACTTTATAGATTTCAACAGAATTAAACTTAAACCTACAGAATTGGGTTTATTAATTTCTGTCATGGCTCAATGGGGAAATAAGAGAGGACATTCATTAAGCATACACAATTATCACAGACAAAAATGAAGTGCAGTGCTATTAAGTATAATAAAAATGTTGAACACCAAGGAAATTTTCATTAAATAGAATCTATTCTGTATATGACTCCACTTAATCCTTCTGTCCCTTTCCCCCCACCCCTTTGTGTGCTCCATCCTGTTTAATTTGTATTGCTTAACTTTATATATATGTGTGTGTGTAAGGTTTTAAGCTGATAATTTAAATAATAAATAAGGGAAATTATCAGCTTAAAACCTTACACACATGTAAACCAAAAACAACGAAACAAATAGCTTTCTGTCAGTATGGTCTCTGGTGATGAGCCGAAAGACAGAAAAGAAAGCAGTATGCTTTCTCCCTTAATTGGGGCTTAACAGGGTGTTGTAACACAAAGTATATATATATATATACTTTATGTGGATCTTTGGTTCTTCGGGTTTTCTCCCGCGTAGAGTTGGAAATATCTAGGCGACGTTTCGATGAAGTCTCATTCATCATCTTCAGGCTTGTGTCTTCGGCCTTGTTCAAGGCCGAAGACACAAGCCTGAAGATGATGAATGAGACTTCATCGAAACGTCGCCTAGATATTTCCAACTCTACGCGGGAGAAAACCCAAAGAACCAAAGATCCACATACAAATACCCGCGAAAATCTCCGAAAACATATATACTTTATATATATATAAAGTTATATATATATTTCTTAACATAATTATGATTAACTATTTACAATGAAATATGCTCTTATTTAGTGAAACAAGCTTTTTTCAGGCCTTTAGCTCCTTATCTCAGTGTTAAAATAGTTTTGGAGACAACTTGGATACTAAAGAAGGTAAGATTATTATGGGAATTTCTGAAGACCAAGAAGACAATGCATTGGGAAGAAAATACCTTATAATTCATGGCAGTGTTCATGGTCTTTCCCGGGGGCAAACTGATATAGTATTAGTATTTACAGACAATTATTTTCTCCATCAGATGTTGGATATTCTCTGCAGACATGGCCCATTAATTAATTCCTACTGGGTTTTTAACATGAAAGTTCCCATTTGCATCTCCCAAATTTGTAAGTAAAGGATGGCAATAAGGCAAAGTGGTTCATTTTTGGTGGACCATATTAAGCCTGCAAGTTGGAATTCCATAGTTTTGATTTCAGGACTCTTTCCAAGAGGACCAAAAAAATTAAGATTTACCTTGTCCAGGAGTGCTTGGAGAAAGAGGGGTAAACAATGTTGAGATGACATGGGATTACAGTGTTCTTCTCCCCCAATCTCCCATCCCCACATAGTTGTGTACAAGAATTTGTCTCTGTTCTTATTCTTCCTTACAGACTCCTCTACCTGATCAATTGAATCAGTTGAATCAGAATAGAGCTGGAAGGGATCTTGGAGGTCTTCTAGTCCACCCCTCTGCTCAAGCAAGAGATCCTATACCATTTCAGACAAGTGACTATCCAGTCTCTTCTTAAAAACCTCCAATGATGAAGCACCTGCAATGTCTGAAGGCAACCTGTTCCATTGGTTAATTCTCCTCAAAGTTATGAAGTTTCTCCTCAATTCTAGGTTTCTTCTTTCCTTGATTAGTTTCTATCCATTGTTTTTTGTCCTGCCCTCTAGTGCTTTGGAAAATAAATTGACCCCCTCTTCTCTGTGGCAGCTTCTCAAATACTGGAATACTGCTATTGTGTCTCCCCTAGTCTTTCTTTTCTCTAGATAACCAAACTCAAATCCCCAACTGTTCTTCATGTGCTTTGGTCCCTAGACCTTTAATCATCTTGTTGTTCTTTGCATTTTTTTTCAGTCTCAACATCTTTTTTATAATGTGGTGACCAAAATTGGATGCAGTATTCCAGGTGTGGTCTTACCAAAACTGGTACTAATACTTCACGTGATTTTAATCACATGATGTATTAGAATGGATCAGACCTATTTCTATTTCTATTTCTATTTTTCTTTCAGTACAAATTCTCTACCACAAAGATGCCTCTTATGAAACCCATTTGAATTCTTGGCCTTGTAACATTTTTTCTGTCCCAATCAATATAAAATACTAAAATTAAAAAACCCTTCTACAGTAGATACAAGTCATCCATAAATTTAAATGTTCTTACAGAGTTTTCTTTTTTAGACCAGGAACTTCAGATAATTAGTGAATCAATCATTAAGATATCCCCAAGAAATCTGGGTTTTGTATGTTTTCTGCTTCAACTGTCAAAGAATATTATATAAAATAATATCCCACCTGACTCTCCCATCAAGGATTTTGTCCTCTCTTTTACGGGGCCTTTTGCCATTATGACAGACCGGGAGGAGGTAAGACCTTTATATTCCTCATGAATCCAGGGGATAAGAAGGCTGCGGGAAGCGGATCATCCCTGGCCATTAACTCCACATTCTGTTTTACTCTTCAGAGGTAGTCCTTGACTTACAACTGTTCATTTATTGACCATTCAAATTTACAACGGCAAACCAAAACCAAACAATTCATCTTAAGGTTAGCAATACAGGGAAAGTCATAATTAAATGAGAGCCAGAGAAGATAAGGAATAAACTGAAACTACCCAATAAACTTTTAGGAAAAAATGATAGTTTTTTAAAAAGCTATTTTAAAGAAGAAAGCAAAGGAATAATTAACATTGGATCAAATTGTGTATTTCAATTTCCACAATGTTTCCTTTCATTGCAAAAATTAGCTTCTGTATCTTATTGACTTGAGCATATTTAATGATTTCTGAGATTATTCCATAAATGTCAAGTGGCCGAGGGTTCTGATATTTTCCACCATTACGTATATGTTTCCATCCCAAACTGCTAGGTCTGAAAAAGTCCAGTTAGAACAATTTCCGGTATTTTTACAGGTAGTGCTTGACTTATGATCACAACTGAGACCAGAATTTCTGTTGCTAAGTAAGATGGTTTTTAAGTGAGCCACACCTGCTTTTATGATCTTTTTGCCATGATTGTTAAGAGAATTATTGCACTTGTTAAGTGAATTGCAAGGTCATTCAGCATATCAGGGGAACAAAAACAGGTCTTTCTTTCTTTCTTTCTTTCTTTCTTTCTTTCTTTCTTTCTTTCTTTCTTTCTTTCTTTCTTTCTTTCTTTCTTTCTTTCTTTCTCTATCTATCATCCATCCATCCATCCATCCACCCACCCACCCACCCACCCACCCACCCATCCATCCATCCATCCATCCATCCATCTATTTATCTATCTATCTATCTATCTATCTATCTATCTATCTATCTATCTATCTATCTATCTATCTATCTATCTATCTAACATCTCACATCTTTATTATTATTACAAATAAGTCAAGGCACCAAACATATCCAATGCACCTTCCTCCTCCTATTTTCCCCACAACCCTGTGAGGTGAATTGGGCAAGGCATAACACACTCCACCCAGTTTTCATGCCTAGGTGAACTAGAACTCACTCTCTTCTGGTGATTGGCCCAAGGTCATCCATTCGTGCCTAAGATAGGATTAGAACTCACCATCTTTTGCTTTCCAGGCCAATGCCTACCTTAACCACTAGGCCAAATTAGATCTCATATAAAATATGAACTTATTCATACTGATTTTCGGAAGTGTCATTTGCCCAGAATGAAATTCAGCTGATCAGGTAGTCAAATAACTTTTCACAATGCAATAATTCAAAAAGTCCAATAGTAAATGGTTCATACAAAATAAAGAAATGTGCTTTGAGTCACCCTCTTTTTTCCAAAATTGAATCTCAGGAAGGCAATATAAAACTCTGATTTAGCTTCTCTTTAGAGCTTGACAAGTCTTGCAGTCTTTAATTTCACCCCTCTCCCACCCACCCCCAAAAGGGGGGGGAAGAATGAATGCCTTTGAAATGAACCAGGATGAGGAGGGAGGGGCTGAAGAACTCCTCCATTTCATCTGCAAATCATCAAAGCCCAACCTATCACATTATGATTGTTGAACTCAGAAAACATAAACAGTTTATGTCAAAGATTAAGAGACAGTGCCGGTACTACTTTTGACATATCTTGTCTCCAAATCTTCCCTTTGGATTTATGAGAGTGCTATCATGTCAAAGCAACCTCATTTATATGATAACACGTCAGTCGTATTTTATGAGGGCTGCACTTTTGGTGCTGGAATGTTGCTTTTTAAGTCCAAAATTACAGAATCTGGAGAGGGAGACATAATTAAAGTACATGTTAGCAATGATAGCATGCATTTGGCCTCTGGTGATCTACATTAATCATCACCAGAGAGGGTGCGATAAAATCATAATAGTCTCTTTAAAAGTTATAATCTGACTTGAAATTCTATACATTGCAATCTCATGTTGACATGTTAAGAAACCTCCGAGCACCTTCATTGGCTTAAATTTACAACCAGTCTGGGTTTCCCACCTTGGAATTGGCCCAAACTGCGTGTGTGAAGCGAAAAGGAAAAAAAATGAAACTGGCAAGGACAGTCCAGGAATAGACATTACACAGCATTTGACCACTGAAGGGAGCCCACGATCAATTCTTGTAGCTTTCTGGCCCTCTTGTTCCTCCAAGGAGGCCTTGCCTTAGCAGCTGGCACTGTAGGGCATCTGCTAGAGGTTTCACACCAGTAACCTGGGTTTGCCAAACATCATTTATCATTCTGAGAAATATTCCCATTTTTGCAGTGATGAGAGCAGCAGCTTCTGGTTATCCTGAAAGTACTCAATTGGAATTGGGCAGCTCTAATAAATGTAAAGAAGAAGAAAAAATTAAGGTATCACTGCTCCTGTCACTGCTCCTTAAAGTTACCAAGTTCCATCAGTGTGACAGCCCCTCAACCAAGAATTCATTGGTCAAGACCTTCTCTTCTTAGTGCATAGGTTTCCATGTCCCCTTCTGTGCCAGTCATGTTTTATCAAGGAGGAGTTCAACTAAGGTACAAGCAAAGATTTAAACATGTGTTTTATAAGGCATTTTGATTGATTTGTCCATTCTGATTAGACTGATATTTCAGATCAAATTGAGTTGATCCGATAGGTTCAGTAAGAGTTAATGTGGTGTACTAGTTAAGGAGCTGGTCTTGCATTGGGAACTCCCAGGTTCAAGGCCACCATCAGCCACAGAAGTTCCATAGATACTGTAGCTATAGGGCAGTTATTCTTAGATGAACCTATCTCGTAGGTCGGTTGTACTTTTCTGCAGAATAACTTCAGCTCCAAAACCTTCGGTAAGATTTACTATCCTGGCAGACTAGAGGTAGAAGAACAGATGGAAAGATACAAACTATGTGAGCTATGCCAAAAAAAGTTGACTACAGTGTGCAAATCGAGGTGATGAAAGTTAAGACATTCATTCTAGATGATAAGAAACAATAGTTGAACATATATGCATCATTATTGACAGAGACACATTTTGATAAAAAAATTACTGAACCGGTTAGATATACACATCAGAAAGCTTTCAAAAGGACTGCTAACTGAATAATTCTATGAAAGCCAACATACAGTCATAGAAGACTAACACCAGTGAGTACTCATCACATTCCATCTTGGTTTGCAATTCCAGAAGTAGTTGGCTGTTGAAAACAGGATAGAATCCAGATTTAGCCATGTTTTGCATAGAACTAATCAAATCAATATGATTTAAGCTAGTCACCAATTTCTTACCCCAGTAATTTCAATGAGTCAGCTCTAACTGTAACTAAATCAGGATTCACTCCAAACATTTTAAGAATACATAATTTTTAATATTCTGATGGCCTCCTAAGCTTGTTATGACATCTTAATAATTAAATCTGTGTTAGGTTGAAATGCAAGCACTAATCAGTGTGGGGGAAAGGGAATATGATGTACAGAGATGGCTGGGAAGTTTGTTCAGTTTATTTTTAAAAAATCAGAACAAATAAAGAATTTAGAAATTTCTTCATAATAAAGAAGGGAAGAACTTGGGATTTTAAAAATTTCAATGGCCATCCGGGCATAAAGTTGCATATTTCATCCCCTTGCATACAACATGATGTTGCTAACTCAGATTAAGATTGCATTTTTCTTCTTTTTAGTAACAGTCTGCTTGCCTTTAATGTCCACATTCTAGTAATTTCTAATAATATCTCCATCTTCTCCATCCTTTAAATTGCATGTTTGTTTTCATTCTATAAAATATAGTAAGAACCATTGTTAACATGTATTTATTCAGATAGGGATTGGTCAATACACACACACACACACACGTGTGTGTGTGTATGTGTGTGTATGTCTGTGTATGTCTGTGTCTTTGAGTGAACATAAAGAATTTGAGCAAAATGTGGAGGGAACAAAATTAAGAGATTTGTCCATCACATACCAGTCAATGAAGTAAACAAAGAGAGATTTCCATTATGAAGAATGAGATGAAATACAACATATATTTGATGCCAATCAGGATTACACAATTTACAAATAAATCCAGCTGTTGTGTCATGTGAAGTTTCCTTTATAGTTTCCATATACTTCTGACTATTTAGAGCAAAATTTGGGAAACGAATGTTAACCAACAGGAACTTTGAGACAAGTAGCATTTTTTTTACAATGCAAAATGTATATTCCCTATCAGTAAAATGCTACCTATAATTCAGAAAATAGCAACTTAGAGACCAGAAAGAAAAGGTGAGCTGAAAACTTAAACTTCATTTTGGCTTGACCTTTGTTGTTATTTTTTCTGTGTAATTATGACCAATTTCTTTGAAAGCTAGTCAGTCAGTTTTCTTGTTATTATCCCATCTCTGCATGTAAAGGGGAGGGGGGTGTTACATTGATTAAAATATTATTCAGTTCATCTTTAACTCTTAATATTTTTTTTATATTGGCCAGCAGATGCTTCAAATAGGTCTTCCCAGCTGCTTCAAAAACATGTTTGGTAAAACAACAGTACTGTTAGACTAGTTCAACATCACCCTTAAGTCAGAAAATAAACAAATAAGAAACCAAAGGAAATGGTCCAGCCAACAGCTCTGAATATTTTCATTCCATATTGGAGTGGAGGGGAAGCTGAAGAATAGAAATATACATAACTTCATTTCAAATTCTGGATTTTCTTTTCCTCTTGATTTCCCTTTACAATTTCTTTCTCCAAAAAATAGACACTTTCTCTCCCCCCCCCCCCCCCCCCGCCCAGCTTAGTTCATGCAAGCAGATGCAGAACTTTCAGGAAGATAGAGAGTTGTATAACAGGGTGGTTAGTGGTACTAGAAAATACAGTATGGTACAAAATATAGTTAGCTAAATAAATAACTTCAAGAGGTGTCCAAAAATAAACCCAATACCCTGAAAATAAGATGGAAAAACAGAAGAAAATTTCACAGAGAAATTGTTATTGTTACAGTTGTTCACGCAGTCAGGCAGATGTTTAAAGTGGATTTGGCATTTTTATCCACCTCTTGAGTCCTTCCCAAGGACCTCAGATAGAAAGATGTTGTCTGATGGTGGTTAAAGGTATAGTTTCAAGATGTATAGTAAGCTGTTCTACGTAAATCTGCCTTTTGCAATTGACTGGTAGGGATTATTATTATTTTGAGAACTTGAAAGGCAGACTTCACCATGCCATTACTTTGTGCATAGTAAAAATTGTTAATTCAGCAAGGTGTGGGCTATCTCAATCGCTTCATAAGGGTATGGGGGAGTGACATCAGCTGCCTCTGGAACAATTGGATTTCATTCCCATTTGTGAATTAGCTCTGTTCCTTCTGTTTTCATCTACTGCGAATCCATTCTGACTTAACCATCAACAACACTGAAAGTGTGAAATGTTCAGATGCTATTCTCTAACACAGATCCTTAATTATAGTTTGGATCATTTTATTATCCTGCCAACACATAGCTGTCAAGAGCAGCTTACTTCTAATTAAATCCACCAGCTTTGCCCACTATCCAAACATATCTTGTATTTTCCTGTATGAAACTATAATGATTTTATGCTTCCTCAATTACAAAATGTTGGATTCAACAATAAAACAAGTCAGGAAGTTGTTAAATATGTATTTAAGTCACAACTTGGGAAGATATTTCTAAGATGGGGGGCGCTTTTGCTTTAAAAAATGGGGGGTGCTTTTGCTTTAAAAACAAAACTGGCAGCCAAACTGTTTTCCTACTGTTTTCCTACTGGAATCCAAAGATAATTAAAACTCAACATGTTAGATACAGGGGTCTTAAGCTGTTCAAGTCATGATTGTTCAGATTTCTCATTCGTTATAACCGGCATCTTTCAAGTATAACTATTTCTTCTGGCAAATGCTTTTTTCCCTTTTTTTGACAAATTACAGCCTGCACTTTCATTTGATAATGGGGGAGAAAACATAATTATTGCTAAAGTCTTGAAAAATATGTGTGATTTGACCCTACCTGTGCCCTCTTAAGTTATCCTACTTAGAGTTAAAAGGAAAGTCTTCTCTGAGTGAACTTGATTTTTGATGTCTACCAAAAGAACTATCTGTATAACATCTTTTGGCAGCAATGTGATGGAGATTTGTCTCCTTCCACTCTTGCTCCTCTCTGTCATTTTCTCTCTCTCTTAACTTTCCAGTCTAGTTTATAGCCTTGAGATTTCCTACTGGTAATTTATTCAATGAACCAAGTTCAATATTCCTCAGCTTGATGAGATCTAAAAGTTGATCTCATTTGAATTGAGATAATCTCCTGACTGAACAAATCCATATAGTTCTCTTGGCAACATGTGAATGCTTTTTTTTAAAAAAAAAAAAAACCCAGTTTAGTTGAAGGAGAAGACATGCTCTTCAATGCACCTGGACATCCAGATGGAGAATATTATCAATTATTTCCTACTATATGTCTATGATATATTAGTCCCAGCTTTCTATGTCCTGAACTTAAAACACAGCCTTGGAAAAGAAAATATGGATGGTACAACCCAGTAGAACAATGGACATAAGGAAACAGGAAAAACATGCAATGAATTATGAATTGAAAAAATGAGGTCCAGAAGCTAAGCTGTCATTGAAAACAGTCCTTGCTTTCATTTCCTAAATGTCCCCCTTTTTTTTTGGAGGGGGGAGGATATTCAATGGAAATAGTTTCTGACTTTGTGGGTGGAAAAGTATTCTTTCATCTTAAAAAATCCTATGTAACAAATTGGTGCAATTTTGTCTAACTTACTAAATTTTCGTGCACCATTAATGATAGTGCTACTTATAGCAGCCAGATATTTATAGAGTCAGAGTGGTTTAGTGATTAAGTCATGAGGGTAGAAAGAAGGAAATCATGAGTTCTAGTCCTGCCTTAGCCATGCAAGACAGCCAAATCACTTTTGGCCAATCACAGGAGGATAGTGAATTTGAGTCCTACTTTAGGCATGAAAGCTGACTGGGTGACTTTAGTCCAGTCTCCAGGAGATGGTGAGTTCTAGTCCCGCCTTACACTTGAAAGTCAGTTGGGTGACCTTGGGCCAGTTCTTCTCTCTCAGCCCACTTCACAGGATTGTTGTTATGGGGAAAATAGGAAAAAGAAAATGCATTGGATATGTTCACCACCAAGAGTTATGTTCTAGAAATAATAAAGGTGGAATATAAATGAATAAATAAATAAAGTAAAGCTGGCTTAAGAGTGAACATTCTTTGTAGAGTAATCAAACTTCTTTTTTTCTTGTGATTGATAAATGAACAAACACAAATTTTCTTAAAGCTTCCAATGCTGTAACTAAATTGCTCCAACCAAAGCCTAGACTTTTATTTAAAAAAAAAAAAACTTTCAGAAAGTTTAGTATCAAGAGTTAAAAACTCAAAATCCTACTCATGTCCTTGGCAGCTTTGCAAGAAAAAAAAATCTGCACAAACAGTGATTGAAAATAAGTAAAGCATTCATAACCTGAATCAAATACGACAGTAAGTTGCCAAGATGCTGTGATCCTTTATGACTGGGATAACACTGTGAATCTTCAATGAGATGGACGAAAATGTCCAGGTGACAGAATGACACAGTCAGCAAAAGATGACAATAGATCGTCCAGCATTCCTTATCACTACAGAAAAAGCTAACTTGGTCTGACTGTGATGACCATAGCATAAGACCAAAGTGACACTGCAACAGAGTATGATGACAAGGCCAGAAAAGATTTGGCATTTGTGATTAACATTCAAAGGACACCGATTTAGACAATGTAAAGCAGATTACATAAATCTGATTGTCATTTCTGGAATGAGCAATCTCATGTCTGCTCAATGAACAGAGCATGCAATCTTATTTTTTTGTAGGAGATTCTTTCCAAACATTTTAGCTGTCATGGGCAATGGCTGGAAAAATTCAGAATTATTTGTTATTAATCCAATGTGTGTTTTCCTGCAGTCCTAAATAGTGGGTGACAGAAAGACAACAGATAATGTTAAATAACAAAAGACATACTGAACACAGTCCAAGAACAACTTCTGGTGTCCACACGCAAATAGCCTCTGCCAATACTTTGTCTTCACCTGTTACTGGAAGGCAGATAAAATTGGAGCCAATTGTGTGTCAACCCAACATGGTGAAAAAAAGGTTCAACAGCTCATTTATATTTAACTCAGAATCCATTGGTTTTAGTAGCCCTCTTTATGTATGATTTCATACAGACTGCCTAGCAATCTCTACCTCACAGAGAGGCAAGCAGAGAACTTCTTTCATACACTCCAAGTTCTCTGCCATTCACATTTGTTTTTATATGTGTGTGTGTGTGTGTGTGTGTGTGTGTGTGTACAGTATAGATAGATATATAGATATATAGATATAGATATAGATAGATAGATAGATAGATAGATAGATAGATAGATAGATAGATAGATAGATAGATAGATAGATAGATAGATAGATAGATAGATAGATAGATAGATAGATAGATAGATATGCAGGTCTTGGCGTTTTCGGGTCTTTTCCCATGTAAGATTGAGACTATTTGGCAATGTTTCGACAAGATCTCATTCACCATCTTCAGGCTGGTATATATATATATATACTGTATATCTATATCTATATGCACACACACATACATATATATGTGTATATATATATTAAACACACACACACCTCTTTTGAATGTAAAAACGACAGAGAGAATGGGAAATCCACAGGGGAGGCAAAGAAGGAAATGATGAAATGTGCAATAACAACATCATTATACAAATGTCACAGGTTATGCAATTGGGTCAAATGTTGAGATGTAAATCCATAAGGGTGGCTGTTGCCCGAGGATATCACCAGGCATAGGTAGTTGTTTTGGCTTCCACTGCGAATTGCTGTAGAAACCAATGAGAAATTGGCTGATGCAAAATATTATCTTTATTTCCATTCTTGTCTGGAAACCTGGGAAGGAAGGAAGGAAGGAAGGAAGGAAGGAAGGAAGGAAGGAAGGAAGGAAGGAAGGAAGGAAGGAAGGAAGGAAGGAAGGAAGGAAGGAAGGAAAGGCAAATCAATGATTGGTTTGAAAGAACTCCACCAGTCAATGCAGGGCATCCAGGGTGAGATTTATTTTTTTATTTTTGTAAAAAAGCAGAGAGTATCCTGTCAGGTTTATCGTGTGGTGCAAGGCTGCCTTGTGGCTATTGCCCTACTGATTTTGTAATGCAATTCTCCACTTTAAAAATAGAATTTGCACAAACATACATGCACTTTTGAAGGCAATAGACAAAAAGGACTATATCAGGAAAAACATTTTGTAAATTTGATGAATAGGGAATATGAGATAAAAATGAATGTTATGCCTTTTTTTAAAAAAAAAAAGTTCTAGATTGATTTCTAGATTGATTAAAAATGGAGTGTGTTTTGTTTATGATTTGAAAAATAGAGGAATAAAATAATTCAATGTTAGAAAATGGGAAACTTCCCCCCATCTTTTATCCTAAGGAATTATTTTCAAATACATAGGGATGAAATCTAAGCAACAACATAAAGATTATTTCAAACCACCAGAGACCTTTTGTTACTGTCATTGGGATTTTTGTCTTGAGATCCCTTCAGTCTTTTGTCCAAAAATTTGCTTTCTGCATTACATGTGACTGTTGTTATAGAGAAATATTGTCATCCCCTCTAATAGAACAGCATAAAACTAATTGTACAAAAGGATATCTCAGTACTTTCACAATTAATATAAGGCTATCACCCATCATGACATGGAAATAATGCCCCATTACAGTTCATTATGGAAATCAACATTAAAAAAAAACCCAATGACAAATCATAGAATCAAAGACAGGGCTCATTCCAAACCTATAGATTTAATGTCTGAGCTAATAATGATGACTTTGATAGCATCATTGGAATATACTATGTATTTAAACTGTGAAAGATACAATAAGTGAATAGATTATGTGCAGTAAGTAGATAGTTCTATTGATTCCAAATAATACATTGGGGTCAACAGCCTTTCAGGCACAACTTCACAAAGGAATAAAAAGTCCTTTCTTTTAATTAACCATGTTAAATGACCTAAATGCAAAATCACCAATCTCACCCAGACATCACCAGAGTTTTCCTGGTTGTGCCTGAATTCTTGCAAGGTTTAACAGTGTCTGGGGCATTTTTTTTTAAGTCTTTAAAAATGTTTTCTTTAATATTGAGGTCCAATTCTGGTTACCATGATCCCCAAAAATGTTGAGATATCCTGGAAAGCATGCAGAGAAAAACAACAAAAATGATACAGGTCTGAAGGCTAAATCATATGACAAATGGTTGAGGGACCTTGGTGGGTCTAGCGGCTAGCCTGTCAAAGAGAAAAAGGATTAGGGAGGACGTGAAAGTTGTCTTCCAGTTGTTGAGAGGCTGTCAAAAAGAAGAGTGGATTGACTAAATCTCTAGGGCAGCAGAGGGCAGGACAAGAAGCAATGGGTGGGAGATTTAACCTTGAAATAAGGAGACGTTTTCTGACAATGAAAGCAGTTATTCAATTCATTTTCAGGTTGTGGGCGCTCCACCACTGGAGGTTTTCACTCATAGACTGGAGAACCATTTGACTGGGATGATATAAGGCTCCTACCTTGAGCAAGGAATTGGACAAGGAGATCTCTGAAGTCCCTTCCACCCCAATGATTCTATGAATAACCTTGAGCAAAGAACCGCAACCAAGGCAATGGTCAGATAACAGATTAGATAACAGACAACAAATTGAGTTTGGAACAAAAATATCATTTAAGAAAGTCTTGGATATGCCCCTCCCTAGTTCTTATAAAGATAAAGAGAGGGAGCGGGGACAAGCATTTAAACTTGCAAGATTCTCTTAGTATAGCCATACAACCATAGTATTAGCATTCATAACTCTAGCATCCTAGTCTGGTCTCTTTTTAAGGGATGAAAGTTTGTAAGGTTGGAAACCTTGCATAAAATATAGATTCAGTGTTGAGGCTAACCGCAGAAGAATATTCCACCTTGCTTTTACTGGGCAAATGCTGGGAAGAAAAAGTAATATAAACAAAATTTATTTATATTTATATTTATTTATTTATACAAACACTTATATACCGCCCTTCTCCCGAAGGACTCAGGGCGGTGTACAGCCAGTCCTACCCCAATGTACAATACAAAAATTAAAATGAATTAAATAATTTTGGGCTGTTATAAATTAAAAGTCCACCCTCCCCCATAACTAATTAAAAACCCCCAAATAATTAAAACCCAATTTAAAACCCAATTTAAAACGGGAGACAATTAAAATCTTGTATCAGCCCAGGCCAGCCTGCTCGAAGAGCCAGGTTTTTAACACACGTCTGAAGGCTCTCAGGTCCGTGCTGGTGCGTATCTCTGGGGGCAGACCATTCCAGAGGGCAGGGGCCCCCACAGAGAAGGCCCTACTCCTGGGGGCCGCCAGACGACACATAGAAGCCGACGGCACCCGGAGAAGGCCCTCCCTGTGGGAACGCACAGGTCTGTTGGAGATCACCGGCAGAACGCGGTCCTGCAGGTAGCCTGGCCCAATGCCATGGATCGCTTTAAAGATCAAAGAACCTTGAAATAACAGAGGAAGCCTTCTAGTCCAATCCCCTGCTCAAACAGAAGACCCTATGCCATTTTAAACAAACAGTTGTCCAATCTATTCTTAAAATCCTCCACTGTTGGAGCACCCACAACTTCTGGAGGCAAGTCGTTCCACTGATTAATTGTTCTACCTGTCAGGAAATTTCTTCTTTGTTCTAGGTTAGTTCTCTCCTTGATTATATTGCATCCATTGCTTTTTGAAGTACTTCTTTTCCTATTCCAATAGAGATGAAGATGGTGATAGAAAGTGGGGTGGGGGAGAGCGTGAGAGAGATTTGAGTGTCTCCCATTTTCACAGAAGCTCAAACAGCCCACAGGCTTCCCATGGTCAAAACATCAATTGATCAAACCCATCTCTTTTCCTTTCCTTGAATGTTTTCTAGCTACCATAGTACTTCAGTTACATATGAATTCATAGGGTATTCTTCTCTCATTTCCTAGTACAGATTGCTGTTCTTTTTTTAAATGCGCATTTCTTTGGGGAAGTGCACAGCTTCTGAGAAGGAAGGATTTTTAATTGGGAAAACAACAGAATTGAAACATTTGCAACAGCTAGTATAACAGAGCCCAGGGATGCTCCTGGGTCTACACGAAGAGCCAGTTTCTGAATTGGTCAAATGTGGCCCAAGACACCATTGAACAGATTCCCTCCCTCTCTGGTGCCTTTGCTTTCCTGAAGAAAATGTTCCAGCAACTCTAATTGGCTATGCTAATTGCTTAATAAACCTGCACTTTATTTTAAAGGCATGCTCCCCGCCCCCCCCCCAATTAGCAGTAGTCTTAAAAATAAAAAACAAAACGAGGCAAGATTCACGATGAGAGATTTTGCTTCGGGGATTTACAATCCTTTCCACTCAGAATTCTTGAGGGTGGGGAATTGCTGTGCACCCCCTGTATGTTCTAGGCAAGGGTGGTCTATCTATCTTCCTGAGCTACATGCACACAGCTATTAGATCTGGATAGAACAGAAAGAAAGAAAAGAAAATCAGAACGTAGAATTTGAGTTTCTGTCATCTAGTAACCATCTGGATTTTTGTAGGAAGGATCTCGTAAACTTTTCCATACGGACCAAGTTTAACTTTCAGGGCAGGGAAGCAATTGAAAATGGGGGAAAATACTGGAATAAGGACTTAATTGCATATACAGCACTATCATAGTGTTACTTGGCCACATACTTTTCTACGGCATAGAACATGTGCAGAATAAGTTCTATAGTTTCCATAAATTTAAAAACCAATCGAATATTCATTCATTAATAATAATATTCTAGCTGTTAGTAAGAGATGATAGATAGATAGATAGATAGATAGATAGATAGATAGATAGATAGATAGATAGATAGAGATAGGCAGGCAGGCAGGCAGATGAGGGAGGGAGGGAGATAAACAGAGGGAAGGTGGGTGGAAGGAGAGATAGATGGAGGGATGGATGGAGGGAAGAAGGATGAAAGAAAGAGAGAGAGGGAGGGAGGGAGGGAGGGAGGGAGAGAGAGAGAGAGAGAGAGAGAGAGAGAGAGAGAGAGTTTTTCTTATGCTCGAAACCAACCTCTAAATATATCCATCTACTCAAGGCTCAAAATAATAAACTGGATAAACTGTCAACCGATTTTGCAATTGCTTTGAGGAAATCCAAGCCTCTGCAAAATAGTTCAGGCTGATCTCACACAGTAAAATACATTTAAAAGCACTGGCTATCTGAATGCAATAAAGCATTATATGAGTGAATTCTATTTTTAACACTGTCCAGTTGAGTCTTGATGTATTTACTCGTAGCTTCCAGCTTATTTTTTTTTTAAAAAATAGATTTTGCAATTTAATGTTAATACCACCCCAATATAAGTCTTTCTTATCTACAAGACTAAAACTAGATTTAAAACATGAAGTTATACATGGCTACTTAGAAGTAAGCCTCACTCAAGGGACCTACTCTCAAGTACATGAATAATTATGATTTTAGTGGATTTAACTCCTTATTTTCTTTCCCTTTTCTCCATTTGAGGAAGACATGCCAATTTAAGGATTAGAGCTTTTGTGGCTATAGTTTAAATAACAGCTCAGGTCTGAGTTTAATGTTAGATTATCATAACAGTCTGGATATTGTATGGACCTGTCAAGGAAATCTGTTCAATTTATGTTATTACGAATTCACATTTTTGACATGTCTCTCTCCCTTAAGACATAGTTAGATAAGCATCTATTTTCTCAAGGTCACATATAAGAAAGTCCATTCTAATTATTTCATTGACATGAATAGGCTATTAGAAGAACTCAGCTCTGTTAGAGGCCCAACTAAATCACTCTGGCTTGTAAGTTAACTTGCTTACTAGCTGTCTTGGTTTCTAAATGAGAAACAAAATCAGAAATAAATGGAAATGGAATATTGACTTCTTCCAAACTTTTCCTTGATTTCTTTTTTAATATGATCTTTGTTCAATATTCCCTAGAATGCTAGACTGACTTGTTATATTGGATTTCAAACATCTATATTCAACTACCCTATCAATATTAGAATATTTTTAATCAGTGGTGTTGATTCCTAACGACTGCCTGGATTTCTTGGCAAGGGTTTTCAGAAGTGTTTTGTCATTGCTTTCTTGACAGAAAGATGCATGATAACTTTTCATGTTTTGCAAATTCAGCAAACAGAAGATTTTGGTGATTTTGGCATCTCCAATGTCACTTAAAAAATAATAATAACGTAGATTCTGTGTCAAAGAAAATATTGCTGAAGCGAAGTGATTTTTTAAAATAATTTTATTGTGGCAAATCATTCAATGCTGCTTCCTCGGCAAGCTTGCAGTTTACAAACATTAAAATATCCATGAAATCACACTCCAACATCAGAAATGTAAAATGATATGCATTGCTTCAAGTCAGTGTGGATTCCTGGTGACTGCAGTTTTTTTGGCAAGGTTTTTCAAAAAAGACTTGCCGTGGTCTTCTAACTAGAGCTGAAAAAATGTGTCTGGCTGAAGGTCACCTAGACTTTCTTTGTTCTTAAGGCAAGACTAGAACTCATAGTGTCCCATTTCTAGTCTGGTGCCTTAACCACTACACCAAACTGAGTCTCCCACATCAACCAATCAATAGTCCTACTTAGTTAGCTTGAAGTTCTTTTACCATAAAGTTATTTTAGATGTATTGTCTGTTAGCATATTTAAATCAGTAGCTGGAGAAGTAAAATGTGCAGTAGGCCAGAATACACAGTTGTACTTGATTAATTAGAGAGTGCTGATTCATGCATGAGACAGTCTACACTATGATTGGTTACTGCAAATATAAAAGGGGAGTTTCCATTTTTTTTCCTCTACCTTTTTTCTTCTGTGTGTTTGGTATATTGTTTAATTTACCTCATGATTAAGTGGTGGCATTCAAATTTATTTTACTACCAGTTCTGTGGGCATGGCTTTGTGGTCGTGGCAGGGGAAGGTTACTGTAAAATCTCCAGTCAGAGGGGGCATTTGTCAGTTCTCCAAACTACTCAAAATTCCCACTCCAGAACTGATCAGAACCTGCTAGATACCACCTCTACTCATTATGTTTAGTTTAGTTTAGTTTACTTCATTGTCACTGCACCTCGTACAATGAAATCAAACACCATCTTCAGTGCACATCATGACCATGAAAATAAACACAAACACACATCCTTCACACTGCACACTTTGAACCGAAAACCCCCAACACTGCACCAACACTGCACTATACAGTAGAATTCAACAGAGCTACTGCCCTGGGATAGAAGCTGTTTTTCAGCCTATTTGTTCTTGTTTTTATTATTCTGTGCTGTCTGCCAGATGGTAATAGTTCAAAAAAGGGGTGTCCAGAATGAGATGGCTCTTTAAGAATGTTTTGAACTTTCTTAAGGCAGTGGGAGCTATAAAGCTCTTCCAAAGAGGGGAGAGGACAACCAATGATCCTCTGGGCAATGACGTTAACCCTCTGGAGTGCTTTCCTATCTGCCCCTGTGCAATTGGCAAACCATACAGAGGTGCAATAAGTTAAGATACTCTCTATGGTATAGCGGTAGAAGGTCACCAGTAATTTTTCATTCAGTTGTTGTTTCCTGAGAAGTCTCAGGTAGTATAATCTCTGCTGGACCCTTTTGACCAGTGCTGTAATGTAAGCACCCCAGGTCCTCTTTTGGAGTTGAATTACATACGCTGCAATAGCATATACTATAAAGAAAAGGTGCCAGGGTTAGATGCAACTTGTTCCATTGATAGAAAATGCTCCAATGGGACTAACACGATGTGCCTTCAAAAGTCTATCCATCCACAGGGAAGAATTAATTGCATCTCTTTTTGATGCTATCAGTCATTCAATTTTTTTGCAATCCAAATGTGGTAATTTCTGGCTCCAAATACTTAGATAGAGACCTGGTTCCAAAATTATAATACAGACCAAAAACTCTTGGTCATCTTAAAGAAAGCTCAACAAGACCCATGAAAAACATGGGAAAGATACACCAGAATAACCAGAAACAGAGAAAATAAATGGAAGCATTGAGTTTCAAGAAAATCCTGCTGAGGCATGAATTGCTAAATTACAGGACAAAATATGGAAATATTTTGGTTTCTAGGACCTCAACGTTGAGAATTTGCCATTATTATCTTTTTAAAGTTTCTCCTTCTTCTTTTTTTTTTTTGGTCTTAAGAAATGTGAACGCAATTTGTTCCATAGGGTTCTGCCTAACACTCTTGGCAAGATAATTGAATTATTATAGTTCATTCAGGATCAAGTCTAAATTATTTTTAATGAGCTATCCAAACCGTTTTTACATGGGACATGTGCTTTTTGGGTTTTCAAAAAGGAAAGTCAAATGCAAACTGCAAAACCACAAAGAATCAGTTAGCCAACCTGAGTCTAAGTGCCAAAACATGCATTGCTTTCTGTTTGACCTTGAGAATTTTCCAGATGCCTCCACATGTTTCTTACATTCTTCTTTTTTTAACAAGCCCAACCATTTTCTTTCCTTACTTCTTATTTTCTCAGATGTTCTCTGGTGACTTCTAAAACATTTTCTTTATGCATAGCCTGTTCCACCTTGAGTGACTATTGAGTTCTAACCGTGCTCTCTGGCTATGTCATATCATTTATATTGCAAAATAATCATGTTCAATTTTTTATTTTTATTATTTAGTTTGTCATTAAATGATGCTATGCATTTCTCCCCAAAACATAGCACTCTCACCTCCAATGTTCCTAGCAATCAAAGTCCTGTAAAATTGGGCTAAGAGATTAATGGCTGGGCCAAAATGAGTTTTCATGGATAAGGATGAACTGGGCCCAGCTTTTCCTAGGCCAAATCTAACACCTTATCCACTAAATTCTATTGGCTACCTGGTTCATTAACTGTCTGCATTACCCTAGAATAAATGGGAAAACATTGAGTAGGTTACTGTTTCTAAAACACTGTATGGACAACCAATCAGTAAATTCTTTATACACCATTCATGGTTTGACAAGGCCAGCTGTGTATCTTGCTATGGAAAATTGAGAACCATTTGCCCACAAGCAATGGATTTATAGAATCCAATGCTACAAAATAGAATAGCATGGCAATATAAAGCCTCTTTACTTGTAATGGAATATCTGGGAGGCCATGGAAATGGAGAAATAAACATGAACATGAATGTAAATGAGAAACCTCAGTCCAAGGAAGTGGAGAAACATGAGAGAGAGGAACATTATCAAAAGTGCAATAGGTATACGTTGATGGTGTAAAGCTATTCAATACTACAGACAATACTGCTACCCTTCAAAAAGACCTTGACTATGTATCAGAATGGTCAAACAAATGGCAACTTCAAATGTCAACAAATAAATGCTCTGTCCTACATATTGGCAAAAAAGAAAATCAGAAAATAAAATACAGGTTGAATTGTCAAGACCTTGTTGATGATCCAAACCCTGTCAAGGATCTTGGAGTACTCATCTCAAATGACCTAAGTGCTAGAGCCCACTGTAACTACATAGCCAAAAAGGTGTTAAGAGTTGTTAACCTAATCTTACGTAGCTTTTTCTGTGGTAATATTACACTAATAACTACAACATACAAAACATTTGCTAGACTAATACTCAAATACAGCTCATCAGTTTGGAATCATTACGTACACAGTTGAGAAAGTCCAGAAATATTTCACAAGAAGAGTTCTCCACTCGTCTACTCGTTGCAGAATACCTTATACCACCAGACTCGAAATTCTAGACCTTGAAAACCTAGAACTACTCTGCCTTCCATCCAATCTAAGTATAGTATATAAAATCATACATTGCAATGGCCTACCTGTCAATGAATACTTCAGCTTCAACCATAACAACATAAGAGCAAACAATATATACAAACTCAAGGTTAACTGCACCAAACTTGATTGCAGGAAATACAACTTCAGCAACAGAGTGGTCAATGTCTGGAATACTCTATCTGTCTCTGTGGTTTTTTTCCCCAAACCCCAAAAACTTTAACCTTAGACTGACTACTATTGACCTCACCCCTTTCCTAAGAGGTCTGTAGGGGATATATATATATATACATACATACATACATACATATATATATATAATTTTTCTTATATGTATCCATGTATTCATAACTATGTCTTTTACTTATACCTATTATCTTGAAAGCAATTGACAAAATAAATAAAATTAAAATAAAAAATAAAATACAACTTGTTCTGAAGAATTACTTTATCAGGCTTTCAAGATTCTGAACCTTGCTCTACACACAATAAAGGTAAAAACTATATTTTCAGAAATAAAAGTGGTTCTTGTTTTCTGAGTTGCTTGCTTGTCATTACTTGAAGAGAAATAGTGGAAGAAAGTTATTATCCTCATAGTGAGCTCATGGACTTTCTAGAAGCATTTAGCAAGGACGATGGTTCTAGGCATCATTTGTTGTCAATAGATTTTTCTTTTACAATTTATTATTGTTTATTTTATTCCACAAATCTGTTTTTTGAGATTCTCTAAGGTGCCAGATAATTTGGTCAGTACTAGATTCTGCATTCTCTGACTGAGTGGAAAGCCATTTAGAATTCCATTTCAACACAAGATTGAGTTCTAACTCAGTGCAAGATTGTGAGAGTCAAGCCAAGAGACAGCAGTCCCCAGGACAGAAGGCTCAGTTATGTAAACAATCAATGATCAATCAACGTCAAGCCCATGAAGAAGACTTCAAACAGTCCATGGAACTGTGGCAGAAAATAAAGGCTATGGAGTTGAACTGCAGAGGCATAAGAGAACTTGCAATCATTTGCTTTTTAGTTAGCATTTTAGTTTGCAATACAGATGTTTATCTAGCCATGCTGAGTTATGTGAGCCTTTAGGTCAAGCCTAGCTTTGCTGCATCAACTTCAGTATGCTGGAATTTCTGCTGAGCATTTCCAGGAAGCCTAGCAGTGATGCTAGTCTAAATAGGCTTTTAAATCCAATCCACCAGGATTCCTTTTTTATTCATAGGCAAATACTCAGAAGATGTGAGAAGGCAGGATAATGATGCTTCTCAGATAGATGGAATTATCTCAGATAAAACTGGCAAGCAGTTATACATATCTAAACTGTGTTCTACAATTTTGTATCTCCAAATGAGATATTGTTTAGATGTTGGGAAGGCAGCTCTTCAAATTACCAGATACAGCCTCAACTCTATCCACCCAGTATTGGGATATATGGGGCAGAATATACATTACTGTGGTGTAGATTGTCTTGGTCATGGCTTCCAGAGGTTGTGGCATATATTGTTAGCAATCTATTGATATATTTGGGATAAGTCTTCCCATAGGGTATAAAAGGAATCTGCAACTTGTTTGATATGGTTGAATTATAACTCCTAGCCTTCATAACTATTAGCTATGCTGGCCTCTGACTTGATATGCACCAGAGTTCATGAATTTCTAGAGTGCAGTTTCCACATGAATGAAGGTAAACACATAATTCAGAGAGAAAGAGGTGGTAGAATGCCAGATTGTACCAATATAGTCTCACCTATTTTGCATTAATATTCTGCTCAGGCATTGGTGGTGGAAAAACCTTCTGGTCCTCTTCTTAATCAGCACAACAGAGAGCAACTAATTTTCCAGTCTTATAATTAATATTCTACCTTAGTGTGTTCAGGGTTGTTTTGTTTTGCAGCTCAAAATCCTGAATTCTGTTTTCTTCTGTCTGTTACTTCCTTCAAATGGTTTGTCATCAGGTTAAGAGAATTCTGTGTCATTGTATACTCTTGTTTTGTGGATATGTGTGTGTGTGTTTGCTTAAAAGGATAGAGCAATGTCCTTATTGTTTAACCCACATTTTTTTGAATGAACCATCAGAGGAATTCATTATGTTCACAGCACACTTGTTTTTTCACATTAAAGCTATCTCAAAACAGCCATCAACTTTTAAATAAATAAAGATATTTCTGGTTAGTTTAGCTGTACATGTCCAGAAATATTTACAGGATATTGATAAAATAAAATTTAGATAGTGGAATCCAATGTTATATGTGGGGTAAACAGGAAAATGTAAGAAAAGCAAAAAATAAAATAAAATAAGTAGCATAGAAATTATGCTGAGTTATGCTCCTCAAATGTCTTCATCCTAATTAAGAGAGGACAACTGGATATCTGTAGTCTTCCTTTGGGATTTATCTAAAGTAGAAGTTACACATGAAAAAAAAAAGTTATAGAAATTGGCCGCGACACTTAACCACTTTGTTAGCAATGGAAATTCTGGTACCCATTATGGTTGTAAGTCCAAGATCACCTGTATGCTTGTTGTCTGTCTGAATGTGTCCCTATCAAGGATCAAAAGGTGAATAGCAATGCCACCTTTAAACTGGTGGACAATATTCAGATGAAAAATTACAAGACATCTCCCTTTTAAAATTTTCTGCCTTTTTTGATGGGGAAAATGGGTTGAAAAAAGAAGAAATGTAAAAAAAAAAAAAAAACCAATCAGAAAAAAAATTCCCACTGCTTTACAAATACACAAATTGTACTAGGTGGGAAACTTTAAGAATAGCACAAATTAGCATGGAAGGAGATTAACACTGAGACAGGCAAATGGGTAACCTCCAGATGTTTTGGACTTTTGTTCCCATCAGCATGAGTCAGCATGCAGAGTGGCAATTGGCATGAGACTGCAGAAGCTGGAGTTAAAAGCATCTGGGTGTACCATCTTGCTTATCTCTGTTTGACATTATGACTTTCCCCAGAGATAGTCTTCCATTTATGCGTAATATTTTTGTCTTGAAATGTTGATTCCAGGATCAAAGGTTGGTTAGATGGAGTTGTTTGCATGAAATCCTGAGCTAAGGAATTATTTGGGCAAAGGAGAAGACATTTCTTCAAATATTTGGGCTAGATCTGAGTGAAAGTTCAACTGAAGGAATAGTCAATGATTACAGCTGCAAATTATACAGTCTTCCTACCCACAGAAATTGTCTGGCTATAATTGCTATTCTAGTAATTCTGGGTTGATGATGTTGAATCACTGAATTGCATGGAACCTCCAGCAGTTCTTTAACCTACTGGATTGGGGTTGGCAGTTTACAAATGGCATCTGGACACCATGACAAGGTTGTCATAATATTTACATGAAATGATTGTGTGGTTTAAAATCCAATGGGCTGGTGACACTATGCAAGTTTTGTCACATGATCTATGAGTCTAAGAAGGTCAGGCTGCATTTTCTTTTGTTTACTGGGTGTATGAGAGTTCGTCCTATGTGGAGGCTTTCACTGATCCATAGCCAGTGGTGGGATTCATTTTTTTTTTGAATCTATGGGTGTGGCTTGGTGGGCGTGGCAGGGGAAGGATACTGTAAAATCTCTAGTCAGAGGTGATATTTGCCTGTTCTCCGAACTACTCAAAATTTCTGCTACCGGTTCCCCAGAACTGGTCAGAACCTTCTGAATACCACTTCTGCCCATAGCTTTATTTTGGGTGAAAGCTTTGAGTTAAGAAAAGCAGGAATCTAGGGAAAAGTGTAAAATTGTATAAAATGTTAAATATAATGTCTGGTAACTAAGTTAGAAGAATTAACCAACCACTAGAGGAACAAACAACAATAGAACTGATGAGAAATATTGATCTTATGTAAGGCAACTTTCTATGTATATAATATTGTTTCAGAATACTTATTTGTATTATAGTCTGTTTATAATGTTAATCTCCTAGAGTCTATAGGAATGGGTGGCATTGAGAAAAAAATAATTGTACTTTTGAATCTTGAATAACAGGTGTTCCTAATGGTAGATTTTTACTGTTCAAAAGTATTTTTTCCCATCTTCCATCCTTCAAGTAGCAGAACTATTCCTGGCCAAGTATCAGTACCAGTGATGGCCAAGTATCAGTTTCTTGTATCTCAAGAATGAAATTGAAAAAAGAGGGAACATATTACCATATGTGGTGGTCTTGCCCAGAGGCTCGAAAATACTGGCTAAAAATTCAAAAATGGTTACAGGAAATTACCAGTGAACAATTAGATTTACAACCAGAGCTCTTTCTATTGGGGATCTTAAAAAAAAATATATGTAAAGACTACAAAATACTTTTTATTACATATATTGACTGCGGCTAGGATTGCTTTTGCTCAGTGTTGGAAACAGTCATTTACACCTGTAGAAGAACTGGTTATACAAAAAGTTATGAATTGTGCTGAAATGGATAAATTAACATTGAGTTTAAAAGATAAGGAATCTTCAATATTTTATAAGGTATGGGAACAATGGTACAACTGGATAGATCGGAGACAGACTAAGGATAGATGATTATTAAATATAGAACATAGATAGAATAAGAATATAATTATGTATAAATTATTACTATCACACAAATGATTGTTATATGATAATGCACCACAAACAGTTGTTATTGAATTATATATTTTTTTAACTTTTTTTTTCTCTTTTCTTTTTGTAATAAAGTTTAATAAAGTTTATTTTTTTAAAAAAAGAATGAAATTGTATTGAGCTGAATTTATGAGCACTCTTCATCTAATCAGGAATCCAAAAAGAGCATTTTTTTTTCCAAACAAGCAGATTGTTCTTGACCATTATATTAGGAATGGAGTTGAAAAGCATGTCGCTATTGGATACATGACCTATGCTTGCTTCCACATTCAAACCTGAATATAACTTAGGATTCTCCTTCCTCTCCTTCTCCACCTTCACCCTTTCTTTTTTATTTCTCTTCTAGATGGAAGATCAAGGACCACAGAGAGCAAGGAGTTGATCAGTGTGAGTTACAGAGAATTGGGGCTTTGTCCAGTGGGCCAAACTAATGGCCTGGGACTGAGTCACTGAGTGCATTTGCAAAGTTTTAGAGGTTGCTTGCAATTACTACTCTGTGAAGTTACCATGTGAACTCTTGAAGCTATTCATTGTTTGAGCATCTGACCGAAAGTATTCATCTGAGCAAAAGAGTATTCTACTTTGAAAACAACAGTTGTTCATCCTTGGTAAGTGCTTCTTGCAATATTATTTTTAGGATGTCTGGTTTGGTCCAGTGCAATGCTTGTTGTGCAGCTGTTTTTGTGGTACTCTTCTTAAGTTTGGATATTGTCTTGTTTGTATGCTAGTTTGTATTGCTAGTTTACATGAACAGATTGCTTGTTCAAAGTGTTTAGTTTACGTTCTTCAGACCAGAATTAGATGGGTGACTCAATCAGTGTATTCTATTGAGCAGCCCTGCTATTAGCCTCTCTTCCACAAAAAGGACAGTATGGACAACTGTTGGGTCTGGAAGAGTGAGAGCTGTGGACCATAATCATGATGCTTTTGGTGTGTTCCTGTGTAATATTTACAGTGTTTTTATTGAATTTAATAGAGGTAGAAAATTCATCTGTTTCTGATGATGATGATGATGATTCAACTGGGTAGAAAAGTCTGGCCTATGAAGAAGAATTTGCCTTGGATAAGGAAAGGTCTGCATCAGGTGTTGCAAAATCTGCTATTTTGGAGACAACTAGTTTCTATGTGAGGCACATTAGTAAAAGAAAAAGAAACTGTCTCTGATTCCCAACAGATGTACGCAGGATATTAAAGAGAAAAAGAATCAGCATAAAGCAGATATAAGAATAGTGGAAATGAAGCTGGTAGAGATGTGTATAAGAACCTACAGAGAGAAGCCAAACAAGTTATTAGTGTAGCTAAAGCACAGGAAAAGGAGAAACTGACTAAATCTCTTTAAAAGGTGGATAAAAAGTGGGGTCAGGGGATTCAGATGGGACTTTTGATAATGTACCTGACTCCCTGCCACGTATCATCGGCCCTGCCCGGGCTCCTCGAGGTGATAGCCGGGCTGGTGGTTGAGACCCCTAGGCTTTTAGTCATGGGGGATTTCAACCTGCCTTCGCTCGGGGAAACCTCTGGGGTGGCTTGGGAGTTCATGGCTTCCATGATGGCCATGGACTGACCCAATTAGTTTCTGGCCCCACTCACATGGGGGGACACATGCTGGACCTGATTTTTGTCTCTGGTCAGTGGTTGAATGATCGTAGTTTTGGGGATTTAGTTATAAAACCCTTGTCATGGTCCGATCATTCTCTTCTCAGGCTCGACTTCTGTGCCACCCCCTCCACTGCAGGAGGCGGAACCGAGCAGATGGTTCCACCCAGGTGCCTGATGGATCCCAAGCGGTTCCAGACGGAGCTTGGGCCATTTCCTGAGACTCTGGCCCATAACTCAGCCGGAGACTTGGTGGCCACCTGGGATAGGTTGGCCACCGAGGCTCTGGACCGAGTTGTGCCTTTGCGACCTCCGGCACAGATCCCATCCAGCTCCATGGTTTACGGAGGAGCTGAGGGAGATGAAGTGCCGGAAAAGACGTCTGGAGGGCATTTGGAGGGCCAGTCGCTCCGAGTCTGACCGGACATAGGTGAGGTCCTATATTAGGACCTACCTGGTGGCGATAGAGACGGCGAAGCATTTACATTTCTCCGTCCTTATTGCGTTGGCAGAAAATCGGCCTGCTGCTCTGTTTAGAGTGACCCGCTCCCTGCTTGAGCCGAGAGCGCAGGAGGACCTCTTGCAGGGCAGGGCAGAGTTTTCCCAATTTCTGTACGATAAAATCGCTCAGATTTGGGGCGGGCTGGACTCCAGTTGGATGGTCCTGGGGAGGTGTCCGGGGCAAGTCTTGAGACTGTTACCTGGGAGGAGTTTGATCCTGTGACCACCGAGGGTATGGACAGGTTGCTGGGGAGGCTGAATACCACCACATGTTTGTTGGACCCGTGCCCCTCCTGGTTGGTTTCTACCTCCAGGGAGGTGACACGAGGCTGGCTCCAGGGGATTGTCAACACTTCGTTGAGGGAGGGATCACTTCCTACCACCTTGAGAACGGTGGTGGTGCAACCCCTCCTCAAGAAACCTGCCCTGGACCTGGCTCTTTTAAATAACTATCGTCCAGTCTCCAACCTCCCTTTTGTGGCAAAGGTTGTCGAGAGTGTGGTGGTGCGTCAACTTCCTCAGTACCTGAAGGAAGTTGACCTTCCTTTCCAATCGGGCTTCAGGCCCGGGTACAGCACCGAAACAGCATTGGTCGCGTTGGTTGATGATCTCTGGAGGGCCCGTGACAGAGGTTATTCCTCTGTCCTGGTCCTATTAGATCTCTCAGTGGCTTTTGATACTATCGACCATAGTATCTTATTGCAGCGGTTGGAGGGGTTGGGAATTGGAGGAACCGTTTTGCAGTGGTTCTCCTCTTTCCTCTCTAACCGCTTGCAATTTGTGTTGATGGGAGGGGAGAGGTCCACCCCTAGGCCCCTCGTTTGCAGGGTGCCTCAGGGGTTGGTCCTCTCCCCTCTTTTCTTCAACATTTATGTGAAGCCACTGGGGGAGATCATCTGTGGCTTTGGGATGAAGTGTGATCTTTATGCTGATGATACTCAGCTTTACATCTCCACCCCAAGCCACCCCAACGATGCTGTGGAGGTTATGTCCTGGTGCCTGGAGGCCGTGCAGATTTGGATGGGTGGGAACAGGCTTCAACTCAACCCTTCCAAGACTGAGTGGCTGTGGTTTCCAGCGGCCCAATATAGTTAGCTGACTCTGTCGCTGGCTATTGGGGGAGAGATCTTAACCCCCACAGAGAGGGTTCGCAATCTAGGCATCCTCCTGGATGCACAGCGGTCTTTAGAAGATCATATTACAACCGTCTCCAAGGGGTTTTTTTATCAGGTTCGCCTGATTCGCCAGTTGCAGCCCTTTCTTGATCGGGACGCCTTTCGCATGGTCGCTCATTCCCTGGTCACCTCCCGCCTGGACTACTGTAACGCCCTCTACATGGGGCTCCCTGTGGGAAGCACCTGGAGGCTTCAACTGGTGCAAAATGCAGCCGCACAGGTGGTTATGGGGGCGTCAAGAAATTCCCATGGGACGCCCCTTCTGCGAACTGCATTGGTTGCTGGTGGTATTCCGGGTTCGCTTTAAGGTTCTGGTTTTGACCTTTAAAGTGCTCCATGGCCAGGTTACTTGCAAGACCGTGTTCTGCCAGTAGTCTCCCACCGACCGGTGCACTCCCACAGGGAGGGTCTCCTTCGGGTCCCGACGGCATCGATGTGCCGCCTGGTGACCCTGAGGAATAGGGCCTTCTCTGGGGGGCACCTGTCCTCTGGAATGGGTTGCCTCCTGAGTTACGGACAACCACTGACCTGAGAGCATTTAGACGGGCGTTGAAAACTTGGCTCTTTGAGCAGGCTGGCCTGGGCTGATTTTAAATTGGGGTTTTAAATTGGGGTTTTTAGAAATTGGGGTTTTAGAAATTGGGGTTTTTATATCTTAGTTATTGGGGTTTTTAAGTATAAATTTCTTTATAATTTCTTTTTAACTTTTGTAATTTGTATTATACTATAGTTGGCTGTACACCGCGCTGAGTCCTTCGGAAGAAGGGCGGTATATAAATTCGATATAAATAAATAAATAAAATAAAACCTTTTTTGGGTACATTAGCAACAGAACGAACAAAAATCTGCAATCACCAAATACAAATGCAAACAATTCTTATGTTAAGAGACATCTGGTTATACATGATTGAAATATTTAAATATGTTAAGGGTGTGAATAATAACAATGAAAACCTCAAAGGGCAGATTTGATGGATCATTAGTTTTTTATATTTTCTATGAAGAGACCTTATAATATCTACTGAATTACTTTGTCTCATTTTTTAATTTCATCAATCTTTCTTCTCTATTTTTTTTTATCAAAATTGTATTTGTTTAATTTTTCTAAAAATGATAACACCAAACACATAGTCCACTTTAGATCTGGGTCAACTTCCTTGTGGAACTTAATCTACCAGTAGAACATTAAAGACTTAGGAAAGATAGGAAAATTATGTGACTCCAGACAGCAATTCTCATCAATCTCAACCATTGCATCTACTGATAATAGTTGCTGGGATCTGTAAACCAACATCTGGAAGGCAATACATTTCTCATTCGTCTCCTATAGTACTCAAGATATTGGAATCCAGAATTTCATGGATTCAGAAATTCATATTAAGAAAAATTGCCACTTGACATTTGCTTTCTTACTTCTGAAGTTGCTACAGTTGATGTAATTCTTAGAGAATGTTCCAGGTCACCATCGCATTCCTGTCTAACCATGTATTAAAACATCTATGCAATCTGTGTATGAATGGATGGATGGATGGATGGATGGATGGATGGATGGAAGGAAGGAAGGGAAGGAAGGAAAGGAAGGAAGGAAAGGAAGGAAGGAAAGGAAAGAAGGAAAGGAAAGAAGGAAAGATTGTAATATAGTTTTTTTCCAACATTTTTTTGGGAAAAACTGACCTGAGATAATATTTATGGCTGCTGAAACAGAAATAGAAATACATTTCCCATATGGGGTTCATTTAGAATCATATTATGATCAGATGTCCTGTTAAGTGGGAGAAAGCACAGATGGAACGCCGATTATGACCTTTCCTCAATATACAGTAACCAAATCAGACAGCTGGTCCTTGTTACTGAATTTATTGTCTCTTATAAGCCACTCGGCAAGGATAAGCCTAATAGGAAAAACCCACTTTCACTCTGCTTCATTTCTGTGTATGGTTTTATTTGTTCGGATGCCAAAGAAAATGAAAGCAAAAATTCTCCACTTGCTGTTCTCTGAGATTGGTGTTTGCTAAACATGAACAGTATTTTTTAGGTCTAAAGAGCTGTAAGGGAAGCACCGTTCACTAATTTATGGGGAGAGTTTGCAAATGAATATAGTCTAATTTTTGAAAAGCCTTAGTAGTTTCACTTTGAATTCTACAATTTGTTCACCCAACCCCATCTGGGATGTTTCAAACACCAACGGTTCCTGCAGGCTAATCTATCAGTTATTCCACCCATTTGCATTCATTGATAGTCTGAAGATTTAATCAAATTGTTTTCAGAAAGTCATTGAGATCTACACCAACAAAACTGCTGCCTTTCATTCTTCTGAAACTAAATTTGAATGCTCCTTTGTTCAAACTATAAGAGAAAGAAGGGGACTGGTTTTAGGTATACACATGTTCAGCTTGTGGACCTATGTGGCTTTCAACTCTTTCATGACTGGATAATCAGAACTAGGCTTGATTGTCTAGATAAGATTGCATGCAAATAATTTCAATGGCTGCTTAGTCTTTAAGGCAAAAATACTAAGAAGCACATGGGAATAGTTTATCTGGGCAAAAAGGCTGCCTTGTTGCATTAAATAGAAAATGTAGTGGGGTTCACAAGGAAAAAAATGGAATTCTATTGCTTAATGAGGAGTGGACTAAATCTTCCCGATGAAAACAATTGATGCAGAAATTCTGCTCCAGATAGATGACAAGGCAGATCTGTTCTAATCTATTAGAAGATTAAGAAATATATGTGTGCGATTTGAAGATTTTATTTGGTTAGTGAAATCAAATGCAAAAGAAAGAATAACAATCCAGTTTGGTCACAGATCACCGTGGAGCACTCCTTTCCTGAGAAAAATGCCAACATCTCAATTTCTGGTATCTCACTAATACCCACAGGCAAATGAAATTAGCATACTGGTGCATTAATTAGGTTCACTAGAAAGGGAGAGGGGCATGTACTTGTCTGAATCAAAGAACAGCAGGTAAAGCTGTCCTCATAAAATACAAAACACCAAAGCACAGATTATTGGTATCTTATCTAAGAATCTCCCTATACTCAGGAAATATGGATGCATCAAAGATGAGGAATATATTACAATGATAGTTGATCCTTTTCTTACTACTATTAGAAATTACAAAGTTAGTAACCTTAAGGAGGAATCTATTAGTATCATTACCAACTTTTGGAGAGAGCCTATTGCAGAATTTGTCTTCACATGTACTGTTGTCATTCTTCATTCAGTGTCTATGCCACTGGATCCATGCCACATTATCTCGCAGAAGGAAAGGACAAGGAATTACTGAGCTGGCATCTTGCTTCTGAACCAAAGAAGAATGACATGAGAGTGGGCAATAAGAAGAACTAGGACCATGTTAAGCATAGTAGGCCGACACTAAAAGATCTCCTGCTTGCAAATACAAGTGGCAATATAAAGTGATCAGAGGTTTGATTGGCTGGTTCAGAGTTAGCAGACTTATTTGCATCAGAATTTAATTTCGAATGTGTTTGACACTGATGCAGTGTGTGAAGGAGTATTTATTTATTTAGTATGATGGGATGTAGCAAATAGATGGATGATGAGATGTCTCTCTTTCTCTCTTCATCTCCTTCCTTTGGCCTCCATGCCAAAATGACTTCATTTTCTAATGTATTTTAATTTCCTCTTTGCCTGATACTGGGTGACAGTTCCAGTGTAAGAATAAAGGTTCAAGCTGTTGCATACCCCATTCTAGTAAACCACTGAGGTAGGCTCCTTGTGTAATGTAAATGGATTTGCATACACAAGATAGTGATTAGTAGGACATATAGCAATAGCAATAGCATTTAGACTTATATACCGCTTTACATCCCTCTCTAAGCAGGTACTGCATGGGGTGCTGCATAAAGATTCAGCACAGGGACTTCTCTGGTTGTTTACCAGTAATCATTTAGCATGCTGTCAAGTAGTTTTACATAACAGACACAACAGGGGTGGGATTCAATTTTTTTAACAACCAGTTCTGTGGGCGTGGCTTAATTGGTGGGCATGGCTTGGTGGTCATGTGACTGGGTGGACGTGGCTTGGTGGCCATGTTATTGGCTGGGCATGGCCAACTCAATATCACTCATAATGAAGCACGCATCTCCTCCCCTGGCCTCTCATGACTGTGGGGATGCTGCAACAGTCGTAAGTGTGAAAAACAGTCATAAGTCACTTTTTTCAGTGCTATTGTAATTTTGAATAGTCCCTCCACAAGCAAAGTACCAGCAAAGAAGGGGAGAACAACTTCAGAGAAGTTCCTGAGACAGGAAGTCTAGTCCTACCAAGAATGTAATAAGGGTTAATGGAGAGGCAGTTTCTATAAGCAACACCAGAATGTTTCCTTTCTACCTTCCTTACAGGATTAGGCCATTGATTTCTTCTAACAACCAGTTCTCCGAACTGCTTAGAATGTTAACAACCGGTTCTAGCGAATAGGTACGAACCGGTAGAATCTCACCCCTGAGGCACAGGACCATGAACACTATAGCTGAGGTTTTAGATGAAAAAGAATAGAATTAAAAAAATAAAATGCTATAATTACAATGCAGTTGTTTTGTCTTTCAAAGAGCTTTCTTGTTTTCTAGCAGCCGTTTCAATATTCAAACTAGGTAACTTCATCAGTGCTGTAAGGAATGCAATTTGCTGTCAGCTTATATTCTACTGGCTTGACCTGTCATTGTTGGTGAGATCATCAATAGACACAAAGACATTAACAATCTATAGACTATGCAAAAGAAACAATCAACCAGCCAAAAAGACCCAAGCACCTTTACCAACAATCATCACTCAGATCAGCATAGATTAACTCCAAAGTTAACATCAGACAACAATCAAGCAAACAAGACCCCAATCAAGAAATTGCCAAAGAGTCAACAGTAAACAACCCAGCCAAAGAATCTCTAAGACCACTCTGATCCAAACTGTCAGGGCAAGCCTCTAGAATATAAACTGACTGCAAACCTGCTCTTTCTAGCAATGATGATGTTACCTAGTTTGGGTAATGAAAGGTCTACCAGAAAAACAAACAAGCTCAGAGAGCATCAAGGATCCTTTATTTCAACACAGAGATACAAATATCCTCCTTTATTGATATTGCTTGTCACAACAACCCTACTCTGCCCTCCAAAAATCATTCTTTTTTTTTTTTGCCTCCAATCAATAATTTCATGCAACTCTTTAAAAGAATCAGAATTTCTTATTGTGTAGATGTGAAATTTCACCTAGTTAGATAAATGCTCAAACAAGTACAAATTTAATATTCATGCTAGTTCATGCTTCAGCTAGATATGTAACTAATTAGATAATGTAATAGATCAAATTAATGAATACTAACCACTACCACCTCACATATAGAAAGAACAGAAGACCAAAAAAGATTTCAGGTTGTTACTAATCATTCAGAGCCTCTGCAACCTAAAATTCTTTGCTGGAAATTATTTCCCATTTAGTTGATAATCTAGCATAAAGTTATACACTTTATTACAATTGGCTACAAGCCCAGACAAACTTCGAAGGGAGTACATTCTCTCTCTGGTATTTATAGGATTACATTGCTTATATGTTACACTTCTTCTTACATTATGATAGAAGCGGACAATTCAGTATGTTAATGCTGTTTTTTTATCCTCCTCCCCAAATACTTAAGATTGCCCTGCCAATTTTCAACTGCATGATTTTTAGGGTATTTTTTATTCTTTTAGACATATTTATACTCAACATTCCCATTTTTTAATTTAATTGTTTTTCTTATAAGCTTATGATTGCTTTTGAAAACACTTTCCTCAAACTAACAAAGGAAAAAAGTAGAAAATTCCAGTCCTATCTTGTAACTACACTGTCTTATTACAACAAACCCTCCACTGAGCTGAATGTATGTCTGTGTTTGCGTGCATCTTCATGTGTGTGCTAAGTTTGCTTAGCTTTGCAAGGAATCCCATGAAATACACTAATCTCTTCAAAGCTGAATGTTTTTGCTTTCCTTTTATCTGAAGCATTACACAGTTAATAATAATAGGTTAATTGTAGTTAAGTTACTGTATAAAATTCATTGCCACCACATTTTCTATGATTCAACTGTGCAGATAATTCAACATTTGAGCCAACAATCTGGAATGTGGATGGGCTCCCTTTTCAGAGTATAGAATAATAGAGTTGGAAGGGACTTTGGAGGTCTTCTAGTCCAACCTCCTGCTCAAATCCTATAGTATACCATTTTAGATAAATAGTTGTCCAGTCCCTTCTTAAAAGCCTCCAGTGTTGGAGCACCACAACATCTGAAGGCAAGTTGTTTCACTGATTGATTGTTCTTACTGTCAGGAAATTTCTCTTTAGTTCTAGGTTGCTTTTCTCTTTGTTCAGTTTCCATCCATTGTCTTACCTTCTAGTGTTTTAGAGAATAGGTTGGCCTCTGATCTTTAAGGCAGCCGCCCTCAAATATTGGAAGACTGCTGTCATGTCATGCCTAAACGTTCTTTTCACAAGACTAGACATACCCAATTCCTGCAACTGTTCTTCATACATTTTCATACATATCTTTAAGCAAAGGCTGGGTAGACATTTCTTAGGAATGTTTTAATTTAGATTCTCGTATTAAGCCAGGAATCTAATTCAATAGTTAAATGAATTTACAGAATATTAGATAGCTTTCCCTGAATTTAAGCCAATGATGACTTATTAAGGAGGCCATCGGTATTCTTTGACGACAAGATGCTAAGGAACATGATGGAAGGATTTAATTATCCTCATAATCTTCTCCCTGAGAACTTCCCAACTGCTTAAAGCAGGACTTTGGTCTAAGTCCAGCCAGTCCTTAATTCTATGTATAGTCAGCTTTAACATCTGGTAGAAATGCATCTCAAAGTATTTTTTAAAAAAGTGGTATTCCTGAAAATATTTCTAAATATTTCCCCCTGCCCTGCCCTCATCCAAAATAAACATGTAGACCTCCTTTTCCAATATTGCATATTATTCTTATATAAGAGAAATAGATATTTTGTGAATTTTCCTTGGAGTGATCATACGACAGATCAAAAAATTCTAATACTGCTATATTTGCTATTTTAAATATATAAAAGTAAAAAAATGGCCTAAAAAAAGCTTATTAAATAATTGACACCCACCCACCCCATTTTGTAGGTGGATGGATCTGATTTTTGCATTATAAAACAAATCAATAGTTGGTGAAATCAGAAAGCTGATTCTGAAAACTGACTGTGATATGCAGAGGTCATATCCTGGTCAACTAATTCCTGATTGCCACATATTTTTTCTCACAGATTCCTTATATATAAAAGCCACATGACAGGACAGTACAACATCTTCAATTTGATGATGGGAAAGGAACATGCTTTCAGGCTCTTTTCCCCAAAGGAGGAAAAAAAATAGATTTGAATAACATTGATGAGTAGAGACTATTCTGCTTTTTTGTTGTTCCTTTTTTTCTTCCAAAATGTTGTTTTCCTCCCTGGTTTTCCTTAGTCCATGGATATTATAGGAACCTTTTAAGACCAGAAATCAGGAATAGCCAGAGAGGCTGCAGATTGAAGGAGTAACAGAATAAAATAAACCTCAACTCAAGGTGCCCTACAACAATGGAGCATGTTCTTAAAGATCATCAAAATAATGTTTAATAATTTCTATAGGACCAGTAAAAAAGAATATTTGTACCTCAGGGTTGTAAGAGGACTGACAGGGTAAACCTGTGGAAAATAAACTGAGAGCAAACCGCACTCCTTACTAGCACTGATGATGTTCCCTAGTTTGGGTAATGAAATATCTGGGAGAAAACAACCAAGCTCAGAAAGTACCAAGGACCCCTCAAATTCTATAGTGTGAAACTGAAATTGGGGAAGGGGTGCTTTTATGTAATATAAAAGTGCTTTCACATTAAAAAAAAAAAAGAATTGCAGAATAGGAAGTTTCTTTGTATTGATCCAGGTGCCACTGAATTGGTAGGAAACTCCATTGAACTCAGATCTCTAATAATGGTGTCCATCTATTTTCTGGCTTCTAGAACTGGATCCGAGCCAGCATTTTCTGTACTGAATCATAATGGCACAGAGTGAATCTCTTTTGTCTATACAATAATGGGATCATTCCCAGCTCTTCAAAGTTTAGCTGTTCCGATGACATCAGCAAACAACTACTGTTTATACCAAAATATAGATTTCCTTTGTGCTTTAGTTAAGTCTTCGGTAAGCCATATTTATGTTATTATTGTTTATGTTTCCAGAAGCCAGTGGGAAGGTGGCATTGTTTCTGCTTATTTGGTTTTATGAGTCATGCCCATTGAGGTAGTTATTAAGTCCAAGATGTGGGGAGAAATGCTGAAAAATGAGCTGTTCCTTCAGAAGACAATATATACTGGGCTAGGTTTTGTGAATTTATCATTCACATGCTTATCCAAGATTCTTGTTTTGTTCTTCTAAAATGGGCCCACCCAGAAAAGGGATTTTTTTTAATGTAGAGTTTGATTTTGCACTAGGATTCAATATGCTTATACAGATAAATGGGATAGGTTTAAATAATACCTTGAGATTAGGGTAAGATATGGAATTCTCAATAACATTTTTACCTAAAGATCTATCTTCTCCAACAGATGAAATAATGATTGGGAAAAGTCATTGTTATGAAGAAATGGCCAGCATCCCTTAATAAAGCAGCATCCCCTGCTACAGAATGTATTAAAAATTATTTTGATGATCTTTATTAAGATTTCTGGATCGGGACGCCCTGCGCACGGTCACTCAGGCCCTTGTCACCTCTCGCCTGGACTATTGTAATGCTCTCTACATGGGGCTCCCTGCGGGGAGCACTCGGAGACTCCAACTGGTGCAAAATGCAGCCGCGCGGGTGATCATTGGGGCGTCACGTAGCACCCATGTGACGCCTCTCCTGCGCGAGCTGCATTGGTTGCCAGTGGCTCTCCGGGTTCGCTTTAAGGTTCTAGTTTTGACCTTTAGGGTGATCCATGGCACTGGGCCAGGTTATCTGCAGGACCACATTCTACCGGTGATCTCCAGCAGGCCGGTGCATTCGCACAGGGAGGGCCTTCTCCGGGTGCCGTCAACTGCTATGTGTCATCTGGCGGCCCCGAGGAGTAGGGCCTTCTCTGTGGGGGCCCCTGCCCTCTGGAATACTCTGCTACCGGAACTTCGTACCAGCATGGACCTGAGGGCCTTCAGGCGCGCGTTGAAGACCTGGCTCTTTGAGCAAGCTGGCCTGGGCTGAGATGGTTTTAAATTGTCTCCGAATTTTGGATTTTAATTGGGGTTTTAAAGTTGGGGGGTGGGTTTTTTACCAATTATAATCAGCCAGTATTTAATTTTTTTTAATTTTTGTATTGTCTTTTGGGGTTTGGATTTGGCTGTACACCGCCCTGAGTCCCTAGGGAGAAGGGCGGTATAGAAATACTATAAATAAATAAATAAAATAAATTAACATACTCCATTGTTGTAAGAGCACCTTGAGGTTGAGATTCGTTTTATCCTGTTACTCCTTCAATCTGTAGCCTCCTGGCCTATTTCTGATTTTGATTTCAAAAGGTGTCCTCTTGGCATCCTCTGAGATTCCATGGACCAAGGAAAACCAGGGAGACTACAAAATTTTGGAGAGAGAAATGTACAACAAAATATAAAATAGTTTCTATTAATGGTGATGATGGTCAGAAGTAATTCTATATAGAAAAGGTTCTTGCCAAGCTCTCCAAATCAACAATATGATATTGACTAAAAAGAGTAGATTTAAGTCAGTTTTATTATTTATTCATATGTAAAAGTAGAATTATGACTCTGATATTGCTGGGAAAATGCACTGTGCAAAATTCAGGAGTTGGAGCATGTATGTTTCAGAACCAAGCAAGGCTGAAGTACTAGCTAAACTTTTGGATCTCAGAACTATTTTTTCCCTTCACCCCAGCCTGGTTAAGCATTCTAGTAAGAACCCTGAAGTCTATCATCATCTCTATCCACCATATCAAAGCTTCACAACTTGAATCTTCAAAGCAAAAAAGATTTCCCAAAAATTGAAATCAAATTAGAATGCTTATGGCTTCAGATGGGAAAAAGAGACTCCGTGTGTGAAGTGGTTTTGGATGGGGATCTAGGGTGACTTTGAACCAGCCATTATTTTCCAGTCCAATTCATCTTACGGTGTCTTGGAGTTGAGTGGATTTAACAAATCCAATATCAAACATATCAAAGGAGGAAACCTGTCCCATACATCCTGTGTGAATGACTGTGCTTTCTAAGAAGATGCAGAATACAAAGCAAATAAACAAACAAACAAAAAATGACTGAGGAAAAATTATCTCAAGTTTAAATTTCAGTGAAGCTTAAATGTTAAAGACATTAAATAAGATTTATTTTTGACCTGGACACATGCGCTATTTGTTTGGAATGTAGCTCCTGAGAAAGGGCTAAAAATAATAAAAGAGCTTAGAAACAGCTGCATAGCCCCTTGTCCTACCATAAGTGTTCCTTTGGTATTCATTCCTCTGTTCAAACATACTGTCCTCTGAGGGCAGAAGCTAATTCTATTCCTGCAACTATGTTTTTGATAGACATTCTGGATTTGGCCCCTGAATAGTCTAGAATTAGGCCACCATTTGTGGCCTGATATGAATCCCAGATGATGACTTTGGAATTCATTTTTTTTCTGATTTCAGTTTCAGGATGCTGGAAGTTATCCATTTGAATACTGTCACACATTGTCTGGCTTACACCTTCTTAAAACAATGTGAAGGTAATATACTCTCTGTATGTCGCAATGTAATTTTTAACAGATAGCAAACACACCCCAAGTTCAAAAGTGTTTTGAAATGCATATGTGGGATGAATTATATTTAGAAATGTATACATTGGGGTGATACATATTTATATATGTATTACATGCATAATGTGTGTGAGAATATATAGATTCTCACACACATTATGCATATATATATATATATATATATATATATATATATATATATGTGTGTAAGGTTTTTAAGCTGATAATTTTAAATAATAAATAAGGGAGACTAGTATAGATCTATTTCGAGCTAGTTAGCTCTCTTCAGCTAGCCATACCCTTACTGGGATTCGAACCAGGGAAGTATTACATGTGAGGCAGTTGTAATTGCCACTACACCACTGGCTCTCTCCTTATCAGCTCATACAAAGTATAATAATACAAAGTATATATATATATATATATATATATATATATACACATACATACACACACACATATGGAACTTGTACGCAAATTACAAATGGAGAAATGTACTATTGACATGGACCACAAATAAATTCCCACTACATATTGCTTGGAAGGAAGAGACAATTAATGCAATTAATATTAATGTAGAATAAGATGTGCGTTCTCTAATACAAGGATGGATTGTATTGAGATTGCAATTATGTCTTTAGTTTCACTTCTGACATGATGGAGAGAAAATCAATGCAAAAGGCTAAGGAACTTGGCATTCTTAAAAAGTCGAAAGAGCAGGTTAAAACTGCCCATTTTAAAGTTTGAAAGTGTACTCACTTGGAAAAAAATGAAAATATTAACTGCAGCAATGGAAATCATCCTTGGAAAACTCAACAGAATGGGAGAAGGCAACTTCACTATCTCCTTTCTGGGAAATGTGGATTTGGTGTCTACCCACATCTGTAGGAGAAGAGCAAGCAGAGCTGGGGGCAGGGGGGCAGAGTTAAATGTCTCATCAATTTAGAATCCTTGTGTTGCCACAAAATGTATGTTCAGCTCCCCTTGAATTCTGTTCACCCTTATTTGGTATCAGTTTAGTGCTGATCATTAATTGACCAGATTCTGCTCCATAAGCTTGAATAAATCTATGCTGCAACCTTATGAATGGTCCTGATTCTCTGTGTTTCACAACATCTACTATAACAGCCATTTTGTTCTCCAAATTCAAAATGCCTTGACAGGTCTCAAAAAAAAAAATGCCTGTCCGTCAAGCAAATCAATTTTTTTGTATCAGATCAAACCTCAGCTTGTGCTTGGCTCATGCTATCCAACCATGGAAATCCCTGTTTTATTGTTAATTATAGTTAGAGACATGATGATCTTCTTATGCAGAAACCATATGCTCTGCTGCAGAGTATCATCTTCCTCTCCTGACGATTCTGACAGAGGCAGTGCCAAAAAGTGACTAATGAGGGCCCCTTTCCAGCATGTTTTCTTTCTTCCCTGATAAATAAACAAACACCAACCAGATCATTTGGCAAAAGATGCTGTCATCGTTTATTGCTTTTCTGGAAACCTTTTCTTGAAAGTGAAATTTACAGTTAACTAGAAAAGCATTTTGGAGGTCAGGAAAAATGCTCCCATTCTGACCACAGGCTTGCCAGAATTTACGCAAAAAGACTTGACTACAAATTGAAAAATAGGCTAAGTATTATTCCAACTCTCAGCAACATCTATTTGACTATATTATAATTTGTGCTTCTACCCAAAAAATCCCTGAGTTTGAGGATCCCTCCCTCCTCCCTCCTCCATACTATTCTGTAGGCAATGAAAAGCACATCTCAAAAATATCAAGCATACTGAAGGGGGGGGGGGAGAGAAGAAGAGTGGGGGAGAAAGACAGAGAGAGACCAAACTGAAAGTGTAAAATGCAAATCAAGAATTTGGCACACTGAGGAAAGAGATCTAGGATGTAATTCTAATTCACTGTTTAGCAAATATAATTCAGAATTATTAGATTTTGGAGGGGAGGAATTATGTTGGAGATCTTGTTGTTCATCAATAGAAATGAGAAGAGGGAGGGAGGGAAGGAAGGAAGGAAGGAAGCATAATTAAGAGGAAGGATAAGAAGCCTAGTAAATGTCAAAGGAGAAAAATTGGAGTGAACATTAGAAGAAACTTTCTAGAGAGTAGAACATATTTGTTTAAAGGTGGTGATGTTTTATCCATAAACGGTATCAATTAAACCATCAGTAATATGATACTGGTTCTGTATTTTGCATTAGAGACTGTATTCCATGCAGTCTTTTTCTTTTTGCTTTTTTCTTCCAGTTACCTCCCTATTTCTAATGACCTTGCTTGCTACACTAGAGAAGGAACAATAATGATAACAATATAATAATACTATTTCATTCCTTTGAAATCCAGGGATTCTCACTCTTCTCTCCAGCAACTCTAAACACAAATTCAAGTGCAAAGAGACCTATATTTTGGATCTGGATAGAGCCTGATTATTTTCAGTAATCTGAAATAATTTGGAATAGATTTTATTAAAGACACACTTCTACCCTATCTTCCACGAAGCTTTCACTTTAAATTGGGCCTCCAAAACACATCGTAGCTACTGTGCTCTCCTTCAAAAAATGTCTATTGTCACTTGCATAAAGTTTCATAGATGGGGGGGAAGAAGAAGGCTTACTGAACTCAACTGGTCAGCAGGCTATTCTTCAAATCAGAGGAATTCTTGCAACTTAGATCAATATTAACAAGGTGAAGCAAAATGGTGAATCTCACTTGCCAGTTACTTGCCTATCATAGTATTCATGGGCATTCTAGGACAGGTATGTCATTTCACTATTCAAATTAGGTATTAGCATTTGCACCATAATGTCATGACTTACACGATATCACTGTGGCTTCTTCTAGAGTCCTATGACAGCACATTGGAAGGATGATAAAATCTCAGATGATGGACACAAAAATGTGTGCAAAAGAGGAATTGCACATGTTTTTTGTGTCCAGCATTTGAGATCTTATCATCCTTCCAAGATGCTGTCATAGGATTCCAGAAGCAACCACAATGACATCGTGTAAGTCATGACATTATGATGCAAATTTTTAGTGATGAAAAAGTGGAGTTAAAAATATGAACAAAATAGATACATTTGTAAACAGATGTCACTGAGAAAGGGGTGCTTTCTCCAATCACACTCTGGGCCTGAAGGATTAATCTGTTCATCTTTCCCCAGAATATAGAAGAAAGATCCACCTTCAAAATGGATAGGGCAGAATCTTCCCATCATCAATGTAGACAGGCATATCCATTACAAAAACACAGACAAACATAAAGAACTTGTCATTTCTGGGGAAACAATTAGTTTATGGATGCTACTGGACTACCAGATTCCTAATTCTGCGGAATTGAAGATGTTCACTAAGAATGTTAATTACTGGAATTCCTTATCCTTGAGATAAAGGGTATTTTCTGCTTTGATTTTTCAGTCTCTTCACAGATTTGTTCTATTGTTGAATACAAGGACTGAATCTTGCAATAATATCTGTTCTTTCACTGACCATAGCTACATCTTGTAGAATATGTCTGGCAACAAGTACATCTTGCAATCTACAACTATATCGTTTACCAAATTAAATTTGGAAAGTTTGGCATTGAAAGAAATTGTTTTTCTCCACATATTTCTGACTACAGTTCCTCCATGTTGCTTGGGGTAGTCAATAGGGGGTCCCTTACTGAACAATAGCATTGGGACTTTGTTGAGGCCTTAATCCTCTATTCCTTCTTTCCCCTACTTGTGAGACACATTACAAAGAATGTGTAAGGAAAGGAGAGAATATAAATATTTCTCTCCATCTGATCAAGATCTGGGTGATATATGCCCAAGAAACAGGCAATTTGTTAGACATTTCTCAACTAAAGAATGTTGCTGTTTCACTTGGAATGTATAGAACTACAACTTACTATTTACAACATTATCTGTCAGAAACTGGACAATGAATAAATAGCAGTGTTATCTCCTATATCAAGTTTTTCTTTGGTCTCTTACAAAACCACTGAGGTGTTCAAGATGAACCACCAGATGTTGGTTGTGATAAACACAGGATTATTCTCTGGTGTTTGGTTAAGCAGTCTAGAACATATAGCTTTCTGTAATTCTGAATTCACTACCACTAATACAGCTGAAATTCATCTGTTGTTCAAAATCGATTAAAATGTGCTATTGGGGGATGTTTGAGATTTGTTTTACATACTCCATAGTAGGTTTTTAATTTCTTTGTTTCTGGCCCATTAGTGTATGGGTGCTTCTGTGCCAAAAGTGCCATAGATAATTTCTACACTAAGTAGTAAAGTCTTGAATTAACAGAATATCCTGAAAAACTACAGGTGCTTTTTATTTGAAAGTTTCTAATGTGCTGCCACTAACTTCTCAAAAATATTTCCCCAACATTTGAACCAGAGATACTTGTTTTGAAAATATTTAAATAGATAAATATTCTCTAGACAGAGGGAGGAGGAAGGGAGAAAAAGAAGAGAGGGAGGGAGGGAGGGAAGAAGGAAGAAAGACCTGCTTTGTAAGCAGGAAGAAGAAAGCTTCCAGAAAATTTTTTAAAAAATGGAATAGTATTTGTTTTGAGGAATGAAGAAGGACCACAAGTTTTGATTGTTTTTGAGCTGGAATGGAGCATAGAATGGCCCCGTTTAGCCATTAATGTTCTCTCTCTTCCCTTTCCCCTCTTCTTTTCATAAAAATCCATTTCTTTTTCAATCCAACACATCCTTACACACCAACACTAGAGCAGGCCCAAAAAGTCAGGAGTGCTTTCACCAGGCCAAAGGTCTCATTTTCGGTCCCCGAATGTCACCCTTTTCTTCCCCCGGTGTTATTTTCATCTTTTGTATCTCCAAGAAATGCATACATTGTGTTTGCCTTTTGTAATCCAGCTCTTAACAAGAATAGCTTTGTCCTGCTTACAATGGGCCATCAACTTCAATGTGCCAATGAGCTCTCAGTAACCGCTGGACATTATGACTGATTATAATGCTACAACAATCCTTGAAGACTATAAATGTATATTGAAAGGCCGTTGCAGGGAGAGAAGTGTGGGGTAGGGAGGGGGATGCTATTGAATGACACAGTACTCATGTAACCCTGTGGGGGAACACGGGACAAGAAGACTATTGATAGTTGTGCTAATACAAAAAGCCACATAGACGGAGAATCATCCAAGCCAGTATGGTGCGGGGATGACCACGGCGTTCCAGTTTTAATGCTGCTTTTGTTTTCCTCTCACTTTGAGGCAGACAAAACCCACCGTTCAATGGACAGAGTTGCTTCTGTTGCCCAGAAAAAGAGACAAATAAATAAGAAAGTTTGTAGACACCCCCAACTGCTATTGCTTCTCTCGCTCTCCGTGGTGCATGGGAGGGAGGGTGAACTCAGTCTGGAACTGGATTACATTTGAGCTTTGAAAATGCGGATGGGAAATAAATGGCTTTCCATTGGCTGTGAGACTAGCATTGCCATTAGCATAGGGTTTTTCTGTTTGCACGCTTTCCAGGCTCACTTTGGGAGTCTTGTTTTCTATTAACCAAGAGCCAGAAAACTCTCTCTACTCTTTCCAAAAGCTTTTGCCTTCTCCAGCTAAAGACATTTATTTTATTTCTACCAAGAATTTTTTTTATTGCACTATTTCTTTCCTCTTAGCAGTTCTGATTCTCTTCAGTGGAAGAGAGCTTGTTTAGAAATACATTTCAGAGATTTTGTGGACCATTTGAGGGATGGGGCGTGGTGTGCTTGTCCTTATTTAATTTTGAAGTACCCATGCCTGTATGTGGACAAGTCCATCTTCCATGGTAATGTCATTTCTCTAACATAGACACGGTGAAAGAAAGCTGAAAAAGTGTTAAATCTTGACCCAGTGAGAATGTCTTGTTATTGATAGTGATTTTATCTAGTTATCTAGGTTTCTACCTATAATAGATAACAGATAATTAAAGTTGGAAGGGCCTTTGTAGGTCATCTAGTCCAACCCCCTGCCCAAGCAGGAGACCCTACACCATCTCTGACAAATGGCAGTCTAAACTCTTCTTGAAAGTCTGAAGTGATGATGTTCCCACAACTTCCAAGGGCAAGCTGTTCCATTGGTTGGTTGTTGTCACTGTCAGAAAATTTTTCCTTATTTCCAGGTTAAATCTCTCCTTCTTCAGTTTCCATCCATTATTCCTTGTCTGGCCTACAGGTGCTTTAGAAAATAGATTGACTCCCTCCTTTCTGTGGCAGCCCCTCAAATATTGAAAGACTGCTATCCTGTCTCCCCTGGTCCTTCTCTTCACTAGACTAGTTCCTGTAATCATTCTTCATATGTTTTAGTTTCCAGTCCCCTAATCATCCTGGTTGCTCTTCTCTGTACTTTTTCTAGAGTCTCAACATCTTTTTTATAGTGTGGTGACCAAAACTGGATTCAGTACTGTAGGTGTGGTCTTACAAAGGCTTTATAAACTGGTATTAGTACCTCACTTGATCTTGATTGTTAATGCAACTAATGCAAAAAAGCATTAGCTTTTTTGGCTCCTGCTGCACACTGCTGGGTCATATTTAGCTGGTTGTCCATTAAAACTCCAAGATCCCTCTTACAGTTACTGCTGTTAAGCCTGCTTTCACCCAGTCTATACATGTACTTTTGTTTTTTCTTGCCTAAGTGTAGGACTTTACTTTTCTCTACATTGAATCTATCTACCTATTTTTCTACCTACCTACCTACCTACCTACTCATCTACCTATATATCTATCATCTATAAATCACCTATTTTCTGTCTTAGCATCACATAGACACAATGAGATAGTACAGTGAAATCTCTAAACTTCCAAGATTTTCAGAATATTTTAAAAAGCAGAATCCTGCAAAGCCAATGAAACCTTAAATATTCTTGGAACCAGGTGGAGGAATGGATCAAACAAACTAAAAGAAGAAGAATTCACTTTGCATAGTATCATTTGATTGCAGAGCCCACTATTTTGATAAATAAATGTTTCAATGCCCCAGGCTTAAAACTTATGCAACCCAGTCAGGTCTGCATCCAAGGGAAAGTCAAGTTAATATTATATTGACTTCAGGAATGTTTTCTGTTTTCCAGCACTGAAAATGCACTCCAATTTCCTCTCAACTTTCCAGAGGACATCAAAAACAGGAAGCATGAAATGAAAGTAGAAAGGAGTAAAAAGGAGAAGCTAAATTCCATTTCCCAGATGTGGAGAAACAGAAAGCCTTTGGTTTATTTACTTTGAGGTGGCATTGTCAAAGGACAGAGGTTATTTTCCAGAGATGTTGAAATTTTTATTTCCTCCCCTGCCTTGATCTCCCCATTGCTTTCTCTCATTGAGAGAGTATACATTAGCAAACTGTACTTTTATTTAGTAAAGCAAATATGTCAGTATTTATTTATTTATTTGTTTGTTTGTCAAACATGTACAAGATAACAAATACAAATATGAACATAAATAAGAACAAAGGAAGTAAATACAGACATATGGGGACCATAAGACAGGGACAGTAGGCACACTGGTGCACTTATGCACGCCTCCTTTAAGGACTTCTTAGGAATGGGGTGAGGTCCATGTGAGGTTGAAGCTGCAAGGGCTTGAGGCTGTAACAGCAGAGTCTGGTACGGCGTTCCAGGCATTGACCACTCTATTGCTGAAGTCATATTTTCTGCAATCGAATTTGGAGTGGTTCAGCTAACACTACAAATTCTTTATCTTATTTTAAGATTCTCCGGTTTCCTTCCTACCCCGTAGATCTCATTTCTATAGGGTTTGTTCTGTGATCTCTCCATGCATGATTCATCACAATAAATAGTGGATATGTACAGTACGTTTAGCTGTCCATCCATCCTAACTTCCATTCATGAAACATGAGTTACTGTATTGTAACATGAACTTGATGATGATGGTGATGACAGCTTAGTTTAGAGTTTTATTTTAGTCTAAGCCTTCCTCTGCTAAATCAACATGAGCATCCTGTAAGCCACACAGTTTGTTTAGTTTTGAGCCAGAGCCTTTAATGTTCTGTGTAATGAACTGTTACACTTAGCTCATTAAATGTGCAAAAGGTTGCTCTTTCCAGCCTTTTCCAGTGTAGAAGAAGGATATCATCTGTGAACTGAGTTACTGGTAAATTACCTAATGAAGTGATAGCATCGTGTGAAGATGTCTACTCCACCTAATAAGAATTTATCTGCCTTTATTGCTTTGACATTTATCTGCTTCATAGGTGACTTGGGAAATGAATGGCCAGGTATTACTGAATGCAGAGGGACAGATTTTGAACTAAACTGAAGGGCATTTAACTAGTTTTACAGATACATGAAATATAGATATAAATACAATCAAAGGACATATATTAAGTTTTCTTAATTAACATTAAGAATCTGTACCACTCTTAAGATGATCTAGCTTTTTCAAGTCTGCCCCACTGACCCCTGCAGTAACTGCAGAGATGATCTGTCAATCAGAAGTTCATGGTTTGGAGAAAGAGCAGACACATTTGAGTTGATTGCAAATAAGAACTCACAGATCAGAGCATGATATCTTTAAATATTTAAAACCCAGGAAACTATCACTTGCACTCAATCTTTATTGAAAGGTGACCCAGGGCTACCAGAGGCAGGACAGGAATAAAATTATGTCACAAGAAGGTGTTACAAGTACAGAGCACAATAGAGGAAGGGAGGGAGGGAGGGAGGGAGGGAGGGAGGGAGGAAGGAAGGAAGGAAGGAAGGAAGGAAGGAAGGAAGGAAGGAAGGAAGGAAGGAAGGAAGGAAGGAAGGAAGGAAGGAAGGAAGGAAATTATTGCAGAAACAAAGAGCTAATGAAAATAAACTGGCCCATTCAAAAGAGTGACCATCCATCCATTTCATATGTGACAAGGAAAAGTGTCTAAACTGTTTCTGTAGACTAGATGTTTCTGTAGACTTGAAACACAGCAGTTGCTAAATTCATTGATTATCACATCCTCTCTTTTTTATTATTACCTTTATTGTCAGAGTACAACATGTGTACAATGAGATTGGCTGAGCCTCCCTTCGTGCATAATGTTTCAATAAATATTACTTATTAGAAATTTGTTGATTTTTTTTCTGAGGAAACCTAGGTAGTCCAGACCTCCTGATGAATGAAACTTGGCAGAAATCACCAAGAGCAGAATTTAATTTTCTTTTTAAGACAAACATTGAATGTAGTCCTTATATACTGTAATTTCCTTTTCAAACATTGGCATTTGTAATATTGCGAGTGTTTTTTGCAAAAAGGCAGTACATGCCATTAAAATGTCTTTTGAGTTTTCATTTGATTCAGATGTGTGAGCAACATCTAAAACTCCTGTACTTTTGTTAGTATTGGCATGTACTTGGAATGATTTTAACACCAGGGTAATTTTTTTTAAAAAAAATAAAGAGTCCTGTTAAGAAAAATATTGGTAATTTGCAAGAACATTTTTAAAAAAAGTTGGAACACTCCATGGACAATTCAGTGGTTAAGGATTTTTAAAATGTTTTAACCATGTTTCTTAAAATTTTTAGATGAGATTTCTCAAAGTAGAGTCTTAAAATGTTATAAAAGGGTTGGCTGTCATAGGTGATAAGATACATTTACAGAAATGTCCCTTCTCATTCCGATTTAATAGTCTTCAGTTTGCCAGTGAATGCTACAAGATCAGTATAATTTAAAGATCTGATTATACTTCTGGACTATGTAACCAAAATGAGAGTTTAACAGTGGTAGAAGAACTAAAGATTTACCAAGAACGGATATAGTAAAAAAAATTAAAAGGAAAGAATTATCCCCATCATATATGTTCAATCATAAATGTTCGCCTTTTTGTGTATAAACCCATTTAATAGAAAGGGTAATCAGTGTTATTTTAATATTTTAGGATTAGGGATATGTTTAAAACTAAACCTCATTTTTTGGTATATAATTTTTGTTATTTTCAATTTTTCCTTCTGTGGGCATTTTTTTTGTTTTAATATTTTTCCTCGTATACAATATTAACACACAAAACTAATATTAACATGCCTTTGTTCAATTAATAATCCAGTGAGGAGTAGCTCTTAAGTTATAGATGTGAGTCTCTTACAGGGGCATGAAACTAAGTATGTTACTATTTCTCTACTTGATCTGCATTAGAGGATTTTTATGAGGCTAAAATAAAGGAAAAAAACTGTACAGAAGACTCAGAGTTGCAGCAATCTTAGACAATATTCTCACTGCAAAAACAGGTGTGTTTGTGATCTGTTGAAGGTATTAGGCTTCAACAGTTTGAAGGGGAAAAGAAACAGATAGCTGTGGGATAGATAATCAGCCTGTTGTCCATCTCCCATCTTTTGCCACTGACCCTCCTCTTTAATAAGTTGTTTCCCAAAGGTATTCCTACCGCTGCTTGATCTTAACAGAAGAGTCTGGAAAGAAAGGAAAAGAAGAAAAGATGGAAATCCTTATAAACACTTGAGTCACACTTTGCTCCTTTCTTTGACCATTAGGCTTCTCTTGTTGGTGTTAAAAGCTGGAGCAGTATTTACAAGCCAAGTGATGGAGGTCATTTCCATTCTTGTACAAGGCTGAAGTTCTCCAGGTCTCACCTGACTTAGTATCATTTTGCATATCATTATTATACTCAAGGAATCAGTGCTCTGAGCAATGAGAGCACACCCTCTCTGGAGGATAATTTTATGTGTTCTGCCAAGGGGAAGATATTCTAATGCAATAGGAGGAAGTTCTCATTGTTCTTCTTGGACTACGCCTTGGTCTCCAATCAGATGAGCTTACCAGAAGTCACCTCATTAAAAAGAAAAGATTAAAAGTGACATAAGGGCAGCATTCAAGTATTGTTCTCACCACATCATTGAATTGTCTCATTGGTCCTCAACCGATGATCACCCTTGCTGTTGACTGGTGGCAGGATGAGTTTGACATTCTCTGGCAAGGCTGGTGAGAAAGGAAAGGAAAGTTGATGTTGGCCAGGTGAATGAGTCTCCATTTGGATCAGACAAGCAGGCCCTGAATTAATTTTATGTCCAATTCAAGGACTATTGAGGAGGTGTCAGAGTTTAAGGAACAGCCAACTGACCTTGACAAAAGATATTATTAGGAAACACCTGGGGAAAAAAGGAAATCAGGGATAATTTCAACTGTTTGAAATTAGGATTGCTTTCTACAAACTTGTACAAGCATTAGCAAGGGGAGAACAATCAACATTTTAAAAGGTGGGGAGAAATGCTGTGTTTTTCAGATGTATTATTTTTTAGTTAGATTTAACTGTTGCTATCTGTATTTATGCAACATTAGAGATCTTTAATCTCTAAGGATCAATAGGAGCTCTTTTTCCCCCACCCACGTGGCATGACAAAGAATTACTTGAATAAGTTTTGAGAAGGGACCCAGACAGTAATATGTATATATATCCAAAAAAATATCTTAGAGTCTGGGGATTGAACAGATTCATTGTGACATGAAGGTTCATTTTCTTGGAAACATTGCAAAGCAGAAACTCTGAAGTCTGGCTAGAGAGGTCCTTGATGAGCAGACATGCCCAGGGGTTATGTTTCATGTTCATACAAGGAAAGAAGAGAAGAGAAAAATATTCAAATTAAAAGATATGCAAGATTACAGAAGACAGATTGGGGAATATGTAAAAACAAGACAAACAAGATCAAGGTGGAAAGGAAAAAGGTATCCAGAAGTTAAAAGCACACTAAGGCCATTCCAGCTATATGTTGGTCATGGATAGGAGAAGCTACAACCTCTTTGCTTGTAGTAAGAAAGCATCAGGTGTAATCTATATGTGTACAACAAAATAAGATTACCAGATATAGGCAAAGGAGGACACAGACAATTGGAAGGAGGATGAAGGAGATGGGGGAATGAAGACACAGTGTTTGATATTTATTTTTATGCTCATTAGAGAGGAAGGGATTGCAAGTGTGTAAACAAGCACATACAGTAACGGGGAATACATATCGAGAGCAATTGCTGGTCCTCTTCCCATCATATGCTGTGCGCTGAGCCCTGAGCCAAGGCAAAAGCCTTCAGTATGTAATTAATTAAGGTCTTGTGAATTTCAAGTGGAGTTTACACACACACACACAGTATATTGTGTGTGCCTTCAGATCGGTGTTGATTTCTGGCCACTTATTGGATGACTCCTACAGCTTTTTAGGCAAAATTTCAAAAGTGATTTGCTATTGCCTTCTTCCTAGGGTTGAGCAGAACTGGCCCAAGGTCACCTAGAAGACAGGACTAGAATTCTCAGTCTCCCAGTTTCTGGCTTGGTGCCTTAATCAGTTGGACCCAACTGACTCTCAATGTAAAAATAAAAACAGAATCAAAATCCAATAGAGAAGATTTTAAAAAATCAAAATCCAATAGAGAAGATTTTAAGTACCACTAAAATGTTAAAGGGGCATTTTCTTTCCCAAAAGATAGTAGAAACAGTAGGAAGAGAATAAGTCAAGGGAGTTTTAGCACAAGGAGTTTAGCACATTGTCGCAGAAGACAATGAACATTGGCTGGATTGAGAAAAAGTGCTCAGTTAAAATAGAGTTAGCTTAGTTTAGTTTTGAATGTTGAACCCACCTGTTTTAACATTTCACTATTTGTGCCAAAGGGCCACTATGTCTTGTTCAATAAATAACCATGGTCAAATTTTTGGTTTGGGAGAGGGTTCCCCCATTTTATGTTTAGCTCAGTATTGTCTATACCAGCTTTCCCTTTCTGGTGAAAGAGAGCGAGAATCCCAACACACCTGTTCAGGGCCAGGCTGGGGTGATTTGCTTTATAATGATTTTCAGCTCTCCATGTTTTTGAATGAAGATGCTTTTCAACACTTCTTATATCTTAGCAGATAAATATGGAGGGAGTGTAAATGATGAGGGGAAACTCCTTAGATTCTTGGTATTACTGTACTGATTTAAATAAATAAATAAATTTGATTTCCCAGGGAAGTGCAAACAATCTAATATTGCGGATAAATATCAGTAAGCAAATTCCATGAATAGGTTAAATAGGTTTCTTTATTGTTGATCACCAGTCTACAAGAATCTCACCAGGCTATTCACCTTCCCTTGGGGAATGGTGTATATAGACCTAAAGGCCGAGGTGGTATTCAGCAGGTTCTGACCAGTTCTGGAGAACCAGTAGCGGAAATTTTGAGTAGTTTGGAGAACTGGCAAATATCACCTGTGACTGGAGATTTTACAATATCCTTCCCCTGCCATGCCCACCAAACCATACCCACAGAACTGGTAGTAAAAATTTTTGAATCCCACCACTGCCTAAAGGTTTCATCTCAAACCTTTCCCCAATCAACCCTAAACTGGAATGTCTTTTAACCTACCATATCCTCTCCTTCAACCAATATTTAAATCATAATTAGAAATGATCAACATGTGATCTCCAGATACTACTGATTCTTTCTTCCCATCCTTCTCACCATTGCCTTTCTTGCTGTAGACAAGCAATAAACTTCTGAAAAAGTGAAACTTCAGTTTTGAGTGGGTGGAGTATCAGGAACGCAAGAAAAGGGTAAATAAGTATTCTCTACCACTGTAATGCTGGATTTTCTTGTACTACCATCCTATTTGCCAATTATATAAACTATGCTGGAGAACTGAAAGGAGGACAAGGAAGAAGATACCTTCAGGATACAGCAGAACTGATTTTGTCATCAACATCCACCAGCCACTTGAGGAGAGGTGGCACTTTGAAGGACATTTCTCCTGAGGCAGCAGGAAGAAATCTAGTCGAACTGGCTGCTGTCCCCAAATTTCCTGTCTCTCAATTATCATTGCCCCAAGACTACACCAGTTCTCTGCCTGTGGGTGTGTCTTCCATCAGTAAACTCCTTGTAAAGGATGTTCTGGGCTCCACAGTCTTCATAGACATTCTGGCGTCTGGAGGACCAATCATCCTGCTGTGGTCAGAAGTTCTAGCTCCAATTTAAACAAGACAAAAGATAGTATGACCTACATCCCAAGAGTGACACACCAGCCATCTGACAGAGATGCTTGAATTTGCATTTCTTCAAATGGAACTTGGAAGTGGCAGAAAGTGTAAACTGCTGTGGTTCTGAGTGTTATTACACATGTTTTTCCAACATTCTGAGGATTCCCTGGCTATGTAATTTCCCAATCTAGGAAAAAAAAATGTAAGAAATTCCTTCTTAATTTCTTCCCTTGAGAAGCATGCAAACCCAGAATGTACTGATTTACTGGGGAGAACATTGTATAATGAACAACAGCGTAATCACACACGTATTTCCTTTACTTTCTTAGAATCAAGAAGATGGGTTTAATAGTGATTCCTTCGAAAGATTAATATCTCCTCCTTCAACCTTATTATTCATAAGAACATATTTACTCTCAGGGAGTTTTTCATTCATTTATTTTTTAATTTGTTACATTTATATGCAAGGGTGGGATTCATAATTTTTAACAACTGGTTCTGTGGGCATGGCTTAGGTGGTGGGTGTGGCTTGGTAGTCATGTGATTGGGCGGACATGGCTTGATGGTCATGTTATTGGCTGGGCATGGCCAACTCAATATCACTCACATCAAGGCACGCATCTCCTCACCTGGCCTCTCATGACTGTGGGATGCTGCAACAGTCGTAAGTGTGAAAAATGGTCATAAGTCACTTTTTCCAGTACCATTGTAACTTTAAATGATCACTCCACACAAGCAAAGTACCAGCAAAAGAGGGGGAAAAAATTCCAGAGAAGTTCCTGAGACAGGAAGTCTAGTCCTGCTAAGATTGTAATAAGGGTTAATGAAGGGGCAGTTTCTATAAGCAACACCAGAATGTTTCCTTCCTGCCTTCCTTACAGGATTAGGCCAGTAATTTCTTCTAACAACCGGTTCTCCAAACTGCTTAGAATGTTAACAACTGGTTCTAGTGAATAGGTGCGAACTGGTAGAATCCCACCCCTGTTTATATGTCATCTGACTCCTAACAACTTTATCAGGGTTTTAAAGAATTGTTTTTTGAGAGGTAGGGAAATGATAACATTGGGGTTTCCATACAAGCAATCTGTATAAGCAAAGCATTATAAGGCTCACACTGAAAAGTGTTGTGATGTGACTCACTAGTTCCTAGGTGAAATTGGGATAAACCTTGTCATATTGTTAAGGACTGTCACTACTGATAGTAGTGAGAGTATCTCAGCATTCAACAAAGTTTGGGGTGAAATGAAATAAGCAGCAACAGGATGTCATAGTTAACAAATTGTGATTTGCCTTCAGACAACTTGAGGCCATCCAAATGTTGATGAAATATTACTCCTATCATGCTCACCATTTAGTTCACGAATTGACTCTAGAACAGGGATGTCAAACTCACATCGTCATGACAGTGTTACGTGACATATTAGGACTTTTTCCTCCTTTGCTAAACCAGGCGTGGATGTGGCCAGTATGTGACACATCTGGCCCATGGGCCAGGAGATTGACAGCCCTACTCTAGAGAGTCTTCTACAGTGCTTGTTTTCTCTGACTGCAGATATCAATCTGTTTACTCTGTGTTGCTTTCTTGAGAACTGGATGTGGATGTGAGCACTGTTCATAAGTTTGTGACACCTATAATAACTTGCCTACCAGATTTGAAAGTTGTGGGAAATAATAATTATATAAATTAAGGAGTTTGTCAGGAAAATAGAAGAGTAGATGATAATTCTCAGTTAGACATGGGTATAAATGGTACCTTGCAATACAGGAGTGTCAGCCCTTCAAGGTAGACCAGACTGGGAAACCAGAGTTATGAATGCTAATATTATCTTTATTATAGGGTTATGGTGACAGAATCTTCCACATTGGAATGTCCTTAGAAGTTTTCTCTAATTGCATTTCTACCCAGACTTAAAATTGCTTTTATCTGACCATTGTGTTGTTTTTGGATCTTCCTCCTCTTCCTCAAGGTTATTCCTTATGTCCATTACAAGGAAAGAGGACTAAGATGACCAACTCTCACATATTCATTCAGAAAAAAAAAGTCTTCCAAAAAATAAATTTGCAGGCTTACAGTGATGCAATCTGGTTTACTTGGAGCTCAGTTATGTTAAACAGACTATTATGGCTTCTTCATCAAATTGTAGAGCTTTTACTCTGTAGAAGCTTCATCTCTAATTGTAGAGTATTCTACTATGGAGATTCTCCTTGTGTCCAATGTCTATCTCTATGTATAAAATATCTCTATGTATATAAAATATTCTATGACATATAAAATATGTATAAAATATCTCTATGTATAAAATAGAAATGAAATTTTAGTGAGGATAAGGATGTGAGACATGATTGGATGAATGAATTCTGGTGTTTTATGTGCAAATTCTGAAAGTTCCAAAGCTAAAATCAGTTAATTAGAGAGTCAAAAGAAAATATAGGAGGCATATCAGAAAACTGATGGAACAATGAAAATCAATGGGACATTGTTATCCCTGACTACACAATCAATGGAAAGTACAGAATCAGTTGAGTTGGAGGGATTTGTATTATATGACAAAGTATGTTTTTAAAATCTACTTTGATAAAATTCTAAAAGGAAGGGCGGGCTTGCAAATTCCAAGACCTTAAAAAGATTGTTCGGAGTACATATTCATCCAATTGACAATGAAGATGTGCCAATATCTAAAGAAAACAGAAGCAACAATTCTAATAGCCCAACTCTCTTCCTTCTGGATTTCTTAGTTACTTTATTTGTAATCAGATTAGATTGAAACAAAGCAAATTTTCTAGAGGCTATTTCTAGGTTGCCAATTCAGGTTTCTCCCTTTCTTGTGTTTCAAGAGTTATATTAATCATAAATTGCTATGGCTGGAGAATCAATGCCACATGACATTTTTGCATGTGACTTGTGATCTTTATACCTATATCAACACACAACATCATCTAATCTAATCAAATAATTTAGTAATATATCTCCACCAGCGCACATAGACATTCCTAACAGTTTGTTTAGGGAAAGGAAATGAACTTGTATAGAAAATAACTTGTTTAAGATGTAAAAGCTGATAGTCCTTTTTTAAATTACCCAACTATGCGCTTGTGGTAACAGCCTTGGATGACTTCATGAAGAACTGTTAGTTGATAGCTTTTAAGTGGGATTCAATTAAATCCCCATAAAATGATCAATGAGAGGCGAGTTGACATGTCTCATCAGTTGAGGCCTTCAAAAGGCAAATTGCCATGTTAAAATATCCCACAGGCCTGTGCTAATATTTCATGCAAATTATACAGAATTTCACTCATCACTTGGTACATGTAACAGAATTAAAGGTGGTGCAGAATCTGCATGCCTGAAAAATTCATGTGGCACAGTTTGGATACTTGCCTGCATGTACTTGAACACACACACACACACGGAAAAAAACCCACATGGAATCTACAGATCAGTATAAATCTGGTTCATTTTTATTGACCTATTAGCAGAGTAACATTTTTGACCATTTAGTATTCATATGGATTTTTATTTTATTTATGAAATACTCACATCGCTTTCATTTGTAACTTTCCTTACTATCCAGGTCATTTGTGCTTTGTTTTTAATGGAAGTTCTAGAACTATACAGATCTTTGAGGGAGCAAGTGAAGAAGTCTGTAAGGAGCCCTTGGAAGCAAAATTATAAAGTGAAAAAAAAAAACCCATTTCTATTCTAAAAAGGGGACTGGAGCAGCTTTAGTGCTTTACTTTGTTCGATAATCATGGCTTTTGTGCATGCAGAACTGCGCACCACCAATCTGTCTCTTTCCATGGTTTATTTCTTTTCTATTATCTCTGTTAAAGGATTGCCCTCCTGTTGATTTCCCCTCTTTTTCCAGGTGTGAACATATTTACATCGTCTCTTCTCAGAGTCAGGTGAGAAGACCATGAGATGATATGGGATGAGGTAAAATATTGTGCATATTGTGTTTTATGTATAAGCCTGTTTATGAATAAGCGTTGTGTATAAGCCACAATGACAATCCATGTGGAATCATTTGCTTCAATTCCCCCAGATACTCATATAGCAAAGGAGGAAAATCTTTTTTTTTTACTACTAAGGCATAAGAATTTGGAAGATCTGGTGTTATAAGGTCTCCAGGTTTTGCTTGATAGTCTGACCATAAGGTTATTTATGTAAATAGGTTAGTTATATGTGGAAATAGATTTTACATGTGTGCATGTGCCTTCGAATAGTGTTGCTTCTAAGTTACTGCTTGGATATCTTTCTTAGCAAGATTTCAGAAGTGGTTTGCCCTTTCCTGCTTCCTAGGGCTGAGAGAGAATGACTGGCCCTAGGTCACCCAGTTGGCTTTGTGCCCAAGTCACCACTACAACTTACACTCTCCCAAATTCTAGCCTGGTACCTTAACCATTACATTAAACTGCTGGTGGATTACACATGGTTGCCCAGTTATACTTAAGCACTTCAGTTGAAGAGCAGCTGAAACATGTTGGATGTTAGAAATCAGGATGCAGATGTTTATAGATAGACCAGGGTGAAAGCTTTAGTTCTTTGTTTAGCTTCTCCTTTTACCTATACTTCCTGAGAACCATTGTTTTTAATGCAGTTGTTTTCATCCATCTCTCAGGTTTGGTGCACTTGTTATTTTTTTCAGAATGTGCATATTATTGTTGATTTCAAAGTATTAATAACCTTCACCACATTATAAAAAAGATGTTGAGATTCTAGAAAAAGTACAGAGAAGAGCAACCAGGATGGTTAGGGGACTGGAGGCTAAAACATACAATGAACGGTTACAGGAACTGGGCCTGGCTAGTCTAGTGAAGAGAAGGACCAGGGGAGACATAACGGTCTTCCAATATTTGAGAGGCTGCCACAGAGAGGAAGGGGTCAAGCTATTTTCTAAAGTACTTGTAGGCCAGACAAGGAATGATGAACAAGGAGTCATTTGTGGTCATCTGGAAATAAGGAGAAACTTTCTGACAGTGAGAACAATCAACGAATAAAAGAGCTTGCCCTCGGAAGTTGTGGGAGCGCCATCACTTGAGACTTTCAAGAAGAGATTGGACTGCCATTTGTCAGAAATTGTGTAGGGTCTCCCACTTGGGCAGAGGGATTGGACTAGATGGTCTCTAAGATCCCTTCCAACTCTGATTATCTGTTAATCTGTTAAAAACTGCAGCAAAAACTCTTACCAAATGCTGCTTCTTTCAAGAAATCCCATGACTTTAATGAACATTTGGGGCTAAGTACTTTGTTGGCACAACAGCCTACTCCTCATTTTCTTGCCAGTTTTCTCTCCTTACTAATGTATTAACTCCATCAGAACATGAAATAAAACCCTTACCAACTTCTACCAGGTCAAATGGAAATGCCCAATAGTTAATGTAACCTCAGCAGAAAGGGAAGAATGAAATGTGGCAATCCATTCCTATAGCAAAATCAAACTCACAATTAAATTCCTCTAATTAAAAGGAATTAGAGTAACAAGGAAGCAGTTCTTTGGTTCCTGGATCTATATCTAAAGGACATGTTGGAATTCCCACTTCAACCTCCCATTCTGGAAGAGGAAGCAGATTGGATTTCCAGATCCTCCAGGTCTCTATCAAGAGTTCAAATCACCCCTCTTTCTGACCTCAGAAACCATTCAAAGAAAGTATGGGAGAAGCAAGTATGGTGGAAGTAGAGATCCATTGGATCTAAATTCCTCTATTACTTACTGTAACGCTTGCAAATCCAAATACCTCTCTCCAAAAGTTTAAAAGGTAAAAGTTCCGCTCACACATACATGCTAGTTGTTTCTGGCTCTAGGGGACGGTGCTCATCTCCGTTACAAAGCCGAAGAGCCAGCACTGCCTGAAGATATTTCTGTGGTCATGTGGCCAGCATGACTAAATGCCAAAGGCGCACAGAATGCTGCTACCTTCCCACCAAAGTGGTTCCTATTTTTCAACTTGCATTTTTACATGCTTTCAAACTGCTAGATTGGCAGACGCTGGGACAAGTAACGGGAGCTCACTCCATTATGTGGTGCTAGGGATTCGAACCACCGAATTGCTGACCTTTCTGATCAACAAGCTCAGCATCTTAGCCACTGAGCCACCACGTACTTTAAAAATTTAATAAGTTAATTAAAAGCTTAATAAGGTAGTTCAAAACTTATATTTTGCTGTCTTTTCCACCTGAGCTGATAGTTTTCTATCATGCATCTTGAAAGGAAGAGATGGGTGTTGTTTTTTTATTTTGTTGTTTTGGATTTGAGCTTGGAAAATTTTCTTTTTATTAGAATATTCTTATTATTGCTCTATGGTATGTCATCTGGAATATATTGGCTGGGACAGGGACACATTTCAAGAACTGTGAAGGAAAAGAAGGAAGGAAGGAAGGAAGGAAGGAAGGAAGGAAGGAAGGAAGGAAGGAAGGAAGGAAGGAAGGAAGGAAGGAAGGATAATTTTATTATCTAGAAAACTATATGCATTCACTTCCATTTCCACTCTTTTAAACCTGGTTTTAAATGATAGCATTCTACTATGAAAAATATAATAGAAATATTGTAACATAGATAAATACTATCCTTTTTGTTGAGAAAGACAGTGAATACTTATTTTACTTCCATCCTTCCATTGTATTTCTTGCTGGGCTTTTACAAATACTGGACCATTCTGTCATCAAAGGGTACTAAGAAGAATATAAGTGTATGTTGCAAATTTCTTCCTAGTATACAGTGTTTCTTAGAACAGTGGTTCTCAACCTACGCTCTGCCAGCTCCTGGTGGGGGGGCATGTTGCCACAGAGAATTTGTGAAAGCTTAAAGAAATGTTATGATTTAAATCGTGAGTTACGTCTTGGTGGTCTGTGGCCACTGTTCGTGGCCATAGAAGTTATTTAAAGGGGAGCTGCGATGAAGAAAAAGTTGAGAACCACTGTCTTAGAATATTAGAACGTAATCAGTGATACTCTTAGTATAAGAACAACTTCCCCCATCCTGGTATTGTTCAGACATTTGGACATCTGATTCAGGGGTGGGATTCACATTTTTTAACAACTGGTTCTGTGGGCGTGGCTTAGGTGGTAGGCGTGGCTTGATGGCCATGTGACTGGTGGATATGGCTTGGTGGTCATGTTATTGGTTGGGTGTGGCCAATTCAGTATTACTCACATTGAGGCATGCATCTCCTCGCCTGTGGGGATGCTGCAACAGTCGTAAGTGTGAAAAATGGTCATAAGTCACTTTTTTCAATGCCATTGTAATTTTGAATGATCACTCCACACAAGCAGAGTACAGCAAAGGAGGGGAAAAAAACTCCAGAGAAGTTCCTGAGACAGGAAGTCTAGTCCTGCCAAGAATGCAACAAGGGTTAATGGAGAGGCAGTTTCTGTAAGCAACACCAGAATGTTTCCTTCCTGCCTTCCTTACAGGATTAGGCCAGTAATTTCTTCTAACAACCGGTTCTCCAAACTGCTTAGAATGTTAACCGATTCTAGTGAATAGGTGCAAACTGGTAAAATCCTACCCCTGATCTGATCCCATTAGTTTGAAATAACAATAATCAGGGATTACACAATTATAGTTCAAAAACACCTAAAAGTTTTTTAGTACATTAAAATTATGTGACCTCTTTTCATAAAAGATAGAGAAGCAATTCAGAGCAGTGTCATATCTTTTAAATTTTCCATGTTCACTGGGTTTCATGTATTATGCATGTATTTATCACAATCACATCCCACTAGGGATATATGAATCTGTCCATGTTGATTCCTCTTCCAGCTTTTCCTTTGTTTCATCCTGTGTCTGCATCATCTTTTGACTTTTCAAAAACAATGAAATTTTATTTCCGCTCCAAGATGGCTATCTTGAAATCTTCCTAAAGTTCATCCTCAATAAATTGTTGAACAAGAGGAGGGAAGAAGTTAAAATAAAGTTAATGTTAAAAGTATTTGTTCTTAATGTTCTCTGAGCTTGGTTGTTTTCTTTCAGATGTTTGATGACCCAACTAGGTAACATCTTCAGAGCTAGAATCAGCCATGTCCACTGATCATGTTATCTAGTTTGGGTCATGAAACATCTGCAAGAAAACAACCAAGCTCAGAGAGCTCCAAATAACCCACAGTTCTCCTCCTCCTCTACAAATCCCATATCTTTTTAGCATTAATGATGTTACCCAGCTGGGTCATGCAATATCTGCAAGGAAACAATCAAAATCATAGGCCTCCAAGGGTTTACAAATATTATTTTTAAAAGTATTTTGTGTTAGGCCAGCTTCTCCATAGGACTGATGAAGAAGGCTAAGGCACACACAGGAAATAGATGATATTCCATGGAACTAAACCCTGGAAGACTGAGGCTTCCCTAATTATCTCTCCATGAAAGAAATATTAAATTATTTTCTCTACACAAAACTATTGGTCTGTAACCCATAATCATAGGCACCCCACCTTCGGAAGCTTTGGAAATAAACCCTAAAAAGCACAGCAAAAATTCCCATCACATTGTAATTGTTAATGTGCCAGAAGCAGGAAATGATTAAACAGTAATCATATCAAGTGTATTTAATTAATTTAGTTTAAATTAAATTAATTGAATGCAGTTTAATTCAATTTAAATGTAAATTGACTCAAATCAAATCAGGTTTAAGTTTTATTCTGGCCCTCCTCATTTTTGCACTAGCCCACCTACCTTTTGGGGTGTGCTCCCCCTCCCTCCCCCCCTCCCAGCATTATACTGTGTGGCCAAGAGTAACTTTGGATGAGAGATAGATGTGTAGCCTAAGGTGCAAGAGATCATTTCATTAAGACATGCAAAGTTCTATTTGCAAATCAGTTTGGAGAAGTGTGACACTGCGCTTTACAACTTAGGCCGTTCTAATGGGGCACATTTTTTTTTCATTTTTTCTTTGCATTTCTTAATTAATAATTATCCTTATTGATTAGGTTTGGAAGAATTAGGTGGGTATCCTGAAAAATTTACAAGCTAACCATATAGATAGATCTCCTCCTTCTTCATGGGACAATGTTAATAATGAATATGTTACATGAATATAGATTTCTTAAAATTTTAAAATGCTGGGAATGACCTATTATTAATGGCAGATATTATAAGAAACATCAGCCTATCATTATAATAGGAAAATTTAGGAAAATATATTGCACCCTACACTGATTGTTTCTTTAGATTATATAATTACAATTAAACACTTATGCTGATTGTTTTCTTTCAGATTGTACACAACAAATACACAGTTGTTTGTACAGATAAAGTCACTTTTTGATATGGGAGGTTATTGATAAATGATGATAAGAAACATACAAAAAGTTATACATTTTCTATAAATAATGCTAAGAAAAAATTGGGTGGCACGCTAGGTTCTTTTAAAAAAATAAATATAAGGATTTCCCCCCCCCCAAAAAAAAAAAAAAAAAAATTAAGGCTTTTAAAGAGCAAAGGACCATTAATAATACTTCACATTTGATCCCTATATTTTCAACTAAAAGGAACTGGAACTGACAGGAAAGAACATGCCAGAGACAAAAAGAAAAAAAATAAATGGCCTTAAGCCACAACTTTTAATTTGATATAGATCCATTGAAGCAAAGGTGTGGCACATCAGTCAAGGATCCAGTTTCTTCAATCCATGTGCCAAGAGAAATTATCTTCCAAAGTCATGTTTGGAATCATGTTGAGAAGAGGAAAATAAGTAAATGCAGGACAACTGAATCTAGCCTATAATAATGTCAAATATATATTTATTCAAGTTTTCATTGCTGTTTTTTTAAACAAACTATTATAAAACTAAAAGAAAATCTACAATGTGTTCTTCAATAAAACTTGTATACTATTTTTTACATGTAACCACCCGAAATCTTCCTTTTTTTCTTGAATATAATTTCCTATAACGTAATTTTAAAACACAGCTCCCCATAATATAAGCTAGAGAAGTCTTCGGAGAAATTGGTGTGACCTCTTTAATGTAACCAACATTTTTTATTTCCCTTTCTGTATCTTCTCATTCTTTTATTCACAGTGAAGCTCCACTATAACTATTCAATCTCTGATACTTCCAGTCAGCTGACCAGAAAAGGACAATCTTTATTGTAAGTTTCACAAATTTTCCTTTAGCTGACACTTTATTTTGTGTTTCTGTAATTCTGCATTTAAAAATTATGCAGAGGTCTCTTAAACTTTAAGTGGAATGGAAGAAATAACTATATAGTGTATTAAATATTTCCATTCAATTACTAAATTAATTATATTTATAGGCTAATAAGCAGCATCTCTCTCTTTTCTTCAAATTTCTTTGCACAATGTATTTTTAGTATTGATTATTGGTTATGTTAATCCATATTTGATGCAGATCCATAAATTTTGTTTGGATAAATATTTTAAATACTCTATTATGAGGCTTAATCACAGTTGTATAATAGATGGCAAAGTCACAGTAGCCAGATTGTTCAATATACTGTACAGTATAGTTGAATGTCTATGGAGATAATCAGTCATCCAGGTCATGGCTGTCGCAAGAGTTGTTTTTAAAAAGCAACTGGACTTTGTTTTTCCTTGAAGAGATTTCACTTCTCATCCAAGAAGCTTCTTCAGTTCCAAGGAAGAAACTGCTTGGATGAGAAGCGAAATCTCTTCAACGAAAAACAAAATCTAGATGCCTTTTGGCAAAAGCACCTTTGAGACACATTGGACAGAAAGTTTGGATGGGCCGGGAACAGTGTTTGATTTAGCATTTTCAAAATTAGTGACCATTCAAATTTATGTTGGATATTCCTGGGAATACTTATGATAAAATTCTGAAGTTCTGACAGCTTGGTTCTCCCCCTCCCATAGTCACATGACTGCATTTCAGGAGATCAGCAACCAACCTTTATTTATGGCTCTTTTTAGCATCCTACATTGTATCATAATTTTGCTGACAACTTGGATTTAGGTCTGGTTTTCAGAACATCCAGTCTATAGGAAACAAAAGGGTGGCCTAACAATTTTGACATTCACTTAACAACTCTCAGTAAAATCTCAATCTTTCAGGGTTTAGTTCTATGATTTAATTTTTTCATCAATCCAGTGAAGAAGCTGGACTAACAACGAATACTTTTATCAGTGACTGTAAGTAAGCTACCTTTCTTTTATTGTGGAAGTAGAAGGTGAATATAATGAGCATTCTGTCAAGGGAATATCCATGGCTATCCTAAACAAATAATATCAACATGCAAACAAGAAGGAGGCCATTTCTCAGGAGACATCCCATTTGGGGATAAAGGAAGATATGTGACTTGAATCACATATTTACCAAACCACATTAGTAAGTGGATTAGTGGATTGAGTCAATATATGTTTCAATGGGAACGTACCATCTTAAATTAATTTCCCTGAGTATCTGTTTTGTGGGGAACAAGCACCCATCTAGCTAATAGGTTTAGTCATTTTCCAAATATCCACAGAAGGCATTTGCTGAGGTGTCAACATATCCCATGAATCAATGCTGCCTGTTCAATAATTTTAGGGAGAAGACAATACCACTTTGAAAACCTGAAAGTTTGTCAATAAGATGCCTTACTGTTTTTGACAATATCCATTTTGTTGACTCTGTGGATGAAGAATTCTGACATAATTTATTGTGTCAACTGCATAGATTAAACTGTTGTCCAACCACATGCTAAATTCTACTCTTTCATCATTTCCTCTTTGATTGAGCTGTACTTCCCTCTCCCTTACAAAGCCAACAATAACAAATCTTTGAAAGTAGAACTGTTTCCTTTACATCTGAAGAACAAAAGTAGAACTATTATTCTAATTCTATTATTTTAAGTCCTCTCAGGATTTTAATAGTCACTATCAGTGATTTTTTTTTTTTGCAAAGTATATTCAAATGTCAAATGTTTAAAGCACTTCAAAGCAATGGAAGCTCAGTTTTGACACAGAAAATAACAATGACAAAATTAAGCCAAGAACCTAGCTGAATGATTCTTCAAAAGAGAAGATCTCTCTTGAAAAAACCTTGACCTGTTTTCACTTTAGAGTGTGCCATTCTTTGATCAATAAATAGTTATAACTGCAGAAATTTCTGACTTCTTGAAATCTAGCTATAGTTAAACTATATATTGCCTTTCAACAAGGCAGATTAACTGGTTCTATACATCTCAGGTATATGAGGGAATAATTAATAATAAGATGACAGCCATGATGGAAAACTAGCAAACATTTCATTGGTGAAAAGATAGTTCTACATCAAATTGTTGCAAAAACATTTAGTAGTGATTTTAGGTTTTTTTTTTCCTTTTGTACTATGCCTTTTGGAATGTTGATGGGATGTAAAATTGCATATTTTGACCATAACATAGACAGATAGATAGATAATATAGCTTTTAAAAATGTTTTCTTTCAAAAACCAAACAGTTTTTTTCAGGGCCAATGTGTACACTACTCTTACAAACTTTAAGAACTCTTCAAATGACTTGGCAATGATTATATTATTCAGCTTGTGAAGTCCAGGGAATAATGTTGATCATTAACATGTGATCCCAAACCTTTGAAGTGTCTTAACTCTGTGAAGACAAATACATTAAACAATTACCAAAATTCCCCAAAAGCGAAACAACAAAGGAAACTGACTGACGTAATTCCCCCAGGGAATCAAATTTCTCTATCAAGAGAGCCAGCTCTCAAAATTTTGGCACCAAGATCTGGACACTCAGCTGTCAATTTCTTTTCCCATTTATTCTGAATGAGCACAATCCATCTATCAGTGCTTAAAGAGTTTTCTAACAGTACATTGACCTTGAATGCAGCATATTGATTTTCAGTAACGCTTCACAAATAGGGTCGTTACCAAGTCATCCAGCAGTGGATGTGATTGGGAACAGATTTCTGAAATTCCAATATCATACCCTGCCCCCCGCCTCCAATGATGGATCACCCTATTCTCCCCCATCAATCTTTACAAAGCTCTAAAAAAAGTGACACCTCTATCAAATGTATCACTTTATGTATTTTTATATGTGTGCGTCGTCTTCTTCAAGACAAGTTTGGGTTTCTGTACGTGTTTATAGAAGCATTTATTTATGAAAACACTTTGTTCCCAGGCTGTGGATTGGAGAGGTGGGTGGAAGTAGGAAAGGAAACATAGTGGTATAGATAGTGACAAAGACATGTGAGCACTATAGGGAATTAATGCTGCAGCTGAGACCAAGCAATAGATAAAATAAAACCAGTCTAGGTTACACGCTTCCAGAGGTTAAGGCTGGATCAATTTAGGTGATTGTTTCTTAGATTGCATTGGACAAATAGACACTCACATAACGGTGCTTAATAGTAAAATGGCAAAGGAAAAACAAATGGGAATTAACAGATGCTAAACCTAGGCAGGTGATTCATTCATCACTTACACCATTGGCATTCTACTGCAACCTATGAGATTAATCCAATACAAAAGAGGGGGGGAAACCAGTGGGGCAATTCCCATTGAAGCCCTTTAAGAGATGGGTCTAAGGTATCTGGGGAACTATCTTGCCCCAGAGGGATTGGTCCACCCCACCTGCTCTAGAGAAAGGGTGGTTATGGTCCCTGTCAGCCAAGGAATTTCAGAAGAGTCTTTCCTGCTGTGGCCCTTGGTCTATGGAATGACGCTGGAAATGGGATCCATCCCATCCTATACTGGCTTTCTGGAAAGGTCTCAAACTCTGGCTCTGCCCCAATGGGGGCACTCTACACTGGAGGTGGTTGACAGGGGTAAGAGTGAAGATCACAGCTGTCCATCTCCTTGGTTTTTATTCTCTATTTAACTCTTACTAATTTCAACTGATTTTATATTTACTTTTTATCATTTTACTGGTAAATACTGGTGAAGTGTAATGGATATTGGGTTGACAAAGTTAGATGATGAACCATTGGTAGAAATTAGATTTTTTTTTGTTTTGTTTTAAAGAAGGAAGGAGAATAAGGCATGATAACCTTGGTGCACTATGAACTTGAAATTTCTTGCAGATATTTCATTATCAAACTAGGGAATGTCTACAAAAGAATAATCAAACTCACAGAGCAACAAGGACCTCATGGTTCAACCCTGAGCTACAAATATTCATCAGAAAATAAGGTATTGGTGACATTTTCACGAATAGGCAATTGATTTCTGTGGCTGCGATGGAACATCTATTCCAGTAATTAGCTGGAGCTTCTCAGGCTACAGTTAAATCTCAGAAGAAGAGATAATATAGGGTGTTTTTAGACCTGCAAATTAAAAATGTTGTAGGGTGATGGAAAAATGGCAACAGAAAGAAACATCAGCACACTCCCATATCTCAATGTTTCTCACAATTGTAAAATAAGGGCAAAACCATGACTGAAAGATATTCTAATGAATTCTCTATGTCCGGAGAGTGAGGCAAGAAAATACATATCTCTTTTACAGCAGAAGCACACTTTTAAAAAATTGGAAGGCAAAATTTTCAGCACCAGATTATAAACAACAGGCAATGAGGTTAGGTGTTCATTGAGTGATTACATGAATTAGCAAATTACAACTTTCTACTTATTTCTCTACCAGATGTTCCTAAGTGCCTCCCAAGTAATTACTCTAATTGTTGAGATTTTAGGCACTTTTGCCATTGGGGATTTCTCCCTTTTAGTCAATTTCTTGGGAAAAAAATGTATTGAAAATGTTATCATTATTCTTAAAATAGCAAATCTTGGTTGTGAAAAATAGTCTATCTTTACCAAATCGTCACTGCAAAAATTCAGATGACAATTATAATGGTTAGCTAAGAGTTAGAGCACTATCTATTTTAAGTGGTTATCTACTAGTGGTCTGGATATTTATAGCTCAGATTAGGGGAGTCTACCAAACATACTTCTAGTTCACCATGAAACTGAAGGTTTGTGAGGTATTGAATCTAATTTCAGTAAGAGTCCAAACTGCTGTAGCCTCCTATTGTATTTCTCTGCCAATGTCTCTCCAGGTTAACTACCTTATCCTGTAAAAATATATAGCTGCATCTGATGTGCCTAAGTGATATTGTTCTTACCTCCTCCACTTACCCTCAACCCTCTTTTCATCTCCTTGTATGAATTCTTAAAAAAGAAAAGAAAAGAATTGCATTATGCCAACAGAAATTAACATTAACAGTTTATTTTTATTTATTTATTTGTCAATTGCTTACAAGATAATAGGTATAAGTATAACATAGTTATGAATACATGGATACATATAAGAAAAATAAAATATAAAAGAAACAATAGGACAGGGACGGTAGGCACGTTGCTGCGCTTATGCATGCCCCCTACAGACCTCTTAGGAAAGGGGTGAGGTCAATAGTAGACAGTCTAAGGTTAAAGCTTTTGGGGTTTGGGGAAGAAACCACAGAGTCAGGTAGAGTATTCCAGACATTGACCACTTTGTTGCTGAAGTCGTATTTCCTGCAATCAAGTTTGGTGCGATTAACCTTGAGTTTGTATCTATTGTTTGCTCTTGTGTTGTTATGGTTGAAGCTGAAGTATTCATTGACAGGTTGGACATTGCAATGTATGATTTTATATACTATACTTAGATCGGACCGAAGGCGGCGTAATTCAAGGTTTTCAAGGTCTAGAATTTCGAGTCTGGTGGCATAAGGTATTCTGCAACGAGTAGAGGAGTGAAGAACTCTTCTTGTAAAATATTTCTGGACTTTCTCAACTGTGTTAATATCAGATACATAATGTGGGTTCCAGACTGATGAGCTGTATTCGAGTATTGGTCTAGCAAATGTTTTGTATGCTCTAGTTATTAGTGTAATATTACCAAAGAAAAAGCTACGTAAGATTAGGTTAACAACTCTTAGCGCCTTTTTGGCTATGTAGTTACAGTGGGCTCTAGCACTTAGGTCATTTGAGATGAGTACTCCAAGATCCTTTATAGAGTTTGGGTCATCAACAAGGTCTTGACTATTCAGCCTGTATTTTATTTTCTGATTTTTTTGCCAATATGTAGGACAGAGCATTTATTTGTTGAGATCTGAAGTTGCCATTTGTTTGACCATTCTGATACATAGTCAAGGTCTTTTTAAAGGGTAGCGGTATTTTCTGTGGTGTTGAATAGCTTTATATCATCAGCGAAGAGAACGCAGTTGCTCTTGATATGATCACAGAGGTCATTTATGTAGAGTATGAAAAGAGTTGGTCCTAGAATACTGTCTTGGGGACACCACTGTTGACAGGTATAGAATTGGATAGGACTCTCCCAATTTTGACCATTTGTTGTCTGTTTGACAGGAATGCTTCTATCCAGTTATGCAGGTGTCCAGAGATACCATAAAATTTTAGTTTTAGGAGTAGTTTGTCATGTACCACTGAATCAAAGGCTTTGCAGAAGTCTATGTAGATTGCGTCTATTGCTTTGCCCTGATCGAGTTGTGTAATCCATATGTTTTTGCAATGTAAGAGTTGCAGATTACATGATAGTTTTTTCCTAAAACCAAATTGTTTATTAGAGAGTAGGTTGTTTGTTCCTAAGTGGAGGATGATGGATTGGTTGAGAATTGATTCCATGACTTTACAGGTGACGCAACGTAAAGAGATTGGTCTGTAATTTTCAACTAGGCTGGGGTCTCCCTTTTTGAAGATGGGGATGACTGTGGCTTGTGAACATAGTTTTGGCAAGGAGCTGGTCCTGAAAGATTTTTCAAAGATTATGCTTAGAGGTCCTGCTATGGCAGTGGATAGCTTTTTTAAGAAGTAGGCACATATTCCATCCGGTCCAATAGATAGAGATGGTTTTAGATTGCATATTGCTTTTTCAACATTGTCTTCTGTAAAATCGATATGTATTAGATCATTGTAGTTGTCTGTGGTTCGACTAGGAAATACCGGGCATGATCCATTGCTATTTACAAATACTGAGCCAAAGAATGTGTTAAAGAGGTTGGCTTTAATAGTGTCATCATTGTAGTCTTTATCATTAGATCTTTTCAGGGGTGGGATGGACCTTGAGTCTCTTAGTTTGTTGTTTATAAAATTGTAGAAAGCACGGGTGGAATTGGTGCGTAGAAGGTTTTCTTCTTGTTTAATGTGATAATTGGTGCATTCAGTTTTTATCTGGTGGCATAAATTTTTGTATCGGCTTTTGAAGTTGGCAACATGACCAGATTTGTTTTTCTGCAAAAGTGATTTCTTTTTGGATTGAAGCTTCCTTATTGTTTTGAGTAATTTGTTTTTTCTGGTTTTGGGAGTTGTTAATGGTATATGTAGTTTGATGACTCTTTTGACTTCAAGTAAAAATATGTTGTAATGGTCTTCTATAGTATTGCATCCAGAGAATAGAAATTGCCAATCAAGGGATGAGAGATCATTGTTTATAAGATCATAGTTGCCTTTTTTGAAGTTATAATTGGGGATTCCGTCATTTTGATGATTTTTGTGTGGATGTATGTTGAAACAAAAGTCAATCATGTTGTGGTCACTGTTAATGTTATTGCTGTTAAACTTTCTATATTTATACTCTGATTAGGTCCTTACCTCTGTGTGTGTGTGTGTGAGAGAGAGAGAGAGAGAGAGAGAGAGAGATGTACACAATGTGTTGAATACAATGTCTACTGTAAGGCTCAGTTACATAGATCCTCTTATTTGTATGTCCAAACGAATAATAAACCACTGAAATATTTAGGCAAGATGTTTTGCAAACAGGACAATAAAGGATGCTCTCAGGGACTAGATAATATGCAACTTGAGAAAGCAATCGATTAGATTAATTCCAATTATTTATGTCAAAACATCAAATTGCCCAGCAAATCTAAGAATGTATGTGTTTGTGTGCATTTATGTACATTTAGCTTTTTTTCTATATCTATCTATATACACATCTACCACTGTCAACATAGTGTATATGGGTGTGCTTCTATTAGAATCCATCTAATGAAATTATTTGATGATGCTTTCAGTGCATGGAGACTTTTTGCTGCTTAGTGTATCTGCAAAGAGAAATTCAATATTTTTGTTGCATTAATGGTCTATGCACACACATGAGGGACTTCTGATGAGAGGTGCCTAGCTAGAAAGCTATGAAGAGAAGGGGTGGCATGATGATTGTTTTCCAATACTTGAGGGGATAGGCATAATCTTTGAAAAATCTTTCAGGACCAGCTCCTTGCCAAAACTATGGTCACTAGCCACAGTCATCCCCATCTTCAAAAAGGGAGACCCCAGCCTAGTTGAAAATTATAGACCAATCTCTTTATGCTGCATCACCTGTAAAGTCATGGAATCAATTATTAACCAATCCATTATCCTCCACTTAGAGACAAACAACCTACTCTCTAATAAACAATTTGGTTTCAGGAAAAAACTATCATGTAATCTGCAACTGTTACACTGCAAAAACATATGGACTACAAAACTCAATCAGGGCAAAACAATAGACGCAATCTACATAGACTTCTGTAAAGCATTTGATTCAGTGGTACATGACCTACTGCCCTTGTCCTACTGTTTCTTTTATTTTTTTATTTTTCTTATATGTATCCATGTATTCATAACTATGTTTTTTACTTATACTTATTATCTTGTAAGTAATTGACATAAATAAATAAATAAATAAATAAATAAATAAATATCACAGAGAAGAGGGGATGGACTTATTCTCCAAAGCACCTGGGGGTGGGATAAGACATACTAGGTGAAAGCTTGTTACAGAGAGATTTAACTTAGAAGTAAGGAGAATTTTTATGACAGAACAAATAATCAGTGGAATAGCTTGCTTCTTGGAGCTGAGGGTGCTCCATCACTGGAGATTTTCAAAAATAGACTGGACAACCATTTGCCACGATGATATAAGGTCTTCTGCCTTGAGCAGTGGGCTGGATTAGAAGACTCTGAGTTCCCTTCCAGCTCTATAATTCTATGTTCTATATATTGACTCCTGGTGATTGTCTGGATAAGTTCCTACTGTTTTCTTGGCATGATTTTGAAGTGGTTTTCCATTGCCTCCTTCCTAATCTTTGTGCCAAAAGTGGAACTAGAATTCATAGTCCCTGGTTTATAGTTTGATGCCTGAACTACTATTCCAAACTGGCTCTCTTAAAACCTAGTAGACACATTCATGAGAAGATCTCAGTTCATAAAGTTCAGCACAAATCCAAATCTTCATCAAACCTAGCATGAAGTCTAAATCACTAGTGCCATTTCTGTGGCTGCCAATTAGATTTTAGTTGTCTTCCAGGCACACTCAGGGAAAAGAAACAAATAACCCCAGTGAAGATCAAATGGAGATCACACTCCTGCTTGGAAAACTCCCTTGAGAGAGGAACCTCACTCTCTTGATTGTCTCCTCAAACTTTAATTGTGCTGGATTTCTTCCTGGAAGGGCAAGTCAGCAGGTTTCCTTTAAGCCTTTAGTGACAGGGCCTCTTGAAGTAGAGGTTCTCCATATTCATTACACCCCATCTTAATTTTTAATTTAATTCAAAATCCTAAAGGAAAAAAATGTTGGAAATGAACTCTCTCATGCAAAAAGGATTTTAACATTGACCTGATTTATCTTGTCTGCTTCTCTTTTTATATGGATTTGGTCTTTCACTTCTGGAAAAAAAGCATTCCTGAAGTCCACTTCACTCTCCAAATTAAAATTAGGTCAAGACTAAACTAGAAAAAGAAGAGGAATCACAGAATTTCAACCAGCCTGAAAAACCTTAGTCAGTTCCAGTCTTCATATCCATCAAGTTTAATATATATTTACAGTAAGTAAATTCTCACTTCAGTGGGAACAATAACCTCTAAACACTATTAAAGCTGTTATTAACTTCATCTAATTGTCAGGTAACTGTCTGGGCAAACCCACTGAAAAATTATCTGGATCTAATAAAATCATGTTTGATTTCAAGGGAAGCCAAAAATATGTGCTGATGTCAGGCTCAAGTATTCTGTGAATGGAGAGACAGACTGATCCAGGAACAAGAAGAGGCAAAGGATGGGAACAGCAGGAGAATCTACCTTCATTTCAGGCATGATGTAATATTTCAGGTTTATAATTCAATCAAGAAAATCACCGGAGGCGATTCCTTTAAAGCCCTTAAAACACCACCTTCAGCCTTCCCACGCATTTTTGAAAATTAAGGTCCCAAGTCAATGAAGGGAAGAACATTTCCACAGAGACATAAATATTGACAGGGATTGGTGTGGCTAATCTAATCTTCTCTGGTGTATTTCTCCATCACCCTTCTTCCCTGGGAACATCTTCCTTTATGGAAATGCCATTCACAAATTGTAATTTTGTAAAGACAAAATGGATGCAAGCTTGGTTGGTCCCACGGTTAAACAGATCTAGGGAAGATTTGATTTCTCCTTTTTCTTAAATAGTAAAACCTTCTTTGAATCAAGCTCAACTTCTAGTGAGATCCAGTGAGGTTTTCTTAACATGGAATAGTAGTATTTTGTTACTCTTTTCATCTAAGATTTTTTTTCTTCCAATCTAATCTACAGTAGTAATATTTCTGGTATTCATTGGTGGTCACTTTTTGAGGTACCCTTAGCTTTCAGGTCCAGACAAGATAAATTGAGTGCTACCATTGCTGAATATTAAATTAATCCAATTTCTGATTCTATAGCTTGCTAGTAACATTTTGCTGTTCTGGACTTCTCCAGATGTCTCATAGTACAACTCCCATAATTCTCAATTTATATGTCTACAGTGCAGCAGATTAAAAAGACTGAACATAACTGTTCTTCAGGACAGCCTTTCCTACCTGAAGAAGTATTATAGACAACACAAACTTTATTTGATTGGTCCAAATAAGGATATTAACCAATATTATTCTCATTTTTCCCATAGACTAATATAGCTATGATATTTTAAAAAAAACCTTAATCTTTGTTTCACTTCTAATCTATAATACATTAGCTTGAGAAGACCATACTAGATTTACAAGGAGGTATTTTAAGGAGAAATTTTCTGGTGGTTAATCAGTGAAATAACTTGCCTCCTGGAGTTGTGGATGCTCCATCACTGGCAGTTTTCAAAAATAGACAGACAACCATCTGAAGCTATTTGGTAATCTGGCAGTATACAAAATTTGTAATAAACTAATAACCAAATTGTGGTCCAATTTAAGCTATGTGATAGAAGATATGAATTTTGTGAAGATCCAAAGGGCTAAAACTTCCTATGGAAGTTGGCTTTACATGTGTCTAGAACTAGAACTTCAGTACAGATCTCCCAAACCTTGAATGACACAGTCTCCTTCTTTCAATTTGTACCTGCAAATAAGATACTCTGGATGTGGAAGGCATGTTTATCTTAAAGCAGCATGACCACACAGGACCATCTAAATCCATTCCACTCTTTGGAAAGTTACACCCTGTTGTTTGGTGTAAAAGTACTGGTTTTCATTTCAAATGAAATGCTTAGCTGGAAAGTTTAATGTGAAAATTGCTATCTATTTTTGCCAGCCGTTAGGAAGAAAACAGTGTTTAGAACACAGATGATGGCTAAATCTCACCTCATCCATTTTTAACAGTTAGGCTCCTTAAGCCACAGGGAGAACTGAAGTAAGACATTAAGTCATCTTTAGAAATTACAGTGCACACTTTTTCTTCCACAGACCTTGCTTCAACGGCGCAGCTTCCCAAGACACGGTGGGAGATTTAATTAATGCATCTGCAATGTTTCACATGCAAAGTACAAGAAAAATAACATTCCAGCATAAGTGTATTTTACAGATTATCCAAGAAAGACTTCAATCTGGCCACCCTGGAAATCAACATGTGTGACAGACAGATTTGGGTCTTTATTTCAATTACATCTAAAAGATTATATATCTGTATTTCAAGCCATTTTGAATTTAATTTTGTAACTTAGTCCAGAGAAGTGAAGGAAGGAAGATTGTCTGGATGGACTGTGTTTATAAAACAGAGACCTCGGTCCTAAAAGGTGTCTGATTCCACACTCCCAACAATGAATTAAGCAACCAAATGCCAACAACTGCAAATATTTTTTTAGAAATGTGTCCATGTTACAATGCTAAATAGAATTGGGTAGTCCTAAACTTCTAACCACAACTGGGACCAAAATTTCTACTGCTAAGCCTGGCAGTTATTAAGTGAGTCATACCTGATTTTATGGGGGTTTTTTTGGTTGTTAAGTAAATCACTGCAATGAAATAAATCATGTGGCTGTTAAGCAAATCCAGCTTCCTCCACTGACTTTACTCGTTGGAAGCTGTCTGGGAAGATCGCAAATGGGGATCACATGACCCCAGGATGCTACAACCATCATAAACAGGGATGGGATTCAACTGGTGTTACTACCAGTTCAGTGATTACACTACGCGCGCGTGTACAATAACTTTAGGTTGTGCCATCCAGGGAAGCTGAAAAGCGCTGCGCGCGGGTGTGCAGCGTTCGAAAAGCCTCTTCTTTCTTGCTTTTTCAACCTCAGCTGTGCTGTGCAAAGCAGCTGAGGTTGAAGAAGCAGGAAATAAAGGACAGGTGGGCAGGTGGGCCAAACAGCAACAAACACAGAACCGGTTCGATGTCTGCTGCTCTTCAGAGCTACAGCTGTATAGAACAGGGCAAAATTGGTAGTATCCCATCCCTGATCATAAATACATTCTGGTTGCCAAGTGGCTGAATGTTGATCCTGTGCCCATCCTACAGGAGGATGCTGTGAACGTTGTAAGTGAGGTGTGAAGTGTGCAAAGTGTGAAGATGAGTCACAGTTGCTTTTTTCAATGCCACTGTAACTTTGAATACTTGCTAAACAAATGGTTGGAAGTCAAGGACTATCTATAAGCACAGCTGTTTGAATAGCTTAAGTATTTGTAAGAGTCGTGATGGCACAGAGGTTAGAATGCATTGCAGGCTAACTCACTGCTCACTCTAGGAGTTCAGTTCTGAGTGGCTCAGGGTTGACTCAGCCTTCCATCCTTTCCAGGTCAGTAAACTGCGGAACCAGATTATTGGGGACAATATGCTGACTGTAAACCAATTAGAGAGGGCTGTAAAGCACTATGAAGTGATAAATAAGTCTAAATGCTCTTCAAAAGTAGGTGGGAGCTTCAGTGTGGTATCCAGAACTTGTAGCTATCCAATTTTCCTGACTTTCCTTACTTAGTAAATGGAAATTTCATTCCCTGCTTTACAGCCAAACAAATACTACAGTTCTTAGCATGCATGACATTATATTTCTATATTAGTTAACTGTCTTCTTGGAGGATTCTGACAAGCACCTCCTGGATGTTGTGGAGGTTCATTTCCTTCCAGAATAGCTTTTCTAGAAGCCAGTTTGTGATAGACCTATTACACCATTTTCCTTCTATCTCCTTCCTTTCATCCTTCCAAGGTCAGTAAAATGAGGACCCCAATTGTTGAAGGTAACATGCTGACTCTGTAAACCACTTAGAGTAAACTGTAAAGTTCTGTGAAACAATATATAAGTCTAAGTGCTATTGCTATTTAATGTTTGGAGATGTGGGAAGGTTTTCAGGAGTCTACCCAAGAGCAGCACTTATACTTTCCACAGTACTTGTTCTCAATTTGAGGACATTTCTGGGAGAGTTGGACCATAAGGAACGTTGTGAGCATCGAAGAATTGATGTTTACAAATTGTGGTGTTGGAGAAGACTCTTGAGATTCCCTGAACTGCAAGGGGATCAAATCAGTCAGGGCTAAAGGAAATCAACCCTGATTGGTTTTTGGAAGGACAGTATTTTGTAGCTGAAGCTCATATACTTTGGCCACAAAAATAAGAAGAGAGGACTCATTGGAAAAGACCCTGATGTTCGGAAAGATTGAAGGGAAAAGGAGAAGGAGATGACAGAGAATGAGATGGTTAGATAGTGTCATTGACACATGAATTTTGGCAAACTTCAGGAGACAGGCGGATAGGGGGGACTAGAGTGCTCTGGTACATGGGGTCATGAAAAGTCAGACATGTTTTAGTGACTGCGCTACCCTTGATTAGATCTACAGTTTCATTAACTGCTAACTTCTCAATTGATATCTTCATCTGGGGGAGAGGCTATGTCAGCTGGCACTGCTTCTCCTATCTCCCTAAACTGTCCATCAAGAAGTAGCAGGAAAGAGAATAAATAACAAAGCCAACAATGGTTCCTGCTTCCATAGGCCTCTCTGATAAAGAAAGTGGAAGGAGATTCCATTTGCACTTTATACTTATTCACACTGACTTACAGAAGCACCAAGCCAAACTCTCTGATTCTGTGCATTCCTCACTCACATCGTCTCCTTGAAGAAAAGACTCGTGTCTATCAAATGATTAGAGTTAAAATGATTGTTTTAAAATAATTCAGGAAACATCTGAATGTATTTACATACATGATGCTATCTGCCATAAACACAGCTGGAGGCAGAATGCCCATTTAAGGATATTTTTGGAAGTTCCGGGTTGATCTAATGGCACAATTATCTGATAAACAGCTTGATTGCAGATTTTCAAAAAGGAGTGTGGATCCATTCAAACTAGGCATTGTTGTTCTTTCAGCTCCAGTATTAAGACCTCCTCACTTCATTTTTGTGTGCACATTTTGTTCACCTCTCTCTGGATTCTGCTGGAAGTTGAAGACTGAAAAATAAAATGAAGTTCTGAATTTATTGTCTGATGCCACATCAGCTTTCTGAGAGGCAGGACTTGGGGGAATACCATAAAACTTTTGGGCTATCTCTAAAGATTTCAGGGATTGCCGTAGGGTTGAAGGTGGCAGATCACTAGGACCACAGAATAGCTATCTGTCTTCTCAATTTGATTATATGCCATGAAGTGTTGCTTGATTCTTACTGATCATACAGATAGATTTCCTCCTTGTTCCTAACCCCATTTTTCAGGCTTCCCAAAAGTAAGAGCACTCATCATCTTAATTGGTCCACCTCCCTTGAGGCTGGTTGTCCTCTTCTTCAATTTTCCACTTGTGCCAGCATTATATCCTTCTCCAGACAGCAAAGTCTCTCATACTTTATCCAAGTTGAGATAATTTGAGCCCTGGTTATTTATGCCTCAACTAGAACCCAGGTTGATTTGTTCAATGACCTATTTCTTTGTTTTCTTGACTGTCCATGGTATTTTCAGAGGCCTTCTCAATTATATTAACCATAAACTTATGATTATCATAACATCATTGTGGAGTTGGCAACTTTACAATAATATACACAAGTTTTCTTTAGATCAATCTATTAATGAGAAATATTCTCATAGTCTCATAGAAACTCTCTTCGCTATTGTGCATGAGAGAAATATTTAGTAATAAAGATAGGTTTATGTGTACAAATCTTTTAAACCTACTAATTATTCACTAATCATGAAATTGTTCTTCAAAGTTAAAGATGTGTGTGTGTGTGTGTGTGTGTTTTCTTAAGTTTTCATAGGTATTTATATGTATGGTATTTAGCTTTGTTCGGGTATTTTTCCACATCATTATAGTTGCACAACTATAGCACAACTGTAATGACATGGGAAAATACCCGAACAAAGCTGAATATCATACACACACACACACACACACACAGACAAGTCCAGATTGGAGTTTCCACAAAAAAGTTGGAGAATAAGAAAGCTAAGATCCTATGGGACTTCTAGATACAGACAGACGGACAGGTACTAATCAATCAACAAGACAACATAGTAGTAGGTAAGGACCAGAAGATATGATAGTGATAGATGTAGTGGTGCCAAGTGACAGCAACATCAGAAAGGAAGAATATGAGAAGCTGGAGAAGTTCTAGGGCTTGAAGAAGAAGTTGGAGAGGATGTGGAAAGAAAAGTCCAAAGTGGTGGTAGGAGCACTCAGAGCTATGACTCCTAAACTGGGAGGGTGGCTCCAACAGATCCCAGGAATGACTTCTCTGTCCAGAAGAGTACAGTGGTAGGAACAGTTAAGAGCCTGTGCAGAACCCTCAAACTCTCATGCCTTTGGTAGAGGACCTGAGATTGAGGAAGACTCAGACCGTCCATAAGGTGTGAATGGAATTTTTATATATCTATATTATTGAAGTAATAGATGCAATATTTTTCTCTGCAAAAATAAAATTGCAAATATAAATGTATGATTTTGTTTCAGCTTACTTAGATCTTAAGGAAATTGTCACTACTTTTCATAACAAATTAAATATAGAACAATATCTATCATCCACCAGCATAATTTTCTTCGTCATAAACCTAACCATTTGCAGGCTTGTTGATTGGGCTAAACTGGCATTCTGCTATATTAATCAGAAGAATTAACTCTAGCTGTTCAATTTAGAAAAGAATATATTACAATCCCCACCCCCAAAGAAATATTAGAGAAACACTTAATTTTTCGAGTGGGAGTTCTTTTGGAAAGATACTTTCACATAGGAGTAAAACTGCCAGGATAAACCCCCAAAGCTTTGACACATCTTATATAAAGTTTGAAGGTTTGGGGACAATCCCATCTGTCCAGCTGTTTTTACAGATGGAAAAGCTGGAATGTCAAGCACAATGCAATCTGCATATGGGATCAAGCTCTGGACTATTGCATTGCATCATACATCTTCCTAACCAACCCCCTTCTCAGAGAAGTATGTGCTATCATTAGCTGCTATCTGGAATTGTCAGTAGAGTAATTTGAACTCTGTCTCCCAAGGGCCTACTCCTTTAGTTCCTGCTCTAAGAGTAAGGTGTGTATTGATTAGATATCAGGCTGTAATTGGGCTCTGGTCTCCTGGGCTTGAGATATATGATGGAAATGACAGGAAACAGATTCTCTGTTGCTTCTTGTAAATAGTCTGGTTTAACAAAATGGTTTGTAACCTCTTCAGTGCCATAGCCTTTTATTGCCAAAGGATGATTGCTTTACAATATTATTTCATTTCATGCTTTTACTTAGAGCACGAGAAGGTAAGGATGTATTTTCCTACAGAGATGAAATAATCTCTGACTATCTCCAATTGCCGTATGGGGGACCAGAATAATTACAAGATGGCTCATAGCTTGGAATAATTACAGCACCAAGTGAGTCAAAGACATAAAATTAGTATGTCTGCTGTTCCCATTGGCATTCTCTGAAGAGTAGGAGAAAATATAGGTAGCTATTTGTATGGCAATAATATTTTGTTAGCCTCCTTATTCAAATCTGGTGTTCATCATATATTTACAAAAGGGATTCCACATACATGATCCCATTTTGTTTTGTTTTTTCAATCCAAGCAAAAATTAGAAAGGAATTCTGCAAAGGACTATCTATAGAATAATTTCCCCAAAACTGAACAGAATGTGACAATGTTTGGCATGGTAGGAGAACCTGGCAAAAGGGCTTGAAATTGTGCCAAATATAGCTGTGAATTGCACAGAAAAATATTGCAGGGAAAACTGAATGAAATGTTATATATATGAAAGGCAGTTGGGTAAGAGCTTAGACTGGTGGCAACATCATGGGGCCCAGAATGGATGATATGCACCGTGCCCTGTGCCACCCTAGGGGATACACATATCCATAAGCACACACAGATGCAGCACTAGGAAACTGAAGCAATTGAACACAGATGCCCTCTATGATCTCTGCTGGAAAAGGGAATGAAAAGGACTAGGTCCTTGTCCTTCATTTTCTAGGGCTTTCAGATGAAATATGGTAGTATGGTTATCCAAAATTTTTGGGTGGAGTCAAAGCTACAAAAACCAGAAATTCTCAATCCATTTATTTAAAATAAGATTTATATTGTCATCCATCTTAAAAGACAACTCTAAAGTCCATGGGGTAGAGTGTTCACCAGGACAGAGAAAAGACAGGAAAAAAGACTCTTCCTAGGTTACTATCTGATTTTGGTGGAATGGGTAGATCCACATGTGTAGATGGTAGATGCTGGGAGATCATGGTATAACCATGGGTATAATTGTTCCCAGGACTAAAGCTCTATTAGGTACAGCTTTAAAGTTCTCACTTCCTAAAATTTATTCAGGAAGAAACTGGAAGCCAATGCAGTTCACACAGCAGAAGCATAACATGGGCAAACTAAAGAAAACCCTGCACTGTGTAAGCCACCATGTTTTGGACCATGAATGAATACTTATATGTCATGGAAATTCCTGAAAAGCTTTTGAGAACCGGTTAAGGTGCCCACTGAATCTTAATATTTGCTTTTAGGATAAAATATTAAGTGATAATAAATGACATCCTAGGGATCTGTTCACACATTTAGGAGAAGTTCAGGACACCAGTCATGCTTAAAATCCTGGATGTGTGCATGGATATATAAGCACATAGTAGAAAATATTCTACAGTACATTGCTTTGAGGGCTGTACATATACATAGCCACATTCCAGACTTACAGGGAGATTGCATTATTTGAGCCCTAGTCAGTTTTATTTCCCATTCCATTGCATAAGTCCTCCCCCCATTTTTCTCTTGAACGCTATCAGAAATTTGTTAAGCTTTTAACAGTGTCACTTGTGAATCATTTGGGGCTAAAGAACATGATAAATATCCACTGAATCTATCAGGTTTGACACCCAAATTTTGTGCATCTGTGACTTTCAGATGATCTTCAGATACAATGCAAGAAAATGGATAGCTTGATTTCTCATCATTTTGAGGTGGAAAATGCCCAGAAATGACCATTTGTGGTCTATTCTACCTTCTTCCTGGAGTCTCTGGGCTAATTATCAACAGAGTGCTATCCATTGAGTAAAAATTCCTCTAGACAAGACCTTTCTCCAGGAGATACCCAAGTATGACATCTGGTTAATCAGAATGTCTCCTGGGCAAGCAACTAAATAGTCAGTGACATTAAATGGCAATGACTGCTACTTAATGGGGACAGTAATTCTGTTTAATGGCAATGTCTTGGGGTGATTTAATACAGCTTGGGGGCCTTTGTGTATTGTGCATCATGCCAGTTCTGTTTGTTTTCTCTTCTGACAACATCCCTCTATAACTCTACTACTATGATAGATGTGGGATGTTCATAAACAGTCTCCTTCTCTATCCATTTTCAACCAGTTTTAGAATCCCTTCTGGCATTTCAGTTTAAGGATACTTCATTCAATGAAACTATAATTTATCCATTCAAATAAAGATGGACAAAGCAGTCAGTTTCTGCTCCAGCTCACTTTTTCTTATGTTTTTTCCCCCTTTAAATTGGTCTGATTTTATATTGATGTGCAACTTTAAACAAAAGTTTGTCCAATACCTGAAACATATATTCTGGAATCTGTTTTTTATAATACACATTTTAAATAAATATAAATGTTATCCAATATCCTATTTCCCACAAACATCATTTCAACCTATTTGGCATATCATGATCATCAGACAAAGAACTTTGTTGCATAGAATGGAGAAATAATTCGGTTCTGTTCTGCACATTTATCCAAAAAAGTGCAGCCTGCCATTGTATCAGAAACCACAATAATCAATTTTCTCAAGCATTCTCAACTTCCAAAAGACTAGATTGATTATATGATCAACTATATATAATCATTTTCATCAAATATTTTTCATTTTTAAAACTGAAAAATTTCATTCTTCTTACTTTTAACAGTGATTTGTTTTTTAGATTAATGTGTTAAACAAACAGAACTTTGTCTATTAAGCCAGTCTTAAAAGCACATTGCAATGAATTATCTCCATTAGCCATTTATTTCGCAGTTTAAGCAGGCTATAAGCCTATAGTTAACTCTTAAAATGCTCAGGAATTACCACACCTCACTTGCATTATACAATTCTTAAACATAATTTATCAGCCTCCTAAATGGAAGAAGACTTAATCTATTTTTAAGATAGTTATTTCAGAGAAAAACCCAAGACATTAATTGTTAATAGCTAAGGAAGAAGGGGAAAGAGATTTAAAACCATTTCATATTCCAAATGTTTTCTTGAAATCCACATTTCACAAAATTTTATTATCTAATCATACTGGAGTATAAATGGATTTTTAAACAACACTATCAACCATAATGGAGTGTTGATAGATGCCTATACTTGGTCAGTTCAAGTCCTACCACTCCATTGTGGAGTGAGCTCCCATCACTTTCCTCAACTCCTGCCAACCTAGCAGTTCAAAATGCAAATAGATAAATAGGTACCACTTTGCTGTGAAGTTAACAACATTCCATGTTTTGCCATACAATGTGCACTGCAGAGTGATGTCATGCTGGCCACATGACTGCAGAATCATTTTCAGGCAGTTCTGGCATAATGACTTAGAAAAACAGAGATGAGCACCACTCCCTAAAGTCAGCTACAACTAGCAGAGTAAATTACAACTAGCAGGGACATCTTTCCTACACAGAAGATGCCTAACAGATTTTTTTTGTATAAGTGTGATTTATGTCTAGAAAACTCTGATTTGAAAGAATGAAGTAAATCAGTGTGATCCCTCCACCCAAGAAAATTATTTCTTAACATAGTGTATTTCATTGCCTTCTGTTTTTCTTAGGTGTGCATTTCTGGCAGAGTTTTTTTTTTTCCTAGAGGATGGCAACATCTTAAAAGTTGAACAGCACCCAGAGGACTATCTTCCAGAAGGTTTTTGCTGCCAGGACAAAAAATGCACAAGAACTACATCTGAATTAGTTTATATTTACATTTAATTCAAAAAATAAATCAAATTAATTAAAAAGCGGTAGCATCAATATTCCCCATGGTATTTATACGTTTTCCCGTTCCATCATGCTGGAAATGACTGTGCAGTGGCAACTTTTTTGAAGGACTCTGGAGATCTGGAACAAAATTTTCAAGAGCTTTTAGGCTGCCTAGAATAGATTTGGACTACACAACACCAAAATGCTACAATAAATAAGTAAGAAATGAATGAATGAATGAATCAATCAATCAATCAATCAAAAATGGTGCAATACCTAATAAATTTTCAAAGAAAATAACAGGATAAAGTTGCAACCAAGCCAAATTCAAGAGGGCAAGATGAGGTTAATTAAGAGATGGGACAGCCATTTGTCCAGACTATTGTAAGATCTCCTGCTTGAACCGGGGATTGGACTAGAATATTCCAAGGTCCCTTCCAACTCTATTATTCTATGTTTTATGAACATTAAGAAGTCAGGATAGGATTGGTGGATAAATTCTTGGATGAGTCATTCCATTTCTTTCTCAAGCTTTTTAACAGTTCTAGCCCACAGTTGTCTTCACAATGAAAAATAACTTGTGGCTAACATAAGACAAACAGAGTTGTCTATCATTATAGGATGCAAAGGGTTGTTGGAATCAACCTCCACAGTGACCTCTAGACAAAATCACTTCCATTCACTCCATTAATTTTGGCCTGTGGGAAACAGCATTTGAATGTCCATTTATCTCAAGAAACTGTATATATATTCTTAAAAATAATACTTAAACCAGTTCCTGTTATAATGAACCAACCAATAAATGAACAGCCCCTTCAGTGTTCAAAACTGCACATTCTCCAAATAGTCACATTCTCTAAATACCAGCTTCTTCCTTATTTTCTCAATTCTTTATTTGTTTATTTTCAAAAACAGCTTTATGACTACCCACACTGAACTATGAACAAGAGACTTTCTTTCTTTCTTTTTCTTTCTTTTCCTTTCCTTCCCTTCCTTTACTCTCCTTTGCTCTCCTTTCCTTTCCTTAAAAATCTTGCAATTTTCTCCTGTATTAGGAAGATAAAAGGTTTGATGAAGCTATTGATTAAATCACCATCTTAACATTAATGTTAACAGCTTTAGTCTCTATATTTCCACTGGAAAATATAAATGAAAAACTAATGGAAGGGTTTTGCTGTGTCTCATAATAAAACACAACATGATACTAAAATAGAGGCACAGAAAATAAACATAACCCCTTTTTATAATAACTTTTTTTCACTATTTTTTGCTGTTTCATGCAACCATTTGAATTGAATGTGGAAGCATATTTTATAAACATTTTTCTGCTACCATTTTTCCATTGTTCAATTCAACATATATGCATTATTTTACACAATGTGTTAACCTTAATGCAGTTAGCTTGTCTTTCAAATGCACATAAGATTCTAAGGAAAAAGAGGTTCTAGAACTGAAGCTGGTTCTTTTGAAACCTTCCTTTCACTGAGAAATACTTGGAACAAACGTTTTGCTTGCTGTCAGATACACTTTCTGCTGCATTTTCTAACTCATTAGATAAATTATTCTGTTATTTCTTGATGCTCACAATATTGTGACAGCTCCTCTATTTTACTGAATGATTAGCTAAATTTAGACAACATGCTAAAGCCCAATTTGTTCTGACCATAATTAAGGTCCCACATCATGGCATGAGCTTCCCATTATATGATTTAGAATTTCTTTTGTTTTTATTTCCATCCTTCTCCACATTTATAAATGTCCTCCTATTTCTGTAATGAAGCAACCCTATGAGGCACAGGGTCATTTTTCTCCAAGATTCAACAATGATCAGAACTCTAGTTTATCAATGGTAATCAGCTTCAGTTTGAAAGGTAAGGTTCTGCATTTTTATTTCCCTGACTTTATATCAATTGTTCATTCATTCATTCATTCATTCATTCATTCATTCATTCATTCATTCATTCATTCATTCATTCCAAGATTTGTAGTTCAAATGTAAAAATAAACATAAGTTTCAATTTATAGAACTCTAATTCTTAAATGCAATTAATGATACTCTTTCTGAGAAAGTGCTGTTATTTCGTCATCAACTTTGTGCTGACATTCTCTTCATATATCCAGCATTTGCCTCCATAAATAGTCCTCATGTTGCAGTTAGAATTAACTGTGAAGTTGGCCTCCTTAATTACACATGTGCCACATTTTCAAGGATAGCGACATTCTATTTCTGTATTTTATAAAACTTCAGAGCTAGAATTCGAGATGGGTTTTCTCAGAGAACCTACACACAATATATGTCTAAGACTTCACTGGATGGAGCTATGCTGGGCCTCAGAGGGGGCACAGACCCAAAGGGCCTAGCTGGCAAGTGAGCACTGAAAATTACAGGTCATTGTGTATCTTCTTCTTGGTTTGGTATGGACATCCTACAATAAAGTTTTGTAATGATAGAGTCGGCTTCTGCTTCTACAAGAATCAAACCACTAACAACAGAGAGGGCATGAAAATTTTAAAAAAGTGGGGGGGGGAGAGAAGTGAGATCTACAGCCAAGGTGGTTAGTTGGCTGAATCACTTGATTATACCACCAAGATCCCAGAAACAGTGTGATTCAGGCTTTGCTTCTTAAAATGTTTTTTCTTGTAAACTTACTTCTCAGTTCTCCAATTCTCATAACATATGTGAAGCCATATACATGCAGTTTATTTTAAATATGAAGGACCCATGCGGTAGGACATTGCAATCAATCACAGACATTAAATGATGCCTTTCTCTTTCTTAAAGTAATAGTAGGATTGCTGTATCCCATCAGCTCCTGTATATTTACTTTCTTATAGCATTGCTATGAGATAAATTTTCCTTATTAGCGCTAAGATGCCTTTGATTTTTCTTAGAGCAGAATCTTCTCCATTTATGAAAATTCACATTCTCCAGTCAGGTGTTTTGCAACTGACATGATGGCCCACTTGGCATAATTAAGATAAATGTCTCTAATTTGAGAGAATCAGGCTAAATAGGAAATGTGGTTCACTGTAAACAACTGTACATTATGCAAGAAACGCTAACTTTGTCTATATGCTGGTAAGGACTTAAATGGTCAGTGATTGTTAAAGAGTAAGTTCTTAGAGTTGCAATGGAACATGGCTTGGTTTTTAATTTTAATTTTGACTTTGACTTTTAATTTTGCCTTTGCCTTTGTGCAACAGCTATGAAGGCGGCATTTTTCCTTGGGGATCATTAGAAAATAAAGGAAAAATCACCTATGAATAGTGCAATGGGGTAATACAAATCTCTAGTCCAAATTTAAGTTCTAGTCAACATATATTGGCATCTTCTAGCATTGGGGTCATGACTCCTAAGCTTGGAGAGGGGCGCTAACAAATCCCAAGAACAGCAATAAAGTCCCAGAGGTGCTTTTTCAAAAGGCAACTGGACTTTATTTTTCCTTGAAGGCATTCACTTCTCATCCAAGAAGTTTTTTCAGTCTGAGTGAATGGTGAGGAACGAAAGGATTTATATTCCTTACAGTCATCTGGTCATTAGTACCCTTTTGGAGACTCCTTAGAATAATCCATCCATCTTCCACCATTCAGTCAGAATTAAAGGAGCTTCTTTAAAAAAAAAAAAAAAAACTTTATTGATTACACAACTAAAATGACAAACAAACATACACACAACATAAAGAAAAAAAAAGGAAAAAAAAAGAAAATGAATAAAAGCAAACAATTCCATTATCAACAGTCTGTGGTTCCTTATTTGTCATCATTATTGGTGTCATATTTGCGAATAAATCTTATTGCGAATATGTAATTATGACCTCTTTTACAATTTAACAATATTTACTGATATATTTTCTATTTTTGTTCTATCCAGTCATATCAACATTCCCAGCTTTTATAATATTCTGATGATTCTTTATCCTTAAGTGCTAGGGTTAATTTATCCATCTCTGGCAGGCTGCTATTTTCTGAATGATCATTTCCTCTGTTGGAATATCGGCTTGTTTCCAACACTGTGCAAAGGTTAATCTATGAATAAGCTTCTTGAATGAGAAGCGATATGTCTTAAAGGAGGAACAAAGTCCAGTTGCCTCTTGAAAAAGCACCTTCGGGGCAACCATGACCTGGATGACTGAGAATCTCCATAGACAAACAACATCAGAGCAGTGCTAGGAACAGCTAAGAACCTGCTCAGAACAAAAGGCAAACAAGAAACATATATTAGTGGAAAAATATATCAGTGGAGAAATCAAATCAGCCATCAATTATTTGTTATCCTAGTTTTTCACTATTGTGCTAACAAGACAAATAAGGCTACTTTTTTATTTTGAGGTCCAGCAACAGTAACCTGTTAATTGTTAAGTGCTAATTGAATAAAAATGTTCAACTTGGGTTGAAGAAGAGAAAAAACTGAAGCTTTGCTGAAAGTCTAATTCAGGTTGTAATTACTGTATAGACAGATTTTCCCTTCCCTAACACCAGTCATTTGCAAATAAATTTAAAAAGCCACAGGCTCAATACAATTCTTGAGCATTGGCCCATGGTGAGATTTGAACATATACTACAACTTCTTCCTATTTTTGTGTAGGCTTTTACAATATATAATTGCATGTTGTTGTTTATATCATTTCTTAAATTCTATATATCATTTGGAAATGCATTGCATGATAAATGATACATAAATAATAAAGCCAATATTGTCAGAATTTTAAGGTGATGTCATAAGTTGTACCAGATGTCCTGAGCATTTTTACTTTTTAATCTGCAACGGTCAATTTCCTTAGAGAAATAGGACAATTTTAGTGCCAGCAAATATTACCATCTCCCCCCCCCACCCGCCCATCATATCACAATTAATATGACAGCATGGCAAGATTTTGTGATGTTTGGAAGTGCTATCTCTTTTCTTTCTCTTGGCTGATTAATAACATTATCTTTTAAGATTTGATTATTCCGGATGAACTATTATTGAAGAAAGGAATTTCAAAGGAAGGGTCTAGCATAAAAATGCTGAATTATCAAGAAGTTTAGTTCGGTCACATGTGGCTTGAATTGAAATAATAGCGATTGGGGTATTTTTTTTTCTTCAATCATGCTGCAGATGTTAATAAACATCAGTGCCAAGATATTTCTCAATGTGAATGGTCATTGCAATTTCTATGTATATCTAAGCTTTGTATTTATCTGTATATCTTGCAGTTCATTGCTGTCTTCCTAGATCACTATTTTTTCTTATCCTTGCATTCCTTTATATCTGCCAACTCAGGATTAATCAGGATTACATCAATTCAGTTGATGAAATCACTTCTGGATCCTGAAAACTCTCTCTATATTTATGGTGCTACATAAGATTTTATTTTATTGAATGAAACTTTTAAATGCATTACAAGTAGTCCGAGCTTCACAACAGTAATTGGCACCAGAATTTCCATTTCTAATTGATATGTGATGTCAATTGATTGTCTCACTTAGTGATGGTAATCCTAGAACAATTTTTAGCTTTTACCTAACTTCCTATTAATTGTCCAACAATAGTCACTGATATTAGTTCTAATTAGCTTTCATCAGCAGGGTGAAATTATAAATAATACATTGATTCTACAACTACTGAAGACTACAGCTGAGATTCTTTTTAATATATGAGTTAAAGCACAAGGATCAAATCTGGGTTGGTCACCAGCACCAGAGGTGTTGGAACTCCTCCTCAAGGAACTTCTCTCTAGTGGAATGTTGGCTTTGAGCTATTCCAAGTATAGTATTTATTTACTGCCTGGTTGTACATGGCTTTTTAGTTTTTGATTGGGATGTTGATGGTCGGCTATTAAATTGTTAGCTCTTGTTGCCTTGTGCTGCCAAGCCTCCTAACTACTAGCTGATGGTAAATGAGTAACCCTGTTGACTGACAGGCTTATTTCCCAGGCTTCAATCATTTCCCTGGCTATTTTTGACCCTACTTTGCCAACAATCTTAGTAGCTGCAAAATTGAATGTATGTCCTTGTTCATTGCAATATATGGCTACCAATAAGTTTGAATCTCCTTGTCTGACTGCTCGCTTGTGTTCTTGTAAACTGGTGGTTAGCTTCCTCCCCTTCTGTCCTATATAGTCACAGGTTCAATCCTTGCAAAGGAACTGGGAACTGGTAGATTACATTAAAAGTATCTTCTGCCTCCAAGCAATCTTTGCAATGCATGATTTGTCCTATTATGGCTGCCTCTGCGTGGTGTGTGATGCCCATTTGAAGACCTTGGAAGCTGCATTCTGCTTCCAAATTTTTTTGATGTATGGTAGGGTGTGGCATATAATTGGTTTTGGGACATATATAGTTAGTTGTCTTCATTTGTTAAGACACAAGGCTAGAAACTGGAAGATTCAGATTTGTAGTTCTACCTTGAGCCTGAAGCTAGCTGGTTTATTTATTTATTTAATCAATTTTATATACTGCTCCCATCTCCCAACGGGACTCGGGGCAGTTTACAGCCAAATAAAATACAGTCAAATACAATATTTAAAATGCAATTAAAAAGATTAAATAAGTGGCTAGAGGATAAAACAGACTATGAAGTCAAAATGAATTAAAAACCCTACCAATAACTCTAGGCCAGACCGGCTTGATGGAATAGGTGGGTCTTCAGCGTGTGCCAGAAGGTTAATAGGTCAGGGATGGTCCTCATCTCCGGGGATAATTCGTTCCAGAGGGAGGGTGCTCCCACAGAGAAGGCCTGCACCCTCGGGGTCGCCAGCCGGCACCAGCCAGCCAGCAGTACCCCGAGGAGGCCCGTTCTATGGAAGCGCACTGGCCGACGGGAGGCCGATGGTGACAGTAGGCGGTCCTGTAAGTACCCAGGTCCCAAGCCATGGAGCGCTTTAAAGATGACCACTAGCACCTTGAATCGCACCCGGAAGGCCACCGGGAGCCAATGCAGCTCGTGCAGAAGTGGTGTAACATGGGAGCTCTGAGAAGCCCCCAAAACCACCCTTGCGGCCACATTCTGCATCAACTGGAGCCTCCGGATGCTCTTCAAGGGAAGCCCCATGTAGAGAGCATTGCAATAGTCTAGACGGGAGATGACAAGGGCGGATGTGACCATGCAAAGTGCACCCTGATCCAGAAAGGGCCACAACTGGTAGATCCTATGGACCTGACAAAAAGCCCCCCTGGCGACGGCCGCTACATGCTCTTCTAACAACAGCCATACATCCAGAGGACACCCAGATTGAGCGCCCTCTCCGTGGGGGCAAGAATTTCCCCCCCATGGCCAGTGATGGAGTTAACTGGCTATATCGGGGCGCCGGAAAGCACAGCCACTCAGTTTTGGCCGGGTTGAGCTGAAGTCTGTTTCACCCCATCCAACCCTGCACAGCCTCCAGGCACTGGGTCATCACTTCCACGGCTTCATCGAGGTGGCCTGGGGTAGAAATGTACAGCTGCGTATCATCAGCATACTGATGGAACTGAACCCCAAAGCCATGGGTGATCTCACCCAGTGGCTTTACATAAATGTTGAACAGCAGGGGCGAGAACACAGACCCCTGAGGTACCCCGCAAGTCAGGGGCCTCGGGGCCAATCTCTGCCCTCTGCCAACACAAATTGCGAATTATTGGAGAGGAAGGAGGAGAATCACCATAATACAGTGCCTCTCACCCCCAGCCCCCCCAACCACTGCAATAGGATACTGTGGTCGACAGTATCAAAAGCCATCGAGAGATCTAACAGGACCAGGACAGAGGAACGTCAGGGGCTCTCCAGAGATCATCCACCAACGCGACCAATGCCGTTTCTGTGCTGTACCCGGGCCTGAAACCTGATTGGTGTGGATCCAAATAGACAGTTTCATCCAGGTGCCGCGGGAGCTGTCATGCCACCACACTCTCAACAGCCTTCTCCACAAAGCGAAGGTTGGAGACCGGACAATAATTATATAATAAAGTTGGGTCCAGGGACGGTTTCTTGAGGAGGGGTCTCACTACCGCCTCTTTCAAGGTGGCAGGCAGAAACTCCTCACTCAAGGAAGTGTTAATAATACCCTGGAACCAACCTCGTGTCACCTCCCGAGTGGCCAATGCCAGCCAGGAGGGACACAGATCCAGTAAACATGTGGTGGCATTAAGCCCACCCAGCATCCTGTCCACGTCATCGAGAGTCACAGGATCAAACTCTCCCCAAATGACCTCCCCGAACTCCGCCCCTGCCCCCCCATCCAGAATTGCTCAGTCAGAGTCCAACCCATCCTGGATCTGAGTGATTTTGTCCTGTAGAAAATTCAAAAAATCCTCAGCCCACCCTTGCAAAGGATCCTCCCACACTCCTACTTCTAACAGGGAGCGGGTCACCCTGAAAAGGGCGGCTGGGAAATTTTCTGCAGATGCAATAAGGGCGGAAAAGTGAGAACGCTTTGCTACCCTTATCGCCACTAAATAGGTCCTAATGTGGGACCGTAATAGTGTTCGGTCAGATCCGGAGCGGATGGCCCTTCAACCACTCTCTAGGCATCTTTTCCGGTTTTCTGGTTGATTTTGAACAATCCCCCCCTCTCTCTCAACCATAGGAAGAAGGCAATAGAAAGCCATTTATGCAAATGAGTACATAAGATAATTGCAGGGGGTGGCCAAAAGTCAACACTGACTCAAAAGTCCATACACACACAAGAGCCCACAGCTAGTTCCAGACATGTGCTGGAACAACATATGCTATCTATTTTCTGATATTTATTCCTTCAAAGCTGTCTGGGGTTCTAATCTTCTGTACCTATCCTTTGGTGAGAAAATCTCAAGAATCCTCTCCTTCAAAAGTAACTATATTAACATGCATCCATGCCAAAAGAAGAAGAAGAAGAAGTACTCCTCGCTCATTTTTGGCTTTTGAATGACCATGTTATAAAAGCTAACTTGCTTAATAATCATCAACACTTTTCTTTTAAGGAAAAAGGAATGTGCTATTTGGTGGTGACCAACATCATATAAACAGATGAGTAATCCTCTCCCATGTTATATGTTATAGTAGAGGTTTCCAAAAAGTAATTTATAAATGGTATACTTATTAAGTGCCAAAAGATATGCATGACCAATAGAGGTTAAAATGGTTCTGCTTGCAAATAGCTTGTAATTGTCAAAATAGATTAAAACACACTATTCAGCAAAGTAACAGATATCATTAACTCTGATTTGCACAATTTGATGCATCAGGAATCCATCTGGACCCTGAAAGATTTGCCTGTAGCCCCATTTGTCAGCCCAACGAGGTGGACCAAACTAAGAAAAAATGCTATATAGATCAGTTCTGCTGCAATAACAGACTTTTCTCAAGTCTTATCCTCCCCTCCCTATAACTTCATGTGAATGAGGTCAAGACTTGTCTAAGATGCTTTCACAAGTTTTTTCACACACAAAAAAACACACATTATATTCTAAAGATTTGCTTGCACTTATGACCTGTAAGTTAAAATTATAGCCATTGAAGTGTGTGTGTGTGTATGTATGTATGTATGTATGTATGTATGTATGTATGTATGTATGTATGTATGTATGTATGTATGTATGTATATATTTCTGCAAAGCAAAAGAGGCTTCATAACATTTGTTTATTCTATTCATATTCTATGTAAACTGCAGTGTTATGATGTTGCTTTAAAACAGGATGACTGAAACAGTAAAGAGAGGGAGGAAAGGATATGTCTCAGGAAAAACCCACTTGGGAGGGTAACAAGGAACACTGAGGAAGGAAGTCAAGGCCGAATTTCTTGGTTACTTCCTAATATCTAGCAGAGTTTTCATTGTTTATAGGACAAAGGTCTGTTTCCCACAACCCTGCCTTCCTGCTATCCCATTTCTAATGAAATAAAGTTGCTCACTTTCAGATCTGAATATTTTAACTAATTGTAATGGTTCTCATTCTCGTTCTTGTTCTCATTCTCGTTCTTGTTCTCATTCTCTCTCTCTCTCTCTCTAACAAATATCTATTTTCTTTTTGTGTAAAGGAACTTTATAAGAATTTTGCATAAGAAACAAGAAAAATCAGTTTCAGGCATTAAACTAGAGATACTTTCTGCCAAAGTTAAGCCCACTGATTTAAAAGGAAGACTGAAATAAGTGTCAGTTCCATAAACCACTGATATGGGTAATCAAAGTATTTTGATTACCTGTGTAGTATCCTATGCTACATGTTAGCTATGAGAGGGTTTAACATTTGTGGTTTTGATAATCATCCAAAGAACTAAAAATAATTAGGATTGCCAGTAGAAGTATTGCTACAACTCAATTGGAGGACATCAAATTGGTGTTTTGGGCTCAGAAGAGAAGAAATAGAAAAGGTCAATCTACATTCAGTTGAAACTATGACTAGGTTAGGAAAAAACTGACCAAACTTTTAAATATGGTATCATAGTACCAAATTATCTGTCTTCTCTAGCTGGCTTCCATCATTATTAATTCTTATATTAGAAAGAATTATTGACTTGTCATAAATCCATAGAATCTCATTCTATTCAAATGACAAAAATGTTCTATACTTTTTAAAAAATTTAAAAGAAAAAAGAACCTTAAGGAAGAGCTCAACCAAATGCCATATTGTTAAATGCTACAAAGGCACAAAGTACAAGATAAGGTATTTCCTATTGCTAAAAGGCAAGGCCAAGGCAAAAGAATTTTTCCTGGAGGAATTCAAGGTTAATGTTTATAAAAGGAAGGAAAGTTGGGAGCAAATGCAATAAATGTACATATGAAGTTATCTGAAGAGGTGAAGGAAGTTATGAGCTATGTTGCATTGTCCTTTTATTCAGCCTTTGCTTGATGGAGAGACTTTGGATTTGAACTGAATTTACTAGTAGAGTCATCCTCACCTTTAAAATGATCCAATCATTTCTTTGAAGGCGTCAATGAAGCAACTCAATCTGAAGAAATGTACCTCTAAGAAGGACCCAATGCAGAAGATGAAAAAGAAGACAATTTGTTTTCTGTTATGAGAGTTGTCTTGATCATGGTAGACAATTGGAGAGAGATAACTCTTCACTCTCACGCATACCTCTTTAAAGTTGCTTATTGCCATTTGTAATATTTTTGTCTGTTTGTTTGTTTTAATGTGCCAGGACTGACTTCTAGTGAATGCCTGGAGAATTCCCTACAGTTTTCTTGGCAAGATTTTGGAAATGGTTTGCTATTACTCCCTTCCTAGGGCTGAAAGGAAATGACAGGTCCAAGGTCACCCTTTGTGTCTAAGGTGGGGTTTAGAAACCCATGCTCACCTGGTTTCTAGCCTAATGTCTTAATCTCTACACCAAATTGACTTTCCAAAATATTGTATCCAACATAAATGAAAAATACACTATCACTTTGCTGTAACACATACTTGCAGTTATTATTCTCACTACAGCATCATGACTTAGAAAAAAAATTATGGTAGAGGCCACCTTGAAAGATTTCTAGATCAGGAATACATATTATAGATGTATCTATCCAACCTCTCTGAGCTTGGAACAATGCATGATCATTGTTATCCAGTGGTTGGAAAACCATCACCAGGGAATACCTGCCCTCTAGGATTGATGGTAATGAAGAAGGCAAATGGCCAATCTGTACTGTACTATATACTGTACTACTGTAGCACCTTGATGGTGCAGTGGTTAGAGTGCAGTACTGCAGGCTACTTCTGCTGCAGCCAGCTGCCTGCAATTTGGTAGATCGAATCTCACCAGGCTCAAGGTTGACTCAGCCTTCCATCCTTCTGAAGTGGGTAAAAGGAGAACCCAGATTGTTGAGGGCAATAGGCTGACTCTGTAAACTGCTTAGAGTGGCTGGAAAGCACTATAAAGTGATATATAAGTCTAAGTGCTATTGCTATTGCTATATTGCTCTAAAGTGAGCATTCAGAATGCAGAATTGAATGCAGTATCTCAGGCTAACTCTCCCCACTGCTCAGAGTTCGATCCTGACTGGCTCAAGGTTGACTCAGCCTTCCATTCTTCTGAGGTGGGTAAAATGAGGACCCAGATTCTTGGGGGCAATAGGCTGACTCTGTAAACCGCTTAGAGAGGGCTGTAAAACACTATAAAATGATATATAAGTCTAAGTGCTATTGCTATTGCCAAGAAAACTATATGGATGTGTCCATGAAATCACCAAGAGTTGAGCTCAACATGAAAAGAAATCCCTTATTATTATACATATGGATAAACACAAATTGGTCTTCTTGGGCATTCTTCAATTATATTGCTGATATATGCCTTTGAACATTAGGGTTGGAAAAGATTCCCAAGAGTATTGTGGACAGCCAAGAAACCAAACTGAAGGATTATTGAACAAGTCAATCCAAACTTCTTACTTAAGGCACAAATTAACAGACTCACATTATCCTTACTTCAGACACATCCTGTGAAGACCCAGCTCTCTGGAAAAGGGTGTAATGGTGTGAAAGATAGAAGGGAAGAAAAGAAGAAGATGACCAATACCGAGGAGGAAGTCAGTTATAATTTTGATGAGCACAGCATTGGACAATCTGAAGCACCAGGTTAGGGATAGGTTATCAAGGACAAAATTTACTTATGTGGTTGCCATGAGTTGAAATGACTTGATGGCACATAATCAGTCAATCAATCCACCCAGATTTTATGTTCCAAATATACGGATCCTGGTCTTTAAAAAAAGACTATAACAAAGCATATAGGTTTATAGTAACTGCTCTTTTCTGTTCTTAGGAATTCTCCACAAATATGCTGAGACTGAGAAGTTTTTCTGTGCAATTAGGCTAACAAGGCTGTGTGCAATGTTTAAGACTTTCTTTCTGAGAGATTTAGGAAATGCAGCTGTTTATCAGATGGAATGAAAATAGAGCCACCAAATTTCTTTTGCAAATGGATTTGTTCATTTAATGCTGAAGAACTAACATCTCTCTCTCTTCTTCTTCTTTTTAAATAACCAGCATACTTTTGAATTAATTTCATCTGTGAAGTGTGTTGCAAGCCTCTGCTATAAAAAAGTAAACCAAAGGAAAGAATTTTGAAAAATAGATATTTAGGCTGTTTAGGGGATGACACCCATTGTTCGTTATAAATTTCCACTTCTGACTCCCTTCTTTTTTGAATAGTGTACAATCTCCCTGTCTCAGCCATTTATCATTTGCCAGGAACACTGAGAAATGACCATAATTATCAATATACTTCTGTTTTCTGTGATCATTTGGACTCTAAACCAAATCTACAGACACAATGGCGGGATGGAGGCATATTTATAAGTATCTTTAGAGGTAAGGTAAAATTATGACAAAGTGTGAAATTTTAGCAAAGATTATTTAGATATCCAAATTTAAGACTGCGGGCAAATATTCTTGAGTGTCTTAAATCTGTTACCATATCTCCCTTTTTTAAAAATACAGAGTAAAAGAAAAACTAACTCTATGAGGTCAGATAAAAAAGGGAAGACAAAAGAATATATGTAACTAATGTTTTATTTATATTCTGTATAAATTAATGAAGTCCAGCTAATAGGATTACTTGCCATGTATATAATCAACTTTTCCTTTGGCTGGATTAAATGGTAAGAGTGCAACTTGGAAAGGCTTCACCTAACATTTTCAAGGATCTCATCTGGCCTTGGAGCCTCACCTTTCCAAATAGACAACAGCAAAAGAAGTTAAAAGCAGCGTAAGCGTTTGAATCAGTTAGGTTTCTGAAGACATCTGGCACACCTTCAATCAGGGGTGGGATTCAAATTTTTTAACAACCGGTTCCGTGGCCATGGCTTAGGTGGTGGGCGTGGCTTGGTAGTCATGTGACTGGGTGGACATGGCTTGGTGGTCATGTTATTGGCTGGGCGTGGCCAACTCAATATCACTCACATCGAGGCACACGTCTCCTTGCCTGGTCTCTCATGACTGTGGGGATGCTGCAACAGTCGTAAGTGTGAAAAATGGTCATAAGTCACTTTTTTCAGTGCCATTGTAACTTTGAATGGTCACTCCACACAAGCAAAGTACCAGCAAAGGAGGGGGAAAAAACTCCAGAGAAGTTCCTGAGACAGGAAGTCTAGTCCTGCCAAGAATGTAATAAGGGTTAACGGAGAGGCAGTTTCTGTAAGCAACACCAGAATGTTTCCTTCCTGCCTTCCTTACAGGATTAGGCCAGTAATTTCTTCTAACAACTGGTTCTCCAAACTGCTTAGAATGTTAACAACCGATTCTAGCGAATAGGTGCAAACTGGTAGAATCCCACCCCTGCCTTCAACCCAAGAGATCCATATTAAGAGGTACCAAAACAAGACATTTCTCTGTTATTATTCCCAGGCATTGTTGCTCCCTAATGAATCAACTACTTTTAAAAGTTTTTGTTGGGAAGAAAGCAGGGGTGAAATTCAAAATTTTTCCCTACCGGCTCTGTGGGCGTGGCTGTGGGCATGGCTTGGTATAATAGTAATAGCAACCAGGGGTTATTGGAATGACTTTTTAAACCAATTCACATCGTCCTTATCACCTCTCCCGAGGTGGGTTTAGGTGGTTGAATCTCACCCCTGGAAGAAAGACTTTACAGAAGAATGTAGGGGTAGGAGAAGATCTTCTAGCTAGGAAATTTTAGAGAGTCATCTAACAATCATCTAACAATTCAAAAGATTGGGCTAGATAGAGAATAAAGATCTTTCTAGTTCTCTGAATCTAGGAGTGACCATTACTATTTATGTCATCATTCGCCCATCCCTTAATAGAATGGATTTTTTTTTTAAAAAAAATAGATATTTGTTTATGTTAAGATAGAATCGCATCTTTCCTTTTATTGGAAAGCTCAAAATATTCCACAACAAGAGATTCTTAAACTATATTGTAAGAACAAATACACCTCTTTGGACAATCAATAAAAAGTTAAAGCTATGACTCCAAATCTATTTAAAAGTACCTAACAGGTTAAAAAAAAAAAAACAGCAACTTTAGTTTGGTGGAAAGACTTCAACGTCTGATAAGAAGAGTATTCCATATATCCAGGGGTGGGATTCAACCAGTTCTCACCTATTCACTAGAATCGGTTGTTAACATTCTAAGCAATTTGGAGAACTGGTTGTTAGAAGAAATTACTGGCCTAATCCTGTAAAGAAGGCAGGAAGGAAACATTCTGGTGTTGCTTACAGAAACTGCCTCTCCATTAACCCTTATTGCATTCTTGGCAGGACTAGACTTCTCAGGAACTTCTCTGGAGTTATTTTTCCTTCCTTTACTGGTACTTTGCTTGTGTGGAGTGACCATTCAAAGTTACAATGGCACTCAAAAAAGTGACATGACCATTTTTCACACTTACGACTGTTGCAGCATCCCCACAGTCATGAGAGGCCAGGCGAGGAGATGCGTGCCTCGGTGTGAGTGATATTGAGTTGGCCATGCCCAGGCAATAACATGACCACCAAGCCATGTCCACCCAGTCACATGACCACCAAGCCACGCCCACTAACTAAGCCATGCCCACAGAACCAGTTGTTAAAAAATGTGAATCCCATCCCTGCATATATTTATTGTCACAATAGGTAAGACTTTCTTCTATCAGATTCAGCACGGCTGGCTGAGGAATCCTGGGAATTGAAGTCAACAGATCTTAAAATTGCCACGTTTGGAGATCTCTGTTCTATATGACCACTAATCCAAAGTCCATAGGCTGTTTCTCAGGTAATGCAATCCCAAATTATTTAGGACCTTATAAATTACCAGTAAATGTGAGCTGTCCTAGAGATTAGAGACTCTGGGTAAAGAAAAGGAGATTCATGACCCAAACTGGAACAACAGTCTAGAGCAGTGTTTCTCAGCCTTGGCAATTTGAAGCCTGGCTGGAGAATTCTGGGAACTGAAGTCCAGACTTCTTCAAATTGCCAAAGTTGAGATGCACTGCTCTAGAGCAAACTTCTTTCACCCAATTTATTTCAAATGTATTCCCCGGTTGCACTAATTTTGCATTTGTGGAGCTGTAGTCTTAATACATCTGAAGGACCCCGGCCCTGAGCCACCATTGTCCTGCCAACCACATTTTTTTCTGTTTCAGCAGATCCCACTTTTCCCAGAAGGCCTGCAGTATAAAAGTGATGTTCAGAACATGAAAGACCTTTGAATAATTAGTGTTTTTCAAAGTGGGTTAGAGCAGACTTAAAGTAATCTGACATGATGTAATCCTAACAAAATTGCAGAAAAGCAGAAAATAAGTATTTATTTGGGGGATTAAAGCATCTCATGTAAGATATTATTAAGCACTGTCATTAACTTAATATACTCTACAAAGAAATAGGAACTCAATATCTTCAGATTTTGAAAGCATAGTTGCTGTGCATGTATAATGCAGACTTTGCTTTCTGTTGACTTAATTATACTTGAGTGTCAGAGCTGAGAGTCAAGAGTATTACTGGGGGTGGGGGGGTAGGCAAAACTCAGCCCCTTTTTACAAAGAGTGTTTTGGTTGTACCTAAATACACCATTTCAGGCAATGGCACTGATTACATTGGAGCAGATTTTATGATCTATACATTGATAGTCTATATAATTCAGAAAAGTATTGGTTCAACTAATAGCTACAAGCCAAAAGCAGAATAACAGAGTTGGAAGGGTCCTTGGAGGTCTTCTAGTCCAACCCCTGCTCAAGAAGGAAACTTCTTTTCGGACAAAGGGTTGTTCAATCTCTTCTTAAAAACCTTCAGTTTTGGGGCACCTACAACTTCTGGAGTCAAATCATTTCATTGATTAATTGGAACTCCTACCTGGATCAGAAGGTTAATTAGAATTCCCAACTGTCAATAAATTTCTCTTTAGTTCTCGCCTTGATTAGTTTCATCTTTACTACACCTCATAGCTGTACAAATTCTGGCAACAGATGAAGAGTTCTTACTTCCCTGACCAAAAATCAGCCAAACAAAAGTGACAAAGAAAATGCACATGTGAATAACTGCAGTTATATTTCTAAAAAGAGTATACATGGAGGAAAATTCTGCTTGAAAAGACAGCAGCTGGAAAATTTACACATCAAGCAATCCAACACATCGATTTGAATTTTTCTAAAAAGAATTTGGGCAATTTGTATCAATGGTTACATACATTAGAAGAAAATTCAAGCAAAGTCTCAGTATGTTATAGGATACTGCCAACATTATAGGTTGCTCCTTTTTTTCCTACACTTTTAAAAACAAATAAATCCATAGGACAAACTTGTAAGGATTAGACAATTGCTACAGCAAAACAGACAGAATTTTGAGCCCCATGGACTGCTTAGCACATCCACCCTCTCAAACTGTAGGATTTAACTAACTTAATTGCTTTGTTTATTCAACACACTTAATTTGACTGTAGCATTAACCATTTTCTGGGTACAGACTATATACTGAATCCCAAACTAAATAAGTTGGGTTGCATCATAACTAAGTCTTTTAAAAAGCTAAACCAAATTTAGCATGTTGCATATATACAAGTCCATGAACAGGACCACTATGGAAAAATTTGGGGTGTTTTAATAAATGCTATTGTCATCTACTTGGAAAGAAATACAATGTTTCTTCAGATTATGTGGTGTACTCTAGGATTTCATTCAAAAACAATAACCCCAAAAATCTATTTATGGTTTCTTCAGTGCTCTCAGCCAAGGCAGAGAGCATGTGCCTCAGAAAGCCTTGACTTCTTATTCCAAACACTTCAACCTGTCCCAGTTGTTCCCAGATTAGAGGAAAAGTAGAACAAAATTAGTTCCTTTGGTGCAAAGAAAACAGACTTTAAACACGCTGGCCTTACCTTGAACTTTGAAGCATCTATATCATACAATAGAAGAGTGAGAGCCAGTTTTTAAAAGTCCAGGTTTATCTCTGACCACATAGTCAGCAGAGCAATTTTGTACTGTAAATAAATTATGTTATATGTGATATCAGTTTGGGCCAAGGAGAAAGAAATACCTTTAGCCAACAATAGTGTCCCTAACAGGAAAACAAGAAATTCGTAGAATCAGTTGCGTGTTTGTTGTATCCTGACTGAAATTCCTAATCATTTGTTATCAAATCTGAATACATAGCTTTTTAAATTTTGGAAAACAGCCCAGAGAATACTTTGCTGCAGTTCTCCCAAGAAAACTAGTTGTAAACTCTTTAATTTTTTTATACCCATGTGTTGAAAGGGTTGGGTTGATGTGTCAGTTGGGTTGTCAAAATCATAGTCATTTTACAGTTGTTCGCCCAGACCATTCAAAATTCTGCTGGACAATTTCTGCAAATTTCTCTCAAGAAGGAGAAATTCTCCAACCATTTCTCAATGACAATATTCATTGTAGCAACAAGGGCACCAATTTGGGAAAACATCCACAAATGAAGTTTTGGCCCAAAACTTTTGAGAAATCATGGAAGCTGGAGACCACTGCAGAAAGGATGATACCATGAAAGATGGAACTTTAACATATCTCCTAATTCCAATAGTACTGTAGATGCTGATCCTAAGAATTGTGCCAATGCTTCTTTAAATAAGAATTCCAAAGGAAATTGAGGAATAAAACAACAGACTGGCTAAAGACAATACAGCAAAGGTTACTAAAAAGAAGACATACCTGGATTTGTATGATATCTCTTCATTTTCTATACTTGTTATCAATGAAGTATAGTCCTACCATTAAGAAAATGAACTATCCCTTTTGAGAAATTGGACTAAGCTCATGAATTGAAATAAAACTTTTACTTGAAGCTCTCCTAGACCTCCATCAACCACATGGCTGCTTCATTGTATCTAAAGCAGGGATGTCAAACTCACGTCATCACAGCATCATCACATGACGTATCGTGACTTTTTTCCCCTTCGCTAAACCGGGCATGGATGTGGCCAGCGCATGACACATCCAGCCCATGGGCCATAAATTTAACAGCCCTGATCTGAAGTATAAAGGCAGGTTATATCTGGCAGGAAGTGTATAGAGTAAGAGAACCTGAGTGGTGATAGAATAAGGTATTGTGTGAGTATTGGGAAAAGGTACTGGATGAGCTTCTTCCACAGTGGTCCCTGATCTGTGGAATATCCTCCCTTCAGAGATTAGAATAACTCCAACCCTGTTAGCCTTTCATAAGACCCTAAAAAAACCTGACTAAGTTCCAGTGCCTGGGGGGGCTGAGGGTCTTAAGGGCCCAGTTTCCTGGCTGCATTGCTGACTTGCCAACTATCTAAGGCACTATGTATATTTAATCTGACCATTTTTAGTGTTTTAATTGTTTTAAAATGTTTTTGGTATTTTTATTTTTTTAATTGTTAGCTACCTAGTCATTGACTGTGATGGGCAGTCTCAGCTGTAGTGAATGAATGAATACTAGATTCAAGTCTACTCAGCTACAGATAATCAATGAGAGACTTTGGATCAGGAAAAGAATCACTCACACTCTACTTAAATGATTGATGTAAGATATCTACTGTTGACCTCACCCCATTCCTAAGAGGTCTGTAAGGGACGTGCATAAGTGCACCAATATGCCTACCATCCCTGTCCTAATGCCCCCTTTTATTTGTACCCATTTCATGTAATCATGATCATGTTCTAATTGTATGTGTTATCTAATACATGCTTGACAAATAAAATAAAAAATAAAAAAAATAAAGGAGGGAGATTGCTATGCAAGCTGCCCTGAGATTCAGGATAAAAATAAATGAGCTATATGTTTATTAAATAAATGGAGTTGTGCTGTGAAAGGGTCCCAAGACCTGGAGCAATAAATCTCCTATAGAGAAAGTCCCACTTGGGTATGCGTTCCAGAATTTTTTATCCACAAATGCAGTTGTGCAAACAGATTATTCACTTATCTCTGTCTTCAATTAATGCAACATGATTCACATTGTGCATTTATCTAAGTTTTCCTGTCTCCAGGGCTTTCCTTCAACTGTCTTGAACTCTCAGCATTTAGCTCTTAGTCTTCATTCCCTTTTACCTTGTGGCGCCACTCTTTTGCCCCACATCTTGTGCAATTTTGTTAACCTGGGGCAAAGGCACAGATGGTGCAGAGCACCATGTGGGCTAGATGAATTTTCTGACAGTGCTGAGAAGGTGCCTCAGCTTGGCTCGGCTGAGATGTAATAGCTGAATCGTCATATATGCAATGGTTATAGAGGGCCACTAGCAAAGCTCTCCTTTTAATTTGCTGCAGGAAAATCAGAATTAGGAATAGAAGACCCAAGGAACTTTTCAATGAGTTCAAGATATCTGTATGAACATCACAAAATGTTAGAAAAACCCAGAATTCTCCATGAGTCAAATCAGCACCCAACAAAGGAGCACAGAAATCATGCTTAAGTTAGTACCTTGATCCATCTTGGTGAGATGGCTCTGCAGGCCAACTGATGTATTAACAGATGTCTATCTCATACGTTCTTCCAATGCTGACCAGAATAGTTCAAGACAACTATATAGACTGTCAAAACAATATCATAGTACTGAAGTAGCTCAAATGGCTATTTTGGTCTATGCCAAAAGGACAACTGAATCTCCCAGTTCAACTCCCTTCTTAGTTGCCTTAGTACAGGGGTTCCCAAACTTGGCAACTTTAAGACTTGTGGACTTCAACTCTCAGAATTCAGCTTAGCTGGCTGGAGAATTCTGGGAGTGGAAGTCCACAAGTCTTAAGCTGCCAAGTTTGGAGACCTCTGCCTTAGTAGGACCAGCCCTTGGTATAATTCATCACTGTATTTAGCTAGTGAAACTTAGTCTCATGAGAATTAAACTGCAGCTTTACCAGTTTGCTAGTTCACCCTACAATAGTTGAATTTCCAGTGCCATATGGCAAAAAATGTAGTCCATTTCAATGTTCAATTGCTTGCCTCCTTTCCCATTCATTTCTTTATAATGCACCATGCCAAATTCATTTCCTTTTTACAGATTTTATTTATTTATTTATTAAATGTATTGGCTGCCCATCTTATCCCCGGGTAAAATTGCCCCTAACTATTGCATGTGTAATAAAAGAATTAGTTCTTAATGCTTTCACAGGCAGAGGAGAACAATAACACTGAACAGGCTACACAGTTAGGAAGCCAACACTGTCATTTTCTAATTACAGGGAAGGAGACCCTCCCTTCCTCCCTCAAAAAGAAGATAGGAAAAGATCAGGTCAGAGTGGAAGAAGGCAAAAAGTAAGCACATCTTGCAGGGAGAAAAGAATACAATAGCAACATTTCTTAGTGGTTTCCAAATAATTTCACTTTTAGAACTGAGCTGCCTATACTAGTTCTTCCTGCCAAATGCTATTACCTGCTGCTCTGATCATTTGCCAAATCCTAGACAAGGTTGAGACGTGTTGATGCAATAATGCAGGAGTTCCTCCTTTTACATGGCTTAAACTAATCTGTCTGCAAAACAGAGCATTTGCAACACATTTGGTAATGAAGCAAGTACCTGGATCCTTTTACCTGCATGGGAAATGAAAAGCAACTAATTGCTTTTGGAACATCCCATCATTTGTCTCCACAGATCCATAAGTAGGAAACAGTCATCCATAACCTGGTGTCCTTCAACTCTATATTGGACTTCAACTCTTGCACTTCTGGCCATCCAAGATCCCTTTGACCTCTTCTCTAAAGAGCTAACAAAAGAGGATGTCTTGTACCTGCTTTAGAAACACCTTTCAGGAGGAAATTTATTCTCATATTGAGTGTCATGGACTTCTCAGAGTCTGGGAACAAAGATGGAAGCTTGCCAAATATTACAAGTTGGGAACACCTGCAGAAAATTTATTTAGCAGAAAAATGGGGAGCAACAGATAATTAGCAAGAAGATAAAGGAAACCCAACTCTAACAAACTTAGAAGTAATGAAGGTGCTAAAGGAAATTTACACACATACTAAGATTTCTAAAACCTAACTCTTTCAATGATTCTAGTTAATAAGACAACACAAATCTGAGAGTGGTGGCAGAGGGATAGAGAGAGAACTTTACAATTGGAGCAGTCATGGAGAAAGTCTAGAAAAGAGAAATCACCAAGAGTCCTTCCCTCATAGAACATACAAGTCAGGAAGAGTTTATTTGGAATACATTCCACTTAATTTATGTGTACTTAAAGTCTGCATGAAAGCCAGTTTGGTTGTAGTGGTTAAAGTATTTGGATAGAAACATGGCGACTGTGAGTTTTGGTTCCACCTTAGATACAAAGCCATCTGAGTGACCTTGTGCCTGAAGGCAAGGGCAAACCAATCTTATCAAGATAATTGTAGGGAGTTGTCCAGTTGGTCGTCAGGAGTCAACATTTACTACAAGGGACCTAGTGTATATCCTATCCTATCCTGTCCTATCCTTCTCATATCAATAAAAGAGCCCTGAGGATCCACTCAGTTACCAAGTAGAACTTTTAAGAACTTTAAGGATAAGACAAAGTAATAGTTTCTTCTTCAGCATTTGATCCTCAGAGGTTGAGTGAGATATCATCAAATGCATGTCAAATGCATATTCACCCAGGGTACACTGTAGTCAAGTCGTCCCAGTGTGAAACACCATCACAGCTATTCTATTCTCTTTCATTGGTAGAACACATTCAGCAGCTATATCTCAGTCCACAAAGTATTACTCTTGTTTTTATTTAACATTCATTTATAGAAACTAGAAGCAAGTATATTGGAGTTCCTTAAGGCTTCATGCATTCCTAATCACAGCACCTGCTTTTGCTTCCTTGCTGCTCCAGAGTCATTCAAAGTTCAGAGTTCTTGATCCCATTGCATGAACATCCAAAAATAATTTGTGGTGTCCCTGTTATTATTACCATTATGCATAGGTTCAGCTGCATTTTCTGCCACCTCCTCCTCTTTCTCCTTCTTCTTATAGCTGTTTCAAATTTGTTTTGTTTCTTTATTTGTACATCAATTCTTATTCCCTCCCTTTTTTCCCTCTAGCAAAGACAGAGACACAGAGAACACACGTTAACCCCTTGACTGACCTTTCAAGAGATCTATGGAAATCATTTCCCAACATGTCTTGGCCCACTAAAGTCCCTTCTTGATCAGACAGCTGCACTGTTAGCTCCGGGAACTTTTCTGCCATCTGTATCAATACCAAAAGTGTGAAGAATATACCAGAGGAATCATAAGGGATTTAGCCTTGAAAGTTAATCCTTACCCTCATAAGCAAGACAAACATCTTCTTTGTCTCTTCGAAAGAGGATGGACATGTCAACCAGCCAGTCATTTTTTTCTCACTGTCCTACTTTGTCACCTATGGGACCAGTTTGCTGAGCTTGACCAGTTTAAAATGACTGGAAATCAATTTGATTTGACAGCTTGGGGAAGCAGAGAGGGGTAAAAAAATGGGGAGGGGGGAACAAGGCTTGATTTACAAGCTGTAGTGCAAGGAAGACTTTCTGAGTCAATGCAGACTGTAGCTTAAGATGAGTTTATTGATTGCCCAATCTAGCTGTGAGCTTTCTTGTTATGACAAATCTTTCTCTTTCTGACTTCTCTGCTGTATTCACTCATTTTCCCAGTGCAGATGCATATGGAAGGAGTCAGTGTCAAGGATATGCAGAACATAGGCTACTTGTATGGATCAGCCATCCCATCCTACAAAGAAGGGCTTTTGGATATGAACTGTTCGTGGGCAGAAACTGCTGTCGACATGCTGGGCAAGGTGTCTATTCTGTTCAGAAGGTTAGAGATGTTTTAAAGGGGTTTCTTTTTCAGTTCAACACCATAGCCAAGTGCTCCTTCAAAAATATGTATGGCTCCTAGTGGGCATCCTTTCCAGTATTTAGGCATTTTATCCCAATTGCCCCTAGTCTTGTAAAAAATTCAGAAATTCTTATCATCTATCATCATTATCTTTCAAGAATCTCAAGGACCACCAAAATTTGAAGTGAATGTGCTCAGTCATTCACACCCTGGTCACCTCTTGGTTGGATTACAGAAATGTTCTACTGTACATAGAGTAATCCTTGGAGAGTATTTGGAAGCTACAACTGGTACAGAATGCAATCAGTTCTGGAGACCCCTCAGTTATATGAGCTGCACTGGCTGCCAGTATGCTTCCTGATCCAATTCAAAATGTTTACTGTCAGGGTTCCAGTGATTGCCCCAATTAAACCATGAGCCTCAAGCCAAGCTTCAAAAGAATCCAAAAGATTTATTAGGAGCAATATGTTGGCTTTATCCCAGTTGAAGCCAACTCTGACACACATGATCTATGGTCAAGTGTGACTCTGTTTCCCTCCTCCCCCCACCAGGTGTGTCATCAATCAGATTCTCCAATGAAGCACATTCATGGGCTGGGTGTCACCTATCACATTCTCCAATGAAGGATTTTCTCAGGCAGAAGATCTGGTAGCCTAGTTACAATCTTTGTAAGATATGCATGGAATGTACTTCTGATCCCTCCCCCCTGCTTATGGCAACTTGAAAACAGGCATAGGAATGCTTTATAAGTTGACATTTATATCTAAAGATCTTTATGGCATGTGTCAGAGTGTCTGATAACCTGTCTCACCCCAATAGGATTGGCCTGTCCCACTCAATCCAGTGGAAGTGGTCTACTCTGGATCCCGTACATCAAAGAATTTTGGCTGGTGGGGACCAGAAGGAAAGTGCTTTCTGCTGTGTTCCCCACCCTTTGAAATATTATCTTGCTGCAGTTGGATTGATCCTCACACTCCTGGCATTTGGGAAGAGACTTAAAACCTGGCACTGCTGGCTGGCCTGGGGCCCCAATGTGGCACTGTGTGCTGGAGGTTGCTGATGGTGTAGAGAAAAGTTCCCCACTTTCATGCTGCCTGGTTTTTAGTTTTTTATTTAATCCTCTTAATTTTAATTAGTTTACATTACCTTTCGCTCATTCTATAAGTCACCCAGAGTTGGTGTAACAATGAGATAGGCAGCATATAAATTTAATAAATAAATAGATGTATAATATGGGACAACCTTCCAAGTTTTGAAATGTTTTCTTTGTTTGTTTTTTTCCCCTTTTCCATGGAAATTTTAATTAATGTGGATGCGAGAATTAATGTTTCAGGAGAACCTCAATATCTTGGTGCTTGAGGGTTGCTTGCATTACCAATTTTTGGCATAGGATCTCCATTTATATTTGTTTGGAAAACAGCAGTATTAAAAAAGGCTATAAATGTCACTCAAAGATCATATGAGATTCCCCATAGATTACTTTTTCTCAGATCTGGTTCTTTTGCATTACATACAATTCTAACCTTTCTGTTTCTTTCCTGCTGCCCTCTGTTCTTCATTTTACAAGTCTTCATGCTTGCATTTTGCTTCGTCAAGCTCAGAAGACCAAAAGTGGTAGGCACTTACTTAGTTTTAATAAAAATATTGCCTAAAGGTGAATTTTGGAAGACATTGCAATTTCTAATCACTACCTGCTATTGTATCATCATGATGGCAATGATGATGTATTTCTAAGCCACATTAAGCTGCCTGCTGTAAATTAATGACCTAAGTCTTGGTGAGGAGTGTTACAAATCTTTAGCAAACCTTTGCCCATGTCAATAATAAAGCAAGTATTTGATTGATTTGCTAACAGTTGCATCGATTAACAATTCTATACTGGAGCAGTTTGATAGATAATACATTCTCTTCTAGATACAAGTTATAAAATAATAATTTTGAAAGTATGCTGGTGGGGGTGAATAGGGAAGCCAGCCAGCTAGCCTGAAGAGTGTTCTTAGTCTTACTGAATCACCAGATGTTTCTAATAACCTGGATTCAAAGCAAGTGCATGGCTCTGATTTGAGGTATCTTGGTTTCTCTCTTTTTTAAGAGCAAAACATTTAATAATTCACACATAATAGCAACCTCTATTGCTGTTGAACAACAAGGCCATGCATGCATAAGTTGGTTTGAAAAATGAGGTTTATGAGCAGTTATAATAAGATTCGGTAGAAATCCTGGCTGGTTTGCTATCTACTTACATAAAAACTTTTTATGGTTTAATGCTACATAACTATACAAAAAAGAAGTATGACATACAGGTGGTTTTTAACTTACAGTTGGGACCAGAATTTTGGTTGTTGAGCAAGGTAGTTGTTAAATGAATGGCACACAGCTAAGTTATTTTTTTTGTCATGGTTGTTAAGTGAATTAGTGCAATTGTTCAATGAATCATATGGTTTTTAAGTGTTTCTGGCTTCCCCAGTTGACTTTGCTTGTCAGAAACTGGCTGGGGAGGTTGCAAATGGTGATCACATGACCCAGGATGCTGCAACTGTCTAAATACATGACAGTTGCCAAGAGCCCAAATTTTTATAACATGGCCTGTTATAATGATTATCTTGCTCAAAGATGGGTCATAAGTCACTTTTTTCAATTCCATTATAACTTCAAATAGTTGCTAAATGAATGCTTGGTTAAAACTTGAGAACTACTTGTAAAGGTAAACAAAGTATTAACCACCACCAATAGCAGCAGCAGCAGCAGTAGTAGTATGAGTTCATTGTTGTGCTGTTCCAAACTCTGGAGTCAGTTCTGAATTCAGTAAAACTTCCTACTGACATTGGGTAGGATTAGAATTTCTATATCTCATCTGCAAAAATAAAACAATTATAATTAAAATATAACTGTAATGGAAACTAACCAAGGAAAAAAGCAACCTAGAACTACGGAGAAATTTCTTAATGGTGAAACTAATCAACCAATGGAACAGCTTTTCTTCAGATGTTTTGGTGCTCCATCACCTGGACAACCATTTATTTAAGTGATATAGGGCAGTGATGGGATTCAAATTTTTTTACTACTGGTTCTGTGGGCGTGGCTTGGTGGGTGTGATAGGGGAAGGATACTGTAAAATCTCCAGTCAGAGGTAGGATTGGCCGGTTCTCTGAACTACTCAAAATTTCTGCTACCGGTTCTCCAGAACTGGTCAGAACCTGCTGAATACCACCTCTGATATGGGTCTCCTGTTTGAGTAGGGGGTTGGACTAGAAGACCTCCAAAGTCCCTTCCAACTTGATTTTTCTGTGTTCTATATTCTATGCTGAGAAACAGAAAACTTTAGCTTTCTTCTCTCATCTAGTCATTGTCTGGCATTTTGCAGTCCAGATGCAGAATTCCTAAGCAGGATCTATCAAATCAAGTGGGACTGCAAAACATTTGGAGTTTGCCTGGCTGGAGAACCAAGTGTCTCTTCAAACAGAAAACCCTTTCTCTTTTTTGACTTAAGAAAGCAAAGATGTAAATCTGTCTGGAGTTACTGATAGCTGCTTAGAATAAAAGAATTGCTTCCAAAGTGACTGGCTAGTGGCTATTGCCCACAACGCTTAGTTAAGCCTGGTACTACTTTTATTTATTTATTTTTGGCTGCAAACAACTTTTTTTTTTCATTTTTAGAGTTCCAAGATTGAACTGTCCATTGCAAACAGCCATAAAATAGCATAAGCTCTTGGTAAAAGAGTTGCTTGGACACTTGTAATGTGTGGTCCTGATCCATCTGATATTTTGAGAACTCAAATGAGCTCTCTATAAGTTGCTTAATAAGGGTCAGTGCTGTATTTTTTTCCTTTTGCTTTCTTTGCTGGCCTCAGTCCCAGCTTAAATCAAGCCTGCTTCATCTCATATGGATGTGCAAGGCAAACTCTGCAGATTGAAAACATCTGTATAGGGAGTGAACGAACCACAAAGCAGGGGTGTCATGCTGTGTTTGGCTTCAAACCATCTCCTTTTGTCTGATTTGAGAAAAACAGCACAAATAAATACAGTAGGGGCTGTTTAAACAAAGAGATCTCAGATCAATAATTTTCATTGCATGTCCCCAAAAACCAAGAGGGTAACCTTAAAAGTCTTGGGTCAGTTACCAGTTTGTTCACTTGGCTGGGCTGTTAATGTTTTAATTGCCTTGGGCATCAGAGGCTTGCTCTGTAAATTTGGCCCTGAATCTGCATGAATGCTTTTGTGTGAGCGGACAAGCAAAAGGGTTATCCATTTAAAACAATCCGAATATTCCATGTATATGAATGGCCTCACCATCAGATGTAAGTGGCATCAACAGAACCACCTTTAAGATCCTGTAACTCTACCCAACCTCCCTGCTCCCTCGACTTGGCAACCGTGCATTTTGTGTTATCATAACAGCTGTATATGAACATAGATATAAAAAGGCTGGGGTTTCCAGGAAGAAATCAAAGGTCCCAGTATGTTTATTTAACCTAATCCTCGAATTACTTGCTCCAGCTGACATTTTTACATTAAAAAACACTTTGATTAAGCATACATAAATAAAGGAGAATCTGCCATGTTGCAAGACAAAGTAGCAGCCATTAGCATCAACTGTATTTCCAAGAATGCCTCTTGGGTCCCCAAGAGACCTTGTAAGTTTTATTGGAAATAAAATTTGTTTAAGACTATTTATCACTCAGAGGCAGGATCAAGGTTGACTCAGCCTTCCATCCTTCTAAAGTCAGTAAAATGAAGACCCAGATTGTTGGGAGTGACTCTGTAAACTGCTTAGAGAAGGCTGTAAAGCACTGTGAAGTGGTATATAAGTCTAAATACTATTGCTATTGCTACCAAAGATGTTTTACTTTGAGTTGCTGAACTAAGCAGGGGGTTAGACCTGAGTTTTCCAATTGTTCCTTCTAATTCCTTTCTTCACTGAAATGCAGGTCAAGATAAACTGGGTTAGTAGGAAAGATAAGGGGAAGGGATAGGGGTTGAAAGTCAAGCTGGTGTGGATTGGAGAAGTTCTTTCTCTTTGAATTTTGGTAAGCTTTGTGATTCATTATAATTCCCTGCATAGGACATATCTGGGGGGTTCAGAACAAATTAATCAGCTCCAGATGAGCCAGTATCGCTAGTACAGCAGCTCCCTCATGCAAACTATGACCAATTCTTCCATTAGACAAAATTACACCTATAACATTGTTGAACAGGTGCATGCTGAAGGCATGACCGATGAGTGTGTTGCAGTGGGGGGGTTTCAAAAAAATTTACTACCGGTTCTGTGGGCATGGCTTGGTTGGCATGGCAGGGGAAGGATACTGTAAAATCTCCATTCCCACCCCACTCCTGAGGGGAGGTTATTGCAAAATCTCCATTCCCTCCCCACCCCATTAATCTGCTTTCCCGCTCCATTCTCCTCTGCAGGGCAACAAAAGAAGACCCAACCAATCAGCTGAGACTCAGGAAGCAGAGAATAAATGGGGGTGGGGCCAGTCAGAGGTGGTATTTGCCAGTTCTCTGAACTACTCAAAATTCCCGCTACCGGTTCTCCAGAATTGGTCAGAACCTGCTGAATACCACCTCTGTTGTGATGTCCTATGGATTTGGCTGGGGACATTATTCTCATGCACAATTTTATCCCCACATAGATACATAACAAATGCTGAAATATTATGTTATTTTAAAATAATTTATCACCCCTTAGAGCAGAGTTGGCAGCTTCGGGGAATATGGGGACTGTACTTCATGGTTTGGGTAAAGAAAGGGATCTAGATAATATAATATAAACTGGCCATCATCAATCACAGAGTAATGATTGAATTTTCTTTCTTTTAATCTAGATTTGGAGTGGAGATGTGTTTGCTTTCAAAGAACTGAGGGAAACAATCTCTTTTAAACCTTCCACTGACATATTAGTGTGCTTCTCATTTAATAGACCAAAAAGCCATGGCTATAATACTGGCCTTCGTATAATTAAATGCTAGAAGGACTTCCAGAGCTTCCAAAAACATGACTGAGAGCCATGCATTGTCCATCCCTGCTTTTGTTTCATTTCTGGCCCAGTTTTAAGTATTCAGATTAAAAAAAAATCTCTTGCATTCTCTCTCATTGAACATTCAACCGGTCTACCCCAAAGTCAACTCTTTCAGATATTTAGCATGAAATATATTCATGCATACATCTAAACATGCATCCATTTAGAAAGCCACTGACTCCAGAGGTCAGACTTGGATCACATCTGGAAACATAGATGCCCTTGTGAAAAAGAAAGGGAAAAAAATCTGACTAGGGAAATAAAGATGTATTTTTAGATTATTGGAACTTTTGAAATCAAAAGCTAGAGATTCAACTTGAAATCTCAGCAAATTTGCTTTTCCCCATCATTAAATAATTAAGGGTACTACTCACTTCCAAATGCAGAGACACTACCTCATAGTTGATAGGTCATGGGCAAAAATAAAAAAGAATTAGGAAGGATGAAGAGTCTGGGAGAATTAAAAGCAGGATGATAGGTTATACTTTGGATTTCTGACCATGCAAAGTTCAAGTTTGGTTTTAAGGTCAAAGAAGAAATAAAACGGGGTAACCACTTGCTACTTTCACCAGCCCACAATGGCCAAGATCAGTTGATTCCTGGCTGGCCCTTTAAGAAACATTAACCAGGAGTTTGAACATTAAAATGAAATTAGGGAGTTTTTCTCAAGTCTCCCACCATTCATATTTTGTGCAAAAAAACCCAAACAAGTTGTAATTAAAGTAGAAGGTACCTTTTCTTGCTGTAATGCTAAAACACGGGGCAGATGCATGGACATGGGTATTATTTCATTTCTATTTTTATTTTATGAATCTTTTAAAAATATTTTATTAATTTTAAAACCTTTAATAATATTTTTTGGAGGAATGAGTACTTTTGCAGGAAAAATCATGATGTGGGCAAAGAGCAATCAAAGCCAACAAAATCAATGCAAGTGATTCCAATGTAATGTCAACAGAAGATAGAAGTAACATAAATAGAAATAGAAGTTCAATCTAAATTGAAACAGAAATTGAATAAAATTATACTATGGATACATAGGCTTAAAATGTGAATGAATCGCCCAGCCTTCACTGAGTACCCCAAACAGGACTGGTGGCTTTCTTTGCATGGACATTTTAAAATTCACTCAGTTTGATGGAACTTTTTAGAGGTTATTTTGTTATAAAAAGGAAAAAAAATGATTGGATACATTTTTATTAGCTTTCCAAAGGCCTTCCCAAAGTTATTACAGACATTTCAGCATGATTGATTAAATATTGGGGCGAAATCCTCTTACGTAAGATTATGCAAATAGCAAAATTGAGTGTTTCTCAAAACATGTTTGAATGAAAGGCCAGCAAGAGCCAGAGGTACTGGGGAATTTTGGAATCCTTTTGCTAAAAAAAGATGTAAAAACGAAAAAACAATATGAAAAGATCCCTAGACATCTATAGCTGACTGTATCAATGAGAATTCATAATATTTATGGTAACAGAAAATTAATTTAGTTTCAATTAGGAGTGAAATATTAGTGTTGTTGTTTCTGTTCAGATTTCTCCACACTACATACACTCTTTTCCTCTGATCCCTTTCCTGATCTGACAAAAGCTCACAGGAGAAACTTCCTCTTGATGTCTTCCACTCCTGTTCAAACCAAACAAGACATAACTAGGATTATAACAGGCTGCTAGAGAAATGCCTATCTACTGTGAGGGAAAAAACAAACCCCTGGGCCAATTTGTTCTGAAGGAAAGTGCTAGAACTCTGTAACCCACCCAAAGTGTTGCCATTTTTTTCATATTAAACAACAAATAAATCCTGAAAACTTTGCCTTTTATATCACAGATAATGAGAACAGAGGTGGTCTTCAGCCAGTTCTGACCAGTTCTGGAGAACCAGTAGCAGAACTTTTTTTTAATCAAAATTTTATTATTTTTTTGAACAAACATACACAAACACAACATAAAAACACCCAGCAGTGAAAAATTTGAGTAGTTCAGAGAACCAGCAAATATCACCTCTGACTGGCCCCGCCCCCATCTATTCTCTGCCTCCCATTGAGTCCCAGCTGATCGGCTGGGTCTTCTTTTGTTGCCCTGCACAGGAGAATGGAGCTGGAAAGCAGGTTAGTGGGGTGGGGAGGGAAGGGGGATTTTGCAGTAACATTTCCCCAGGAGTAGGGAGGGAATGGAGATTTTACAGTTTTTTCCTCTGCCACGCCCATCAAGCCATACCCACCAAGCCACGGCCACAGAACCGGTAGTAAAAAAAAATTGAATCCCATCACTGAATGAGAATGATGAAAATAATGGGTGGGGAAGACTTCCATGATTCTAAGTTTCCTTGATTCTAAGAGGAACTTTGCTGCTAAAATACATCCCCTTTGATGTACAGTGTGTGTGTCTGTCTCTCTCTCTCTGTGTGTGTGTGTGTAAAATAAAGGCCGAAGTGGCCCCAGTACTGGTAGGAGAACTCAGGGAGTTGGGAGAAGGGCTTCAATAGATCCCAGGAACAACATCAGAGCTTCTCTGTCTGGAAAAGTACTAAGAGCATTGATGATCCTGTGCAGAACCCTCAAATTTCCAGGCCTCTGGTAGAGCACCTGAGACTGAGAAAGACACAGATCACCCATAAAGGTGAAAAGTGTGTGTCTGTGTGTGTGTGTGTGTGTGTGTGTGTGTGTGTGTGTGTGTGTGTGTGTGTGTTAAATTTTCATAATGGTACAAGGGCAAAATATCAGAAGCAGGCTCACTGCCCCGACAAATTGCCTGGTTACTTTGTCAATCAATTAACAGCTGTGCAATGAGAAATGCTGAAGTCCACGCTCTCATCATGAAGTTCCACAATTATGACACCAGTGGAAAAATAGCCATTCAATCTACCCAATCTCCATTCACATTTATAACAATTTGATTGGTGTAAGGTAGCTTGGAATTGCCTCAGAGCTCAGAGGTGAAGGTGATCTGGTTGCCAACATCTGTCACCTCATTGATTGCCAGAATTGATTTGACTGAACTTGCTGCCTAAAAGTAGGTGGCCTTGATGGTTTTGGGTAAGGAGCCCTCAAAGATGCTTCTAAGAGCAAAGTAAAACAACCAGGTTATCCCTGCTTATTTCTTCTGCAGCCTTCTCTGGGTCTTCAAATACCCAGAAGAGCTTTCAGGATCAATGTTGCACATGCTAAGAAGGCTCTTTAAAAAAAAAAATATTTTATTGATATTCCAAAGTTTAAAAACATAAAATAAAACTATATGCATGGTTATCAACATCAAGACATCTTTTACATTTCCTTACATTTTTCAATATATTCCATTACCATTACATCTTACTCTTGTTACAAATCAATACATTTCATCTTACACTTCAATCTTTCTATAACATATATACATATTTACATACTTCCTCATTCTTTTCCTAATTGCCATTTTATTTTCTTTTTTATTTCTAAACCTCTCATAAACCACATCATCTTTTGATGCTTACAGAAAGTCACTGGAAGAGTCTTCTACACAAACCAACACCTGAACAAAAAATCTCTCCCAGTTTTCACGAGTGAGAGAAGAGTCTGCACAAAAGATGGAAAAGGAAATAAAACTTATTTCCTCAAGGTAAAATGTGTCTCCCCATCAATCATGTGCCCACCAGGTTTCCTTGCATTTCATCAGCCTAGGGCTCAGGGAAGGGGTGGCGGGGTGGCGGTGCTTATAAAGGAAGTCCTTTGTCCTAGGGAGGCCACTGTCCCTCAGACGGCTGGCTGTGAATCTCTTTTTGTGAAGTGGGGGCAAGGGGTTCAGATGGGTCTTTTGTTGACGTACCTGGCTCCCTGCCACGTCTCATCAGCCCTGCCCGGACTCCTAGAGGTAATAGCCGGGCTGGCGATTGAGACCCCCAGGCTTTTAGTCATGGGGGATTTCAACCTGCCATCGCTCGGTGAAACCTCGGGGTTGGTCCGGGAGTTCTTGGCTTCCATGACGGCCATGGACCTGACCCAGTTAGTTTCTGCTCCCACTCACATAGAAGGACACACGCTGGACCTGATTTTTGTCTCTGGGCAGTGGTTGAATGACTGTAATTGCGGGGATTTAGTCATCACTCCCTTGTCATGGACAGATCATTCCCTCCTTAGACTGGACTTCTGCTCCGCCACCCCCCACCGCAGGGAGGCGGAGCCACTTAGATGGTTCCGCCCCAGGCGCCTAATGGACCCGGAGCGGTTCCAGAGGGAGCTTGGGCCATTTCCTGAGTCTCTGGCTCTCAGCTCGCCTGGAGACCTGGTGGCCACCTGGGATGGGTTGGCCGCCGGGGCTCTAGACCGAGTTGTGCCTCTGCGACCTCTGACCCGGCACAGATCCCATTTGGCTCCGTGGTTTACGGAGGAGCTACGGGAGATGAAGTGCCGGAAAAGACGTCTAGAGGGCATTTGGAGGGCGACTCGTTCTGAATCTGACTGAACACAGGTGAGATCTCATATTAAGACTTACCTTGTGGCGATAGGGGCGGCGAAATCCTCGTATTTCTCCGCCCTTATTGCGTCGGCAGGAAATCGGCCTGCCGCCCTGTTTAGAGTGACCCGCTCTCTACTTGAACCGAGAGCGCGGGATGACCTCTTGCAGGGTAGAGCAGAGGAGTTTTCTCGATTCCTGCATGACAAAATCGCTCAGATCCGGGAGGGGCTTAACTCCAATTGGATGGTCCCGGGGGAGGTGTCCGGGGCAGGTCTTGTGAATGTTATCTGGGGGGAGTTCGATCCTGTGACCGCCGAGGGTGTGGACAGGTTGCTGGGGGGTCTGAATGCCACCACCTGTTTATTGGACCCGTGCCCTTCCTGGCTGGTTTCGGCCGCCAGGGAGACGACACGAGGCTGGCTCCAGGGGATTATCAACGCTTCTCTGAGAGAGGGGTCGCTCCCGACCGCCCTGAAGATGGCGGTGGTGCGGCCCCTCCTCAAGAGGCCTTCCCTGGATCCAGCTGTTTTAAATAACTTCCGTTCAGTCTCCAACCTTCCCTTTGTGGCGAAGGTTGTTGAGAGTGTGGTGGCACGTCAGCTTCCTCAGTACCTGGAGGAAACAACTTACCTCGATCCGTTCCAATCGGGCTTCAGGCCTGGGCATAGCACTGAGACGGCATTGGTCGCGTTGGTTGATGATCTCTGGAGGGCTCGTGACAGAGGGTTCTCCTCTGTCTTGGTCCTATTAGATCTCTCGGCGGCTTTCGATACTATCGACCATAGTATCCTGTTGCGACGGTTGGAGGGGTTGGGAATTGGGGGAACCGTCTTTCGATGGTTCTCCTCCTTCCTCTCCGACCGTTCGCAATTTGTGTTGGCGGGAGGGGAGAGGTCCACCTCTAGGCCCCTGGTTTGTGGGGTGCCTCAGGGGTCGGTTCTCTCCCCTCTCTTGTTCAACATCTATATGAAACCGCTGGGCGAGATCATCCGTGGTCTTGGGGTGAAGTGTCATCTGTATGCAGATGACACTCAGTTATACATCTCCACCCCGGACCACCCCAACGATGCTGTGGGGGCTATGTCCAGGTGCCTGGAGGCCGTGCGGGATTGGATGGGCGGGAAAAGGCTCCGGCTCAACCCATCCAAGACCGAGTGGCTGTGGTTCCCGGCGCCCCGATATAGCCAGTTGACTCCGTCGCTGGCTATTGGGGAGGAAATTTTGCCCCCCACAAAGAGGGCTCGCAATCTGGGAGTCCTCCTGGATGTGCGGCTGTCGCTTGAACACCATGTCGCGGCCGTCTCCAGGGGGGCATTTCATCAGATCCGTCAGATCTACCGGTTGCGGCCCTTTCTGGATCGGGACGCCCTGCGCACGGTCACTCAGGCCCTTGTCACCTCTCGCCTGGACTATTGTAATGCCCTCTACATGGGGCTCCCTGCGGGGAGCACCCGGAGACTCCAACTGGTGCAGAATGCGGCCGCGCGGGTGATCATGGGGGCGTCGCGTAGCGCCCACGTGACGCCTCTCCTGCGCGAGCTGCATTGGCTGCCGGTGGCTCTCCGGGTTCGCTTTAAGGTTCTGGTTCTGACCTTTAGGGCGATCCATGGCATTGGGCCAGGTTACCTACAGGACCGCATCCTACCGGTGATCTCTAGCAGGCCAGTGCGTGCACACAGGGAGGGCCTTCTCCGGGTTCCGTCGGCTGCCATGTGTCGCCTGGCGGTCCCGAGGGGTAGGGCTTTCTCTGTGGCGGCCCCTGCCCTCTGGAATACTCTGCCACCGGAACTGCGTACCGGCATGGACCTGAGGTCCTTCAGGCACGCGCTGAAGACCTGGCTTTTCGAGCAGGCCGGCCTGGGCTGAGAGAGGGTTTTAATTTGTCTCCATTGCTTTTTAGTAATTTTAATTTGGGGGTTTTAAGGGGGTGGGGTGGGCTTTTTATATTCGGCCAAATATTCAATTTAATTTCTTTTTAACTTTTGTATCATTGTCGGGGTTTGGATTGGCTGTACACCGCCCTGAGTCCTAGGGAGAAGGGCGGTATAAAAATTTTATAAATAAATAAAATAAAATAAATCAGAAAAGGATATTATGTTGATTCCAACCAGGGGTGGGATTCAAATTTTTTAACAACCAGTTCTGTGGGTGTGGCTTAAGTGGTAAGCATGGCTTGGTGGTCATGTGACTGGGTGAACATGGCTTGGTGGTCATGTTATTGGCTGGATGTGGCCAACTCAATATCACTCACATCGAGGCACGCATCTCCTCACCTGGCCTCTCATGACTGTGGGGATGCTGCAACAGTTGTTAGTGTGAAAAACGGTCATAAGTCACTTTTTTCAGTGCCATTGTAACTTTGAATGGTCACTCCACACAAGCAAAGTACCAGCAAAGGAAGGAAAAATAACTCCAGAGAAGTTCCTGAGACAGGAAGTCTAGTCCTGCCAAGAATGTAATAAGGGTTAACAGAGAGGCAGTTTCTGTAAGCAACACCAGAATGTTTCCTTCCTGCCTTCCTTACAGGATTAGGCCAGTAATTTCTTCTAACAACCGGTTCTCCGAACTGCTTAGAATGTTAACAACCGGTTCTAGCAAATAGGTGAGAACCGGTAGAATCCCACCCCTGATTCCAATCCAAAGGTTGAGCTTTTTTGGAGATTTTAGAAGGGGAGTGCAGCTACCATGTACTCTTGACCACAGAGATTGGTACACTCATACTATCTGGGATGGTCATCCTCCTCCACCAAGGTCACAGCTTCGGGAGTGGTGAGGGAGGAAAGGGGTACTTACCTAGCCAGCAAGATCAGCCAAATCAACCCTGGCGATCAATGACAGATGTCGCAGCCAGATCACCCTCGTGTCTGAGCATGAAGGCAAATCCAAGCTCCCTTACACAGACCAAATTGACATGAATGTGAATTGAGATGCTAAATTGAATGGTGTCATGGCAGTGGAACATTTCTAATTGCACTGCTGTTAATTGATTAACAAACCAGGCAACTTGCTGGGCCAGCGAACCTGCTTCTGACATATTGCCTTTACACCATCCTGAAAATTCATAATCCCTTAATAAAGCCTTAAATGTCCTTAAAAGCCAGAACCACACAATAACTAGTGTGCGTGCATGCACACACACACACTCTTCTATACAATGAAACTTAGTAAAAGAATGGAAAAAAGAAATCCATAACCATTAATTTTAATAGCAACAGCAGCAAACACTAATATTTTATGAGGTTTGGAGCTATCAACTTTTTTTTTTTACCAGTTTTATCCTTTTTATTTTAAAACAAAGATAAATCTGTCACATTAACTGTTAGAAGAAAGCCACATCCTGGTTAATAGTGCTCTCATTTATGAACAGAGCCATCTCTCGGTTTCCATTTGTCAATATTTTGAAAAGCAAACTCATGATCAGTCTCTTGTTTTTCTTTTCCAAGACAGCTTTCCCAAACACCTTTCTTCTCTTTCAGAAACCATATTTTTCTCTTCAATAGCTATGTCACTTTTAATATCAATCACTCCGCTGGATTGCAGATTATAGATTGTCTCTCTTTCAATGCCAACTTTTAGTTCTTAATTCTTTATAACTTTACATTTGAAAGTTACAAGTAGAAACAAGAAATAATAGATGCTTGCCATTGCCCTTAACTTCCTTTTTTATTAGGAAGTCTGCAGGAGGTTTAACAGAATAACAGAGTTGAACTTTGCTAGTCCAAATGTCTGCACAAGCAGGAGACCCTACATCATTCCTAACAAGTGGCTATCCAGTCTCCTCTTAAAAAACCAGAAGTGATATTCAGCAGCAGAAATTTTGAGTAGTTCGGAGAACCGGCAAATCCCACCTCTGACACTGGCCAGGGATGGGATTCAAATTTCTTAACAACTGGTTCTGTGGGCATGGCCTAATTTGTGGGTGTGGCTTGGTGGCTGGGCCTGGCTTGTATGTAAATATTGTAAATATATATGTAAAGATTGAATTTTTTTATTTTAAAAAAAGAGCAACTTTTACCCAAAATCAGGCAAAGCAGGCAGGCAAATTGAGCTGCCTGCAGAATCACAGATTCACTGAGAGATCTACCTCTCTGCAATCTGCTGCCTGAGTCTGCACTGAAAAATAGAAGCTTCAGTCCTAAGGAAGGTTCAGCTCTGCTCTCAGAACACTTCTCCCTCCCCCAATCCCCTGAATACCACCCCTGACTGGACCTCAGGGAAGTCTCATGGGTGGAATGGGTGGGGAGGGGAGGGGCCAGCCAGTGGTGTGATTTGCCAGTTCTCCAAACTGCACAGAATCGTAACAACCAGTTCTATAGAACTGGTCCGATCTGGTAGAATCCCACCCCTACACCCACCCCATCTATTCTCTGCCTCCCATTGAGTCCCAGCTGGGTCTTCTTTGATTGCCCTGCACAGGAGAATGGAGCTGGAAAGCAGGTTAATGGGGTGGGGAGGGAATGGGGATTTTGCAGTAACCTTCCCCTGCCATGCCCACCAAGCCACACCATGCCCACCAAGCCATGCCAACAGAACTGGTAGTAAAAAATTTTGAATCCCACCACTGTAAAAAACCACTTGTCTAGAATGGTATAGGTCTCCTACTTGTGCAGGCAGTTGGACTGGAAGACCTCCAAAATCCCTTCCAACTTTGTTATTCTGTTAAAACATTTCCTTTTCTCAAGAAGCAGTCGCTAAGTTGAAAGATGACAACAAATTAAGAGTGCAAGTGATTGAGTCCAAGTAAAGATTGGAACATGGATTGGGAGACAGATGCTCTACGCTATCTAGTGATGTGTGGTCAAATGGGGCTTAAGGAGAAGAATGTCATCTCTTCTTCTTACCTCTATTCCAAAAGAGGATCAACCTATTCCTCTTTCCCCTAGAGACTTATCAGTGTTAGACAGGCAGCAACATATTGTAAAATGTTCATGTGGAGTTTTCCTGTACTGGATAGTTATTGCCTTGGCCTTAATCTGGGGGGCGTGCATAAGCGCACCAACATGCCTACCGTTCCTGTCCTATTGTTTCTTTTATATTTTATTTTTCTTATATGTATCCATGTATTCATAACTTTGTTTTACTTATACCTATTATCTTGTAAGCAATTGACAAATAAATAAATAAATAATCATTCAAAGAGAAGGGAGGGAAGGAGAGGACTGTGGTAGGAAAGATGAGGGGGGAGGGAGGGAGGGAGGGAGGGAGGAAGGAAGGAAGGAAGGAAGGAAGGAAGGAAGGAAGGAAGGAAGGAAGGAAGGAAGGAAGGAAGGAAGGAAGGAAGGAAGGAAGGAAGGAAGGAAGGAAGGAAGGAAAAAAGGGAACAGAATGCTCTCATTTTTTATTTATGAGAAACAGTAGTGTATTATTGTAAGAAATGGGAAGGAATGAGAAATAGAGAAGGAAGGGGTAGAGGGATGGGCAGAAAGAAGAGAAAGGAAGGGAAGGCATCAACCTCAATCAGATAAACATTAAATACACAAATGTGCTTTCAGTTGATATATCAGAATGAATAAGCATAGGCAGAATAGCAATTTATATATGTCCACATTGAATCAATTCTGATACATCTTTGTAATCAAATCTAACAGTAATCATTCAGAAAGTTGGTTCAATTCAGACATTTGATTGAATCATCTTCAAAATGAATCTCCAAACAGAATCTTCTAGCCACTGTTCCTAAAGATGGGTGAGGCTACTTTCAGGGCCCAGAATCTGGCAGCCGAACAGATGAAATGGTCCTGGAAGAATTCTACCTTCTACATCAGACCATTTCAATTGTAGCATCCATTTCTTCCTTCTCTAACATCTTATTTTAATAACAAGCCAATACCCCTCTGTCTGAAGGAAGAACCAAATCAAATGAAAATACTTATTCTGTTGGTACATCCTCCATACACTTCTTTGTACAGAGGGGAGAGAAAACGCTATTTCTGTATATTCTGATGGTGTTGTTCTGGAAGTCCTATTTTGCACTTCATCTGGTCTAAATATTAAGTTTATGGTGGTGGGGGGAGGGGGAGAGAGGGAAAAAGCCAGGAGAATGTTGCTTTGCATTATGTGTTATGGATGCATGATGTTTATTTAAGAACTCAGTTTTCAGGAATGTTTTCCAGGCTTGCGGTTTACCGCAATAGACAGTTGTTGATATTCCAATCCCAAGGGTGTTAGAATATGTTTAGAAATTGCGACACTTTTTAAAAAACAGATGTTCTATATAAAATACACCAAAGGATTGAGGGGGAAGGATATATATATATATATAAAGAGAGAGGGGGGAAGGTCAGGGAGAGAGGGAGAGAGAAGGTGTGTCAGATGAATCTGTATTCTCTACACAATTATAACTATTACTTAACCTACATGAACCGAAGCAAACTCAAGCCAGACTGGAGGCCTTTTGGGGAAAGGGGTGCACTGCGTGGCATCGCAAGGGAGAAGCAGGAGGTGCACGACCCACTTCTGGGGTCCCCACTTCAAATGTGGTTTGTTTTCTTGTCCCCTTTTAATCCCACCAGTATGTTGCTCCTGCCTTGATCCAAGATGGCGCCGATGACGGCTGCCTCGGTGAAATGCTCTCGAATGGTTTCGAGCATTTGCACCAAGACAAATTCCTTGGCCCACACTTGGCCAATAAAAAAGAATTCTATTCTAAAAAAAAGAATTCTATGTAGCAAATGGTTAAATCAAGTCAGGAGCTCCCTAATTAGATAAACTTTTTGCATGGGGTTGTCTATTCTTAATTAATTGGAAATGTTGCAAGAAGAAATGGAAAACCCTTAAGTGGAAGTTGTAGCAGGAAAAAAAAGACACCCACAAAAAGTACGTTTTCAACTAACCATAGTTCCAATAAAGACACATGCTTATTTTGTTTGTTTATTATTATTTATTTATTTATATGCATCCTGCCCTTATTATTTTTACACATAACTCATCCAACACACCTTCCTCCTCCTGTTTTCCCAATGACAATAACCCTGTGAAGTAGGTTAGGCTGGGAGAAAGTGACTGGGCCAAGGTCACCCACCTAGCTTTCATGGACTCACTGTCTCCTAGTGATTGGCTGACAGTGACTCAGTGGGATTTCATGGTTAAGGTAGAACCAGAACTCACAGTACCCCACTTTCTAGACTGGTGCCTTAATCAGTAGAGCAAACAGGTTCTCATGATATGGCAGTTTGATCTTCTCCATGAGCAATTTTATCACAGTTCGTTTAAAGCACAATTGTCAATTTGCCTGCCCACTAATTTCTAATGTGGAAATGAGTTCAAAGGACAATGAAAGGAGAGCACATCCCTTTTATTCCCACCCCCACTTCCCTGGATAGAGTAGAAGTTGGAAGAGAGATTCTTCTCACATGCATCCAAATTCATGTAGTAATCTTCCAGCAACTTAGAAACACAGTTCATCAAACTGTCCAAAAGACTTCAAGTAATATTGATATATATTTGCACCAGATGCTTTTGATATTAAACATGCTTCAAGGCAGGCATAGTTTATTTATGATTACTGTTTTTTATTATTATTTTATTAGTTGCTGTATCATCAGTTATTATTGTAGCATGTTTCTCTGATTGTTTGCTTCTTTTCCATTCTTCTTCTTATTGTTGCCATTAAGTGTAGACTTTCCTTATGAAAAACCTTTCACTGAAAGATAATTTGGCTTTAGGTTACTTTGACTTGCTTCTATGTTATACTATGTTATACTGCTGTTGTTTTTAACATTTATTTTTTAACAAATATTGATGATTACAATTTTGTAAACAACTATGTTAATGCTGATCGATGACAAAAAAGAAGTTGATGTAGATGAAAATGGCAAAGATAAATTTATTAGGTAAATAGCATTCTGCCATGTTTTGCGTATAAATTCGAAGTCTGTTTTATTTTTAAATACAGTAGATCAAAAATAGTTTTGTTTACTGAGTGGATTAGAAGTAGAATCATAGAATTGGAAATGATCATGCCATCTCTCTGTTCAGTGCAGGAATCCAAGTTAAACCACAAACTGTATATAAACAGTTGTAGGTATAGGAGATGACTCTATACCATTCTGGAGAAATAGCTGCCCAATCTCATTTTAAAAACCTCCAGTGATGGAGCACCCACAGGATTTGAAGGCAAGTCATTCCACTGATTAATTATTCTCACTGTCAGAAACTTCCTTCTTAGTTCTAGTTTGGATCACTCTGATATGTTTCCATTCCATACTTCTTGTCTTGCCCTTCTTTAGAAAATAAGTTGTCCCCCTCTTCTTTGTGATTGTCTCTCAAATATTGGAAGACTGCTATCATGTTTTGTTTTGATTAGACTAGATGTAGTCATGGTTTGGTGCCTTTAAAAGGACATTGTGTTGACATACTCCCTTTCTGATCACTTTTGGAAATAGCTTGTTAACAGCTTTTGGGATATTAAGAGCCTTCAGAAATGGCAAGTTTCATATACCAGATGAGTCTCCTTCAATCTTTACCAAAAGTTGTTTTATGCAAGTTTAAGGACATAAACAATAAAAGGGTCATTAGAATGTTAATTTGGGAAAGTTATAAATGGACAAAGAGGTCCAATGAGATGAAATAAGATTTTGATACTAATTAAAAGGAATATTTTCTGTCATTGTTTAAAATTTTATAAAACAAATAATAAGTTGAAATTAAGTATAATATCTTCCCATAGGAAATGCTGCTTGCTAGAGGAAAAAACATAAGATGTGATTTTGAATGTTGAACACTAGGCGGACACAAAAAACCTAAAAGATTATAATTAACAGATAATCAGTTGGAAGGGACCTGTCCAATTTAACAGCCCAAATTATTTAATTCCATTTTAATTTTTGTATTCATGTGTGGGGTAGAATTGGCTGTGCACCGCCCTGAGTCCTTCGGGAGAAGGGCGGTATATAAATGTTTGAAATAAATAAATAAATAAATAAATAGGTCATCTAGTTCAACCCCCCCACCCAAGCAGGAGACCCTACACCATTTCTGACAAATGGTAGTCCAATCTCTTCTTGAAAGTCTCAAGTGATGGTGCTCCCACAACCTCCGAGGGCAACTTCTCTTCCATTGGTTGATTGTTCTCACTGTCAGAAAGCTTCTCCTTATTTCCAGATTAAATCTCTCCTTCTTCAGTTTCCATCCATAAAGATGTTACATTGGATATACAAATGAGACCAGTGGATGACTTAACATTGAAAAGGGATATACCAATAATATTTTTAATGAAAACCATAAATTAATGTGATGAAAGTAAAGTGAAGGAATGCAAAATTGATTTATTTAATTAAATTTAAAACATATATGTTGCTATTTCCCGTAACTCTTAACAGACTTTTGCTGTTTAGCATTAAATGAGGAGGCTTTCAGAATTTGTTTATAGATAAGATGAAATATGGGGAGAATAGAGCTTTTTTGTTGTAATATCAGAGAAGCTACTGAAATTGTTTGTACTTATTGTGTTGAAGGACTTAATTTCTTTCTCTTTTACCCTTATTTTGCTGTATAATTTATATTCTTTTCTCTGTATGTTTTATTTTTTTATTTTTTTTTATTTTTCTTTGTATCAATTTTTTATGTTTGTAACTGCAAAGTATAATAAAACTATTATCAAATAAACAAACAAACAAAATATCCTGCATTTTAATCTTCCTAATTGGCCAGGAAATAATCCTGGGGTTTGAAAACCAGCGCTGTAGTGTTTGTTTGATGTTAGTATGGCTGCCTGTTCCAAGCCATAAAAATGTGCTGGGTTGAAATTCTAAAGACTTAGGGCAAGGAGCGATAGTTTAAACAACATTGATTTTTCAAGCCAGGAACCATTTCCAAGCCAAGTGGGCTTGCATTTTGCAAGGCATTGATTTTCAAAGCTTTTCATTCTCTTTCCATCACTCTACAGTCTGTGCAATAAGCCTAAAGAGTTTGCCTTCTTAGCTTCTCCAAAAACAATTTATTAAGGACACTTGTGATCATATTTATTTTACTGCTAAAGATTTAGTGCATTCAAAAATGCACGGGTTATTTTTTTTTTTCTTGCTTAGGTGTTTGATTTGTTTAGCTTTGCTTTTGCTTTTGTTTATTGCTTCTGTGGGCAAGTCAGCCTAGCAATAATTCAAATCAATGCTTGCCAATTTATCTTGTTCACGTGGAATCCAGAATGCCTGCACAACCCCAATGTTTCTTAGACACAAGCATTGGCTACAGAACAGTTGCAAATGACAAAAATGGCAAGTCGGATAAGTTACACCCTGCAAGGATTTCTGAGGGAGGGGGTTATTAAAATGTCTGTTATAGCAGAAACCATGTCAGCTGATAGCAGGATAGTATTGTGTATTACCACTGTATTAGGGAAGATATCAGAATATGGGTAACGAAACAGGTCCAAGTCCTCCTTTGGGGTGGGAACTCACTGGATGACTTTGAAACGGTCATATTGTCCCTCTCCCTCTTTCTCTGTCCACCCTATCTCAGAGAATAGTCATGGTGATAAAAAGAAGATTCCCAACAAACAGAGGCATTAGCTTCAAAAATGGAGGTACCACTGGGCAGTTGAGATCTCTCTTTATGTCTGTGTGAAGAATATGACACATCCTTAAAAGCTGTCGTTCTGAAATATTTATTTTATTTATTTTATTTTTTTATTTTGTCAATTGCTTACAAGGTAATAGGTATAAGTAAAACATAGTTATGAGTACATGATACATATAAGAAAAATAAAAAATAAATAAAAGAAACAATAGGACATGGACGGTAGGCATGTTGGTGCGCTTATGCATATCCCCTACAGACCTCTTAGGAAAGGGGTCAGGTCAATAGTAGACAGTCTAAGGTTAAAGTTTTTGGGGTTTGGAAAGAAACCACAGAGTCAGGTAGAGTATTCCAGACATTGACCACTCTGTTGCTGAAGTCGTATTTCCTGCAATCAAGTTTGGTGCGGTTTACCTTGAGTTTGTATCTATTGTTTGCTCTTGTATTGTTATGGTTGAAGCTGAAGTATTCATTGACAGGTAGGACATTGCAATGTATGATTTTATATGCTATACTTAGATCAGATCGAAGGCGGCATAGTTCTAGGTTTTCTAGGTCTAGAATTTTGAGTCTGGTGGCACAAGGTATTCTGCAATAAGTAGAAGAGTGAAGAACTCTTCTTGTTTTATTCCAGTGGTTGCTCTGCATGTATTCCAGGAAGGAAAGAAGGAAGGAAAGAGACATGGAGAGTATGATGGTTACTGGCCCTAAGCATTACATTCTTTCTTTGCCCACTCTAATCCTAATCCTGATTGGGAGATTTCTTTGCATGCTTGAGGATTAAGAACATCTTAAAATCACTTCTTAAAAATCTCTTATTAAAAACCTCCAGTGATGGAGGGCCACAACTTCTAAAGGCAAGTTGTTGCACAATTCCACATGTTTTAGGGAACTATGTAATGGATGCATTTAACATCAGGCATCTGTTGTTTTGTATTAACACCAGGCATGCATCAATAAATATCCAAGTATAAAATGAATATTTGGATATTTTACTTTGCATAACCACATCACCTCTACACTTCCCATTAAAACACCTATGTCTTCCATGCAAGCCTAAAAAAAGAAATACTTTGAGCCCCATTAAGAAAAACAGACTTTTTGGTATATGATTAATCATGCTTATAGCCACCTTGGAAATTTTAAACAAGTTATTGTATACCCTCCCAACTAACTATAGATTTTTTTGAGAATTATTTTGCACTCTAAAAGTTATTCTAAGATAAATTTATTTCTATGATGGTAAAAATTTCATAAAGGTTCCCAGAGGACTCCATAATCAAGTGTTGCATTTTGTTTTTACTTTTGATTGGCATTCCTACTTACATATTTTTCCATTCAATGATCTTAGATTAGAGGTTCAGCTAGCACACATGAAGACACGGGGTGTGAAACTAGTATGAACACGATGGTAAGAAACTTGTGAGCTAATCACAGATGTCTGCTGAAGAAAAAAAAAAATATAAGCAGTGCCACAAGTATGGCACTGCACATATAAGGTGAATGTTGTTGAAAAAAATGGAAATTATTTCAAAATGTCCAGTGATATCATGATATGATAATGCCACTGTGGCTTCTACTGGATGCCTATACATCCAATGTAGAGATTTCAAACAATAATCTTGGGAAAGAGGTAATTAATGTCTGGCATGAACAACCAGGCCTGCATGGATAGAGTTCAAACTAGCTACTTTATTGTTCTCTGCCTATAATACAGGAATCTCTCCAGACTAGCAGTTTTCACCTGGAAAAAGCAAATAAGGCTCTAAAGCATTCAGAGGTGATGGTCAGGCCTAGTTTTTACACATGGATTCCAGGCTAATTCCTCTTTTGACCCTTCCAACTCAGGATAGTTGCTCTTGAACAATGCATATATCTCAATATTCAATTGAAACACCGAAGGATTTGTTGTGTTCTGTGAGACAGTCACACTAGTTAAAATCTCTTCCTAAGCCTTCTAACCATTTGGTTCCATCCCACATACAAAAATTAAATCTAGCCCATTCCATCTCTCTAGGATCAACCCTGTATGCTAGGCTCTGAAATGACACACACTTTTCCATTGTAATATTTCCCATGAATAATGCTTATATTTCAACTCTATTTTTTATTCATATTTTTTCATAAGGAGAAGCTAAAGTCACTGCTTTCTTCCAGGGTCACAAAGAGTTCACTAAATGCTGAAAGAGTTCACTAAATGCTCCCTATTAATACTGCTAAGCTAACTGCTTCCTAGCTTTGTCAGACCCTTTTATTTAAAGAAATAGCTCTGCGTTTCATGAGAAAATATTTTGCAAAGCTTTCCCTACTGATAATTTGTCTGAAAAAAAAGACAGATTTAATTATTTAAATTGACTTGGAAAGTTCGGTATTAGATAGCTTCAATAAAATCTGGGTTTTGTTTATATAGAAATGTATGGACAGAAATAAATATCCTCATAATGCAAAGAACCAGTTTCTTATTAGCAAGCTGAATATCTGCAAATAGGTTAACCTAGCTAATTATTTAATGTTTGGTCCAATTCATAAACTAGATTGCAAAACATGCATTTAAAACTGATTAATAAACTGCAAACTTCAATTCAGGCTACTGAAATGATAGCAGGATTTGGCTATGGGTTTGGCAGAAAAAAACCTTCCAATTATTTGCAAGGAGTCAGTGTGTGGCCATGAACAAGTAATTGTCATTCAGGTATTCGTTTGCCTTTATTTATTTCCATATATTGATGTTTTGCTTTTCTATATAGAATATGTAAGTTACAGCCCAATATTTGCTTTTCTTGCAGTAAGTTCTGTTGAAGTGCTCTAACACTGAGAGAATGGGATGGTTAAAATCTGAAAACCATTTAGGATAATGCATTTAAAAATCAAAATTAACCAAAAAAAAAAATCACATTTGCAGTGCAAGATATGTTTACTCACAAATAGCCTGGATAACATTCTTTCTATGGTCCAACACTTCCCTAAGTCATTTGTTTGCAAACTTCAATGGTCCACAGTAACATTCATTGGCAAACTAATACAGATTAAAATACAGCAGATCAGTGAAAACATTTTGCAAACTTCCAACTCATCCTCTTAACAATTCAGAGAATTCTCTTCAAGGAAGTCTACAAATAGTCCACAAGAAAGCTGGATTTGGATGAGATTAATCCAGTTTGATTTATTTCATGCTTTGCCTTCGTGTTCTGGGAATGGCACCAACCAAATTGGGGGCTTTTTTTTGAAAAAAAAAATCATAAACAGCACCAGACTATGAAGAAGATGTGTCAGACAACAGACACACCCTGTCATGGCTAGAGTTGAAAAAATGTGGTTCTGTTAAACCCCAGGATGCTGTTAGATGCTACTGTAACCATGTAATTAGTGCTTATTCTATATGGGATTTGCTTGTCAGATAGGATCTGTCTTAATTACATGCCCATGAAAATGCTTTCTTTGTGTACATTCATGCAAGCAGTTTGTATGCAAAAGAGTTGTGCAATTGTACACCCAGAAAGAGAGAGAGAGAGGGAAAGAAATGCAAACTGATCTGATTAACATCCCTGAGGGCTGCTGGATAATTTCAACAAGATTGCTCTACTAAATCTAGTTTCGGTAAAACTGGTCATTTTATCTTTTCAGATTTGAGAGTTGCGTTTGTTCAGACTTTGTAATCATCCCTTTTGCAAGGGCTACAGCTAAGATTGAGACAAGCTGATAGCAGATGTGATGATTAAAGCATAAGCTTTCCATTTTCGATGTGCAATTTATAGGATGTTCACATTCCTACACTTGTCATGAACACTGTACCATAATGAGATCCACTGATCTCCATCTTGTTTCTGGAGAAATAGGATTCCCCTCCCAATGATCCCATTGCATCCCTACTCTGATGGCATTTTGCAAAATGATAAAAACCGTCATCTTCAAGAGTGAATTACAGAATTAAACTGGAAAGCTAGAGAGAGTCCCTTCTTAAACATTTCCCATGCCCTCTGTCCTTCTGTGGGCTGAGACACCTTTTATATGTCAATTGTCCAATCGGTGACTCCCTCCTATCTCCCAGGGTCCTTTTCAGTGGTGGGATTCAATTTTTTTTTACTACCGGTTCTGAGGGCATGGCTTGGTGGGCGTGGCAGGGGAAGGATACTGTAAAATCCCCATTCCCTCCCCACCTCACTAACCTGCTTTCCCGCTCCATTCTCCTCTTCAGGGCAACAAAAGAAGACCCAGCCAATCAGCTGGGACTCGGGAGGCAGAGAATAGATGGGAGTGGGGCCAGTCAGAGGTGACATTTGCGGGTTCTCCGAACTACTCAAAATTTCAAAAAGAGGGCTGTGAAAATATTTACAGACCCCTCACATCCCGGACATAAAATGTTTCAACTCCTTCCCTCGAAACGACGCTATAGAGCACTGCACACCAGAACAACTAACACAAGGACAGGTTTTTCCCAAAAGCCATCACTCTGCTAAACAAATAATTCCCTCAACACTGTTCAACTATTTACAAAGTCTACACTACTTATCTTCTGATCACTCCTTATCACCCATTCCCTCCCACTTGTGACTGTATGACTGTAAGTTAGTCACTTGTATCCTTATGATTTATATTGACTGTTTCCTAGTATGATTTGATTGCTTATTGTACTCTACGACTATCATTAAGTGTTGTACCTTATGATTCTTGACTCTTGACAAATGAATCTTTTCTTTTATGTACACTGAGAGCATTTGCACCAAGACAAATTCCTTGTGTGTCCAATCACATTTGGCTAATAAAGAAAAAAGGTCAGAACCTGCTGAATACCACCTCTGTCCTTTCCATATACCATTATATCTCACCTCTCTATATCTACAGAGATCTGAATTCATGAGAAGTGTTAGTACTGCTCTACACTACACTGGTAAGATCACAGTTTGGAATACTGTATTTAGTTTTGGTCACCACAATACAAAAATGATGTTCAGACTCTGGAAAAAGGACAGGGAAGAGCAACAAAGTTTATTAAGAGACTGGAAGCTAAAGCATACAATGAACAGTTGCGGGAACCAGGTATGTTGACTGTAATGAAGAGAAGGATTAGGAGTGACAGGATAGCAATCTTCTATTTGAGGTGCTGTTACACAGAAGAGAGAGTAAATCTATTATCCAAAACAACAGAGGGCAAGAATAGAAGTAGTGCATGTAAGCTTACCAAAGAGAGATCCAACCTAGAATTAAGGAGAAATTTTCTGTCAATGAGAACAATTAATCAATGGAACAGCTTGCCTTCAAAAGTTGTGGGCGCTTCATCATTGGAGGCATGTAAGAGATTGGACAGCCATTTGTCCAGAACTGTGTAGGGTCTCCTGCATGAGCAAGGAGCTGGATTAGGGTTGGATTAGACCTCCAAGGTCCCTTCCATTCTGTTTTTCTGTATTCTGTAAAAACACATGCCAAGGAATCTGAATTTGCCCTGTTATAAATGAGATAATGTACCTCCTGAAAAAAATCAGGTTTGTAGCTGGAATGTAATCCTACATTCACATGTAGGCAGGAGTGGGATTCTACCAGTTTGCACCTATTCGCTAGAACCGGTTGTTAACATTCTAAGCAGTTCAGAGAACCGGATGTTAGAAGAAATTACTGGCCTAATCCTGTAAGGAAGGCAGGAAGGAAACATTCTGGTGTTGCTTACAGAAACTGCCTCTCCGTTAACCCTTATTACATTCTTGGCAAGACTAGACTTCCTGTCTCAGGAACTTTTCTGGAGTTTATTTCCCCTCCTTTGCTGGTACTTTGCTTGTGTGGAGTGACCATTCAAAGTTACAATGGCACTGAAAAAAGTGACTTATGACCATTTTTCACACTTATGAATGTTGCAGCATCCCCACAGTCATGAGAGGCCAGGCGAGGAGATGCATGCCTCGATGTGAGTGATATTAAGTTGGCCACACCCAGCCAATAACATGACCATTAAGCCATGTCAACCCAGTCACATGACTACCAAGCCATGACCACCACCAAGCCATGCCCACAGAACCAGTTGTTAAAAAATTTGAATCCCACCCCTGCATGTAAGTCATGATGCCTAAACCTGGGCAATAGCTGAAAATTAATGAACCAGTGATACCCATTTCTAAGGCTTTCAGAGCCGACATGTAACTTAATTACATATCATTTCAGTTATAGGAACATGATGCTAACTTTGAAGATAATATGGAAATATATGCTACAACCAGAGTGATGAAGGTGCTAAACAGTCTCTTTTAAAATAATAATAATGTTCTTTTATCTGTACTTCTTTGTTTTCTTTTTATATTCATAACTTTTATTAAAGTTGTAGGCTTGTTGCAAATAGGAACAAAGCTTGTATAATATGGTTTGAGCTGTCTTGGAAACATGAAAGGAAAAAATGAGGAGAGAGTGGAGTAGAGTGGAGATCAAAGTGGGTGAGCATCTGACATCATCCATTCTCCATCAGTTGGTAAGCAATATGTGGTTGAAGTCACAACTTCCTATTTAATCTCTAGCTAGTAAGAAATAACATGAGTTCTCCCTGGATAATTCTACTTTGTTACAAACCTCCATTTTCCCCCTCGCCCCAACAAACTGAATTACAGCATATTACCGATAAATGAGAACATTTGAAGTTTGTCACTGAACTATGAAGTCCTTGATGCTCTCTGAGCTTGATGGTTTTCTTGCAAACATTTCATTACCCAACTAGGTAACATTATCAGTGGGATTTGCTCTCATTTAATATCCTAGTAGTTTGCCCTGTCAGTGTTGGTTGGAGTTCATTCTTTGATTAGGCTGGTTTTTAACATTAGCATTGTAGTTCTTTGATTGGGCAATGCTTACATCATGATCGTTGGTCTAGTATTAATCTTAGTGTTAGTCTCTACTTATCTCTGATTGCAGATGAGGAGGTGTTTTGACCTTCCTGTTTCTTTTTTGGCTTTTTGATTGTCTCTTTTGAATGACTTGTAGATGTAGTTTATCTCTACATGTCTGGCGATGGTCAATTTGTCTAAGTGCCAGCTTTCCAGGAATTCTCTAGTGTTTTTAGATTTGACTTGATATAGGATGCTCAGTTTCCCAGTGGAAACTATTGTGAAATCTGTCCATGGGTTGTACAATTAAGGAGATTTCATCATGTCTTCTCTCTGCTAGTTGGTGTTCATGGATGCGCTCTGCTGGTCTTCTGCCTGTTTGTCTTACATAGTGGCTCTTAGGGTCATCTGTGGAGAATCTCAGTCATCCAGGTCATGTTTCCCAAAAGTGCTTTTTCAAGAGGCAACTGGACTTCCTTGTTTTTCTTTGAAGACGTTTTGCTTCTTATTCAAGGAGAAGCAAAATGAGAAAGAAAAACAAGAAGGTTCAATTGACTCTTGAAAAAGCACCTTTGGGACAGCTCTTGCTTGTCCTTATACTGTATGTTGTAGTAGATGACTACTACTTTTTCTTCTGCAGCTGCTAGGTGTTTTACCTAGGATGTTTTAAAGGGCTTTAGTATATTCTTTTCTACAGCATATTCTAATGTGTATGGAGTGGTGGAGATGGGATGGAAAGAGGAGCAAAAATAATCTTCCACTATTTTGTGGGCCTCTGCTTTTTTATTACACCATTTTCTCTTGCAAACGAATGGTAAATGCTTCATAAACAATTCCACCCATCTGCAAGTGGACCTTGAAAATGGATTATTTTTGTTTGTTTGTTTTTACCCTTCCAAATATTTCTGCTCTTAATGGAGCCAGCTTTTTTTCCCTCTCTCTCCCTGCTAGGAAGGAATGTGAAGAATTAGGAAAGCTGGAAGTAAGCAAGACTCTGTGTTTTTAAGATGAGGGCTCTCACGAATCCTGGCATCTGGCCTTCTTGGAACAAACATCTAAACATTGCTTGAGGACCTGAAGTCTTTTTTTTTTTTTCAGCCTTGTGGGGTGGTTTGTGCATTATCTGGCACAAAGCAACAGGGAACCACTCTTTGTTTCATATTTAAAGGTCACCATTGTTAATATGTATTAGAAGGGTGGATATTTATTTGAGAATAACTTGTTATTTCTAGAAAAACCACAAAGAGTTTAATGCAACAGAAAAACAGTTAACCTTCACATACTAATGAGGGCCAAATCACATTACCACAATTCTTGATTTTAAAAGGCAATTTACATTTTCCACATGTGTACTTTATGGTACTATGCAAGCAGGATTGTTAAGGTATTGTTTTCAGATCAAGTTTAAATAGAAACAGATTTTGCCTCTGTTCTTGGACTTTGAGAGATGGCTAACAAATGTTTTCCGTATGTTTTTACTTTGTTTTATACATTTAGAAAAACTGTTTTATGTTCATAAACAGTTTTATCTTCAGACAGGCTTGTTAACTTCCACTCCAATATAGCAATATGCAAAAGCATTTATGTTAATACATCTTTGGTGAACAACTAAGAATGATTGCCAATGTATCGACATATTGTCATAGATTCTAAAATTCTGAGTTACCTGAATTATTTTGGTCCAGCTTCAGTTGAGGATGGAGTTTGCATTCTGTGCAGTACCCAGTAAATGATATCTTCTAACACTGTGGGAGATGAACAGGCAGAGCCAAGGGGAGGTGTTAAGCAAGTCATCAACCTGGAGTCATTACATTTCCACAAACAGTTGAAGTCCAAACCCTCTTGAATTCAGTTGACTCTTATCTATTGTCATTGAATGTTAGTTGATTAGATTCTTATATATATGCTTGAGCAATACATCTTCTAGACTGCAACTTAATGTATGGTTCTGATTCTTTATGCTTGACAATCAAATCATTATATCGTTGTATGGTGCCTGACTGCAATTGTTTTCAACTGAAGAGACTTTGGCAAATTTTCTCAAAATCCATGTAATCAAAACTCTGAGCCAGCCATTTGTTATCCAGCCCCTCAGAAATTAGCAGCAATTTTCCTACTGGTTTTGTTGACTAAAGTAGAACATCCTAGGAGAAGATAATGGCATTGTCCAGGTGTAATAGCATATGGAAATTACCTTGGAAGACAGGAGGATGATCCATAAACTAAACAGCTGACAGGTAAAAAAAAATAAGCCACAGAAAGATGGAGGGTATAGGACTTTCATTTCAGAAGGGACTCTTCCTACTTTTTCAGAGAGTAAAAGAATAGAATAGAATAGAATAGAATAGAATAGAATAGAATAGAATAGAATAGAATAGAATAGAATAGAATAGAATTCTTTATTGGCCAAGTGTGATTGGACACACAAGGAATTTGTCTTCGTGTAAATACTCTCAGTATACATAAAGAAAAGGTACATTTGTTAAGGATCAAGGATCATAATGATAGTCATAGGGTACAATCAAATCATACTAGGAAACAGTCAATATAAATCGTAAGGATACAAGCAACAAAGTTACAGTCCTACAATCACAAGTGAGAGGGGATGGATGATAAGGAATGATGAGATGATTAACAGTAATAGTAGTGTACACTTTGTAAATAGTTGAACAGTGTTGAGGGAATTATTTGTTTAGCAGAATGATGACTTTCAGGAAAAAACTGTCCTTGTGTCTAGTTATTCTGGTGTGCAGTGCTCTATAGCATCATTTTGAGGGAAGGAGTTGAAACATTTTATGTCCGGGATGTGAGGGGTGTGTAAATATTTTCACAGCCCTCTACTGACTCGTGCAGTATATAGGTCCTCAATTGAAGGCAGGTGGGTAGTAATTGTTTTTTCTGCAGTCCTAATTATCCTCTGAAGTCTGTGTCTGTCCTGTTGGGTTGCAGAACCAAACCAGACAGTTATAGAGGTGCAGATGACAGACTCAGTAATTCCTCTGTAGAACTAGATCAGCAGCTCCTTGGGCAGTTTGAGCTTTCTGAGTTGGCGCAGAAAGAGTATTCTTTGTTGTGCTTTTTTGATGATGTTTTTGATGTTAGGTGTCCATTTTAGGTCATGTGATACAGTAGAACCTAAAAATTGAAGGTCTCTACTGTTGATACTGTGTTGTCTAGTAGTGTAAGAGGTGGTAAATGGGAGGGTTTCTTCTAAAATCTACCACCATTTCTACAGTTTTGAGTGAGTTCAGTTCCAGATTGTTCCAGTTGCACCACGAGGCAAGTTGTATAATCTCCTGTCTGTATGCAGATTCATCGTTGTCTCGAATGAGACCAATCACTGTTGTGTCATCAGCAAACTTCAGTATTTTAACAGATGGATCATTTGAGATGCTGTCATTGGTATATCAGGAGAAGAGAAGTGGAGATAACACACAGCCTTGGGGGATCCTGTGCTGATTGTACAGGCATCGGATGTGATTCCTCCTAGCTTCACCTGCTGCTTCCTCTCTGTTAGGAAGCTTATGATCCACTTACAAGTGTTTCAGGTACTGCTAGTTGGTTTAATTTACTTAGAAGAGTTTCTGGAATGATGGTACTGAATGCTGAACTGAAGTCTACAAAGAGGACCCTTGCGTAGGTATATGGAGATTCAAGGTGTTGTAGGATGTAATGCAGAGCCATGTTAACAGCATCATCTGTCGATCTATTTGCTCAGTATGCAAACTGCATGGGATCTAACAGCTGATCTGTGATGGTTTTCAGGTGGGACAGCACAAGCCTTTCAAAGATTTTCATAATTACAGATGTTAGAGCAACTGGTCTGTAATCATTCAGTTCCTTGATGGAGGGCTTCTTTGGCACTGGGTTGATGGTAGAACGTTTGAAGCAGGAAGGAACATAGCACATCTCTAGTGATCTATTGAAAATTCAGTGAAGATGGGGGCCAATTGGTCAGCACAGATTTTTAAGCAAGAAGGTGTTACTTTGTCTGGCCCTGGTGCTTTTCCTGGCTTCTGTCTGTGTAATAGATCTTGCACTTCTTTTTCTGTGATCACCAGAGGTTGTGAGCCCAATGGATTGGGGCCAGTTGTAGGAAGTTTGGCTGTTGTTGGTGTGTTTGAGATGTGGGTTTTGGAAATAGGTGGCTGTAGTTTATTTTCAAACCTGCAGTAAAACACATTCAGGTCATCTGCTAATTGTTGGTTTCCTTCTGCCTGGGAAGTAAAACCTACTTCCTGGGAAGTAAAACCTACCTGAAGCCAGTGATGTTTTTAAGAATTTTCCACATGTTTGCTGGTTCATTTGTTGAAAATTGATTCTTTAACTTTTCAGAGTAGCTTCTTTTTGCTGCTCTGATCTTTCTTGTTGATATGTTTCTGGCCTGGTTGCATAGCATTCTGTCACCTTTTCTGTAGGCTTCCTTTTTGGAATGATGTAGCTGCTTAAGTTTAGCTGTGAACCAAGGTTTATTGTTACTATGTATTTTCAGGTTCCTTGTTGGTATACATAAGTCTTCACAGAAGCTGACATATGATGTTACAGTATCTGTGAGCTCATCTAGGTCTGCAGAGGCATCTTCAAAAACATTCCAATCAGTGCAATCAAGGCAGGCCTGGAGTTTCAGCTTTGCCTCATCCGATCAAGTCTTCTACTGATTTAATTGTTGGTTTAATGGTTTTAAGTCTTTGTCTGTAGGCAGGTACAAGGTGAATCATGCAGTGGTCAGAGTATCCCACAGCTGCTGAAAGATTCTGTTAATGTAACCTTACAAGAAAGATAGAGTAAATACTGCTGGTTGTTCTTCTTACCTAGAATATCTCCAAAAGGTGACAACAGGGGAGATGTGAAAAGCTCTAGAAGAGATATTTCATTCCCATAGGAAAATTCATAGGTAAACTTTACAAAGTTCTAATATATAGTTGGAAAAATCTGGGCAGCCATTAGATGGCATCAAAGAAACACAGAAAACTCTAACCTTTTTGTTCTGGATTGGTTCAATTGTATTTAAAATACTTACTCTTCATTGGCCGTGATTCCGGCGGGAAAAGCCTTGCCTTGTCATTGGCTGGGTGAAGCGCAGGAAGCCTTTAAAAGAGAGGCTGCCTGCGCTCGCGTCCGTGTCCGTTCTGAAATAAAAGAAAGAGCTGAGATCACTAAGAGTACGTGCCTCGTTATTGCCGCCGCTAAAACACTGGCGACGAAGGTGGGATCGAGACAGCACTTTTAGCAAGTACGATAGCGGCGGAGATCGAACGGCACCATGTCTGGAAACAACACCCCGCCTGAGAAATTCAACCCGGCAAAGGAGGAATGGCAGACCTACGTGGACCGATTCCTCATGTTCCTGGAGAGCAGCGACCTGAACGGCGTCTCCGATCATCGGAAGAGAGCGGTTTTCCTGACCCATTGCGGCCAAGCTGTATTCCGAATGGCGAAAGCGCTTGCATCTCCGATCGACGTAAAAACCTTAACCTGGCCCGAACTGGAAAAGATCCTACGAGACCACTACGCTCCTACAGTCTCTTGCCTAATTAAGCGCCATGAGTTTTACCTCCGGAATCAGAAGAAGGTGAATCCATAGCCGACTTCGTGGCAATCTTAAGAGACATAGGGGGTGAGTGCGAATTCTCAGATTTCAACGAAGCCCTAAGAGACCGGATCGTTCTAGGGCTGAGAGATCGAATACTACAGAGCAGACTGTTAAATCGCCCGAAGATAACAGTCAAGGAGGCTATAGAAGAAGCCACCGCAGCCGAAGCCACCCAGAAATCAGCAGCGAGAATGAAAAAAATTAACCAAGCTGCAAACCACAATACCAGAGAAACACCAAAACCAGAGGGAGAACGAGAGAAGACCACGACACACCATGAGGATCTGGAGACTGAGACCAGTAGTGAAGAAGACGATGTATGCCACCTGAAGACAGGTAGAGGGAGAAAAGAGCGGGCAAACAGAAAATTTGACTTTGAATGCAACCGCTGCGGGGGAAATCACCCCAGATCTGAGTGTCGTTTCATCGATGCGATCTGCAGAAAATGCGAGAGAAAAGGGCACATTGCGAAGGTATGCAGAGCCAGATCCAATTATAGCCCGAGGCGAAGAGGAAGCCCTCCCCCAAGAGAGAGAGAAAGAACGAAAGAAAAAAAAACAAGTAGCCGTTGGAGCCAAGAAGGAAGACAGGGAAGATACAAAGAATCAACTTACCGCAAAGAAGAAACACACCAAACAGTCATAATTGGACACTCAAATACAAAGAATATAAGAAAAGTCCACATTCAAGTAAAAATTGAAGGACAAGACTGTAAAATGGAAGTGGACTCGGGATCATTTCTCTCAATGGTATCGTGGGACACTATCAAAGACTTAATTCCAGACATACAACAGGAAGAGCTTGAAGTACAAAACTTAACCCTAAAAGACTATCAAGGGAATAAAATCCCTATTGTGGGCGTTGGACATTTTCAGGTAACTTTCAAAAATCGCACCGAAATTTTACCCCTCACAATTGTTGACCGGAACAGACCAAGTCTTTTAGGATTGGAATGGTTCGACCCGCTCGGAATTGGGATGACCGGTATCAACCACGTCGCAGATGCAGACTGGGAAGCAGACCTCATTCAAGAATTCCAGGACATATTCAGCGGCGAACTAGGCAAGTACCAGGGTAACCCAATATCTTTTAACATAGACCCTAAGGTAGCCCCAATTAGACTAAAGGCAATGCGCGTCCCTTTCGCCTTAAAAAACACTTTTGATGCCATCTCATGGTCAACCAACATTTTTGATATCTACATTGGTGTGTGTGTGTGTGTAAAGATATGGGCTAAAGATAAAAACACAATATTTTAAGGAGCACTCTCTGCTGCTATTTGGGCCTTATGCTGAAATGTGCATACTTGGTCACCTTAAAAGCAGATTCAGTCTCCTTCAAGTTGATCACAACTCTTGATATTTTCATGTTTGGGGCCTTTGGGTTTCCTTGGCAATTATACAGACTTAATCTACCATTGTCTTCTTCTCTGAATTTTTTTTATAATCCACAGCCTGTCAAAGTTCAGGCCAAGCACAGCTGTAAATCTCTTCTCTCTAATGTCTCAGCCCTGTTTCCAAGAACTGCATAACTTTTTAAACTTTATTTTGTTCAATTAGTAACTCAATTGTAGTTAATATAGATATCATAGATATCCAGAAAAATCCTATCTGGCTATCCATCCATCCAGAAAAATCCTATCTGGCTATCCATCCATTCAGAAAAATCCTATCTGGCTATCCATCCATCCAGAAAAATCCTATCTGGCTATCCATCCATCATCATCCACCTACCTTTCTATCTCGTGTTAAGATTGGAGATCTATCTGCCTATCTCAGCTTCAAGTTTTAAACCTTAAATCTTTTTGTACCGTCTTTTCAAGTCAATGAAATAACTTGTGGCTGTTCTTTCCTCAGCTTTGACATTGGAAGACACCTGCTAATGTTTATTCAGTAGTTCTGTCTGGTTACTGTCCTGGTTTTCCCTCTTGGTCTCCCATCAAGTAAGTATGACCTTGCTTAGCATTTTTTAAATCAATGCATATTTAATCCTTAGATAAAATCTAAGGATTTTAAATGCTCACTGCTCAGATATCAATGGTAGAAGAAGGTCTCTGTTGTGTATAGAAGATATTGGTCCATTTTCTAACTTCTATGTTAAGAATGGAAAAACCTGGAGAACCATATCTGTTAATTCAGTCAGAGTTGAGCAAGATGAAGAAGGTCCAAATAAGACAGCTTTGGTCAGACTGCCCACATAAATTAGATAGAAAATATAACCAGATGAGCTACTTTTATTTATTATAATGCTATATTAATAGAATCTTGCAAGTCTATATGAAAAAAACTCCCACAATTTCATCAACAACTTGAGAAGCTGAGGAAGTTCCTTATGAGTCTCTTTCTTTGCTCATTGTGCTGCTGTAGGCTATACCAACTTTTATTTTACTGGTCCTTAGGCAGCATTTCTTCACTCCCTCTCTCAAGGTCTTTCTCACATACCATTACATCTTTCTAAATTTAATGCAATAGCCTTGCCATAATGTACTTCATGTCCTCAACATATAATTAACCTCTGTCTTCTTGTCTGTAATGGAGAGAGAATGTTTTTTTTTTAAAAAAAAACTATGCCCTGACTGATTTAAATGCATACCCCAAAAGCCAACATTTGCACCCATTCAAAAATAGTGGACTTTGTGTTTGTACATGAGGAAGTAGCCCATAATTCACAGTCTGAAGCATTTCCTTTCTCCAATAATTTTGTGATGTAGAGTCATAATCTCACTGCAATGCAAAGAGATTACAAAACTATTAATGGAATCTTTGAAATCATTGCATCTGAGGCAAAGCATACCCATCATGAATAAACAAATCTTGTATAGTTTCTTGAATTGTCAATAGAAGGGTCCTCTCAAGCAGAGAGATAGTGGCTAAATACTCAACCTTGATTATGTTCAAAGTCAGGATTACCTTTAAACCTTCTCTGGTAGTTTATCTTTATCAGATAGATTAGAACTTTCTTTTGTAGTGGAGTAAAATCAAACACACTTCAAAATAGCATGAATTTGGCCCATGAGGAATAGAACTAAATATTACCAGTTATATTTTGTATAATAAAGCCAGAATAGGGTTGAGCACTGATCTGAAGTCTTGAAGATCCAAGGTTAGGTTCTAACTAGGCCATTTAGCTTGCTGAATAATTTGGGACCAATCCCTGTCTCTTGCACAGAGTCACACCCACACAAACACACATGGATGCACAACAATGCCAGCATCTCTGCTAAAACAAAAAACAAAAAAACTAGTTCCACTGACTCCAACATTCTTCAACCCTTGGGAGCCAACTCTATTTCTCTGTTTTTCTTTTCCTGAAATTTCCTATAGCTGTTCTTAATAGTGCAATTGAAGATGAAAATTATTAAGCATATGACTGGCATTCATAATCATTCATAATCGTAATAACAAAATTATTAACAAAGAAAAGGCTGTTACTCAATTCCTATTTTGGCTTAATCTCTTCCACCATGCAACTGTGAAAAACAAGATGTAGGGGAAGGACTGAAAGTTAAGAGTCTTAAAAACATTGCTGAGGGATATTCAATTCAATTTTAATTCAGAATAGCATTGAAAAGGACCTTTGAGGCCTTCTAGTCCAACTCCATGATCAAACGGGAGACCTTATATCATTTCCAACAAGTGGCTGTCCAGTCTCTTATTAAAAACCTCCAATGATGAAACATCCACAATCAGGGGTGATATTCAGCAGGTTCTGACCAGTTCTGGAGAATCGGTAGCAGAAATTTTGAGTAGTTTGGAGAACCGGCCAATACCACTTCTGACTGGACATTTTGCAGTAACCTTCCCCTGCCACACCCACCAAGCCATACCCACAGAACCAGTAGTAAAAAAATTTGAATCCCACCACTGCCCACAATGTCTGAAGTTCCCCTGGTTAATTTTCCTCACTGTTAGTAAGTTTCTCCTTAATTCCAGGATTGCTTCTCTCTTTGATTAGTTTCCATCCATTGTTTCCTATTGCCCCTTCTTCTTTTATGTGTCAGCCCCTCAAATATTGGAATACTGCTATCATATCATCCCTAGACTTTTTCTCTAGCCATACCCAAATCCTTCAACTGTTCTTCATATGTTTTAGTCTCCAGGCCTTTAATCATATTACTTGTTCTTCTGTGCACTTTTTCCAAAGTCTCAACCAGAGGTGGTATTCAGCAGGTACTGACCAGTTCTGGAGAACCAATAGCGGAAATTTTGAGTAGTACAGAGAACTGGCAAATACCACCTCTCACTGACCCCATCCCCATCTATTCTCTGCCTCCCGAGTCCCAGCTGATCAGCTGGGTCTTCTTTTGTTGCCCTGCACAGGAGATTGGAGCTGGAAAGCAGGTTAGTGGGGTGGGGAGGGAATGGGAGTTTGCAGTAACCTTCCCCTGGAGTGGGATGGGAATGGAGATTTTACAGTATCCCTCCCCTGCCATGCCTACCAAGCCACGCCCACAGAACCAGTAGTAAAAAAATTTGAATTCCACCACTTGTCTTAACATCTTTTTTGTAATGTGGTGATAAAAACTGGCTGCAGTATGTGGTCTTACTAAGGTTTTAGTCTTTAAGTCTCCAAAACCAGATGAAGTGCTATCTATGGTAACTAGAGAACTTGCTGGTGACCTGTCTGAATGTTTATATATTCACTTTAAGAAATCTGGAGAACAAGGGATTGCCAGAAGCACAAATTTTGAAAAGAGGGAGGGAGGGAAAATCTGAGGAACTACAGAATAATAGGTCCAACATCAAACTGCTAGAGCAAAACATAAAACTAAGAGATGCAAGAAATTTGAATATAGTATTTATTTATTTAGCATATGCCTGTATCACACATGAACTTGCAATATATATTAACATTTCACCTGGATCAAAAAATCACAATAAAATATAAATGTTGAAAAGATTTATATTCAGATACCGATGTCTAAGCCATCTAACCATTGAATATAGCAATTCACATTTCACACACATTTGATATACAATAATCATTGGGATTTTTTCATTAAAACTGCTTAGTTTTTCTCCAATTACTTATCAGAAGTTCCTGGACTCTTGTGTACTTACATATTTAATTGATTTCAGGTCAGAATTCCTGGAGAAAAATCTTACCTTCCAAAATGGCCTAAGTGCTAGAGCCCACTGTAACTACATAGCCAAAAAGACGTCAAGAGTTGTTAACCTAATTTTACATAGCTTTGTCTCTGGTAATATTGCACTAATAACTAGAGCATACAAAACATTTGCTAGACCAGCTCATCAGTCTGGAACCCACATTATGTATCTGATATTAACACAGTTGAGAAAGTCCAAGAAGAGTTCTTCATTCCTCTACTCATTGCAGAATACCTTATGCCACCAGACTCGAAATTCTAGACCTTGAAAACCTAGAACTACGCCGCCTTCGGTCCGATCTAAGTATAGTATATAAAATCATACATTACAATGTCCTACCTGTCAATGAATACTTCAGCTTCAACCATAACAACATAAGAGCAAACAATAGATACAAACTCAAGGTTAACTGCACCAAACTTGATTACAGGAAATACGACTTCAGCAACAGAGTGGTCAATGTCTGGAATACTCTACCTGACTCTGTGGTTTCTTCCCCAAACCCCAAAAACTTTAACCTTAGACTGTCTACTATTGACCTCACCCCTTTCCTAAGAGGTCTGTAGGGGGCATGCATAAGCGCACCAATGTGCCTACATATTTTTATTTTATTTTTCTTATATGTATCCATATATTCATAACTATGTTTTATTTATACCTATTATCTTATAAGCAATTGACAAATAAAATAACAACAACAACAACATGGTTAAAGCAGCATGGCTCTATCAAGTTTTATCAGAATACCCTGATCTGGGTATATACCTTTTAAACTGGGAAGCTGAGCAGTCCAGATGGAAACACCTATTTGATCTTGTCTGATCTTGAAAAAGTTGCTTGGGATCAGATCTATATGAAAAGGGATTATCTTGTCTTTACTGACTATATATAACAGTCAGCCTGGGAAATTCAAGTTGGAGAGTTAAGTGAAAATGCTTTAAAAAAGCAAACAACCTCAGATGTCCTTCAAAAGTTATCACATTTAACCTGAAACTTAGGGTATAGTAATTCTTCCTGTAGTTTCCACAACCTTTTCTAAATTGTCCTTGTATCTTCTTTCTAATGACTAAAGTAGTGCATTGCAGGAGACAAATAGCTTGTCAAAATTCTCTACCAAATTATGTGGCCATGTCCATACACTTCTCCTGGCTAAGGAAAAATTCTACAATACTTTTTCAAGGTCCAGAGATGGTAGTCATCAAAGTTTTCTTCTGAAGGTATCTTCCTTTGAGGTTTAGCTCCAGTGTGTCCAACTCTGCAACAGAAGACAGGATCTTCCCAGGAACATCACACACCCATTGTGAATTTTTCTTCCCAATCTTTTAATATAATTTAAAATAATTCTCTCCAATCTTTTGAAAGAATTCTAAAGCAAATTATATTTTTATTACTGAATCTGAATTTTTCATCTTACCAAACTGACATATTGGAAAGGGGCACACATGAAAGTGTTGTTGAATAATACCGTATCTAAGAATGTATTCTATCTAAGAAAATGAAATTCAATGGTGAGAAAAGAAAGGTTTTTATCCTTAGACAAGAAAAGCCAAATTTAAAATAGGTGGATATAAAATAGGTGGAATCTGGCTCAATAGCAGTAACTGCGAAAGAGATCTTGGAGTCTTAGTGGACAGTCATTTAAATATGAGCCAGCAGTGTGCTGCAGCTGGCAAAAAAGCAATGCAATCCCAGGCTACATTAAAGAGGGATAGAATCAATATCTTATGAAGCATTAGTACTGCTTTACAAAGCCTTTATACAACCACACTTGGAATACTGCATCCAGTTTTGGTCACCACAATATAAAAAAGAGTTGAGTTTCAGTTGAGACTGGAAAGAGTACAGAGAAGAGCAACAAAAATGATGGAGGGACTGGAGTCTTAGACATACAAAGAGTGGTTGCTGGAATTGGGTATGTTTAATCTGGTGAAAAGAAGGACTAGGGGTGACATGATAGCTGCCTTCCAATATTTAATGGACTGCCACAAAGAAGAGGGAGTCAACCTATTTTCCAAAACACCTGAAGTCAGGCCAAGAAGTAAAACAATGGATGGAAACTAGTCAAGGAGAGAAGCAACCCAGAACTAAGGAGAAATTTCCTGACAGTGAGAACAATTGAATCAGTAGCACGACTTGCCTCCAAAAATTGTGGATTCTCCAACACTGGAGGTTTTAAAGAAGAGATTGAACAGCTATTTGTCTGAAATGGTATAAGGTCTTCTGGTTGAGTGGGGGGGTTGGACTAGAAGACTTCCATGGTCCCTTCCAACTCCGTTATTCTATTATGCAATTAAACTGAGCTATTGTTATATAATTTATGCACAGAAATTTTCTAGACCAGCGGTCGCCAACCGGTGGGCCATGAGAAAATTTTGGTGGGCTGCAGAGAAATCTCACGCCCAGAGCCCCCCCCCAAAGTAATTAATCCAGGCTGCACAGAAACACAAGGCTGCTCACATGGCCCATGGGAACCCACCCCATCCACTCACAGCTTACCGGCAAACTTCCCCGCTAAATTGCTGTCCATCAGCTGTTCTGCTCTGCCAGTGATTTAGATTAACTAGGAAGCAGGAAACGGTTGGATTTCTTGCTTTCTAGCTAGTCTTTAGATCTTCGGCTCTGCTTTTAAGCACAGCCAAACCTCCCTTAGGACTGAAGGTTCTATTATTCAGTGCAGAGTCATGGCAAGCAAATTTGAGAGACTGAGCTAGCCGATGGCAGATAGATCACTGAATGATTCTGTGAGCGACTCAATCTGCCTGGCTGCTTTGCCTGATTTTGGGTAAAAGTTGTTCTTTTTTTATAAAAAAAATTCAATATTTATATAAATATTTATAATATTTACATACAAGCCATGCCCAGCCAGTCACATGACCACAAAGCCACACCCACAAATTAGGCCACACCCACAGAATCGATTAGTGGTCCCTGGGATTTAAAATTATGAGTTTGGTGGTCCCTGAGGTCCAAAAGTTTGGCGACCCCTGTTCTAGACTAACAGTTAGCACCTGCTTGTAGTTGAATTTAGGGGAAAGGGGCTGAATTTAGACCATTTGTGACTATGTAGGGATTCTATGTTGATCCCTTTTTCCAGTATGCCCCCAGGTTCTGTCACTCCTTCTCCTACATAGATGACAAAATTGATATTTTTGTATGTGGCACTACATCAGAGCAGAGGTTAATGTGGATGTAACTGAAATGTAGGTATTTCAGGTAAATGCAAAAAAAAAACAACCCACACCCAATTATGGGTCAGTTTAGCCAGGAAACATCCCTGCATAAGTTCAGGAGGATGGAGGTTCCTTTATACTCAGCATGGAGTGCAAAAACATAAGGAAGATAAAAGGAGGATAATGGCCATGTTATTATGCTTTCACTTTTTTTTTTTCCCATCGTGATTGTTTGGTTAAAATGGGATAAACAGGGGGCTGAATCCTTAGCCACTGAATGGGAAAGCCACTCTGAGTCACAAGAACCGAGGGAAGATAATCAAGTGTAGCCATCAAACTCATCTTTTCCTTCTCTAATCCAGGAACAAAAACCAGCAACCACAAACCACATTTCAAATATTCACTCTGCTTATTAAAGGACATGCTCGTAGCAAGTTTCTGCCCTGATGGCATCTGCTAAATTGTGTGAGGTTTGTAATCGCTAAGTGGATTGTGCTTCAAAGAGCAGGATGAAAATGGGCAATATATCAGTGTTACTTGGATTATGTAAAGTGGGGCAGGAAAACAACGAACAAGGAGACCAAAGCAGAGCAGTGCAAATGGAAGCAAAAGAGCCCATCAGTTTTAAACCTTTTTGTGGGTCCTTTTAATCCTGTCTTTTTTTAAGAAGTCATGTTAGGGCATCAGCCAGATCATTCCCACAAAGGGCGCTTGGCCTGGAGAACAAAAAGCAATGACAGGATTTGTGTTGTGTACTGAGAAAGGTGGCAGCAGCATGAGAACAATTACATTGTGGAGTCCGTGACGTGACCTCTGAGCTTGGTAGGGTTGTTGTTGTTTTTTTTTTGCTGATGTTTTCAGTGCTGATGATGTTACCTAGCTTGGTAAGGAAACGGCTGCAAGAAAAAACAAACCAAGCTCAGAGAGCACCATAGACTCCATAGTTCAACCCTGAGCTACAAATATTCTCTTGTGTTTGTCAAATTTATATGCCATCCTTATCACTGTTGAATTCTGGATGGCTTACAAGATGATTGTAAGATAATGATAAAAACAATTAAATTGATTAGTAAGGATTAATTTGAGCCGATGCATGTTACAACATGAGAGGCCTTTCTCTGGAGTAATCCAATACACTACCACAGATACAGATGAGGAGGGGCAGCACCCAGCCAATGCCAATCATATGTAAAAGGCCAATCAGAGAACAATAACTAATCAGTGAATACCAATTACAGATAATCAGTCAAGGAACTTCTTGAGCATTTTGCAACACTCCATTTTTGGGCCAGGCAACATTGGTTTTATTTATTTATTTATTTATTTATTTATTTATTTATTTATTTATTTATTGTACAAGCAATCCATGAGCTAGGTGAAAAGCTTGACTGAGAATTACATAAAATGTCTTTACATACCAGTATGAGAGATACATATATACCATTGTCTTTCTCTCCCTCCTCCAATTTGGTCCTCATTACCCCCAGCTATAAGGAGGGCTGATAGGAGATGGCACTCAATGAATGAAGTATTAATGAGGATTTCCCCAATCTCAATTAAAGCTCTGACAATTTTACTATTATGCTGGCTTTTCTCTGCATTTTACATACTTCAGCCCAAACTTGGTAATGAAAAGCCTGCAAGGAAACAACCAAACTCAGTATCCAGGAATGCACAGATTTGAAGGCCTTTTCAGTTGCTACCGTATGAACAAATGTCTTCTTCTATTCCGATAACTTATGGACATAGGGACCATCAGGACAATTTCAAGCCAAAAGTCAAATTTTGCCTGTTCTAATTAGACATTCAATGTGGAAGATCCAGGACAATGATGATCAACAGTGAAATGGGCAGCATAAACATTAATAAATAAACAGAGGAGCCTTTTCCTGAGTTTCAAGCATAAAAGTTGCAGGAGTGGTAGGGTAAAGCCATCACAAAATGATTGTTCTGCTGCTCTGAACTAGCTGAGAATGAGTTTCTTTGAAAGTTGAATTAGTTGATTGATTGATCACTCACAAAACATATACACTCATTTTGGAATAAATAAAGCCATCTATTTTGATTACTTCCCACAATACCTCATATGGTTGCTAAAGTCCATGAAGATGTATGCATTCAGGACTTCTTTGTATCTCCCATTTATTCTTTGTTCAGGTAGACAATGAATGTTTTGCAGCCCATTTTGATTTTTCTGAGTTCATCCAGAAAGAGTCATTCTGAGAGCTCCCTGCCTTAGTTTAACATATATTTCATTTTGAACAATGAGTAAACAAAACTGTCCATCAAGAATAAACAATATCTCTCCAAGATCAAAACCAAGGAACAAAAGGAGGGAGAGATACAGAAGAAAGTGAACACAAATATCAAATTGAAAGCCTTCATAATGAAGAGATCGTAAAATGAATGCAATTCAGTTTAATAAAACAAATGTCAGCATTTATAATTTCACTGAAGGAAAATAACAAAACATATCCATAAAAATGCTCCTGCATTTCTGTACAAAGCGGATCTTTGCAGCACTTTAAATATGAGAAAGGAATTGTGATGTTTTAAACTGACATGAAATGCCAATATTATTTTTGGATAGAAGAAAATAAACATTGGTCTCTCCAACTGTCCAGGCCAAACTGAGCTTCAGTGGACAATAAGTGCTTCTATGAACAATTATTGATGCTTGCTTCTTGCTTGCTAACTCACTTAGCCTACCTTTCATTCAACCGGTCAAAGCAATATGCATGAGGCACTCTTCTTCTAAGCATGAAGAGGAAATACCCAGCATCTCATAACCAAACTATAGAGCGGAGAGAATTGGGCTTCAGTGATACACCTAGTAACTGGAGAGTTTGGATGAAACCTAAGAACCATCAGCAATTGTTATCAACTTGTTACTGCTAATGTGATGGGGGATATTATCACATATGCAATGAAAGAGTAGCAGCATTTAATTTGAATGATGTTTAAAGTGTGAGGGAAACCAGATTTTTGCCCTGATCATGCACATTACTTTTTGGAGGGCAGCTCATTACAGGACACATTAAAACCAAGTGTGGTTGTCAGTCCAGAAAAAAAAAAGTTCATCTATGTTGTAGAAAAGGCAAATGGTAAAATGTGAACTGAAAGGTCATGATAAGGCATGTGGTTTAGTGTGTGACATTTCTGTAAAAACCTGATAAAGTCAAGATAATGGGTAGATAAGATAAGAGAATCATGTTCACCAGAGATTTTACTGTAATGCATAACATCTTGTAGTGTTCCTCCATTTATTGTGGGTGGAGGGCCTCAAGTAACAGGCAAACAGAGTTCACTTCTCTTACCCTTTTGACTTGTTTGGTTTTAGAATGAATGTGATATAGCTACAAAAACTGCATATCTAATTTTAATCTGTACTGATTAAAGCCTTCAAATTATAGGAAGCAGTAATTCTGCTTAGCTCTACATTGGGCAATCCACTTGGAGGATTTGGTCCAGTTGTGTTCAGGAAAAGGGAAAAACAATGAAGATGGTCATAAAAACAATTAGGAAATATTGAAGGAACTGGCATATGTAGCCTCAAGGAGAGAAGATTGAGGAGGAATCGGATAGCAGATATCTGAAGGGACATAATGCAAGACCTATTCTCTATCTCTCCAGTGTGCAGGACACAAAACGGATTTAAGATTCAGGAAGTCATATTCCAATTATTGTTCAAAAATATCTTCTTAGCAGATAGGTTACCTAGGGAGAAGCTGAGATTCTATTTCCCGGATGTATTCAAGCAACATCTACAACACTGTCAAGGATGGAGTGATTGCAAAAGTTGGCCTTCATGACACCTTCCAACTCATCTATGGTCCGTGACTGGTAACCACCCTAAAGAGTGGAACTGAAATTTTCTCCCCTTTTCTCTATGGAGGAAGCACCTTCCGTTTTCACCTATCTCATCCCTTCTGTTTTGCTCTTGGTATATGACATTGTATGGTGTTGCCAGCAGATCTGAAATAAATCTTCTAGCATTGTTCTTCTGCAAAGCAGAGATGGACTGGAATTTATGGAGCATGCTGTCACAAAAAAAAAAAAGAATAGGAGAGCGGAGTACAGATATCTATGAGAGGAAACAAAACCTTGTAAGAAAAGTTGAATGCTTTAATTATTTCCTCTAAAATCATGCATAATCAGAAAAGTTGAGAAATGCCTTCTAAGTCAAAGTACCTCCCCATCCAGCTTGCAATTCTGTCCATACTGATACATTGGACAGGATAATTTGATACAGCAAGAAGAGAAGAGAAGGATGTCTTTCTGGTTGCAGTTCAAGAATGTAGACTTAGAAACGTGAATGTTAAAGGCAGCTATAAATAGAATTTCTTCTGAAATCTGTAGAGCTTTAGCTTCAATGACAGGTCACAGGTCTTTATTTGGTCACCATTTTCTCCAAACATTGTTGAAATAAGTTCATGCCCTCAAGGAGTTCTTTACAGAAGGACAATGATAGACTGATTTGCTTCAGCATGAAAACTCATTTGCATTCATAGAATTCAAAAAAACTTTCAAACTGTGGATTCCTATAACAAGCTATTATCAAGCAACTGAGCTAACATATGATTATGCCAACTGAATATGAAAGTATAGAACTAAATAAGAAGAATTTTTAATCCTAAAACAAAATCCACACGACCAGCATTAGATTCAACCAAAGAGTAATCCCACTGTCTGCTATCATCACACATCCTGCCCTAGGATGATCAGAATGGCCCATCTGGCCATCTGAATATGGGTGTGAATGGGCTACATTATCCATAACTCCAATATATTTATACAAATTTAACAAATGCCACTCTTTAAAATAATCTGGCCAATCTTAAAGACTGATATTAATCTTACTGTTTATTCCTTAGCGCTCTTTTGAAAGAGGAACTCAGACAAGAATCAGAGTTTCCTCTTCTTGAATGTCTGCCTGTTTTTAAAATTTAGGAGGAACAGTGTGTTTGCAGTCAACATTTTCTTGTAGCAACTAGGTAAGATTTTACATTATAATGTAAACTGGGTTTTACATTATAATGTAAACAGGGTTTGTAGAGGGCTGGGGAGCTATCAAATTTATCTCTATTTTTGTAGTAGTGGAAGTATCATCAATAGTGTTTTAGGACTTGCAGTTCTAGTTCAGAAGTTGGGAACCTGATTGGAAGACAATTTCTACTCTTTCTACTGCTCTTTCTACTAATTTCTACTATTAGTAACCAACAAATCAGAGAAAAATCAGGCTTTCCTCTTGAATGGTCTACGTATTTCTCACTCTCTGCTTACGTGCCACCTTCAATAGTACCAAGTTTCCTGAGAAAAGTAAGGTAAAGGGAAGCAAATATTAACTCCTCTCCTTAAAGAGAAGAAGCAAGCATATGGCAACCTGTATGAAGATAGGGAAAAAATAAATGAATAGGGCCTGTATCTGGATAATAAATGTCCTGCCCTTCTATATCCAGCTCATATAAAAAGACGCAGGGCTGGATGGGACCAATGTTGTCATCCAGACTATTTTGTGGAACCTCCTAAATGACAACAGAAACAGCAAACACTGTTCCAATAATTGTACGTGGGTCTCATGTTTTGTTGGGGAACAGAGCGATATTTGATAGACTGGAATCTGAGGAGATTCAGGCCTAGTATAAGGATTGACATACCGCTCTAACAAAACACAGATTAAGCCCGGGAATTTCTTGCCATCCGGTGCCATGAAGGCCACTCTTTTAAATGGCATTAAATTCTTGAACAATTGCATGATCAACAGTTGCCAGTTTTGGAGTCTGTTTATAATCTTCCAGCTCACATATAATATGGATATGTGGCTTACAAATACAAACTATAAGGTGTTTTGCCTTGAGGAAGCTTGTAGCTGAATCTCACTACAATGAAGAACCTTATGGTGGTATCACCTTGATGAAATATTAAGGCAAGGTTGATCTCCCTGGCTTGGCTGGTCTGTGTGGATGTGCTGTGAATGGGTAGAAGCTCCTGTTATCCTGTAAAACGGCTGTTCTGTTCTTCAGGAAGAGGCACCATCTTGTTTTGCAGCATACTTCAAAGGGACACTTTGATCCAGGTTCCGATACAAATCCACACAACCCTAATCCTAACATAAGTGAAATATGAACGACTGAAAAAACAGTGGAAGAAAACAAGTTCCCTGTTGTCTCTCTTTGAAAGCTTGCATTCAGAATGCTAGGCTAGTTTGGCTCTTGGCTCTTCTACAAATCAGATTAACCCTCTATGCTTAGCAACTGACAACCAACAAAAAGGGAAAGGATATATTGAACCAACAAAAATGGACAGAAAGACACTTCCTACCTCTCCTCTATCCACCCACCCAAAAAACTTCCTTCTGCCAAGTTAGTTTTAAGTTAAACAGACCAAGTTGCACCATGGTGGTTAAATGATGTAACAATCCTGGAGAGAAAAGGAAATGTGTATCTAGGAGTCCAATCAGATTAATCAGATTACCTGACAACTGAGGCTGCTGTAATAGCACTTGGCCTGCAAGTTTCTCTGTCTGTGTCTGGTTTTCCATGTTTAAAAGTGAAGGGAAAGAGCAATGGCTCCTGTTTTAATCATTAAAGAAGGGATTATGTGGGAGAACATGACAGAAATCTATCTAGCATTGTATTATTATTAGATTTGCAGTAAGCAGATAGCTAATACACATTTCTCACTAGTAATTATTAGGTTCTGGCTGAAGTTTGACAGGGCTAGTTTTTAGCACACGAGTGGAAGGAAAAAAGGCTTCGGAAGGAGAGCAGAGATAATATTGTAGTATTTCATTTGATCTGAGGCTAATCAAAACTTAGTTGTTCTTCAGAATCTCAGCCTTCAAAGTTTGTTCAGCAATTTTATCAAATGTTTAAGCAAACAATAGCTATAGCATCTAGGCTTATGTACTGCCCGTAGTGCTTTACAGCACTCTCTGGGCTGTTTACAATGTAACCATTAGTTGCCTATTGCCACAACAATCTGGTTCCTCATTTTACCAACCTCAGAATGGTCAGGATTGAACTCTTGACAGTGGGCAGAGTTAGCCTGCAATACAGCATTTTAACCACTGTGCCACACCAGCTATTTCATGATACCTTAGTGACAACAGATAACTATCAAGATTTAGCTAACCCACACTATTGTGACTATTTTGAAGCAATTCACTTTAAAAGCATTAGTTGCTTATTGCCCCCCAACCATCTGGGTCCTTTATTTACCGACCTCAGAAGGATGGAAGGTTGAGTCAATCAGGATCAATATTATGGTACGGCGTGGTAGGGAAGGGTATTAGTACAGAATAGTTACTAATAATAATAATAATAATAATAATAATAATAATAATAATAATAATAATAATAATAATAATAATAATAATAATAATAATAATAATAATAATAATAATAATATAATACAGTAATAGGATATAATAATAGGATGGGATGGGATAGGATGGGAATGAAATGGAATGGAATGGAATAGAATAAAATAGAATATAGAATAGAATAGAATAGAATAGAATAGAATAGAATAGAATAGAATAGAATAGAATAGAATAGATCCCACTTGATAAAAAGCATCCATGAAAAAGACCTAAAACAAGATGGATTGGCAACATCAGCAAGTATTGTGGATGCAATTGGTGACTATATTGATTGGAAACATGCAAAAGCAGCCTTCATCCTACATAGACAATGGCTAAAATGATGATGATGATTAATATAATATAATATAATATAATATAATATAATATAATATAATATAATATAATATAATATAATATAATATAATATAATATAATATAATATAATATAATATAATATAATATAATATAATATAATATAATATAATATAATATAATATAATATAATATAATAATATCTTGAAATCTCAGAAACATGTGGCTGGAAATAAGAAGCTGTACTAGATATACCCTTCATTAGTTTTGAAAGTTCTTTTGACATTCCTTCTTATTACTCTAAGCCTGGAAGGGCATCAGTAATTGCTTTTAGGGAGGGGAGGGGAAACTACATTTTTTAACACACTCATCTGCCTACCTGTATGTGTAACCTTGCTTAAGGAGCAAATCCTCTACACTTGAAAACTACATGAAACGATGGATAGTGAGATTAGTTTATTTCCAAGCAGTGTCAGTTTCATTCCATTCCTATCTCCGCCTATAGTGCATTTTTTGAAAAAATATAAATAAGAACACTAATAGTTCCTTTCCATCCTGCAAACAGAATGTTGTATCCAGATCTGGGCACTGAATTTTAGGAAGAACATTGAGAAACCAGAATGTGTCCCAAGGAAAACAGCTAAATTATTCAGGGGCAGGAAGGAAAATCTATGAGAAAGAATTGAAAGCATTGGGCATATTTTGCCTGGAGAACAAGACTGTAGAGAGACATAATACCTATCTTTGGGTTTTCCCCCATGTCCCCAGGCAATGTCCTTTCCTCCCATATTGAAGAAGAGAAAACATTTTTTTGTCATTACATGAGGATGTGACTGTGGTTATTGGAGTCTACTTTGAAGAAGTGTGGAGGTAATAGAAGATGAACACAAGGGATTGGGAGCTGTAATGGTTAAAATACTCATCTCCCTAGTTTATTCTCTTCTTAGCAACACTGTACATCTGCTTGAGGGGAAAGACCCCTTATTCCTCAGCAGTATCCACAGGAACCCACTATTTTCAACTTATCCATTTGGGTGAGCATGTGACATCATGAGGCTTATAGAAAAGAGGTGGGCATGATGATATGGACCTGATCTCATCGGCCTTCCATGCAGATCCCACAACTGCTGCTTTTTACCTTTTCTGGCAGGTCTTCAACCTGGAGGCTTTATGATGAGGATATGTCCTCAACAAAGAGTTGGCAAACCAGCTTGGCAGTAGGGAACGAGGATGTATGGATGAAGCCTTTGAGGTTCTAAAATGTCCATAGTTGTTTCAAAATAACAAAGTTGGAAGGGAACTTGGGGGTCTTCTAGTCCAATTCCCTGCTGCAGTAGGAGATCCTATACCATTCCAAACAAGTTCCTGTCCAGGCTTTTCTTAAAAGCTTCCAGTGATGGAGCACTCACAACTTCTTGAGCCATAGTGGTTAGAGTGCAGTACTGCAGGCTACTTCTGCTGACTGCTGGCTGCCTGAAATTTGGCAGTTTGAATCTCACCAGGTTCAAGATTGACTCAGCCTTTCATCCTTCCGAGGTAGGTAAAATGTGGACCCAAATTGTTGGGGCAATACGCTGACTGTGTAAAACTGCTTAGAGAGGATTGTAAAGCACTGTAAAGAAGTATATAAGTCTAAGTGCTATTGCTGTTCTGAAGGCAAGCCATTCCACTGGTTAATTGTTCTCACTGTCGGGTTCTAGGTTGCTCCTTCGGTTCTAGATTGCTCCTCTCCTTGATTAGTCTCCATCCATTGTTTCTTGTCTGGTCTTCTGGAGGATATGATAAAAAAATTGAATTAGAAGAAAGTAGGGGTTTTCTGGGCATCAGTAAAATATGTCTTGAAGGTGGAGGTGTTCAAGGATGCTGCAGTAGTTGATTTCTGCATTGGACAGTAAGTTGGAATAGATAACTTCCTTATTTGTAGTGCCTACATTCTACAAATTCAATTATGTATATTTTCTCCTCTAAAGCATGCCTTTTATATATGCATCTAGAATAATCTGATAAATGAAAAAATAAAAAAACAGATAATTGCATAGATATTCAGATAAAATACATAGCAACAGTAATCAATGGATAAATAAGGAATCAAGTTCTCCTCTCCCAAGAATTATGTTCTATCTACATTGTATTAAAGGTAATCTCCTTATTCCCCCAAGATTTCATTATACAGTGAAATCAACAATAATAATATGTAAAATACAGAATCTTTTCAATTCCCAAAATATTTGATTTTGTATTGCACATCATTGTATCTTGTTTTTGTTTTTTGTTTTTAAAAAGCTAAAAACAAGTAATAACATCCCTTTCTTTATAGTTGCATACCACTAAACCTAGGATATTCTTGTATAGAAATATGGTCAAATCACTAGCAATTTTTACATTCCATCTCTGGACAATTTCAATTTAATAATTGCTCTCTTGAGCAAAAGTTATCCATATTACTAAATCAGGCACAGATCCAAGAAAGCATATTGGATTAAATGCTTGATTCTTTGCAGACGCCAAAGGAACAAGTGGTAGTAACTTGAGAGATTTCAGGCTTGAAGAAATTCCAGGGACTTTAGGGAATAAAATTCATCAGGACAATTTACATGGCCAATTCTGGAGAATAGATCTTACTACTCCAGAAAACTTCCAAAATTGCAATCTAGTTCTACAAATGATAGAAAATGCTTGCATGGGAGACCTTTACTGCCCCTGATACTGTTTAAAAATTAGGGACAATGTCAATTATGCTTAGTAATACAATTGATCTTCAAATACTTTTGTAAATATTTTTTATTCTTCTCTCTGTTTAGATGGCAATTTAGAGAACATCTATCCTTGCTTGCAGAATGGGGAGGGGAGAGCAGGTTAGAAGGTTAATTATATTTCTTCTCACTGTGTCCCCTGTGAATGCATTTTTCTTTCTCCATTTTTTTTAAAAAAACATTAATTTAATGGCCCAGCCAGTGAGAGCAGGGGTGGGATTCTACCAGTTTGTACCTATTTGCTAGAACCGGTTGTTAACATTCTAAGCAGTTTGGAGAACTGGTTGTTAGAAGAAATTGCTGGCCTAATCCTGTAAGGAAGGCAGGAAGGAAACATTCTGATGTTGCTTACAGAAACTGTCTCTCTGTTAACCCTTATTACATTCTTGGCAGGACTAGACTTCCTGTCTCAGGAACTTCTCCGGAGTTTTTTCACCCTCCTTTGCTGGTACTTTGCTTGTGTGGAGTGACCATTCAAGGTTACAATGGCACTGAAAAAAGTGACTTATGACCATTTTTCACACTTACGACTGTTGCAGCATCCCCACAGTCTTGAGAGGCCAGGCAAGGAGATGCATGTCTCGATGTGAGTGATATTGAGTTGGCCACACCCAGTCAATAACATGACCACCAAGCCATGTCCACCCAGTCAGATGACCACCAAGCCACGCCCACCAACTAAGCCATGCCCACAGAACCAGTTGTTAAAAAAATTGAATCCCACCCCTGATTGAGAGTGTTTAATAGGACAACCAAAATACTGACCTGGCTTTTGTTCAGATGTTTATGTGGAACAGTGCAACTTCTGTTTGTTCAAGGATAACACCAGGCTTCTCTAAAAGAGATCCAGAGCTACATTGGTGAAGTAAACTTCTGCAAGGCTCAAGGAACATAGGTTATGCATGCCCCCTGTACTCCCCCACAAAAATTCCATTCAAAAGATGCAAAAAGGGGTAAAAAATGTTTAGCCCTGTCCAATGGGAGGTACCTGAAAGCAGCATCAGGCTGTCTCCTAGTTATATCTTGATACTGTTTTAATTGTTATACCCCTACTATCGGAAGGAAATTATTCCCCCTATTAAACTTACTTAGCAAATTAATTTAGGTGCCCATCTCACACATGTGACTCTGAATAGTGTACAAAATTCAAAAAGAGAAAAAGCAGTGCAATAAAATGACCAAAACAGAGCAATTAAACATCACAACAAAAAGTAAGGAAAATAATTAAAAACAATTTTTAAAAAATATTTTAAAAATGGGGAGAATACTTACTCCAGCCCCATTCCACTCCATCTGTGAGAGGAGATATTTTTTGTCTCACTGTTGCCTTGGCTGTGCCTCTTCCTTCTGTTTCCCAAGGTTATTCTCACAGCCCATTATAGTGGGAGAACACACTCAGTTTCCCTAAAAGAAAAAGAAAGAAGAAAATATAAATAAACTTCCTGTCATTGAAGTATTTTTACATAAGGCTTTCTGAACATGAAATGCTGTCTGACTAAATTTATTTATGCCATGTTATTGCATCTCTGCCTTTTGGCTGAGATCAAATGTGTAGTTTTAAAGTCAACTTTTGAATCTAAATGCTTTCAGAGCAAAGGTTTCAAAGACATGTCAATTGCATGTATGTACAAAAAAGATCATGTAAAACAGGAAATGAATGTTGTTTAGAGCCCCAATTTTAGGGGAAGATATTAAGTAAGCAGGCTCTTCTTTATCTATTTACTTAACTAATGAAGTTTAAGTTGCCCCAACATATGGAAAAAATAAAAATAGATATCAATTTTGAAGACCTGAAGCCTCTAATATTAATCGTTTGTACTTTATCATATCCATAACATTTATACCTTCATAATAAGCTTCATTCTGCATTAGTCAGTTTGCTTTCTATTAATTTGATATGAACCATTTGCTGCTATATTAGAAAAGTCACTAACACTATTAATTTCCTAGATAAATTACTTCTTGTATCTTGAAACTTTAAATGAAATGAAATTCACTAATCCTAATTGGTTCGCCTTCCACCGGAATTATTTCCCATTAGTACAGCATGTTTTCTCGTTTCATACTTGAATAGGAGAGACTTCTGCTTTGAGCTTTGGGGTAACATCCATGGCTTTATTAATTATCAGGTATTCATTTAAAGGGGTTAATTAAGCAATAACTTTCCATGGACTGCAGTGTAGAAAGGCAGGCGATTGTAGCCTAGCGTCCATCATTTTGCTCCATTGTGGAAGAAATAAATATTTTCACAGTATTTAACCAATTAAGAGGGAGTTCTCAAACTCTTCTATAAGAAATTTGGCAGTGGGATCCTTTGAGCTTGCTCGCTTCCATCTGCCACTTCACACAATCGATTCATATGTTAATGAGCTAATCAAGAGGGAGGTTTTTTCATCCACATAATGGGGCAACTTTCTTTTATTGAAAAAAGCTAACATTTGACAATTACTAATATTATGGGATAATTTGTTGAGAATGGGAGGATAAACCCTCTGTTTTACCTACTGAATGATTTTCTGGACTGCCAATGTAAGTAGATATTCAATGAGCATTCAGTGTCAGGCCTTGAGGAACTCATAAGTTTTTAGAGTAACATGTTTAGTAAGTACAGATAAATGAGCAAACCCCAAACCCCTCACCCCTTTCCTAAGAGGTCTGTAGGGGGGCGTGCATAAGTGCACCAACGTGTTTACACTCCCTGTCCTATTGTTTCTTTTATTTTTTTTATTATCTTACATGTATCCATGTATTCATAACTGTTTTTACGTATACCTATTATCTTGTAAGCAATTGACAAAATTAAATAAATAAATTAACAGAGTGATAGAATCAAGATCGTATGAAGGGTTAATACCACTTTATAATGCCTTTGTAAGACTACAGTTGGAATAGTCCACCCAGTTTTGGTCACCATGATGTAAAAAAGATGTTGAGATTCTAGAAAGAGTGCAGAGAAGAGCAACAAAGATGATTAGGGGACTGAAGGCTAAATCATATGAAGAATGGTTGCAGGAATTAGTACAGTATGTCTAGTTTAATGAAAAGAAGGATAGGGATGTTCCAATATCTCAGGGGCTGCCACAAAGAAGTGGGGGTCAACCTACTCTCCAAAGCAACCTGAAGGCAGGACAAGAAGCAATTAAAGATCTAATTAATACTAGAACTAAGGAGAAATTTCCCAACAGTTAGAACAATTGATCAGTGGAAAGACTTGCCTCCAGAAGTTGTGGGTGTTCTAACACTGGAAGTTTTTTAAGAAGAGACGGGAAAGCCATTTGTCTGAAATGATATAGGGTTCCCTGCCTGAGTAGGGGGTTGAACTAGAAGACCTCTAATATCCCTTCCAAGTCTATTATTTTGTATTCTGTAAAAAAAAAAACCAACAGAAGAGCAGAGAAAGTGGTTTGATGGATTTGATCAATGATCTTTCTATATCCGTCCTATGGATTGAATCCTTCTCTAAAAATAGAGCAAACTTTCAGGAGTTTGATGATCAGGTTGGTTACAGAGACCAAGAATCTGATAGTTTAACTCAGATATATAGCAAGACCTATGTCCACATGTATAGAAAGTTCTAGATCTAGACCCAGAAGGGAGATTTTTCTCAGGAATAAGGAGAAGCACTTACTGCTGGAGGTAGTTGATGTGGTAAAAAGATTTGATCTCCATGTTATCTGTTTTCTTGATTCTACCAGTAGTGTTTTTATAAGTTTTAACATTTTATTTTTATATTTTATATTTATCTTTTTGGCCTTTGTAAGCCATTCAGAATCACCTTATTGTGGAGATGGGCAGCATATACATTGAATGAATGAATGAATGAATGAATGAATGAATGAATGAATGAATGAATGAATGAATGAATGAAAGAATGAATGACTCAGGATCCAGTCTTGTTTCCAAATTCCCCTTTTGACCAATGAGTTCCAAAGAAGCAGTAAGCAAAAGAAGAGAAGCATTGGGAAAAGTACTTTTCTGGGGAGGGGGTAGTGGAAAATCTTTATTGATGGTCTTCTTTCATTAGCAATGTATCAACTTTCTCCACTTGTTTTTGCCTGGTTGAATAATTACAGCAATGACTTAACCTGTTAGGTATCCTGTTCCAAACAATGATCGGTCAACTATGACTAAATGGTGCCATGAATGGGAAAAGAATAGTGTTTTGTGTTTATTTTTTAAAGAAATCAATCTGATATGCACTTCTTGGGTGTATATGCAGATTGCTGTTGTTTAGATTGTGGAATCCCATTTTGGTTCTCAATTACTCTCTGAAGTTACTATGAATTGTTTATCGTTCTGCTCCAGATCATACAACTATACAGTCTAGGAAGAAAACTACTTAATTTCTCCAACCTCCTTACCTGAAACAGCTTCTAGTTTTGATAGAAATTTTATAGGGGAGATTAGTAGCTGCTAAACAGAATCCTGTCCTGCGTTAACATTTTGTGACTCTCCACTAAAACCCATGAAATTAGCCAGAGGTTTTCATCCATCTGGTGTTCTATTTTGTAGTTTCCTTGAAAATGAGTTCTTCATAAAATTTGCTTTTGCAATGAGAAGGATGCATTTAAACATTTCTAGAAGAAACCTGCATCACTTCACTTGTGTTTCTTGGGATAAGAAGTTAAGGACAGGGGATCATATTTAGGGAAAAACAGTGGTTAAGAGTTACTCCAGCTCTCCATTGGATCTAAAACCCTTTTCATCTCCCATGTTACTGTAATTAGAGACCCCAGGAAGTATAAGTTCTTGGAACAAGCAAGCCAGCAAGACACATTGGAGAGTATTTTGGCTGCAATCTGACAGTTCAAATATGGCCTAGAGATAAAGCAAACTGCCAAATGAGCATTTGCACTAATTGCAACTGGCTGAGTGAATCTTCATTTAGAAACCCTGTCTGTAAATGCGAAAAGAGTGAAAAGATCACTTCCCCAGCAGGAGAAACCACATCTAAACTTAGTTAGGTGTGGAAAAGTCCTTGAGCTGTGGAAATGGCCTTTATGTGTGAAAAGAAGAAACTGAGTCATCCCTCAGAAGGCAGTGTCAGAAAAAAAAAGCAGAAGACAAGAAGCTAAAAAACCCTCCACAGAATAAGAATCAAATTGCAACACCATTTCAAGACAGCTGGCTGGCATGAATTTGCTATTATTTCCCCCACTTTATTTTGGTGGCACATAGTTTGAATTATGTAATAATGTAATATGTAATAATGAAACTTAAAATTCCATCTACTGCCAAACATGATGCCAACAAATATGTGAAATTTATCTGTACAGCCCTATGCAAATATATACCCCCTTGCTGGATTCTCCAGAGTCAATATCTGATACTGTTTGAGGGCGAAAAAAAACATGCATTTTGGGGAGAATATGCACAAGCTATCATTTCAAACCGATGCTGTATTTGTTGCTTTGATATTCAAGCTTAATCTGAATGATTAAATTAATGATTGGGAGGAGTCATTGAGAAGCAGTCAGTCAATCAATCAATCAATCAATCAATCCTTCATTATGGTCGATGATCTTAATTCCATTAAATATATATATATATATATATATATATATATATATATATATATATATATATATATATATATATATATATATATATAACATGCAAAATAAAAGGACAAAATTCAACATCAATACCTAAAGAGTCAACTATGAGTGAACAGAGTGAGTTTTAGAAACAGAACAAAATTTGGACACATTAAAAAAAACAGTAGATAGTACATTCATCACTAAACGTATATCTCTGGGGTGTGAAGCTCCTAAGAAACATTATTTGCCAAAGAAATGTCTGGTAGGGAAAGAGCAGGGGTGGGATTTTACCGGTTCATACTGGTTTGGGAGAACTGGATGTTAAACTTACATCTGGTTCACTGAACCGGTATTTCAACTGACTGGCTGGCCCCACCCATTGCTCCCAGCCCCTCCCAAGAGTCTCCACATGGCCTATTTTCAATGGAAGTGAGTGCAGGGTCCATGCAGAGACTCTGGGAGAGGGAAAATGGGCCTTCCAGAAGTCCAGAAACAGCTTCTGTTTCTGGCTTCTGGAGGGCCTCCAGAGCCAGGGGAGGCCATTTTTGTCCTCCCAGAGGCCCAGGGGAGGCCTCCAGACTCTTGGGAGGGAGAAAACAGCTTCCTTTGACTCTGGAGGCCCATCTGAAGCCGGAAACAGGAAGTTCCTGTAGGCCACACCCATTATGGCCATCGCCACCCAGCAACTGGGCAGTGAACCACTTGCTATGATTTTTGAATCCCACCCCTGGGATAGAGCAATATTTCTCAATCTTGGCAGCTTGAGGATGTATGGATTCAATTCCCATACTGGCTGGGGAATTCTGGGAGTTGTAACCCACTCATCTTCAAGGTGCCATGGTTGAGAATTAGTAGATCTGCTCAATGTATTAATGATACAAATATAGAGTAGATCAGGAATATGGGGTGAATGTGTTTTGATTCACACAGTTGATTGAAATGATTAATATTCAAAAATAATGATCATTTAGAACAATCAGTTCAAGCAAGTGTTTCAGTCCAAAACTTCTAATCCAGAAAACTGAATTTTTCCCATCAGCTCCAAAGAAATGGCTTTTCTGGATATTCCAAATAGTTCTAAATCATTCTACAAAATAAAATGCATCCCATTTGAATTGACTATGCCATTTAGATTTTTAATCTAGGTCTCAATGTTGGTTTGGAGACTGCATCAGATCACTTTTGAACTTCAAATAAAAGCTTTACCAAACTCTCCTGGATCAACCTAATGGTCTGATCTAGTAGCATGGAGAAAGGATCATAATTCCATAATTGCCTGCAGGCAAGTTTAGACAGAAAAAACTAAAGTTCTGCAAAGATGGCATTGTTAGTTTTACTTCTTTCCTTTGCACTCCAAGAGGAGTAGGTTGTTGACAGACAATAGATAGCTGGAAATAAGGAGATCACTAGCCCTGAATCATTATTCCAAACTGGCTGCATAGCTTAGAGAACAGCATTTACAAATTCTTAAAAACTAGCCATTGGTCTAAGACAGAGGTCTCCAAACTTGGCAACTTTAAGATTTGTGGACTTCAACTCCCAGAATTCTCCAGCAAGCATAGCTGGTCTAAGACTTTAATGCAAGACTCATCTGAATACCAAAATATCTAGGGAATTATAGAAGAAGCTAGTCCCTTTTTTGCTAGAATATAATTGAAGGGGTAGAATTATATGATCCAGGATGGCTGTAACCAGAAGAAGTGTCTCTTTGCAGGATTCATATATTGATATATCTGAAAGTACATCCATCTTGCCTCTGCACTTGATTTCTATTAGTGTCCACTAAAGTTAACTTAGAGGTGCTTCCATTGAAATCTAAATGAGGAAAAAAAGAAACAACCAACCAGAACAAAAAAGCATTGAAAAAATGGTCCATAAATGATGGATGAAAGACCTAGCTCAACTGGGTTTGAGAAGGGAGGGAAGAGATAAATGGACTTTAAACCTCTGTCCATGTTTGTGCTCATCATTCATACATACATAACTGCCCTTTGGCAGGAAAGTCCTAATTTCCTAATACTTTTGGCAGGAAATAGCATTCCCCTTTGGATGCCTTCCACAACAAACAAATACCAGGCATAAACTGGGACGATAGTAGGAAGCAGAAAAGGTAGGAAGCAGAAAAAGTAGGAAGCAGAAAAGGTTAATGTAAACTCGAGCCCTTTCACCAAGGGTCCCAGAAAGTGATTCTATGCAAGATAGATAGGTAAGAAAAGTTCACAGTTCATATACTCACTTACGGTTGGCATTACAACTAGTTCAATCTTTAAATTAGATGAACTACTTAAAGGAAGACTATTTATTTTATTTATTTATTTATTTATTTGATTTGTCAATCGCTTATAAGATAATAGGTTATCTAATAATAGGTTAATGCAATGATAATAGGTTAATGCAATCAAGTTTGGTGTGATATACATAGTTATGAATACATGAAATGGGTACATATAAGAAAAGTAAAAGAAACAATAGGACAGGGATGGTAGGCACGTTGGTGCGCTTCTGCACACCCCCTACAGACCTCTTAGGAAAGGGATGAGGTCAATAGTAGACAGTCTAAGGTTTTGGGGGTTTGGGGAAGAAACCACAGAGTCCGGACATTGACCACTCTGCTGTTGAAGTCGTATTTCCTGCAATCAAGTTTGGTGTGATTAACCTTGCGTTTGTATCTATTATGTAAGTACACCAGATCTTCATAAGAACCAAGATCTACAACAGCCAACCTATTGCTCCTGAATGCTTCACTTATAGGAGAAGAGGGGGGAAAATCCTAAATAATCAACTAATTCTAAAGATTCAATTCCCCAGCAATCTAGTCTTTAATGCTGGAGCTTGATAACTTCTAACTATGAAAAGCCTAAAATGAAGTTGTCTAAACCCCCCCAACACCTTTTTTTAAAAAGTCATTAAAACTTATCATCCCTATTAATATTTGAGGCACAAGCTACACAGTTAACTGTCAAATCACTGAAATCTCTGTCAGATCTCTCAGAGACGTTTAGTTTGAGGCCACCCAAGTAGTTTCAAAGCTGAAAATGGTTTAGAGGCTGCTTCTTCAACATCTAAGCCAAACATTTTATTTGTACAAATCTGGAAAAGGTGGTGTTTAATATGCACCTGCATTACTAGAGTTCTCTGAGAACATCAAAGGTAAAAGTTATAAAATTGCCCCAAGTATTTCAAATCACACGTCTACACCAATCACTTTTCCTTAGTCAAGTATACTTGAATAGACTTGCCTAGATGAATTACAAACATTTATTATGTTTATGACACTAAATATAAAATAATATATTAAAAAGAAATACAAAAGTTAGTTTATTTGTTAGACATTCAAATAAGCATTACAATGGATAAACCTAATATAACACTATTAAAGTAAATTCCCATGAACTTCTATGGGAAAAATCTCCAATAGACATGAGTGCATTAAATATTGGCTTCTAATTTTTCTGTTTCTAAATTCAGTTTGCGCCATTCCAATATCAATTCATGATTTCTTTAAAAAAGAAAATAATAATTAAAAATTGTAGCCTTCTTTTATATTTTTCTCCAAATGCATGCATTTTTGTTTCCAATTTTTCCCATCACTCATATTGTAGATTTTCCCAAATAAAATAAAAATACGCAATTTGTGGGGAGTGTTTCCTTAATAGAGATCATTTGTTTTAAATAAGTGATGTGTATTGCAAAATAAACATTCTGCATTGTTTTACTTTGAGGATTGTCCAGGATTCCATTAGCAAAAAAGGACTGCACTGTAAGAATATAAACCCTTTTCTGATTCAACTGCTGAAAGCATATAGCAGGCTCAGAAGCCTCCACTGGCTATAATAGAATGGTTGGTTGACCCTTTGAGGCGAAGTCAAGTGTTTCAATATGGCAATCACCACTTCCATGCCACAAAGAACCTTCCTGAGTGAAGTTATATTTGTCTTACTTCCCCATCGCTATGGCTTCTTATTGGATGCAAGAAACTAGGAAGCAACGTGGTTCAAATGGCTACAGATTTAATGCATGCTAACACTGTCTGCAAGAATCTGGACGACTAGTGATCAAAGCAAATTGGTGGTAGATAAGAGTCAATGGAATTCAAGGTGGGCTTTGGTGGGTGCAAATAGAATCGAGACAGATGATGCATTTGATCCCTCCCTCCTTCAGGCTCAGCCAGGTGATGTCCAATAGCTTCTCTCTAACCATTTCATGAAAAGTAGTGATGAACATAACCTCAGGGTCCTCATCTTCGTATCCAACAAAAGTTATTCCCATTAAGTAGCAGTATAATTCATTTCTCTCTTTGCAACATTTTTTTCTGGACAGGTAGATAATTAATGGATTTATTTAGGCAGAAGTGTTGCTAAACTTTAGCAATTCCCTACAGAAGTTGTAAATTGATCAGGGGTAAAGGCACTCTTGGACCTAATTCACTGTGGTACAATGCTGATGTTTTGATCAGGTTGTGTCACATACAAAAGTGATCCATTGCAGTGGTAATTATTTGTAGATTTAAAACAACTTTTAGCAGTATTTGCACCTTTTAGAAGCACAAGTTTATAAAGCATTATCTCTTGCAGTCAATGGAAGCTTCTTTTCATCAAACCTTTGGTCATTCCTCTATCCCTAAGAAAAAGGAAACCCTGAACAAGTCACAATGTAATCTGGCATTATTGTGACATGATTAGCAGTGTATATGTGCTAATCTTTTGTAACACATTGCACGCAATCCTATGACACCCTAAAGTCATACAAGTGTATTATTTCATTGACTGTTGCAGATCCTGAAAGCTTTTTGGGATAATAAATTGGATGGGTTTTTATGACCCAAGATTTATTTATTAATACTGTTTTCCTTACAGATGGGTACCTTTTTTTTATCCCATTGTGTGTTGTCTAATTCTTTGAGACTGTCTGGACAAGTCCCTGCAGTTTTCTTGGCAAGGTTTTTCAGAAGTGGTTTTCCATTACCCCATTCCTAGGGCTGGGAGAAAGTGACTGGCCAAGGTCACCCAGCCAGTTTTATAACAGGACTAGATCTCAAGGCCTCATGGGTTCTAGTCTGGTGCCTTAACTCCTACACCAATCTGGCTATCAGGCATCATTTATCAATACGCTAAAGTTATATGAAAGCTTGCTGTTGGACTTCACCTTAAGTGTGAACCAAAGGTTCAACATGAATTTAAGTAAAAGAGATGAAATGAAATTCATTTGTCCCACAATTTAATTTGCTAATAGTTCTAAATGATGGCTTTCCAAATTGAACAGCATAAGCCCTGAAATGAGGTGTTTTGTAGATTTAATACTACATGAGTTTTTTCTAATTTTAATAATATATTTTGCCAATATTTTGCAGATTTTCTTATTCTTATATAGAAAGAAAGAGCGTCGAACCTGTCTCTTTATCTTTTTAACCAGTAAGATTATTGCCTCTCTATTTTCTGTGCTTGGTTACATTTTTAAAGCAAATGTCATATTTGATATGCCTTTGATATTTTGACATTTCTTTGTCATCAGCTGGGAGCCATATAGGGCCATCTGAGAATAACATCAGTAAGTATGTGCCTAATATACAGGATAAATTCTATGCTGCATTTTCATTCATTGATTTTGAGTCAGAGTTTTCATAGAGTGACCTTCTTGTAGCAAACGTCCAGGTTGAGCAAGAAAGTGGGGTCAAACATATCATCAGTTTGAAGTCTCTATAACCCCATACGAAACCTAACTCAAACCCTCCTGTAAAGTCTGTTGACTCTTATCTGGCACCAATTCGCCATGACCAATTTTAGAGGGGAGGGTTGGGGAGGGGAGGAGAAGGGAAGGATTTGATAGGAATTTTGCTATTTGATGCCTGTTCACTAGAAAGTAGTGAAGGAACAAAATTAGGGGCTTTATAAAAAGGAAATCCATTTGTTCATTTATGAAACAGTCCATAAGAAAGATATGCAGATGTTAAATCATGATTGTGTGGTTTGGAAAGAGGCCATTGGGATACCAGAATTCCCTAAGGGGCACCTAGTCTTGGCAGCAGCACCATACATGCCTACATTTGGGTGGTAGCATTGCAACATGCAATTGATGGCAAAGTTATGTGCATTTTAGTGCCATGAAATTTTCCTCGATTCATGCATATGTCCTTTATAAAAATGAAGGCGATTGAAAAAATAATAAAAAGTTAAAATAAGATAAATAATAAAATAAAATAAATCATAATAAAATAAAATAAAATGTACCATTGGAAGATCTGAAAGACCAGGGTTGGGTTAGAGACAGATGGACATGGACAAAATCTATGTGGTCACTAAAAGTTGACACTGACTTGATAGCACATAATCAATTGATGAAAAATAATATAAATGATCCCTAACAGTTTAAAAATATATTAAAAAAGGAAACATGAATCATGACAAAAAGATGAAACACTGCTAGCTGATACTGGAATAAGAAATATTTACAGCAGTGGTGGGATTCAAATAATTTAACAACCAGTTCTCTGCCCTAATGATTTTTTCCAACAACCAGTTCACCAAACTGCTCAGAAAGTTAACAACCGGTTCTCCCGAACTGGTGCAAACTGGCTGAATCCCACCACTGATTTACAGTATTTATGTATGTTTTTCTTATCCTTATTGTAATACATTTTAGAAGGCCCTCTAAGATATCCAGATAAGTCACGGCATCCTCTTATAATTCCCATGTGGCTTATAAGAGTAATTTCAAATTAAAGTTCAAATAAGAAGCTACAAAACTTACAAAAAACAGTTCCATTGATGATTCAGAAGATGTATATAACCAACTTTTTGTCCCCAAATATTTTTTTCTGAGTTAAAATATTCAGCAAAGCCACACTGGAAGCTCAACTCAATCTAATGGAGAGGATTTAATCTTTGATGTTGTTCATGCATGAGAATTTATCCATTCATTTGTTCCCACCTTGCAAAAATCCATGTAAGTGTATTTATAAACCTAATTACAGATCCAGTTAAGTTTTTAATCACAGATTTGTAACAAGTATTAATTAATGAAATGGTCTCAGATATATGACTGAGAAACATATATGATTGATCTTCACCAGTTACCATAAAGTAAAACTGGGACTACATGAGGAAATATTGATGCAATTTAGGCCCCTCTTTGATGAAACATTTGTATAGATTGTTAATAAATTACTAAAAGAAGCTTAAGAGATAATAAAGATTAAAAATTTAACTAGGGTGTTTGTATGAATGCAGCCTATCATGAAAAGAAATGCCTTCCTGTCATGTTTTCTATATGGCTTTTCATACAGAGATGGATTTATTCAAGATAGAACATGCATTAACATCTTCAGTTGATTAATGAAGGTGGCCATCCTTCTTACAGGATTTAACTCTGCTAAAAAATTTTCATCCATTTAGAAACCTGAGTTGAAAGAGAAAGAGCTGTAATATGAGTTTTCTCCACTGATATTGAGGGAATAGGGCTGTGATCAAACAAAGATGACACAAAAACAAAGACTGCTAGATGTTACCAACAAGACAGAGTTTGGCACCTCATAGGGATTATCAGGGCCACCATGCTTCAAAGTCTAAGCCAGCAAAGTCTCTTGAGCAGCTCACTCTTCAAGATGCTGCACAGTGGTGGGATTCAAATTTTTTTACTACCGGTTCTGTAGGCATGGCAGCCATGGCAGGGGAAGGATATTGTAAAATCTCCAGTCAGAGGTGGTATTTGCTGGTTCTCCGAACTACTCAAAATTTCTGCTACCGGTTCTACACAACTGATCAGAACCTGCTGAATATCACCTGTGGTGCTGCAGTACATTTATACTCACTTGATATACTGTAATAGTCCTTCTTCAGTATTATTGGAAGGCAAACTCAGAAACATAGTAGAGCATGTCCGTCAAATACAAATATTTATATTTTCCCCAATATATGCACATTTTTATGCACATTGGGAAACCATGCTGCCATGAATGTAAATTTCAGGTTTCTTCTTGTCTTCAGCAAGTCAAACATTTATAATTTACTACAACTCTTGTGCTTGTAACAAACCAGTGAAAGAGGCATCATAGGGCAACCATTTTTGAACCAAGATACCTCAAATCAGCTGACTTACAAAATGTGTCCAAAATCCAGGACACATGTCTGTGGGATTGAAATTTAGCAAATTGGTGGTCGCTTCAGTGCTGCCATGCTACTGTGTTGCTGCCCAGAGGTTCAGTAGATTTGTCCTGCCCTAGCCCTCCAGACTAGCTACACCTTCAGCTGCTGGAGATCAGGTAGACAAGTTTTGCTCTAGCCATCTGCAGACTGGGTGGATTGGTCCCACCATTAGCTTCAGGGGACAGTCAAACCAGAAGGAACTTGGATGTGCTGCTCTCACTGCTTTTGACCTTGGTCATTCTGTTAGGTCAAGTAATATCTCTGAAATGATTGTCAAATGGACCACAGACTGTCTAGTGAATAATAAATGCTGGAGTAAAAGATTTTCATACCTCCCTTCTATATGATTTTTTCCACCCAGATCTCTGACAGTTCATAGCTTTGGGTTTTATGCTGAGAAATAACCAATTAATGGACAGTGAGCCAATGCTCATCAATCACAATCCAAGGAGCAAGACTATATTTTTTTTTTTTGTAGAACACAAACTGAGAATACAGAAGGTCCTTGATTCAATCACTGCCATCTCCAATTAAAGGATAAGGTACTGGATAAGGAGAATCTGTTGAGGATTTCAGAAAATAGCAATAGCATTTAGACTTATATACCACTCCATAGTGCTTTACAGCACTCTGAGTGATTTACAAAATCCTGATATTGCCCCCAACAATCTGGGGTTCTCATTTTACTGGATGGAAGGCTGAGTCAACCTTAAACCAGTTAGGATTGAACTCTGGGCCATGGGCATTGTTAGCCTGCAATACTGCGTTCTTTGGGGCAGACTATTAAACTAGATCATGAAGAAGAATATTAATAAGTGATATAAGGCCCACCAGTCAACCAGATGAGCTTCTAGATCAGGCCTAATCTAATTTGCTTTTTGCCCATAAGAAATGACAGCCCAATAGAGGTCAACATTTGCTATTCAAGTTGAGAAGGCATAAATATTCTCTCCAGCTCCTTCAGTTCAGAATTCTGCAGGCTCACTTTGGTTGCCAATGATATAACAAGTTTAATAAACAGAATAATTAAACAAACAAACAAAGAGCTTCTGTGAACGCACATGAGCAGAAGTCATTGCAAATAAAAAGCAGATGATGAGCTGCACACTACATAATTAACATATTATTGGCTTGGTTTTTAGTCTATTTTTGGCTCATGAGACTTTTACAAAGTCACTGGTGGCTGTCCTTTCCTATTTCTGCTTTCAGGGATCCTCAAATACTTTTATTTTCCCAATTTGGAGAAAAAAATAAACATAAATATTTATGCCGTCAAAATATACATTTCTATTTTTTTTCATTGACATGTTTAAAAGTAGACATTGATCTTTTTTTTTATTCTTTATCCAGCAACACCTGAGAAGTGCAAAAAAGAAAAGCTTTAAGGTGCATATTAATTTGAAAGGTGTGAAATCAGATGATTCCTATTAAGAATTATAAAAATAGAATTCCTCAAATGGCCTTAAAATAAGTTTGCTCCTTATTTACTTAGCCACTGCTTGCTTAGAAATTTAGCTTATTTTTATGTATGCCATCTTAGAAGCTAACACTGAAGAGAGAGTACAGGTAGTCCTCAACTTATGGTCACAGTTGAGCCCAAAATTCACTGTCATAAATATGAGTCAGTTGCCCAGAGTCCAAATTTTGATCACGTGATTATATGGGGGTGCTGCAACAGTTGTAAGTGTTAGAGGGGGAAGATTTTTATATACACAACGGCAGAAAGATTTGACAGTATCTACTATGGAAGAGTGGATGGTGGAGACGATGGAACTTGCTAGACTTTTTGTAGGCAGGTGGGTTTGACTGTTTGAACAAAAAAAGAATTTATAATAGAAAAAACTGAAACTAATGTAACCTTAGTTTAAGTTCATGCTTATAACTGTTACAAAACAAAGTCAGAAATCGTTTCTTTATTTTTATTTCGTTCTTTCTGTACCTTTGGTTTGGTTCTTTTCTTTTTCTTCCTGTCCTCTTAATTATTAGTGTTTGTTAGGGGAGGGTTAGTATAAAAAAACTAATAAAGTTAAATAAAAAAGGAACATCTTTTTATCATATATTCCAACTAGATCTCCTTCTGAGTTAGTGCCCATAATAAACCTTTCCAAATAACGGGACTTCCTAGTTTATGACATAGGAAGTTATTTCTTTATATTGACTGTTTCCTAGTATGATTTGATTGCTTATTGTACCCTATGACTATCATTACGTGTTGTACCTGATGATTCTTGATGAATGTATCTTTTCTTTTATGTATACTGAGAGTATTTCTTTTATGTATACTGAGAGTATTTGCACCAAGACAAATTCTTTGTGTGTCCAACTACACTTGGCCAATAAAGAATTCTATATTTCTTCAGGTATTGAGGCAGTGGTGTATTAACCATTAAGCAGACTAAGCACATGATTAGGACACCAGGCCCAAAGGGGGGGGGGCATCCTAAAAACTTTTATGTAGCCTAATGTTGGCTTTGTTTGTACTGTATGAACAAAGGAGCAGAGGCACCAGTGGTGGGATTCAGCCAATTTGACCAGTTCGGGAGAACCAGTTATTAACTTTTGGAGCAGTTTGGTGAACTGGTTGTTGGAAGAAATCATTAGGGCAGAGAACCGGTTGTTACATTATTTGAATCCCACCACTGGGGGGCACCAAGATTTGTCAGTGCTTTAGGACAGGGTCGCCAACCTTTTGGACCTCAGGGACCACCAAATTCATAATTTTAAATCCCAGAGACCACTAACCGGTTCTGTGGGCATGACCTAATTCGTGAGTGTAGCTTGGTGGTCATGTGACTGGCTGGGCATGGCTTGTATGTAAATATTATAAATATTTATATAAATATTGACTTTTTTTATTAAAAAAGAGCAACTTTTACCCAAAATCAGGCAAAGCAGCCAGGCAGATTGAGTTGCTCACAGAATCACAGATTCATTCAGAAATCCATATATCTGCCATTGGCTAGCTCAATCTGTCACATAAAATTTGCTTGCAAGCAAACTCATAAAATTAACTCACAACACACCATGTATGTAAATATTGAATTTTTTTTATAAAAAAATCAATTTTTACCCAAAATCAGGCAAAGCAGGCAGATTAAGTTGCTCACAGAATCATTCAGTGATCTATCTGCCATCGGCTAGCTCAGTCTCTCAAATTTGCTTGCAGTGAGTCTGCACTGAATTTGCTTGCAAACAAACTTTCAGTCCTAAGGGAAGCAGAGCCGAAGATCTAAAGACTACCTAGAAAGCAAGAAACCCAACCATTTTCTGCTTCCTAGCTAATCTAAATCTCCCAGCACAGCAGAACAGATGATGGTCAAAAAAAGGAAAAATAGCACTTTTAGCAGGAAAGTGAGTGGGCAGCAGCGTTTCTGTGGGCCATGTGGGCGGTATAGCCTTGTGTTTTTGTGCAGCCTGGATTAATTGCTTTGGGAGGATGCTCTGGGAGTGAGATTTTTCAAGGCCCACCAAAATTTTCTCAACTGGTTGGCGACCGCTGCTTTAGAACACCAGTGAACCTTAACCCATCACTGTATTGAGGGCTCAGACCCCTTAGGGATTACAATACCTGTAAATTGATCTAGCTATCTATAGCACCCAGTGCCTCTTTGCCAGAATTCCTGCCAGGAATCCTATGAGACATTGGGGGGGGACTCAAAATCCCCAAAGAAGCCTGGTCTGAGAGTAGCATGTGGTCATAGGCAAATATCATCACCATCTCAATAACTTTATTTCCTCAACAACTCTGATTTTAGTTGCCCCAAATTACCCTGTGATGATGGGCAGTCAATATAATTTATAAATAAATAATAAACAAACTCCATACGTAAGATGATAATAATAACAATACAATAAAAAGGCAAAGATGGTACCAAAACATCTGCAGTACCACTTGCATATCATTGACCTTGAGAAAACCCCCATCAGTCAATTGTAAAAGTACAGTAGCTTTACTTGGAACAACTTAGATCTCCAATAGCACTATCAGATATCTGTCTATTATATCCCGTGTCTTTTAGACACACTAAATAGGTGAATAAAAATGCCAAATCCAGTGTAAACATCTGAATGTGTGACTAGCAATACTCATAAACAGTAAAACTGCCATTGACAAAATAACCATAACTCAATTGCAAAAGGCAATTTTTTCTTGCTTACTTTATTTATTTATTTATTTATTTATTTATTTATTTATTTTATTTGTCAGTTTGTCAATTGCTTACAAGATAATAGGTATAAGTAAAAACATAGTTATGAATACATGGATACATATAAGAAAAATAAAAGAAACAATAAAAGAAACAGTAGGACAGGGATGGTAGGCACATTGGTGCACTTATGCACGCCCCCTATAGACCTCTTAGGAAAGGGGTGAAGTCAATAGTAAACAGTCTATGACTAAAGTTTTTGGGGTTTGGGGAAGAAACCACAGAGTCAGGTAGAGTATTCCAGACATTGACCACTCTGCTGCTGAAGTCGTATTTCCTGCAATCAAGTTTGGTGCGATTAACCTTGAGTTTGTATCTATCGTTTGCTCTTGTGTTGTTATGGTTGAAGCTGAAGTATTCATTTGCAGGTAGGACATTGCAATGTATGATTTTATATACTATACTTAGATCGGACCGAAGGCAGTGTAGTTCTAGGTTTTCTAGGTCTAGAATTTTGATTCTGGTAACATAAGGTATTCTGCAACAAGTAGAGGAGTGGAGAACTCTTCTTGTGAAATATTTCTGGACTTTCTCAACTGTGTTAATATTAGATACATAATGTGGGTTCCAGACTGATTAGCTGTATTTGAGTATTGGTCTAGCAAATGTTTTGTGTGTTCCAGTTATTAGTGTAATATTACCAGAGAAAAAGTTACGTAAGATTAGGTTAACAACTCTTAACGCCTTTTTGGCTATGTAGTTACAGTGGGCTCTAGCACTTAGGTCATTTGAGATGAGCACTCCAAGATCCTTGACAGAGTTTGGATCTTCAACAAGGTCTTGACTATTCAGCCTATATTTTATTTTCTGATTTTTTTTGCCAATATGTAGGACAGAACATTTATTTATTGAGATTTGAAATTGCCATTTGTTTGACCATTCTGATACATAGTCAAGGTCTTTTTGTAGGGTAGCAGTATTGTCTGTGGTGTTTATTCAACTTTACATCATCAGCGAACAGAACGCAGTTGCTCTTGATATGATCACAGAGGTCATTTATTTAGAGTATGAAAAGAGTTGGTCCTAGAATACTGCCTTGGCAGACAGTACTGTTGACAGGTACAGAATTTGATAGGATGCTCCCAATCACTTCTTGTGATGATACCTTTAACACCATCAAAACAGCATGTGCCTATCCCAAGTCCACAGAACTCAATAGGTGTGCAAAAATGCTAGATCCAGTCTAATAACCTCTGGCTGACTGCGCAACCAACCATAATAACAACAGATAGTTAGGTCACTTTTAAATCTTTAAGTCATTCTTGGGTCCAGCTTCTATAAAACAAAAACTGTCCATCTCCTATAAGCTCCTGCTCCACACTAGGAAGAAAGCAGCCATAACTTTAAATAATCCTGTGTCCTTTTCATAGCCAAGACAAGAGTTTGAAGGAGGAGGAAGAGGAGGGAGGAAACTTTTCACTCTTTGGAGTCTTGTAAAAGTGTCCTTGTTAGTTTTTTTGGAAGCAAAGTTCGGCACTTGGCACTAAGAGACTGGAATGAAGCCCAATTGTATAAATGCTCTGCTTGGCCTCTTGGCTCCCAACAATTGCCCCCAACTCTGCTTTCTTTTTTCCTTTAGAGCCCTGTTGCTAAGCAGATGGCCCAGTGGCTGGTTAGAACTCCCTTCAGACCCCACCCTTATAGCAAAGACCAATTCCATCTTTTTTCCACCCTGTAAGAAAGACTTGCTTCTCCTGCTTGCTAATAAATAAACTCTGAAGTCAAGTTTGTGCAAACAAAACTAAGTGCACGCTTTTGCCAAGAGCAGAAGAGAATAACCTCAGAAAAGGGCTTTTGCCTGTGGTCTCTCTCTCTCTCTCCCTCCCTCCCTCTCTCTGTAATGGAGGCAGAAATACTTCAAATATTCTCTCTCTCTCTCTCTCTCTCTCTCTCTCACACACACACATTTTAACCTTGAGGGAATGAGGCTATTGTAGATCATTACCCTGTCAGACTCGTTCTGTTTTTTCTCTTACTGTTTGCACAGCCTTAAGGTATTGGTGGGTCACGCCCAACACCGCCCCATTTGTCATCTTCATTCTGCTCCTGCTTTTTAATAACTTTATCAACTCGGTGAACTGGTGGGGTAGTTCTCTGTCATTCAAATTCTCTCTCTTCTTCTCAGCCGGAACTTGGATCCAGCCGGTTTTGCAATGAACGTGTGTGTGTGTGTGAGAGAGAGAGAGAGAGGGAGTTATTTGGAAATAAGTGTGTGTAAAGTGGGGGAGAGAGATTGCAGTGAGCAACTTTGTATGTTTGTGTAAAAGAGAGAGAAAGGGAGAGGGAGAGGGGGGTGAACTGTTTTCAACTTAACATTAATGCAAAAAATACAGCATTTTGGAGGAATGAAAGGACACATGTTGATCTTTGCAGATGATTTTAAAAGTGCTCCTCTTTCTTTCCTCTTCTTCTTCTTCTTTCTCCTCCTCCTCCTTCATCTAATAAAAACCATTTCTATCCTAACTCCTCATCTATCCTTTAGCACTAACAAAAAGAAAAGCAGGCAAAGGACTATCAGATGTGTTTTTTCAGGGGAAAAGCGCTCTTATTAGGGAGGGTTTTTTTTTAATTGAAGTATAAAAGTAAGGAAGAAATTTCCTGTTTTAAAATTCCTGTTTTATATTTATAAGTGCATTTTCTCCCTTCCATTTCTTTATTTTTCCTCATCCTCTCTACCCACCATTCAGGGTCCGGGTGATAGAAGTTTGCACTGTGGAAAAGCAGTGCATTGTAGTCTATTTTGTTCGCTCTAAACTAACTTTCTGCCCTCAGGAAGATGCCGATATAAAAATAAGATCCAAACTGCAGAATGTTTCATGAGAGTCCTCCTTACGTGCCATTCTAACAAGTTTTATTTTAACTATGTATTTATTAGATTTTTATCATACCTTTATTACTTTACTGTATAACCAATTCAAGGCAGGAAATGTATCTAGTATTTCTTCCTCCTCTTGTTTTCCCTACAGCATCAATCCTGCAAATTAGGCTATGTTGGGAGAGAGTGTCTTGTCCAAAGTTAGCCAGCTGGGTTTCATGGTTAAGCTAGGATTACAACTCACATTTTCCTGGTTTTAGGCCAGCGCCTTCACCACTGCACTGTACCAAACAGGCTCTAATTAATAATTTAAGCAAGATGAATTTGCAAATTGTGTCTAGAATAATTTGGGTTGTTTAACTATTCCACCCCCTTTGGCTTATAGACTTTTTTCTTTTTCACTACAGTCCTGATGAGTATTGCATAAAGAATGTGGAAAAGAAGGAGTAGAAGAAAATAGGCAGCTGGGGGAAATGAATGGGAGTAACAAGATGATTGAAAGAACTCAACATATTTAACCTGATTTCCGAATTAACCTATGGCATCAGGGGGTCATAATATATTAAATCATAACCAATCAAATGAATTGGATTTTCACAATTTCTACGAAGCCAAAAAAATGACTAAGGCTACCGCTAATCATGCTTAGTATATTGTGAGAAAACATGTACTAAGCCTGTACCTGTTGTGTAATCAAAATCATTGGACAGCATTTAAATTCATATCAAAGGAAATAAATTGGCTTCTTATGAATGACTAACAAAGCTAATTTGATATTTAATCATCAAATGAACAGAAAATAAAATAGAATCTCTCTCTCTCTCTCTCTCTCTCTCACACACACACACACACACACACACACACACACACAGACAGACACACAGACAGACACACACACACACACACAGAGGAATGGAATGGAATGGAATGTGCAGATGACCTTGGGGAACAAAAGGAAGAGATACTTCTTAGGAAACAATCAAAGAAGAGAGATAGGAGCCCCCAGTTTTTATTTTTATTATTTATTTGGTTTGTCAATTGCTTACAAGATAATAGGTATAAGTAAAACATAGTTATGAATACATGGATACATATAATAAAAATAAAATATAAAAGAAACAACAGGACAGGGACGGTAGGCACGTTGGTGCACTTATGCACACCCCCTACAGACCTCTTAGGAAAGGGGTGAGGTCAATAGTAGACAGTCTAAGGTTAAAGTTTTTGAGGTTTGGGGAAGAAACCAGAGAGTCAGGTAGAGTATTCCAGACATTGACCACTCTGTGGCTGAAGTCATATTTCCTGCAATCAAGTTTGGTGCGGTTAACCTTGAGTTTGTATCTATTGTTTGCTCTTGTGTTGTTATGGTTGAAGCTGAAGTATTCATTGACAGATAGGACATTGCAATGTATGATTTTATATACTATACTTAGATCAGACTGAAGGTGGTGTAGTTCTAGGTTTTCTAGGTCTAGAATTCGAGTCTGGTGGCATAAAGTATTCTGCAACGAGTAGAGGAGTGAAGAACTCTTCTTGTAAAATATTTCTGGACTTTCTCAACTGTGTTAATATTAGATACTTAATGTGGGTTCCAGACTGATGAGCTGTATTCGAGTATTGGGCTAACAAATGTTTTGTATGCTCTAGTTATTAGTGTAATATTACCAGAGAAAAAGCTACATAAGATTAGGTTAACAACTCTTAACGCCTTTTTGGCTACGTCGTTAAAGTGGGCTCTAGCACTTAGATCATTTGAGATGAGTACTCCAAGATCCTTGACAGAGTTTGGATCATCAACAAGGTCTTGACAATTCAGCCTGTATTTTATTTTCTGATTTTCTTTTTTGCCAATATGTAGGACAGAGCATTTATTTGTTGAGATTTGAAGTTGCCATTTGTTTGACCATTCTGATACATAATCAAGGTCTTTTTGAAGGGTAGCAGTATCGTCTGTGGTGTTGAATAGCTTTACATCATCAGTGAAGATGGCACAGTTGCTCTTAATATGATCACAGAGGTCATTGATGTAGAGTATGGAGAGAGTTGGTCCTAGGACACTGCCTTGGGGAACACCACTGTTGACAGGTACAGAATTTGATAGGACACTCCCAATTTTGACCATTTGTTGTCTGTTTGACAGGAATGCTTCTATCCAGTTATGCAGGTGTCCAGAGATACCTTAAGGTTTTAGTTTTAGGAGTAGTTTGTCATGTACCACTGAATCAAAGTAAAGTTGGTCAAAGGAAGAAGTTTATTAAGGATCTGCCCTAAAGAAAAAAGCAGCTAAAAGTGGCAGTGGGAAGTTTGTACCTTCAGACTTGCAGGATTCTGTTAATATAATCTTACAATAAAGAATTGCCTAAATTAGAATTTCCTGTCTGATTTATTTGTTTGGGTTTACCAATCCTGTCTGGTTTATTTCAGTGGGCTGATTTTAATCTTGCATATATGAAGGTACAAACTGCCTGCCACCACTTTTAACCATCAGTTATCCTCAGTTTCTTGCTCTGACCATTAAGTAACTGAAGCCTCCTTCCTCTCTCATCTGTTTCCTGGGCAGAAAACAATCCCATTCTTCATTTCTCCTGGTCATCCACACATTCCATTACACATATACACAATTCAACATAGAACGATAGAAATACCTTTATATGTTTTATGAATTTTCAAGAAATAATTCTGATACATAATGCTTAATGCATGATACCATATTCTTAAAATATTTTGAAAGTAATGGGGCTTGAATCAAGAATGTAATATTCCAAGATAGAAATTCCATTAAGGAAAACCTTGTCATGTATGTAGTTCTCTGAGCTATTAGGTAATCTAGATTTTTCCATGGTGCCTTCCAGATATATTAGAAGTCATTTTCCTGATTAATAATAATAATTTCTTATCTGGTAATTTATCTGAACAGCTACTTTCCCATCTTGTTATCTTTCTCTATGGCATTGGTTCCCAACCATGGCTGATTAATAATAATAATTTCATGATTATTATGTAGACATTATGGGATGTGATGTCAAAATATATCCAAAATGGATCAGCAATTTAAAGAAGTCTGTGTTAGTCAGTGATCTTATAGATATTGGGAGATTTGAACTTTTAGGCATGGATTGTTCCTTTGGATTTGCCATTCATCTATGTATCCGCTCTCTTCACATCTTCAGATGAAGCAGATGTAATTGTATTTTTCTCCTTGCTATCAGAAGCTATTCTGGCTAATAGAAGAATGGCTCTATCTTCTAATCAAGAGGAAACAGAGATGCATGTATGACTTAGATGGTCCTCTCATGGTATAATCATAGTAGTTTATGTTTGGTCTTCTACACATTACCAAAAAAAAAATTTCCCAGAAGTTTTTCCTCTTGTCTCCTCATTGTCGACTGTCAATATTCTTGGGTGGTGTAGAGGAACCTTGAAAGATCAAATTAAAAATGTAATTAAATTTAAAATGTAAATTCTGCCAATTAAGAATAGCAGGATTGACAGGCAGAAGTAGTTCCCATCCTTTGAGAAGAGGTTTTGTTCGTGGATTATTAAATCACAGAGTCAGGATAGATGTTTATGATTTATAAATGTAGAAACCTGTACACATAGCTAACATGTAAGATAGAGGCAGGTTCTCAGTGGATATTCCTACATAACAGTGCCACTGCTTAGCTCTAAGAGACTAAATTATTTTCCCACAGTCTATTCACAAGAGGTACAGAAATTATTCTTCTTTGCTTTTTACTTGGCCTCAGTCAGTTTGATGAAGGAGAATTTATATAAGAAATTATTTCGGACAAAAGGATTTGGAGCAAATCTCATGAGTGGCCAAGAATGGTACACAAAAGTTCTTTTTATCCTACTGAATGATCAGTAGGATAAATGATCAGTAGAATGATCTCAGCTATTGTTTGCAGTCCTCTTCATTTTGAACATTTTAGTTAAATCAGAAGATCAGCTTGATCTGATAAAGATGACATATAAATGTAGATGACAGATAAAATCTAGTTTTTCAACTGGTTCACTAAAACACCTGTTAGGTCTGGGGTATTTTCTTTCTCAGAGTAAATCATGGACAATTGCAAATACCGAATGGTGATTCCTTTCCATCACATCGCAACAGAGCTATGTCAACTATTGTACAACAATGCTCGGCGATTACGCTAGAGCAACTTTGACAAAAAAAAAGCTACCTCAGCAAGCTGTCAACTCAATGTTTTGTGCATGTTCTTTTTGTGCATGTTTGCTCTAAATTTCATCTCCCCTGTCTGATGCCATAGGCTACAAGTCTGTTACAAAACTCAGGCTCCAGCATGTCAACTGTAATGAAAAGGGGGAAGCAGAGAAAATCTTGCTTAAAACCTAAACCACCTGCCATTTTACTTCTGGAAAATGGAAACAAATATTTGTGTTAGTTCAAAAAGCAGGAGTCCTTTCCCACTCTGGAAAGAAAGCCAGGCAGTTAAAGACTGCCTGTTTGACCGCAATAATAAAGAATGCTGTGAGTGTGTCTACAGAATAATGGGTGTAGAACCAGAAGGATATATCATCGTAAGGCGCATCAAATTTTTCAACTTCCAATTTCCAAACATTAGATATGCTCAAAAGTTCTGACCTGCCTTGGGGGTTGTAGAGATACTTTGACTACTTTAATATTACTTAAATGTGCTTGGTAAGTAACTACATAAACATCATAACTTTTTAACATTTTGTTTCATTACAGTCCTCAACCTACAAACACAATTCAGCTCCAAATTTCTGTTCATTCAGTCAGACATTTAAGTGAGCTTTACACCACTTTACAACCTTTCTTGACACCGTTGTTAAGTGAATCACTGCAGTTGTTAAGCTAGTAATCTGGTTATTAAGTGAATCTGGCTTCCCCATTGATTTTGTTTGTCAGAAAGTCCCAGAAGGGAATCAAGGGTCCCTGTCATAAGTACGACTCAGTTGCCAAGAATCTGAATTTTGACCTTGGGGAATGCTGCAATGGTTGTGTGAAAATTGGTCAGTGCCGTTGTTATGTCAAACGGTCACTAAACAAACTGTTATAAATCGAGGGCTACCTATAATCTAGAAATTGGGATGAACAACTTTCTCAGCATAGTGACCAGCCTTGTTCTTGGGATAGTGTGCAGAGGCTGACCTTTAAAAAGTGGTTGATACAGTAGAAGGTGGAGACGAGGAAGCAGAACAAAAAAGTACATCTAAATTAAAGTAATTTGCATTTAAATGTGATTCAAATTAACTCTGGTGAATTACATTCACTTAATAAAATGTAAAAAAAAAGGTAAAATCTCCTGCGAGTGGGCTCAGCTTCTTGTGACACATTAAAGTAGCTTTCATGGGAACAAAATGGATTTTTTTTAAAAAAATAAATAAATCCCAATGTGGTTTGCCACTCAAAAGTTTTTCAGGTGGTCTCTTATCCATCTATTTTGCAAAGATCAGCTTTGTTTTGGGGAAAAATAAGCTCAGCGCTGCCACCTAGCTGGGTAAAAGGAAGGAAGGAAGGAAGGACGGACGGACGGACGGACGGACGGACGGACGGATGGATGGATGGATGGATGGATGGATGGATGAATATTTATTTTATTTCTTTATTTCTTTAAATTTCTATGTCACCATCTCCTCTACATGACGACTGGGCAGCTTAGAAATTATAGAAACAGGTAAAAAATAATTAAAAAGACTAAAATGACCCAACATTAAACATTACTAAAAATGTGCTAAAACCATGCCTACAAGAGCCAAGAGACAGATGGGATGGGGAAAAGATGGTTGAACAGACAGACAGCAGATACAGGTTTCGATCAAGTTAAATTATAATTTGGTACCAACTTTCATTGATATTTATTTCAATGTATAAGGCATACATGCTGCCCTCTTGATGTTTTCTACAGAAAAACAAAACAGAAGATTGCTAGGTTATTTCCCAGCAATGGACTGGTACTGAAATTCAACCCAGCAGGACATACAGACAACAACATGCAGGTCTCCATATTTCTTTAATGTTCATATTCTCCATATTTGTTTAATGTATTAGTTCAGAAGCAATAATATGGATTATAAATTACAAAGTCCATAAGATCTTGCGACTAACCATGCTCTCTGGGCATGATGGGAATTGTCCTTTTGGTGTTTCATGCCTTGTTGTCCTGCTTTGACTTTCCCTCTTCCATCCTTGAAACCACCTGAAAGCTGTGTCACTGTAGGAAGTCTGGCTGTGGCGTTTAAATGCACCACCAGATCTCAAAGCCTTAGGCAGATTCTGTATCAGAAGACTTCCCACCTGAAACACGAGCTTCTTGGCAATGAAGCTTCTCACCTAAGTTTGCTGTCTAATTTGGCCTACAGGAGAAATTTAATGTAGGATTGATCATGCTCAGACAAAAACATCTGAAAGAACTTGGAGAGAACTTGAAAGTTTTGGAGAAAGATTCTTGGGGGTGAGGTTGGCACAAGTCCATACATTTGATCCTTGCTGTCTCCAATTCCATAAGAGCAATTTCTTTTCTAGCACCTGTTCCTGGTACAAAACAATGTCCTGGTTTGCCTTTTGTGGCAACATTTTAGTTGTCTTTCTTACAACACTTGAGTTGGATTCATAGCTTTCTTTTAACCCTGAAACCAGATTAAATGAAACCCAGTGGTAGTCTTCTCATACAATACCAAATTGATAAACCATTCTATACTCGAATACCATGTTTATAACAATGGTCTAAGAGAATGGCAGCATTCTTCACCAGGTACTGAACCTGAAAAACCCAACAACTTGTCTATCATATATGGAAACTCAGCCAATGTATCTGTACGTTTCATATTCAGCTTCCCTTCTCTAGAGATTAATATATTAGTTGCTCCAGCTTATGTGTAGATATGAAACCACATGGAGTTAAATGAGACTTGATTGTAGGTACCAGTAGTTTATGTAGAGTGAATTATTATGTAGCCTCTGCAGCCATCAAAATTCATTTTTGTACTTTTCACTCCTGCTATATAACTTGAAGTCCTCATCATCCTTTATCCTGCAACATCTAGGGGTTGAAATTGAAAGCCAAAATGGGGACCTTGGCTGCAAAAGAAATTTCCTGCCCCAAAGTAGAAAATTTCACTCTTGTTTCTTGAGTGATAAAAAGGGGTGGCAGACAAATTAAACATATGTATATCAATAAATGAACATCAATGGGTTCTATTATTGCATCACATCATCTTCTGTTTAAGGAGTAATGTTCTTGACCATGTGTAAACTGCAATTATTCTAAATTTTGCAAGGTGTGGCATAAGATTCTCCAACATTTCCATTGTTCTTTAGTTTACAATGCAATTGTGGCTCATAAACTCCTCAAATAGGATCCAACATGGAAATGATTGAAGGTCTTTTTTTCTATACATGTTCCTTAATTTTTTTTTCTGTCCAAGTCCTCCTTCTATCTCACAATTGCAGTTATAGCGATGAAGAAAGCATGGAAATCAGAACTGCTTGGCACAACTATTTCTCATTTCAAACTCCTATCAGGACTATGATTATTTTGGAAATGTTCATAATCAGGAGGACGCAATATCTCAACACTCTCCATTTGCCAGAAAATTCTACCCTACATTGAGTTTCTATATTAGGTTGTGAATATCTAGATAGCTTCTAGACAGCAGCAAAGAAAGTTTTCTCTAAGTCTAAAGGTTTTAACCCCGTTCTCCTACCCTTGTAGCAGGATTTTGTTCTTGTTTTGGGACTGCAATTATGGGTTACTGTAATAGAAGTCTTTCATTCATAGAATAATTCAAGTCAGAGAGAGGGATGCTTAACTATCTTTTAACAAGAAATTAAATGTGATAATGATCTACACATATGCATATTATGGATCTTGTTTAAAGCTTTGTTCTTGTATATGAAGCCAGGAGATTTAATGATGTAGGCAACAGGCACTGAATGTATGACGATATGAGGCTAGAAGTCTGAAAACAGTATGCTCTCTGTTCTAATTCAGAGAATGGGGCTATTATATCAAGACTACAGAACTTCAGGTGACTACTAGATAGTAGCCAACATCGAGAAAATCTTCTTACTGCCATCTCATGTCCATCTGAATGTTTGCAGTCCAAATGTAGTAGTCTTTTATTCTGAAGAAATTAAAATAGGTGGAAAATACTTATCAACCATGTGAAATTCATCAGTACAATTGAAAGGAATGCATGTAACTAAGTTACTAAGACTAAAAAACATGGGTGGGGAAGAGCTGGGTGCCCCCAATTATACATGCAATGAGTTCCATATGCAGAATTTTATCTTCATTTCAAGTCCTACAAGTGATAAAGTATATTTGGGAGGCTGAGAATCTCACAACTCAGTGGTTTTGCAAGCTGCTCCTGACAGACCATTGTTTTTCTTCCATATGTTTGAAATTATTGTTAAGAGCTTGTAGCTACTTAAGCTTAGGGGTCAGGAAACATGTAACTGGCTCTGGGGATCAGAAGGTGTAGCTAAGACTGTATGGTGGTTGTGTTGATTTGTTATTGATGAATAACAGCTCACTGTGTGTATGTGTGTGTGCACATCTGTATGTGTGTGTGTGTGTATTTGTGTGTGTGTGTGTTGCCATTGCTTGTTAGTTTTATGTTATTTTTGAAATATTGTTAGCCTTGAAATATTGTTAGATTTAGGAACTTGAGATGGGTGATCATATAAATTGAAACATGAATGAATGAATGAATGAATGAATGAATGAATGAATGAATGAATGGTATCAGGGAATCAGCTTCTTCCATTCAAAGCCAAAGGACTGTTTACTGCACAAAAGAAAGATCCCATTCCCAATGATGGGAAAACACCCAGAGTTGGGGATTGTTTGTTACAACTGAGTGCTAAATTTCAAGCAATGCTATGGAAATACCATAGAGTTTCCTGCTATAAATATAGAAATTCTCCATATCTGATGGGATTGTGGTATTTGCAGGTTAAAAACAGGAATGTCTCTGCTCAAACCTGATGCTGGTATAATTATTTTCTCCTCCATGGGAATCTGGTGGTAAGATTGGTAGAATGAGTAAAATGAAAATAAAAAAGGGTGGAGGAACAGAAATGTTTGCATTGTCACCCCAACTTTATAAATAATACAATCTTATATCACAGGAGATGCACTTTGTAGAGACAGTATCTCACATAAAGGACCACACATTACGTTCCTGTTAAGTGGATTTTTGCTCATGCTATACATAAGAACCTAGTTAACTAATAGTCAGCACTAAACTGGCATTGGACAAGAGATACTGGAACTCAAGAAAGGGGTTGGACTTGGATTGCTTGTGGGAACATAATAACTCCAGGCTGATTCCTATCTTGACTCTGCCCCTGCCTCTGTTTCTTCTTCTCCTATAGGTAGGGAGATTGAGTATTTTGTTTTCTTCCAATCTCAGTTGATTATTCCTGCATTAATGTTGCAGAGCATCTTTGTAGTATCATCCATCCATTGCTAAAAAAGTTTGTTGTCATTACCATTACGTTGACATGAGGGTTAGCAGAATGGCATTGATAGTGTGGAAATGGTCTCAAGATTGCACTCCTGGAGAACAGCCATAAAATAACAGGAAAATTACTACTTCACATATCCCATCTTTCCAGCTTGTCTTTGCTATCTCAGGCAATGGTGCACCAGCTCATTTGTGAAAAGTATTTCCTAAAAACAAGTAAGTATGAAGTTGCATGTTCTTCCTAGGCTGCTTGATTTTTCTGAATGACAATGCTCAAATTTTAAATGAGCAAGAGATTGACATACTTTTCTGATTTCTCCCTGGGTGCTACTGTTTACAAAATTTACAGGAGGCACTGATATGGCTGAATCTGAAGTGGGGAAAGAGCTAGTGGATGTTTAATCCTATGACCATGGTGATAATTGATAACAGTGACCTGGTTTTCTTCACTTGAGGACCATCCACTACAAAACTACCTTATTGTTCTGACCAAGGCTTCTCGAGACTGTAATTAAGCACATGCTTAGCTAAAACAACTCTTGTTTATTTCAATGCTGGGAATTATGTTCATTCCCAGCCCGTAATGAGTCCCAAACAGTCCCTCAAGATAAGCACCCACCTTTCTCTCCTTGCAAACAACTAAAGTGCCAAATGAAGTATAAAAAAAAACCAACAGAAGTACAAAGTCCACACAGAGCTTCAAGGATTAATCCGAATGGAATGAATGACTTGGCTTCGTACAAAATTTCTTTACCTTTGCCTGTCCTTTATACCTTAGGGGAGGGGCAATCACCTCCAAGCCTGACTCCCAAGTCACCCCTTTTGTCTCAGCTGTTCTTGCCTTCTAGCAGCTCTGTGCACATGCACACTGGGAATAGGCTTCCCTTGTTCCTCTGCCTCGCTGCCAGACTCCAAAGGCTCCGGAGTCAGCACCCCACTCCCAGATGGCCCTGGTTCCATCTCTGCATTGGATGCAGGACCCTCATCCGAGTTCTCTCCAGACTCCCGGACTGGTCCCTGATATTTCCCATGGTCCAATTCCACTGTAGATAAGTGTTGTGGTTCGCAGATGTGGCTCCCAAATCATTTTCAATCATTGTTTGCTTAGCCAATGGTTTGTGGAATAAATCATAATTGATTGGGTCATATATAGCATGCTAGGACAACATCCAACCAATCACAATATATGGACTGGGTCCATCCAAATACCTCATTAAATATATGCAATTGAGGATTTTCTACACTGAATGGACATGAGTGATTTCAAACAGGGGTCATTTCTAGTCCTATTTGGAAAAGCCCCAGATTGGATCTACTCCATATAAATTAAATCTACCATTGGATTACTTAATTCCCAGAAATGGGTCTCCATTCTGAGTGGCTCCGATCTGTCATCAGCTCTTCAAAACCTGTGTTAACAAGAACTCCACAGAATGCATTCCAAGGGTTTTTCACCACTACATACTCTCGGTGTTGCATCGCCTATGAGAAAGAGCTGGTATTTACATTGTGAGTAATAGCAGCTTTGGGCCTGTGGCAATGGGAGTGAATTATTAAGGTTATAATTAATCACTGAGCACAGTAAATTCACCTAATGGAACACTTGAGATATCTGTCTTATTCCTGTCTCCAGTCAACTAGCTGGGCAAATGAAAGTTGTGGCCATTTTACACATTTGCAAGCTATATATATTGAGCAAAAGAGGTATATTGCATTAACTATAATTGTACTTTATATAACATCACCCAAAACTTCAATTACCAAGAGTTAGCAGAGCATAAGTACTGTGGGAAACAAAACATGTTTCAAAAGCAGTCTAATCTAAAATGCAACCCAACTTCCTACAGGATTTTTACTTGATTTGTTAACTTAGAACTAAATTTCAGATTACTTCTCACCGCTAGCATAGGAGCTACATTTTTTAAAAAAGATAATAATGAAACTTTCACATGAGTCTTTGAATTGTGCGATCACCCTGTTTTATACACAAAACTTTAAATTTCTAATTTCCCATCTTCTCCAACTTCTTCCATTGTTTTTCTTGCCAGCAAAAAAAAGTTCTATTAAGGAGGAAAATTTGGAATAGAATTCATCCATCTGAAGTATCAAATATGTAAGGGATCCTATCCAGGCTAATATCAGACAATTAGAGGTGGGGAAATTATTTTCCATTCCAATGTGTTTCCAGTTCAGGTATCCTCATTTGTATAAAGAAAAAAAAAGTGACATTCACTGCAATTAAAGATTTTCTTTTCCTTATTTGAATTACAGGTGTAAAGGGCAAGATTATAAAACAGGTGCAGTTAAGATAGAGATGCAGATCAGCTCCCATATTATGCTACGTCTAAATAAAAAAATAATAGATGTAACTCTATTCTGTGTATTAAAAGCTCATTGATAGCTCCCAAGAAGTCCTTAAAATTGAATTATCTTGGAAAGCATTCCAATGAAGTTACTTATTGAGTATCATTTATATTTAATTACATTTATTTTATTTTTGTTATGCCAATTGGTTGTCTGACTTAGTGAATGGAATTGTATTTTTTTTTTTAATGTACTGTGGATGTTTTCCTATTTTCCTTATGTCATATTAATTGCTAAGAGTCATCAGAGACTTCATCAGGATATAAATGCAAGTAATAAATGGAATGTTTATCATGGTTCTTAAAGTGCAGTAATTCAACATCACAAATTAATGTCTTGGTAAAAATGGCTCTACCAATGTGCAAGGGCAAAGCCATTTCAAAATAACAGATAGTAGGACATGACTGCAAACTATTGGAGGAGCATATTGTGTGGTTTGCATCCAGCTCAGTGTTCCTAAGCTAGCCTGCTATCTTCATGTAGATATCACTCCCATCACCTCTTTTGAAAAAGTTGGAATGGATCCCTGATTTAATCTAAGACCTTAAATAACATTAATTCTTCAATAAGAGTAGATAGATGTGTGTGTGTGTGTGAGAGAGAGAGAGAGAGAGATCACAGGATTTGTAAACCTAGCCATTTATGTGCATTCTGTGAATCCCAGTTTAAAGATTGTGTTGCTTATCCAGTAACAGTGGCAGAGGTCATGAAAATCCATGATAGCTTTTCCCTACAGAATTTTGAGTTCCTGGAGAGAATAGTAATTCTTTTTTTTTTTTGCATTAAAATGTCCCTTTCCCATACTGCTCCTAGCCCTTTGTCAACAAGTTCAGAGTCCTTTATTTATGTATTTACTAGTTCCATTTATATTCCTCCTTTCCACTAAGAGTTCAAGACGATATACAACATGATATACAACACTCCCTTCTTCTATTTTTCTTCACAAGAATCTTGTGAGCTAGTTTTGTATACTGAATCTTTCTCCCCAAAGATAAATGCACAACTGCAGAAAAAAGTAAAAATCAGATTAGCGTGGATGGTTAAAAATATGTATTTCAGTTCCTGAATCACTACTGCGAGGAAATTCATTAGGTCTATTTTTAAAAAAAAATCTCATTCACACTTTCTAAATCTGTACTTAGATTGGTATTGACCAAATCTGCTCTTTTCTGATTTCTGGGATGTGTTTTCCAGTTCATTTAAAAAGACCTTGAAAAGGTGGTACAGTACATTAGAGAAAATAATTAAAAGGGGGTATTTGAGAAAAGTACACAAAAGTCTGCCTTACATGAGAGAAATTGCCAGAGAAAAGTAGACACAAAAATGCATACATTAGCAAAAACGTGCAATCAAAATCCATATATTAGAAGCACATTGAAATAAAACTTTCAACTCCTGTGTTGCTATTGCAAGAAAATTCATTCTATTTTTTTTTTTTTTTTAAAAAATCTCATTCGCATTTCCTAAATCTGTACTTAGATTGGTATTGACCAAATCTGCTCTTTTCTGTTTTCTGGAATGTGTTTTCCAGTGAAAATATTGTGATTTGATCCTTCCTTCCTTCCTCCCTCCCTCCCTCCCTCCCTCCCTCTCTCCCTCTCTCCCTCCCTCCCTTCCTTGCTTGCCTGCTTGCTTTTTAAGCATAAAAGCAGGAGAAATAAGCCAAAGTAAATACCCATCTTTGCATTTGGTAAATCTTTTCTTCAAAAGGTGACCAAGAGTTATGGTATCTAGGATCCACTTGTATATTCCTTTTCCCACACTCCCTGAGCCAATTGCCAAGTCAATTAATCCAGATATAAATAAGAAGCTTTGGTAACCTCATTAATATTAATGCATCTTAATACGGTGATATGGTTTTTATTATAACATAATCTTCATTAGAATTTTATTTTGTTTATTTGCATGGTCGTTAACAGTTGCCTGAATCTTATTCAATAGGGAGAAGGGAAAGCAAAAGGTGGGGGGAACCCTGTGGAAGAAGTACTTTTTTGATGCAGGTAAACTTTAGTAAAAAGGAATTCAACCAGCTTTATCAATTTAAATTTTAAAAGATTTGGCAACTCTTAACTTGTCAGGAAAGACATCAGTATGATCCAAACCTCATTCAGAGAACACATCAAATGCACTTTCCTTCAAAGAAAGTTTTTATTAACTTTATAATGGCTTGTGATATGTATCTGCAACTCAGTCATATTGCCTTCATTTGTTTCTATATGTGACAAGATACAGCCTGATGTAGTCTGACAAACTGCAAGGAGGCCAATGCTTCATATATTATGATGACACATTTTAAAAAGAATGGGAGAAAAACAGACGCACAGCACCAAAATGAAGAGCAAGCACCAAAACATTACACCTAAGAAAAGAAAGAAACCGGATCTTTATTCCTCAGATGGAGAATAGTGACTGAAGTTTGCCAAACATTAAGGCAAGGAAGTTTGAAATTTTAAGGCAAGACAAAAATAATAAAAAGGTATTTGAGATTAAACACAGCATCATACCCAAGAGCTTAAAGAGTGAAGTTGATCTGCTGAAGGATTACTTGCCTTGTCAATGGCTTCCAGATGATCTGAGATGCTTTGCATTCTCCTACTAAAAACACGGCTAAACTTCCTAAGCACAATAAAGACAGAGGCTGTGAAGACAGTTTAACCCTGAATTAAACAGTTGTCAACATTGCTCTACAAATGGTATAGAGTAGGAGCTTAAGAAGGTCAGGGCATCGAAGTTACCCACTGGTAGCCAGAAAGCACATGGAATTACCCACTCTAGTGTAATTCTATTTAAATTATGGTAATTATTTCTATAAAGGTACATTCAGTGGAGATTTGGAAATCTGCCCCATGACACAGTGCTTCTTTTAGTGATGCAGAAGTGGTCACTGAAATGCAAAGTTACTGCAGCAAGGTATGTCTAGTCCAACAAAGAGAAGGACTAGCAATCTTCCAATATTTGAGGGACTATCACAGAGAAGATGGGGTTGACTTATTCTACAAAGCACCTGAAGGCAGGGCAAAAAAGTAACAGGTGAAAGATCATTAAACAGAGAGCCAACCTAATAACTAAGGAGAAATTTCTTGATTGTGAGAACAGTGGAATGGTTTGTAGTTGTAGTTGCTTCATCACTTGTCCAGAATGGTGTTGGGTCTCCTGTTTGAACAGGGAGTTAAACCTGAAGACCTCCAAGGTCTCTTCCAACTCTGTATTCGGTATATGAAGTCATGAATTTTCCTTTTTTTTATAGCCTGGTAGAATTAAATTTCCAAAGTATGGGAAGAACCTGTGATATGGGCTACTCTTGTGTGCAGAGAAGGATTTTGTGATTTTTAATTATTGGAGGAAATCCTGGAACTCTCAGATTCAGCGTTCCCGGGAAACAAACTCCAACACCAAAACTCCAACACAGGCATTTTCTCAAAATTCCATTTTATTAGAGTTGTCATACTGGCACATCTGGGAAACCCCAAATCTGAGAGTTCTGAGTTTTCCTCCAATAATTAATAATCACAAACACTATCCCCTGCACCCATCACTGCATCACATGGCCCAATCACCATCCGTTCCAACTTGAGACATCCCTTAAACCACTCCTTATCCAAGTGCAGGAATAACATAACCTTGACTATAAAGAAGAATGCTATTATGCCTGACTACAAACACTCTACAAAATCCCCAATCCCAATTTCCCAGGCACAGGAATGTGGCAGCATGGAAGCTTTTGGTGCTAATATGGCTTCCAAAGCTGACATTCAGTTTAGACTAGCCTCCAGACTAAGATCTAAATAGCATACCATCAAGGCTTCCAGAACATATTATTGAATATCTCTCAGCTTCTCATCTGGCTGGGATTTCCACCTAACTTTTCAGTCATTTTCCCAACTCCAGCACAGTTAAAGGTGCTTCCTAGTTAGGATCTCACTTATCTCCTAAAGACAGTAGCATGACTGTCAGAGGTGGTATTCAGCAGGTTCTGACCAGTTCTAGAGAACCGGTAGTGAAAATTTTGAGTAATTCAGAGAACTGGTGGTAACTTTCTCCCAGGATGGGGAGGGAATGGAGATCTTACAGGATTCTTCCCCTGCCATGCCCACCAAGCCACACCCTCCAAATCATGCCATGCCCACCAAGCCACGCCCACCAAGCCATGCCATGCCCACTAAGCCACAACTCCAAATCATGCCATGCAGACTAAGCCATGCCCACCAAGCCATGCCCACAGAACCAGTAGTAAAAAATTTTGAATCCCACCACTGATGACTGTCCCATGTTATATCACATGATAGTAGCCAGATTCCCTGGACAGTATACTCCACACCCACCATATATGCAAAAAGCATCAATAAATCCTATATTCCCGAGTTTTTGACCTGATTCTAAGATCAGTCTCAAATCACCAAGAAATATCAAAATGGGCTTCTTCTGTGGTCATCTTTAATTTGATGTCACTTGTTGTTCTTAACCTTGAACTTTTGTGAATTGTTCTTAACCTTGAACAGTTGTGAGTGAGGGGAAAGAAGGACTGTTTAGGCTGTAATAAACAATAATTCAGTAATTTCCAAAATCTAAAGTTGGCACATCTGGGCTCCCCCTAGTTCAATAAGCAGAAATTTGCCTCTAGTCCTATTCTGATTATATCATTATTCTGTTATTCTGAACACTGTGCAACAGATACAAAGGTTTAATTTTCAAGAAATGCTCCTCCTTAACCTTCTGCAGAAGTCAGCTCCATTGAGTTCAGTGAAACTTAGAGCAAGATAAGTGTATATGCAAATGGAAACCTTAATCTCTTATCATCTCTATCTGCTTTTTCTGTGGTTAATTACAGAGTGTTCTGATAGCATCAGTCCAGGAAGAGGAGTAAAGAAAAGGAATCATTTTTTATCCTCCAGCTCTCAGCCCTAGCTTCTTTCAGCAATTGATTCACAAATGTAATTTTGTTTTATGGTTTCCTGACTACACTAATGAAGTATGATTAATCAGGGACCATAATATGAATCCCCTCCTACACGACCTTTATCCATCCTATCCAGTAAATATAATGCAGGCTATTAATTTGGACTACAATGTAATTTGCACAATAATGTTTGTATTATTCTAATGTGATGTGTTTATCATTAAAAATTATGAGATAAAATTAATTCAGCTCTATAATCTATCCCCCCACCGAAATCTGGTATGACAATAAAATTAAGGCAAGAGTTGTGAGAGATTATTTATTTATTTATTTTTATTTATTTATTATTTATTTTTATTTATTTATTATTTATTTTTATTTATTTATTTATTTATTTATTTATTTGCCTTTGAGTCAGACTTACGAAGTTTTTTTGACTGCGTTGTTGGAAGCAACTTGAATTTCTTCCTTCCTTCAGTGAGACAGTATGGTTGAACTACCAGCTGAAGATAAGCGATTCCCTCTGGGGAGAGTAAAGAAACATCCCAGTTTAGATTTTGTTTGGGGAAATGAAATATCTGAGATCAAATCTTCACGTCTATATCTGCCATTTCCCAAGGGATGGCAAAGATTCTGGTGAGAATCCTGTAACATACGTAATAAAGTATCTTTGGGGTCCTTGGTGCTCTCTGAGCTTCCTTGGACCTATCTTTGAGTGGTTCTGGTTGTTTGCACCTGACAGAGAGAGAGAGAGAGAGACTGGCCCAACATCACCCAGTTGGCTTCATATCTAAAGTGGGACTAGAATTTCAGTACCTGTAAGCACTACACCAAATTGAGGCTCCTCCGGAATTGTCCAATTCAAAAACCTGAAGGGAGGAAGGTTTTGACTTAGAATAGAGTAGGTTTCCAAGTAATTGGCAGCCCCTTTTCTCTGGAGAACATTTTGAGAAAATACAAAAGTTCTGTTCATTCTGTAATGTTTAGGTGTACTCATTTTATAAAACATCCACAGACATATAATATCTTTCTGGGAGATGCTTCAGTGCCCCCTCTTGCATAATTTCTCCTGTACTGTGCGAAGGGAAGTTACATATATCCCCAAAGGTCAAAAGGAAGCAAAATAAAACACGTGAAGCCTCATTTAATATACTACGATGTTTTCCCAGTGCGTTGATCTGACACTGTTTTTCACCCCATTGCCATTCAGAGAGAAAGAGGCAAATGTCAATTTGCAGTCATTTTCAAAACACTGGGATCCTCAGATTGAGATGGAGAGGCTGGTAGCCAAGAAGGATTCTTTCTCTTCATGCAATTTGCAGGCAATGCCATCATGGAATTTGACTTTCTCAGTTTTCTTTTGCTTTTTTTTTTAGACTTGAGCAAGTCCCAGTTGCAGTTAGGATTTTCTCCATCTGTTTTCTTATAAGCGAACACAAACACACACACACACACACACACACACACACACACACAATCATAAAGAGTGTGTGAAAGAGGATTGTAAAATAGCTTTCCCTTAATGATTTCACCGGTGACTGTGGAATTATTACCCACAGTCAGAGTGCCAGAACATGTTGGTTAAGTGCCAAATAGTTTAAGCTTTTGTGTTTAGGGGTTGATGAGGGAGAAACATCTTGGAAGAAACTGCAGTGAACTGATGACTACTAAGGTTAAACAGTCATCAAGTTAAATTAAATTCAATTTAGCTTTAATATTTTATTAGAAAAGGAAAAAGGCATAAGTGCGGAGAACCAAAATCTTTACTTCTTAATTAGTTTCTTTACTATATTTTCCCATAAATGTGGAAATGGGGAGGGAGGAGGGAGAATAGAAAATGAGAGATAATTAAAAGAGGGAAGTTTAGAATAAAATGAGTGCCACAGTGGGAAGAGAGACCCATGGTATTCATAATAGGGCTTTAAAAAATACAAATCTGCATTGTCCAAATCCAAAAACATTTAGCAAATCCACATGTCTAGGAGCATCTCAGTTATTTGGACAGTAATATCAAACTTGGCTTTCCTTGTTTCTTATGGTAACGTGCATGCAACAGTTTTCACAGGAGAAATTGTATGAACTCCAAAATAACTTACTAACACAAACTCAACCTTTTTATTTCTGTACTGTTGTTAGAATGGAGCAACAGGGTGTTGTAGTGAAAACAAGATTAATGGTTCCTTCCTTCAATCCTAAAGACAGTCCTCCTGCATCCTATTATTGTAAACTTTACATTTCAGGTCATTTGTCCATCAAAATTCTGCCTCATTGGTTCTGGTTTGCATTATGCTCAAACATAAGTGGTCTTTTGTCTGCTTGATTAGAAGTCTATTCACACAAACAGCTTACAACAGCCACCCCTCTGCTTCCTATTGATGTGACCATTCCTTCATCTTCATTCTTTGTTGTCCCTTGTTCAATTCTCAATTCTCTTTTTAGTTTCTCTAAATCTTCCAACTCACAATGATTCTCATCTGGATAATTTTATCAATCTATTCATTCTTTCAAGGAAAGAAGAGGCAAATAGAGGCCGTAGTATTGTTATAATTGATTCAAACAGACAACTGTCAATTATGGATAATTTCATAGATAAAGGAATTTATTTTCTGTTGTCATCTTGGCAAGTTGCACAGCAAAGAGAGCTTCTGGGAAACTAATTCTTCCCCACAGAGCTTAGATTACTAAGCAAATTTCAGGTTTTACTTCAGTAGAATTTGAAAAGGAATTCCTATTGATGGTAGTTTGAGAGAACACATTGCAAACATTATTTCTGTGTTATTCTGAAATGTTATCTTTGGAAATTCCTATTTCCTCCTAGTACAAAATCATTTAATTATATTTCTCTGGGTTTTCTAGAATCTTATGCATTCATGGACAGATTTAAGAATGAATTCATCACAGCCACAGTCAACCAAAATGTTGACCATAAAAAGCAAGGATAGAATAGAATAGAATAGAATAGAATAGAATAGAATAGAATAGAATAGAATAGAATAGAATAGAATAGAATACTTTATTGGGCAAGTGTGATTGGACACACAAGGAATTTGTCTTGGTGTAAATACTCTCTGTATACATAAAGAAGGAACATTCGTTAAGAATCAAGAATCATAACGTACAACACTTAATGATAGTCATAGGGTACAATCAACATCAAATCATACTAGGAAACAGTCAATATAAATTGTGAGGATACAAGCAACAAAGTTACAGTCACAAGTGGGAGGGGAGGGGTGATAAGGAGTGATGAGAAGATTAACAGTAATAGTAGTGCACACTTTGTAAATAGTTGAATAGTGTTGAGGGAATTATTTGTTTAGCAGAGTGATGGCTTTCGGCTAAAAACTGTTCTTGTGTCTAGTTGTTCTGGTGTGCAGTGCTCTATAGCGTTGTTTTGGGGGTAGGAGTTGAAACAATTTATGTACAGGATGTGAGGGGTCTGTAAATACTTTCACAGCCCTCTTTTTGACTTGTGCAGTATACAGGTCCTCAATTGAAGGCAGGTGGGTAGTAATTGTTTTTTCTGCAGTCCTAATTATCCTCTGAAGTCTGTGTCTGTCCTGTTGGGTTGCAGAACCAAATCAGACAGTTATAGAGGTGAAGATGACAGACTCAATAATTCCTCTATAGAACTAGATCAGCAGCTCCTTGGGCACTTTGAGCTTTCTGAGTTGGCGCTGATCTGGAAAGCTGACAGCCTGGATTCAAGACCCAAGCACTGTCTGATGGAGCAAGCTCTCATTACTTGTCCCAGCTCCTGTTCACCTAGCAATTTAAAAGCATGCAAATGCGAGTAGATAAATAGGTACCACTTCAGTGAGAAGATAATAGCATTCCAAGCACCTCAGTGCCCCTAGAGTCAGACATGATTGGAGTGGGGAAATCTTTACCTTTACCTTATGCGAAGCTCTAGAGCAAGGGTCTCAAACTTGACAAGCTTAAGACTTGTGGACTTCAACTCCTGGAATTCCTGAGCTAACATGACTGGAGGGGGAATTCTGGGAGTTGAAGTCCAGTCTTAAAGTCTTAAAGCTGTCAAGCTTGAAGACCCCTGCTCTAGAGGAATTATATTAGTGTCCTAAGCTTACAGTATTGAATACAAATTGAATCCACATAGTGATAAATTATACCGAGCTGCATCTTTTGTCCATTCTATTTATAATCTTTCACAGCCTAGTTTTTAAATTATATACTGATTTCCTTCCCTCCTTCTTTCCTTTCTTCCTTCCTTCTTTCCTTCCTTCCTATTTTTATGAAGTTAGTTACTGTCACAACTGTTTTGAATAATGAGAGTAGTGAATGTTAGAAATGAGTAATAAAATACACCTTGAGGGTTGACAAACAACCCTTTGGTGGCCTGTTTTACTTGTCCATCCTGTATTTCATTATTTTATTTTATTTTGCAAAACCAGAAGAGTCAAGCAACTTCCTTCCCCTTCCTTCTAGAATAATTTTAATCCTTAAGATGCTAATTTCATTCTGTTAAGATCTAAAGTTGGTTTCTAAAACAAAGCTTACTTTAGTGACAAGTATTTTTTTTATAGACCACATGCGATGTTATTAAGTTTTTTGTTGTCTCTCTTAGTTTTTGCTATTTTCTCTTACCATGGTTGGAATGAACCGATAAATCCATTTCCTCCCTGTGTGAATTTCTCATAGTTTCATTGTGAATCTGCCCAAATTTCATATTTGAAAATAAATGCATGTCTGAGTCCATATTTTCACAAACGCACATTCCTAAACTACTTTGTTAAAGAACTTTCCCCTTTTTTAAATCTTGAAATAGTTATATTTAAAAATACACTCTGGTTTCTTTGCTGATTGTAATGCCCAGAGACATGGGATTTCTGAAGGGGACTTATTCCATATTGCAGCCTATAGTTTAGAGGCCAGTTTGCATCAGAATTCATGAAAATTAATTTCCTTAAAAGTGCATAATGTATGGCTTTACTTTAGAAAACAAGCCAAAGACACAAACGCACCCTGCTTAAAAGGAGACACTCAGTCTTCCAGCTAATCTCCTTCCCCGAGGCTTTAAATAGTGATCTCTTCATTTTGCCTTTCTTCTGGTCAATGTTACCCTCACTTTTGATTTGCTATGTAATATTATCATCCATTAAAGTTAAATTGGACCAGGGCAGTCCTGAACATTAAAGATCAAAGCAGCCAATTTGGTTGCCCCACCTTTGTACCCTAGTTAGTATTAATTAAGATAATTGTGTGGTATTTGAGCTGCTGCATCACTCATGTGTAGTTTCTTAAATGGTATGGCTTGCAAGACTAAGATCCAGGAATGGCTTTAGGGATGGTGTAATGGTGGGAAACAGGAAGTGCAAGTGGCTTTGTAGTACTTCCTCTTCTTTCTCCTTCTCCATAACTTTTTAAGTGGGACTTTCACACCTTTTCTCTACAAAGTTGATTCATGAGTTCCTGGTCTGGTCTGACGGAAGGCCCTGAAGAAGCTTGATTGGCTTCTTCGGGGCCTTCCGGTAACTTGAGCAGGCCGGCCTGGGCTGAGATAATGATTTTAAATTTGATCTCCATTTTTAATTTTAAATTGGGTTTTAAGGGTGGGGGGGGGTTTCTTAATTTTAGTCTGCAGCTAATTCTAATATTTAATTACTTTTTAACTTTTGTATTTGTGGGGTTTTTAGACGAGCTGTTCACCGCCCTGAGTCCCTTGGGAGAAGGGCGGTATATAAATGTAATTAATAATAATAAAAATAATAATAATAACTGACCTAGATTACTAAGAGACTAGGATTTTATGGTAAGAGGGAGAGTTTGTTGCAGGCAGGTTGTCATAATTAGCTGTTATTATGCAAACCAGAACACCAGAACAACTAGACATAAGAACAGTTTTTTTTTCCCAAACGCCATCACTCTGCTAAACAAATAATTCCCCCAACACTGTCCAACTATTTACAAAGTCTGCACTACCATTATTATTATACCACTCCTCTACTCATTGCAGAATACCTTATGCCACCAGACTCGAAAATCTAGACCTAGAAAATCTAGAACTATGCCACCATTGGTCCGATCTAAGTATAGTATATAAAATCATACATTGCAATGTCCTACCTGTCAATGAATACTTCAGCTTCAACCATAACAACACAAGAGTAAACAATAGATACAAACTCAAGGTTAATCACACCAAACTTGACTGCAGGAAATACGACTTCAGCCACAGAGTGGTCAATGCCTGGAATACTCTATCTGACTCTGGTTTCTTCCCCAAACCCCAAAAGCTTTAATCTTAGACTGTCTGCTATTGATCTCACCCCTTTCCTAAGAGGTCTGTAGGGAGCGTGCATAAGCACACCAATGTGCCTACCGTCCCTGTCCTATTGTTTCTTTTATATATATTTTTTATTTTTCTTATATGTATCCATGTATTCATAACTATGTTTTTACTTATACCTATTATCTTGTAAGCAATTGACAAATAAAAAAATAAATAAATAAATATTAACCTTCTCATCACTCCTTATCACCCATCCCCTCCCACTTGACTGCATGGCTGTAACTTTGTCGCTTGTATCCTTACGATCTATATTGACTGTTTCCTAGTATGATTTGATTGCTTATTTTACCCTATGACTATTATTAAGTGTTGTACCTTATGATTCTTGACTCTTGACAAATGTATCTTTTCTTTTATGTATACTTAGAGCACCAGGACACATTCATTGTGTGTCCAGTTACACTTGACCAATAAAGAATTCTACTCTATTCTATTCTGTTATAGAAAAGGAGATGATTTTTTTTTTTTAATTTCAACATTTGTATGCCGCCCTTCTCCAGAGACTCAGGCCGGTTTACAATCTATGGAGCACCCTGCTAAGTGCTTGGCAATAGCCTTCATTCCATTGTATATGCCTGCTTATTACTAGGGGTTTTTGGCCCCCCCAAGTGGCATTTTTACAAAGTCAGCTTATTGCCCCCAACAATCTTGGGTCCCCAATTTACCTACCCCAAGAGGATGGAAGGCTGAGTCAACCTTGAGCCTGGTGGGATTCGAGCCTGCACTAATGGCAGGCAGCTTGCACTAAGTGCTAGATGATTAACAGCCTGCACCACCAAGTATTAACAAACTCCCATGAACACAAATTAATATATTCAAAATCTGACTATCCAAACCAATTCTAATGTTGGCCTAGCCTCTGTCCCTATGTAAAACTGCTTAAGAAAATAAGAACATAAACATAACCCTTTGTGACTGGATTCCAGGTCCATCTGGCCCAGCAGTCTGTTCTTAGAGTAGTCAACCAACTCCCCAAGGAAGCCACTAGTTTCCCAGCAGATGGCCTTCAAGTAGTCCCAAAGTATCTAAAAGACCGATATTCTGCTATGATAAATGTTAAAAGTGATGATCATAAAAGAGAGAGAAAAATTGTATTTCTGGATGAGCAAATATCGGGCTTGATTTTCTAAACAGAAATAAGAATATATTTCACAATAACCTCAAGAGATCTGTAAGCAAAGAAGCAATAAGGGGAACACTATTTGTCTGGAATGTGTTTGCTCCCTGTTCTAACAACCAAGGGTCCATGCAATCTAGAATAATCCTTTGTTGAATAATCTTGATATTTTTTTTCTGAATAGCCGGCTATGGTTGGTAGGATACTTCAGGGATTTTAAAAGTGTATGGTTCCAGTTCTAGAGTCCTCATATTTCACATCTTCCCTTTTTTCCTGAGAAGAGAATATAGTCTAAGAATTTCTTTTTTAAAAATATTTTTATTTAATTTTTTCTTATTACATATCTCAATCACAAACTTTGTGATGGGTGGTCACCATCTTCCATCAGACTGAGGGCAAGTGAAGACCTTTTAAGGATCTTATCTAATTTGAGGTAGTACCCACTATCTCTGCCTAAGTTTAAGTGTTATACCCAGTAGGAAAGAAAATGTCATGCACTTCTATTTCCTGTTTCCCACTTTGTAGTAATATCTAGACTGGTGTACAGAAGATCATTTGATCTGCATGTTAATGTTAATAATACTTGATTCTTGGAAAAGTTGTAATCCATTCAGAGAACTCTTATTTTTGAACTCATGATTGATGATGATGATAAGATGGTATACTAGTTATCTAATGCCTTTTCCTAGAGACCAAAATGATTTTAACATGGTTTTCATTCGGATACCATGACTATTGTCCAAAGCTTTCAAGCTATCTGGTCCATAATTAGATCTTCAGTATGTTAAATAAGTCTCACATCTTAAACCAAAGTATAAACTAAAGAAGAATTATGTTGATTTTTTTTTTGCAATATTGATATATCACTTTAATCAATTAAGACTACTGAGTAATAAAACAAGAATAATATTACAATCATTTATATATGTGTATGTTTTGTATGCATATATGTGGGTTCTTTAAGTGTTGCATGCTGTTGATTTGTACATGGCTATACAAATATGATACATAAAACAAATAAAAATAAAACAGAAGAATCTTGTCATATATAACATTTTTTTAGTTTTGTAGGACCATTGTACAAAGAAAAATGCACAGTACAGTGTTTTATGTGTGTTTGTGTGTGTATGTGTGTGTGTACATACACACACACACACATTGTGTAAATTGCTTTAGAATTAGAAACATGTTTATTAGAGGAAATAGAAATGCTTACGAATGTTCACAGACATCTAATAAATTGAAATGAATGCTGAACAACTAATCCTTAAGTGAGGGGAAAGGATAACCAGACCAAAATTGGAGTTTTGTCTTTTCCTTGAATCAGCCAGACGTATTACTAGAGCCTTTACCATCAGGCTGAGCAGAAATTGCCCTGATTACATTTGTATAATCGTTAATCCAAGCAAATGGATTCTATTTTATTGTCTACATTTATTTTTTGACCTTAATTCCTTAACTTGTATTGATTTGAGTTTTTTTATTAACGCTATTTTTCCACAAAAGGTAGAACATTTGCATGGACAAATTTTCAAATAGTTTACTTAAGAACATTGGACTCAATTAGATTGCTCTGAAGAATACTTTCCTGGGAGAAATTCCTTCATTTTCCTTAATAATGTACCTGTTGGAGTGAGACTGATGTTCCAGTTCCTCTGCAATTTTCTTCAAAAGTAATTATAAACTAGCTATGATACACTTTATAATAAACCACAAGACTTAAGTATAGTGAAATGTTGGGCTTCAGAAAATCAGATTGTCCCAATGAGATTATAGGGCATGACACTGTTTTTACAAAAGAATGTTTCTGGGAAACATCAGCAAATGTTCTCTGAAAAGCATTACCATCTTTTTAATCGCTTGAAAAGTTTACATATATTTGCAATAAAGTTGCTCAGATTTGCTCCCATGAGTGACTTTTGGTGTGATTTTATTATATACACACATATGTACTGTAGTCCTTGATTTATAATCATTTGTTTAGTGACTGTTCAAAGCTACAACAGCATTGCAAAAACTGACCTATGACTATTGTAGCATTCCCACATTGGTCATGTGATCAAAATTTGGATGCTTGGCAACTGGTTCATATTTATGATAATTGCTGTGTCCCATCTTCTGACAAGCAAAGTTAATGGGGAAGGCTAATTCACTTAACATAGCAACTGCAACAACAGTGGCAGGAAAGGTCATAAAATGGGGAAAAAATTACTTAACAGCTGTCTTGCTTAAGACAAGAAATTTTGTGCTCAATTATAATTGTAAGTTATATTCTTCCATTTCCCCCCCCCCCCTTTTTTTCCTCTGTGGTGATACTTTGGCAGTAATGGCTGACATTGTCTAAGGTAAACTATAATTCCTTCAAGCACAATAAATGGAGCTTGCATCTCATCCAATCAATCAGCTGAGTTAATTCATTCAACTGTTTCCCCTCCTCCAAAAACCAAGCCGTATTTGTATAATTTGGAGAATTTGCATAATTCATTCCAGGAACTCCTTTCCTGCAATAGTATATGAAGAACTGGGGGTTGCAGATTAATCTAATATTCATATCCCTATCATGAATCAAGAGCAATCATCGTTTAGATCCAATCTTGGCAACTTGTGGATTTCAACTCCCAGAATTCCCCAGCCAGCCATGTCTTAAAGCTGCCAAAGTTGGACACCCCAGCTTTAGATGACAACATTTACAAAGTGTGTTTCATAAAATCTTCTGGAATTTTTCAGCTGCAACTGAGAATCCAAAATCTTTCTTTCCCATTTCCTTAAGGGATATATGCCATACTGATTAATGCAGTACTGTCTGAAAAATGCCAAAGACTTCCTATGAGTAATCCAGACATCTATCCACATCTATTTAAATTTTGTGATTCTGGAGAGTCTCAACATACTCTAAACAACTCTATCTTTGACTAAGCTTATCTGCACCATCAGCCTGCCTAAAGAATGTATTTCTTTGGACATTTTCCAAGGAGCTGTTTCTGTTGTGATCTAGTTGATTTCACACCCAACTCTGCTGAAATGAGAGTTCCATCCTTCCTTTAAATGGGTTTCTGAAAGTAATAAAGATATGTTGCTTCCTTTTAAGCTAGCTTGTAATTACACCTTGGAACGATATGTTGACCTGGTTTCTCTCAAGCTTCCTTATGACTACGGTTTAATTATTTCAATTTCAAGTTGCTCTTTTTGTTAATGACTTCTGGCCAATCTGGAGATGCATTTTCTCCATTAAACAAGACAACAATCTTTTCTAATTTAGGTTAACATGCTCACTTCAGTTAACTCGTGATCTCTTAGTCGTTTTCATAGCAATTGCTGCTATAATTGTCTTCCCAAAGCCATTCACTTTAGGCCATAATACAAATCTTCCCGATGGGTTACAAAGGCTTGAAGATCAACAACCGGATCGTGGAAGCTTATAGAACAGGCAGTTAAATATTATAGCATCAGATTGATTGTGGATAATTTCAGAGAGGATAATAGCAGAGAACTAAGTGGAGACATCAAGTTTCTTAATCTTGGGGTATCTTATAGATATTATAATCTCTGAGGCTGAGCCTATTAAGCAGCTTCATAAGGAATCAAAGTGTCTGATTTAAATGCAGTTTACTCTGATTTTATTTTTTTATTGATCCATTTTTTAATAGTCACTCATCTCCCAAAAACTGACTTGAATGGCTTTCTAGAGTCCTAGCTCATCCTGTGACATCCTGTTACATAACCAGACACCCCCCCTTAATCTGGGCCTTTAAGGCAGGGATAGGCCAGTAGCATATTTCAAATATTTCTTTATTTATGTCTGTGCTTGCAGCCCAATTTTTCTCTTGAGATGAGAAGGCAGATCATTTTATCAGCTCAACAACAAATCTGTGAGAAAGGTTGAGTTGACAGTGACTGGCCCCATGACACCTCCCGAGCTCTATGGCTGAACTGGGAATTGAATCTTGGTTTTTCAGGTCCAATTCCAACATCTTAATCATGCTACTGAAGCTACTACAATAGTTTTGAAAAATATGCCTTGGCCAGAGAAAGGGTGCCATCTTGGCATCGGGGTCTGAATATCCAAGTTTTATGATCTCTGCTTCTCAGCTACCATCCTGGCTTCTCCCACGATTATAAATTTTAATTAAACTACTTAAAATCTCTCTGTTGCTCACCTCTTTTAGAAGTGAGGAGTTTTAGAGCTATGGGAATATAGAAGATAATCAATCCTGGTCCTCCTGAGCTTTCTCTTAGTAAGGAATACCTTTGTCTAAATCATCTGCAGAGAACTTTCTGGTGGAAGTGACTTCTCTGCATGTGCTGAAGCTCATAGGGTGCAAGAAGACCAAAAGAAGATTTAGGGTGTGCAGAGAGTAGTGAGGAAAGCAGAAAAGACTATTGGAAGTTCACTGCCTTCTATCCAGGACATGGCATATAAGCAATGTTTGAGCAGGGTCCACAGTTTTATGTGGGATGCTACATATCTTCTCCATGACTGGTTTTCTTTATTACCTTCTGGGAGGAGGCTTCACATTATCCAAAGCAGAACTACTAGATTCTGTAATAGCTTTAATCAATGTTGTTAACTCTCAATACTTTTTTCCGCTATGTATTCAAAATGGGCTGTGATAGATAGATACAGGGTAGATTTAGATGTAGATGTAGATGTGTGTGTATGTACGTATAGCACATGTATATGTGTATATATGTATGTGAATGGGTATAAATGTCAGAATATAGATTTTCATTTTTTAATGTGTGCCAGTATGTTCACAGAAAAAAGTAACAACAAAGTTCACCTTATCTTACTTAACCCTTAAGAAAATACAGTGGCCTTGATGCTCCAACCAACCATTCACTTCCAAATGCCTTCCACACTTGAATTTTGAATTTATTTGATTTGTCAATCGCTTACAAGATAATAGGTATAAGTATATACATAGTTATGAATACATGAAATGGATACATATAAGAAAAATAAAAGAAACAATAGGACAGGGATGGTAGGCACATTGGTGCGCTTATGCACGTCCCCTACAGAAATCTTGGGAAAGGGGTGAGGTCAATAGTAGGCAATCTAAAGTTAAAGTTTTTGGGGTTTGGGGAAGAAACCACAGAGTCAGGTAGAATATTCCAGACATTGACCACTCTGTTGCTGAAATTGTATTTCCTGCAATCAAGTTTGGTGCGGCTAACCTTGAGTTTGTATCTATTGTTTGCTCTTGTGTTGTTATGGTTGAAGCTGAAGTATTCATTGACAGGTAAGTCATTGCAATGTATGATTTTATATACCATACTTAGATCAGACCAAAGATGGCGTAATTCAAGGTTTTCTAGGTCAAGAATTTCAAGTCTGGTGGCATAAGGTATTCTATAACAAGTAGAGGAGTGGAGAACTCTTCTTGTGAAATATTTCTGGACTTTCTCAACTGTGCTAATATCAGATACGTAATGTGGGTTCCAGACTGATGAGCTGTATTCAAGTATTGGTCTAGCAAATGTTTTGTATGCTGTTGTTAGTAGTGTGATATTACCAGAGAAAAAGCTACGTAGGATTAGGTTAACAACTCTTAACGCCTTTTTGGCTATGCAGTTGCAGTGGGCTCTAGCACTTAGGTCATTAGAGATGAGTCCTCCAAGGTCCTTGACAGAGCTTGGATCATCAACACTGTTGTTGTTTTAACCATTTAGTCATGTCTGATTCTTGACAACTTTATAGGCAAGTGTTCTGCATGCATTCCACATTACTAGGTATATAGTAATGATATCAATGGAACATTTTTGAACACTAGCTAGTTCTTGCTTCCTCCAGCATCGTTCCAGTTTGACTAGTCTGATTGCCCTTTTTTCCTCCTTCATTTCACTTATGGTAGGTTATCCTTCCCCTTGGTAAAGACTTTGCTTTCAGCAGTTTCCTTTTAAATATATTAAATAGTTGCCGCCTACAGGGGACACTAGAGTAGTTGGACTTGTTGGACATGTTTCTGTGAGTACATTAAATACCCACGGGCCTTCCATAAGTTAAGACCCAAAATCTCTTCTTATTATCATGTACTACAAGATTATAAATAGAGAGTAACATTAGTCAGGCATTGAAAGGGATGATGGTGATGGTGATGGTGATTTCCTGGTGTGCCACTTGGCATTGGGAACTCATAGTCTGAGATGCACATGTCAGGCTCACTGTGTAAAACTAAAAAAAATATTATTTCCAAAGTTGATTCTCACAGACCTCTCTTTAGCAAAACCGAGATGAAAGGATTGGGTTATAGGGATTCCAGCAACTGAACTACTCCCTATTTAAAACTCATATATCCTGTGGTCTATTCATATGGAGAATTCTTGGCTATTTATTTAATATCTTCCTGTGAAGACAGGTTTTTTTTTTCACAGATAATAGAGAAATGTGGAGCCACCTATTCCCATAATGGTCTCCTAAGCCATTATTCTTTATCACTTTATCACATCATATATGGTCTACTTTCAGATATGTTCTAATGAAATGCATACTTGATTAAAGGATGGTGCACTCATATTAGAGATGGTTATCCACTTCCACAACCATGAAGCTTTGCGAGAATCACTTCTAAAAATTAAACATATATTCCTATCTTTGGGTTACTGAGAACAGCTTTCATCTCCTTTTATGGAGGAAAGCACAAAGTTCTCACTAGACATATTTTAGTTTCCAGATGATATGGATGGTCCAGGTAATGTTGATCAGTCTGAGAAAATGAGTTAGTTGATGAATAAGTATCTGTTTATTTGTTTGAAATACAAAGGTTTCCAAAAGGGATGGCTCCCGATTTCCAAAACTTCCTTATTTCCAGCAATAGAATAAATCTAGAGAGTTTCAAGTTAGGAAATGCTCAAAAGTAGTGATTGAAAAGAAATTGTCCCTCATTTTTACAGCTCAGCTCAAACTTTGTTTTAAAACCCTTCTCTACTCCCTTCAGTTCAGGTGATTCCAACTGGAGTCTACTTCTAAAGAAGTAGAAAGAATTCAAGTTGCCATATTCTGCAGACTTTTCCTATCTTGTTAAAGTATAACATGATTTCCTTTTCATATTTAAATATGTGGTAAGCCAAATCTGTATGTACAAGGAAGAGAGTGCTTGAATTTCTGTCTCAAAATCCTCGTCTAATGACACCAATGAATCAAACATATTGAATAGAACTTGTAGCTTCTTTAGGATTAAAACAAGGTTTAACATTGTTTAGCCAGAAGAGAAAAGTAATTGGGAGGGAATCGGGAAGGCATGAGATGCAACTTTCAGTATATTCATTCATTCATTCATTCATTTTTATTTGTTTATTTGTTTATTTATGTATTTATTTATTTATATTTATTTGTTTGTTTGTCAAGCATGTATGAGAAAACAAGTATAAGTATGAACATAACATATAAACATATAAGTATAAACAAGTATAAATATATACATAATAAATGAGTACGAATAAATGGATAAATGGGAACAGTAGGACAGGGGCAGTAGGCATGCTGGTGAGCTTATGCACGCCTCCTTACAGACCTCTTAGGAATGGAGTGAGGTCCATGGTACACAGTTTAAGGTTAAAGTTTTGAGGGTTTGAGGATGTAACAACAGAGTCAGGTAGTGAGTTCCAAGCATTGACCACTCTGTTGCTGAAGTCGTATTTTCTGCAATCAACTTTGAAGCAGTTTACTTTGAGTTTGTATCTATTGTTTGCCCGTGTATTATTATGGTTAGAACTGAAGTAGTCATTGACTGGTAGGATAATGAAGCAGACAATTTTCTGTACTAAGCTTAGATCAGATCGTAGGCGGCGTAGTTCTAAGTTGTCAGACTTTGGAACTCTACCTCTTGTCTCTTTGACCATCAAAAGTTCTCACCAAAAACTGAAAGGAATGGGACAAATTTGAGTTTTGGCAGAGGGAAGAATTGGCAGAGTAATGTCATGTTCAAAAAGGGTTGGATTTGGATCCAGGTGGAGTCTACAAAGAAAAATATACTGAGAAAAATTTTCCACATCTAGCTATGGGAGAAGTGTCTTCAAATACTACTGATTGCTCCCTTCTAAGCTCCTCCTCCCTCATATGACCTTGAGTGGACTATATGCAGCCTGTCTTGGACTTCCCAGATAAATATCCACTGACCCAGTACCCTACTTTGTTACCCACAAGAAAATGAAACAATATCTTATGGCTCCTGATAATGAAGTTAGAAAGAATTCCACAAAACCATGCTTTGGCTGCTTTTACTACCAATTCCAACATGTCTCCCATTTTGTAATTCTACTTCTATGGAGCAAAAATCAGTGTGGTATTTAATTAGCGACAAGGAGAGAGTTGTGTTTTTGCAAAGATTCTTCAACTGGTCCCTGACCAATGGCTATCCTGGAAGGGCTGGTAGGAGTTGCAACTCAGGAATTTGGATGTCTCCAAGTCGACCATCCCTACATTACATTGGTTCACCTAGATTCATATTCCTTTTCAGTGTGATGGGATGTGCAACTGAAGAAAGAGTGGGAGGAAGCAGCATATTCCGAACCAGTAGACTATGCAGTCCTGAACTGGATGGGACATGGAGGAAAAGATTCAGGATAGCCATATCCTAGAATCTCCCAGGGTATATCTATTTGTTAGAAGGTTATAGCTTTAGTCTGGCAAGATTCTGTCTACTCAGTGTGAGCAAATAATTGATTGGATCACATTGTGTCACCTTTGAATTTAAGCCTGACTTTCACTCATGAAATTCATGGGGAGATTTTCAGAGAGGATAGAGTAGAAAAAGTCAAGATGGCAACCAAAACAGTCAAATCACAACAAGTTCCTTAAGAGTCAGAGGTTTTATTGCACCATCATAGAATCATAAGGCTGGAAGGGACATTGGTGTTTTCTTGACAGACCCTCATCCAAGGCAGGAAATCTTATGTCATCCCAGACAAATGAACACCATCTTGATTTTTTTCACCATTATCAACTGAGGACAGTAGTTTTCAGGGCCAAACATAATATTCTTGCCTTTGCACTTTTGCAGAGTAGATATTTTGACTATGAGCCCTTGGCCCTGGGGATCCAGGGAGAAAAAAACAGTTCGTCCCATACTACTGTATTGTTACTTCTCCAAGGATACTTGGAATAATTGTACTTTACTCCTGCTGTGTCAATATGCATGAAGAACTGATAATTATTATATGAGCCTCTTTCTCTCAGATATAAAACATATCTATCATCTAAATAGTAGCACAATTTTGTGTCACCCCAGTGGAAATGAGGCAATAGGTGATGCAAATCTGAACACTATAATTTTCTGTTTTTAATTATGCTTTTAAATAATTATTAATCATTTATCAAAATAAGATTTGATGGTGTCTCATTCAGGAGGCACCATCTAGGTCATTCCAGAAAGCAGGATTAAACCTAGCATCTAGGGGGAAGGGCACTAGGCATACATTTACTCTTTAGGAGCCAAGTGCAACTCAAGAATCTTTACTTTTATTCAAAATTGAATTGCAATGGAGACCTCAAGTCTTGCATACACACAGACAATTTTTGCACAAATGTTCTCATCTTTTCTTTTTGGGGGATTCCTTCAAAGAAATAGAAAAATGCTATTTGGAGCAACATAATCTAAACCAGACATTTTTTGCTATTGTTAGCCTTGTTGATGTTATTTAATCATAGAAGATACTGCCATGAAACAGGAACAGAAGAAAGCCAGTAACTGATAAAATATGTCAGGAAAGACATATCTTTTTAAAGGAAGTACATTATGTAGCTGAGTCCCGAAGCTCATGACTTTATAGCATTCAGATCCTGACTTCTCTGAGGAATAAACTGTCCAGGATTTAGCAATCTGTATTTCTGGCAGCAGCAGTAAGCCCCAATAGTTAAGAATGTCTCAACTAGTTGGAAATCAAGGGATTAGCTTTGGCTTGGAGTTTTGTACAAAATGAATGTGACAAAATAAAGCAGAGAGAACTCTATACTAAGTTGTCTATAATCCAAACTCATCTATTACACTCATCTATACTCCTAACGCAGTTAGCTAACTCATCAGTAACACTAACTCATTTATTCCCACAGTGTCCCGAGGCATTGGGAGGAAATGCAGTTAAGCCAAAAGAAATACAAGGTTGGAGCAGTAAACAACTTTCCTGAGCAATTTTACCTGGATTGTGGAAGTGACAAGGTATTTACTCATATCAGTCTGTACAGCAGCCACACAGCTATAGGTGAGAACAACAAGGCTGCATAGCTTTTCCATTGGTGGCTTCTGATCTGCTGATTTCTCTCTGCAAGAAAAGTTGTCTAATGCTTTTATTATTGTTATTTAGAGTTGTTATAGCCACCCCACTTGAAAAGACTCATTTTAACTCCCAATATAATGATGTACAAGTAGGAAGGAGGAGGGGGCGGGAGAGGAGGAAAATAAGATTTACAAAATTCTGCTATAACAGCCAATCTCAGCCACTTCCTATGGAAGTGATTTGCTAGTCTAGTCTATCTAGTGGGGCTAACCATGGAAGGAGATAGTGGCAATAGCTTGAAATAAAACCTTTCCCTCTGATTCTTAAATGGTTGCAAAGGCCAACCTATCAGTTAAACTATGATGAATGATAGTGACTGGCCCAAGCTATCTGTAGTCAAGTAGAAACTATACTTTGACTTCACTTAGTCTTAGATGAATTTCTGGATTAATACCTTAAACCAGTCTTGGGCCAGATAACTTGACTTTGTAGGTCCTTTGAATTAAATGTTTTAATATATTTTTTTACTGTTTTAATGCTTTTTACTGTTTGTTATTGTTTTAAAATGTTTTTAAAATTCTAATTATAATATATGTTTTGAATTGTGAGCTGCCCAGAGTCATGGTCATAAGTGTGAAAAACAGCCATAAGTCATTTTTTTCCAGTGTCATTGAAAGTTCATACAGTCACCAAAGAAACTGTTTGCTGAGATGGGTGACTACAGAAATCAAGTAAGGAAGCAAATTGCAGTCCAATTTTGAGCAGTGCTTGCGTGGAAAAATACCAGCACTTTACAAGAATGATCTGATCCTGTAATTAATTTATTTATTTATTATTTAATTAAACTTTTATACCGCTCCCTCTCCCAAAAAGGGACTCGGGGCGGTGTACAGCCTACTAAAAACACATAATAAATACTCAATAAATACAATTAAAAATAATTTGTAGACATTCTGCTTCTATTCAAAGGACCATGCTAAATTTCGAGAAAAAGCTCTAGATTGAAGACTGAAAAACTGATCCTGCAATTTTTTCATTTAGGTTATCAACCAAGCAGAAAGGATTGAGCAGCTTCTTAGGTTCTTTGGGGTAATGCAGTTGTCATTCTACGGTAATTACAGGTTAGTGCTTTGTAATACAAATTATTGAAAATAGTTTCTCCAACCAGACATCCTTTGAATGGGATGTAGAAGTCATTAAATTTAGGCTTCTCTGGGGCTATGTGACAATTTGATTCAGAGATTCGATAAGAAGGCAATTCCCAAGCCTTTCGACCGGTATGGAAATGCATATATATTTTTTCTGCATGGAAAAAACACTGAAATTTAAATACGTTTATTCAGATTAATTTCAGTCAACATAAATTGGCTATTCAAGCCAAATTGGGGTGATTTGCATACCCCTGCTGTTTGGTAATTACTGAATAACAAAGGTTGAACAAGAACCAGCATTCATATGGAATGGGTTAAAGAATGGGTGTATTGGATCTAATTTTTTTTTTAAAAAAAAACTAAAACTAGCCTAAATTTACTATATTTTTCAATTGCTGATAAACATTATGAAGAACAAGGACTAGAACATTTTATTTTATTGAGCCATGGTAGAACAGTGGTTAGAATGCAGTACTGCAGGCTATTTCTGCTGACTGCTGGCTGCCTGCAATTTGGCAGTTCAAATCTCACCAGGCTCAAGGTTGACTCAGCTTTCTATCCTTCCGAGGTGGGTAAAATGAGGACTGTTGGGGGCTCTGTAAACCGCTTAGAGAGGGCTGTAAAGCTCTCTAAAGCGGTATATAAGTCTAAGCGCTAGTGCTGTTATTTATTGCATTTATTTACCACCCATCTTGTATCAGAATGAGTCTGGGAGCTTAAAGCATTAAAACATTGAAACCCGAATAGGGAAGTATTTTTAAAATGAAAAAATAAAAATTACAAATCTACCTTGGTAATTTTGAATCAGTCACTCTCTCTCAGCTCAGCCTCAAGGGGAAAAAAATGGAGGAGGGAATACATACATATTTCATCTTGATTGCCTAAAAGGAAGATGGGATATAAATCTAAAAGATAAATCCAGGAACTCCTCGACTTACAGCCACAATTGAACCCAAAATGTATGTTGCTAAGCAAGACAGTTGTTAAGTGAGTTTTGCCCCATTTTACGGCCATTTTTGCCACCGTTGTTAAATGAATCGCTACAGTTGTTAAGTTAGTAATTTGGTTCTTAAGTAAATCTGGCTTCCCCATTGACTTTGCTTACCAAAAGGTCATAAAAAGGGATCATATGACCCCTGTGCTGTCCCAGCCAGTCTATGGGAATTGGTTAGTTACTTAGGAAATGTGAGCTGTCCCCTTAAGGGAATGCATCATGGGAAATGTAGTTAAAGGTATCCTGGGAAATGTAGTTCATGTCACGTGGCCACATCTGTAACCCTGATTGGTCTCTAAATTGACCCTTGAGGGGTTGAAGGAGGTTGCCCTCCATTCTTGCTTGCAGTCATGGACTGATAACATCTTTCCTTCTATCGCTGCATGATGCGTTGGGAAAGGAACCATTTTTTTACTTGTATGCTGACATACAAAGCATTGGTCGTTGTAGAGGAGCTTCGTCACAAGATGTGAGTCTTGAAGTCTTGATGTACCAATAAATGTACTTTGTTATGGATGTTTTGTGGAATTGTCTGTCTGCATCTGCACAGCCACAGATCCACCTGTGTGCATGAGACAGACAGGAAAGTAAAAAATGGTTCCTTTCCCAACGCATCATGCAGCGATAGAAGGAAAGATGTTATCAGTCCATGACTGCAAGCAAGAATGGAGGGCAACCTCCTTCAACCCCTCGAGGGTCAATTTAGTGGCCAATCAGGATTACAGATATGGCCATGTGACATGAACTACATTTCCCAGGAAACCTTTAACTACATTTCCCATGATGCATTCCCTTAAGGGGACAGCTCACAGTTCCTAAGTAACTAACCAATTCCCATAAACTGGCTGGGACATCACAACCTCAGGACACTGCACTTTCATAAACACATGACAGTTGCCAAGTGTCTGAATTGTGACCATAAGGAAAGTGCAATGATCATAAGTGTGGAAAAACAGTCATAAATAGCTTTTTCCAGTGCCATTGAAACTTCAGTCAATTATAAATCAAGGACTAGCTGTACTGTCCAATAAATAGACTGAGAAACACAGATGAATGTGTCCACTCTACAAATTTGATATCAGATATTTATGATAAACTGCTTCTTATTATTTAATGAACTGTGTCAGGGCAGCATTGGTGGATTTTTAAATAAAACTGAAAAAGCTATGCTTTACCATTCATTTGTCAGTATTTATCCTTGAGCCAACTGAATCGGACATGCAGTAAACTCTCTGAGAGTTTTAGAGAAAGCTGTCCAATTTTTGTAGGCCAAGGCAACACTTAACTCTTGAGAATTATGACAGCAGGAGGCTGTTCTCCAGAAAAGTAGTTGATGGAATCAGGATAAAAATTGTATTTGATTTCATGTGCATTAACAATTAATTAAAAATTCAATGTGATTCTTCTCTGGTTTGCATTGTAATTTAATTGCATTAGAGATCTCTGGGCTCCAAAATCAAGGTTTTAGGTTGGGTGTGCATATTATTTTGGCTATTGTTGTTATTATTATTGCTCAAAATTAATTCTCCAGAACAAATATGCTGAATTCAGTGTTTACAGTGGGCAATCATATCTATTCGTCTGGTCTAGGCTACAGCATTCCATTGACTTGAAGCAAACAATGTACAGGCTGAACTCCAAGTGACCGGCTTGTTTCTGCTAATCACTGGCTGATTACTAGCTAATCAGTGCCTTGTTTAGAGCAGAGAAGCCAAAAACACTTTGGACTGGGCTGCCTTTGGGAAGCAGGACACATTTTTGCAATTTTCATTAACATGTTGCAATTACACTGAAGCTGCACAAAGGAAATGAATGCGAGGCTGAAATCAACGGCAAATTGTAAATCTCTTGAAGCTGTAAAGGGATTCTGGACATGCATTAGAATGACTCTAAATCGCTCAGACCTTTTTCCTTTTCTTCTAAGTATTTGGAATTCCAGGCAATCTTAACTGTCCTGAAGGCTGCAATCTCTCGTTCAATTCAAGCTTAGCCTTCGTATCAATCTCTTCTCCAGATGTTTTGGATTACCCCTCCCATCATCCATGAATATTGCTCATGCAAGCAAAGCCTGATTAGAGTCCAGCTGTGTCGGGGAAGGTAAACTGTAGGTGTAAACCAACACATGAACATGCCAAGAGGTACAGTCAACATCTGTTGAATTTCTTATTATCCAGCAACTTCTGAAGTTAGTTAGATGGGGACATCCCAAATGTAGAATGCCTCACTCTATCTGCTCAGATTAGAATGGAACTGTGGTACTCTATTATATTTAGAGTCAGATATCAGCTTCCTTCCTGTTTCTGTTCTTATCTTTTATCATCCTCATCCTCACCAGGTTGTCTGCTTTGCCATCTAGCTCCTTCCATCTATATGGATGTTATTGCTCTTAATTATTTTTATTCTGCATTTTTTCTACAAAAATTTTTTACTTGCATCATTTTCACAGCTAACACCAGTAAAACTGATGTCATGGCTATGTATCATCACAGATAGTCCTCAACTTACAACCACAATTTTTGAGCGCAAAAATTATGTTGTTGAGTGAGAAATTCCATTGCTAAGTAAGACAGTTGTTAAATGAATTTTGCCCCATTTTACGACTTTTCTCGCCACCTTGGTTAAGTGAATCATGCGATTCTTAAATTAGTAACATGGTTGTTAAGTGAATCTGGTTTCCACATGGACTTTGCTTGTCAGAAGGTCGCAAAAAGGGATCACATGACCCTGGGACAGTGCAACCATCATCCATGTGAGTCGGTTGCCAAGCATCCAAATGTAAATCATGTGACCATGGGGATGCAGCAATGGTCATAAATGTGAAAAATGGTCACAGTGCCATTGTAACTCTGAATACTCACTAAATGAGCAATTGTAAGTCAAGGACTACCTGTATTGGCCATAAACATTTATGCCATAAGAAACACTAAATATTTAAGACCATGCATCTGTTCTGACCCAGGCTTCCTAAATTGTAATTATTCACAAACTTGACTTAAAAGCAAAACCTATTTTATGGCAATGCTGGGAATTGTTTTCATTCCCAGCCAGAACTCATCTTAAACAGTCCCCCAAGATAAGCACTCACCTTTCAATTCTGTGGAATGCTGCCAAAAACAGAAGTATCCAATTAACTATAAAAGAAACCAACCGAAGTACAAGAAAAAAACCAACCAAAGTACACAGAGCTTCAAGGATGACTTGGAACCGATCGAACTACTTTGCTCCCTGCAAAGGTTTCATCATTGAGGCCTGACTTTTATCCCTTATGGGAGGGGCAATCACCTCCAAGCCTTACTCCCGAGTCACCCCTTCTGCTTCAGCTGCTCTTGCCTTCTAGTAGCTCTGCACATATGCGCACTGGGAACAGGCTCCCCTGGCTCCTCTGCCTCGCTGCTGCCAGACTCCAGAGGCTCCAGAGTCAGCACCTCACTCCCAGATGGCCCCGGCCCCATCTCTGCATCAGACGCAGGACCCTCATCCAAGTCCTCCCCAGACTCCCTGACTGGTCCTCTTTCTTCCCCACTGTCCGATTCCACTGCCATCTGCACCGACTGCCAGAGAACCACAACAGAGTCTGTGCTTGAACTGCAATTAGTTTTCCCTCTGGAAAGTAGATTTTATGTGGAGAACTTATGATAAGATGGAGGGTGGGTTTATTAATATTTTAGGAAGTACACAGTATGCAAATTGTAAAATTCTCACATTCATGATTTGTTTTTAGTTTCTGCTCTCCCGTGATTTTGACTGATTTTGGTTTCTGCCTTTATTTCCCAATTTTCCTGAATGCATGACGTAGACAGGTCAGCATCTAGATCCAGGATACATTTCTGATCTGTCTATGATTAGGCTGAGAATAGAATTTTGCTTGCACTCATTCCCCTGTCCAGAGTAAATAAAACAAAAGCAAGTCAGAGTAAAGAGTAAACTTGCGCAGGTCATAACATGAACTTGATTTCTACACTAGTCTAGACTATAGTATCAAGTTATAAAGTCAGACTTGAAGAGCTCTTTAGTCAGATCTATGTTTACTTTAGCTCCACTCTTCATGTCGTCTATATCCATGTTTCTCAACCTCGGTCACTTAAAGATGGATGGATTTCAACTCCCAGAATCTGGAAGCTGAAGTCCTCCCACCTTAACGTTGCTTGAAATGGGAAGTACTGGCCTATATAATGGACTAAAATTTAAGTTCATGGAGATTGAATATCTCTTGATTCTGACCTCACACTTCTCAGCCCAGGCCATGGAATAGCTTACATAGAGCATGCCAGTGGTGGGATTCATTTATTTTTTTAATACCGGTTCTGTGGGCGTGACTTGGTGAGTGTGGCTTGGTGGATGTGGCACCCCACTAACCTGCTTCCCAGCTTCATTCTCCTGTTCAGGGCAACAAAAGAAGACCCAGGCGATCAGCTAGGACTTGGGAGGCAGAGAATAGATGGGGGCAGGGTCAGTCACAGGTGGTATTCTGAACTACTCAAAATTTCTGCTACCGGTTCTCCAAACTACTCAAAATTTCTGCTACCGGTTCTCCAGAACTAGTCAGAACCTGCTGAATGCCACCTCTGGCATGATCAATGCCAAGATCATAAAATGTCCTCTGTGTTTCCACTTGAAAATAAACCACTGTGCAACATATGGGCAATATTAATGATCTAAAGGTCCCAAATCCACACAGGCTTCTTGTTCTTTGGACTAAATCAACTGAAGTGTCCATGCACATTCCATTCCTTGCATATTTTTGTCCTTCTACAAATGTCATGTTCAGTGTAGGATGATTCAGAAGGCAAGGCCAAGCCACACAGTCTATACATTTAGCCCTTTGCACAGGGAGCAACAACCAAAAAGGAATTAGATCTAAATCTCAGCCCTGGTGCATGAGAATTCAGTCTGAATTAAACCTGTGAAAGGATGCCTAATACTTCATTTTGGCCATAGGCAAGAACAGCAGGGGAAATAAACATAACAGAGGAAAGAAAAGTGAGATAAGTAGAGAGGAGCTAGAGGAAAAAGGAGCGGGCATCACCCTTTTGCCTCTATCCAAGATAGACCTTTCCTACAAGTCCCAAAGAATAGGTGGAAGTGACTTAAGGGAACTTGCCTTGACCCTCCATATCTGCACAGACATGGGACTATCAAGAGAATACACACACTATTAGACAATGAGAGTTGACTGAATATTGAATGTTGTGCCAGCTGTTTACAGGTCAGCTTTTCTCAAAAACACTCTCCCCACCCAAGAGTTGCAGCAAAAGGGCACAATCACAACTCTATCAATTTGCATATAGCTCAACCTAGTCAAGTGCTTCTGCCTCAAATCTATTTGCAGGACTTCAGTAGCTGTTCAGCCATTTGACTTTTGCTTAAGTTATATTTGTCGGCTGTTGTGTCTTCTTTTGTTTTTGCTAGATTTGTATCTTGTCTTTCGTCCTGGAGCTCAAGGTATTAGTTACTCCCTCCTCCTCCACCCCAACAATTCTGTGATATACAGTAGGTTGGGCTGAGAAATAGGGACTAGCCCAGAGAGACCGAAGGAGTTTTGAGGGCTGAGTGGCAACTGAACCTGGACCAACAAGTTAGCAACTGCCCCACACTTAAGTGGTTTTTGCCTTCAGGAGGAAAGTATATCTGGTCAATTATCTGGAGGACATAGGATTAAGGCAAGTCAGATGAGCGTGGAAAGAGGTACACATGTCCCTTTTTTTGCTTTTTGTAAAGCAAAAAGCTTTACAAAAAGCAAAACAGACTTAGGCAAAACAGACTGTGGAAAAGGTACATTCTGTTTCCATATGACAAATATTGAAGTAAGCAAGAGTTGAAGGACCAACTGGAATTAAAGTTAGATTCTAAATTGGAGTCAGATACCTGCCTGTTTTCCCCCCATCAGACAAAAAATATCTCTTCCTTACTTTCTCCAAAATCTGGCAGACTATTTGGTTGCATTTGGGGGTATTACTTGCACATTCTACCTACTGTGGCCCTCAGAGGCAGAAGTCCCAGAGGCAGGGGAGAATCCAGTTCCACGATAGAACTATTTACAAGTAGTCCTCAACCTGAAACAATTTGTTTAGTGACCATTCCACAAAAACATTGGAATTGGTAACTTAATACCCAGTGCTCACACTTAGGACCATTGCAACATTCCTCCATTGTCACATGATTAAAATTTTGGGCGCTTAGCAGGGTGGGGTTCAAATTTTTAAACAACTGGTTCTGTGGGTGTGGCTTCGTTGGTGGGCGTGCTTTGGTGGTCATGTGACTGGGTGGGCGTGGCTTGGTGGTCATGTTATTGGCTGGGCGTGGCCAACTCAATATCACTCACATCGAGGTATGCATCTCCTCTCCTGGCCTCTGGTGACTGTGGGGATGCTGCAACAGTCGTAAGTGTGAAAAATGGTCATAAGTCACTTTTTTCAGTGCCATTGTAACTTTGAATGGTCACTCCACACAAGCAAAGTACCAGCAAGGGGAAGGAAAAAACACTCCAGAGATGTTCCTGAGACAGGAAACCTAGTCCTGCCAAGAATGTAATAAGGGTTAACGGAGAGGCAGTTTCTGTAAGCAACACCAGAATGTTTCCTTCCTGCCTTCCTTGCAGGATTAGACCAGTAATTTCTTCTAACAACTGGTTCTCTGAACTGCTTAGAATGTTAACAGCCAGTTCTAGCAAATAGGTGCGAACTGGTAGAATCTCCCACTGGTGCCTAGCAACTGGCATGTATTTAAGATGGTTGCAGCATCCTAGGATCACATGATCACAATTTGTAACCTTCCCAGTTGGCTTCTGGCAAGGAAATGAAGATGAGTTCCTTTAATATGGTTCACTTAACAACTACAATGATTGGATTAACAATTGCAAAAAAAGATGACAGACTCAGCCATGACTCACTTAACAGCTACTTGCTTAGCTTTACAATTATGGTTGTAAACTAGGATCTATCTATATTGATTCATTCATTCATTCAGTCTACAGCAGGGTTGCCAACCAGTGGACCGAGGACCACTGGTAGTCCATGAGAAAATTTGGGTGGTCCACAGAGAAATGTCACCCCCAAAGCACTCCCCCCAAAAGCAAATAATCCAGGCTATGTGGGAACACAAGGCTGCACCGCCCACATGGCCCACGGGAACACAAGGCTTGTGTCACTTGCATTGCGAACAACACAAGGTAGTGAGGGGAGGGGAAAAAAGGTGGAGAGGGGGAACTTGCCCCACTTGCCTCACATGCCTCACCTGGCCACCGGGCTGCGTGCAAGGAAAGCAGCAGAAGTCTTTCCCCCAAACTCCACCAGAAATGAGTCTTTGGGGCCCTGCAAGGCATCCTACTCCAAGAGGCTGCACCAGCGTGACAAGTCTCACAAAGACTCATTTCTGACAGAGTTTGGGAGAGAAAGAAAGACTTCTGCTGCTTCTGCTGCTTTCCTTGTATGAAGCCAAAAATCTCTCTCTCACTCTCTTCCCTTGAGAATGGAGCTGGAACAGTATCCAGCAATCCCAAATAAAGAATGATCTATTGGTAGGAAAATAGGGTGGGGATTTTCCTGCAGACTTTTTGGGGGGATTTCCCCTGGGTCTCTGCTGCTTTCTGCAGAAACCCTGGGAAAACGTCAGCAAGCCACTGTCAGTCAAAATTCATATTAGTGGTCCACGGGATTTAAAATTATAAGTTTAGTAGTCCCTGAGGTCCAAAAGGTTGGCAACCCCTGGTCTATAGGGCTTCCCATCTCAAACCCTCATCAGGGTCAGTAACTTAATTCTCTGGAAGAAATTGGGCATTTTGATTAAAATACACACATTTCCTCTTCAGATCCTTACACTTCTGCTCCAAGCATGCTTTCTTGTTAACCCTTTAAAAGCTCCCTGAAGAACTGGGCAGATTTCTAGGACCACTCTCTGTGGAATGTGCAACCAAATAGTTCATCAGATTTTGGAGAAACTAAACAACAGACATTTTTTTGTCTGATGGGGGAAAACAGACAGATATATAACTCCAGAGTTAGAATCTAACTTTAATTCCAGGACCAAAGTGTAAGGGTTTTTCTCTCTTTCTCCCCTTCCTAAGTACTAAACATACCTGCTTAGATAACTCCAACCACAATCAGACACCTTTTCCTTAATATACTATAATGAGGGTTTTGAGGGAGAGGCCAGACACAACCTAACATAATGAAACTGGGTAGGGTTAAATGGTTCAACTTTTCTGCTGCCACTTCTGATAGCTCAAGATAAGCCTCACCAAAACTTCATCACCTACTTTATGCTTTGCAGAAAAAAAAAAAAAGATGATGGAATACCATCAAATTCCAGTGATACAAGAAAGGCCCAGAGACAAGGGGGCAACAGGCAATTCACCCTTCACAGTAAAAATAATGAAAATCTGGAAAACCATCTAAGGATCCATGGATTTGGAAACCCATATAAATGCTTTCAGTGATACGATCTGCAAAAACTTTCCAAGGCGGCTTATTATCATGGAGTGGTGATAGTGAAATGCTTGGGATGCAAGAACCATCATATAGTGCAGGGATCTATAACCTTAAATACTCAAAGAGCTATTTGGACCCATTTCCCACAGAAAAGAAAACACCAGGAGCCACAAAATGTGGGTGAGCATGGCAAACTAAACGTCACTCCCACCCAGTCATGACCCTCACTACCATACCTACCCAGGTTTTGTGGCTCCCGGTGTTTTCTGTGGGAAATGGGTCTCCCTCTCTCCCTCCCTTTCATTTCTGTTTTTTGTGTTTTACCTTCTCAGGCCAGGCGAAGAGTGACTGGGAGGGAAGGGTTAGGAGCGGAGCCAGCCAGTGGTAGGATCACCCAACAGGGAGCTACAGCAGAGGACCTAAAGAGCCACATGCAGCTCCAGAGCCATGGGTTGCTGACACCCAATATAGTGGAACAACTTGCCTTCAGAAGTTGTGAATGCTGCAACACTGAAAGTTTTTAAAAAGACATTGGACAACCATTTGTCTGAAGTGGTGTAGGGTTTCCTGACTAAGCAGGGGTTTGGACTAGAAGACCTCCAAGGTCCCTTCCAACTCTGTTTATTCTATTCTATTCTATATACTCCAAGAACTTCAGAAAGTAGGTCTCAAGGTCTCCACCCCTGCTGCCACTACTACAACCACCACCTCCAACATTATGCCATCTGGCCCAACCTTGAAAATCTTCTCTTGAAATCTCATTGTCTACCATCTTCTCTGGCACACCTGATGGTTAACCACTTGGCTATTATTCAGGGTACGAACTAAACAAGGGATGAGTAAATAGGCAGGGACTTTTGTTCAGTCCTGAGATGAGGAGACTGAGTGTCTATAGTGTGAGGATTTCTTTGACAAGAACACCCGCACTCACCCTGGAGCTGCAAATTAAAAGAAAGGAGTCCAAAAAAAAAAGAACCCTCTTTTCCAAATGGCATGTCTTTCTCCAGTCCCCATCCCTAGATCTAAGGCATTCAAGAAACACAAATTTATGATTATCTGCCACTATTATCTAAAATTAACTGTGGTTTCCTAATGAAAAACATTAAAAGAATGATCAGATATGAATGGGGCCTACGCATAATACTTTTACAGGAAGGAATTAAAAAGAAGAATAAACTGTCTGATGCTCTAAATGAAACCAATGTGTAGCTCATAATACAATCCCTGGTTGGAGTTCATTTTGCTTTATTGGTAACATATAAAAGGATGTTTTATCGTGTCCGTCAATGGTTAGCCGAAGTTAATAAACAGCAGATAGACACTTTTCCCTCTTCATGTTTTAACCACCATTTTTGTAAACATCATCATCCTTTGGGGATGTTCTTGCAAACACATTCCTAAAACATTTTTGCAGATACTCAGTGTCCTGAGACTGCTGGGGAGGGGCTGTGAGTGGGTTAGCTGGAAGAGGCCAAAATCTTCAATGCAGCATACAGATTGTCGTCCACTGATGACCACAAGTGAGCCCAAAATTTATGTTGCTAAACAATAAAAAAGCTTATTGTTTTGTTAACATGAATTTTGCCCCATTTTACAAACTTCCTTGCCACATTGTTAAATGAATCATTGTAGTTGTTAAACATAATTGTTAAGTGAATCTAGTCTCCCCTTTGACTTTGCTTTCAGAAGGTCCCAAAAGCTGATCACGTGATCCCAGGACATTGCAACCATCATAAATATGAACCACTTACTAGGCATCTGAATTTTGATCATGTGACCATGGGAAATGCTACAACATTTGTAAGTGTGAAAAATGGTCATAAATCATTTTTTTCAGAGCCGTTGTAACTTCAATTGTCACTAAGTGGCAGGTCCTGTTCCTTTCTCAACACTTCCCTCAGGGTGCCTTTTTCACAATATTCGGTGACGATGGAGAACTAGGGAACCATCCCTAAAGGTACAAAGGTCCTCCATGAATGGATGCTACTCCTGGGAATCTGCCTATGTGACCCATGGTGGAATACAAAATAAATACAATCACAAAAAACAGGTGAAGCCCTTTATTCCTTCATTTTGCTTCCAAGTCCAAATATCTTGACTGGAAACAAAAAACTCCCACCCAAGCAGTTACAAGAAGGAGGAAAAGCCGTTTAAATTATAAAGAGTAAAAAACAATGCAAACCAGGCAAGATAAGGGCTGGAGGATGTCCACAGATAACACACACTAGGACGGATGCCAAACTCAGAGAGGAACCATAAACTAGTGATATTTACATGCTTTGTTTCCAGCGCTTGCCCGTACGCAAGTCCGTCCTCTTATTCAGTTGTCACAGCTGCAGCCCATGAAGAGGGTCAAGGCCCTCTTCTCCCCAGTAGACCACATCTCTCCCTTATCCTCTCCTCCCTGTGTGCCCTAAGATGGAGAGAGGATGGGCCTGGGTCCTCCTCTGACTGCCCAACCGGTCTCTGCCCTTCCCCAGATTCCTCCACAACCTCTGGAGTCACACTTCCATTCCCTGTCAGCTGTTCCTCCTCTCCCTCAGAGTCAGTCTCCACCAGGGGCATGACAGTAAGTCTAGATTGCTAGAAGTTCCAAGTACTAATTGCTAAGCATTCTGGGAGTTGTTGTTACAACTCATCTGGAAGGCACCAAGTTAAGGGAGGCTGACCTAACCCACTACAAACTCAGCAGGAAGCATTTCAGCGCTCTTGACATGTCCCATTAGCATCATCGTCCTGCACACCAGTTGGATATTATTGTTTGTCAGTTGCTGCTCCATAGGTAATTGTGACATTTGTTCTGGTATGTTTTATTAACTCTGTGCCATGTTAGGTCACCCTGTGTGTCATCCTGTTATTATCATTCGTTTCACTCTTTTATTGATTCTAATTATTTTTACATACCTTGGGCACTTTCTGGAAAAAAGGAATAAAGTGTGTTTATTAATAATTATTATTTACACAGAAACAACTGAAATAATAACTAAGCAAAGAGACATTGCTGTGCTCAAGACTTTAGGGCAGCTTCCCATTCATATCCCAAGCTTGATTTTTGCAAGTAATTTCTCATCTGGAAACTCTCTAGTGTTTAATGGATGAAAAGAGCTTCTGTGTTTTTTTTCCCTCCTCGAGACATTCCAGAATATGTGTGTGCGTGTGTGTGTGTGTGTCATACACAAAGGTCCTGTGTATTCCTCTTCTAAACTGTAGTTGAACATGACCTGGATCAGTGGTGGGATTCAAAAATTTTTTACTACCAGTTCCATGGGCATTGCTTGGTGGGTGTGGCATTGCTTGGTGGGTGTGGCTTGGTGGGCATGGCAGGAAAGGATACTGCAAAATCCCATTCCCTCCCCACCCCACTAGCCTGCTTTCCAGCTCCGTTCTCCTGTGCAAGGCAACAAAACAAGACTCAGCCGATCAGCTGGGACTCAATGGGAGGCAGAGAAGAGATGGGGTTGGTGGGACCAGTCAGAGGTGGGATTGACCGGTTCTCTGAACTAATCAAAATTTCCACTACCGGTTCTCCAGAACTGGTCAGAACCTGCTGAATACCATCTCTGACCTGGATGTGGTTGAACCAACAGCCACATCCCATCCTTGGAGTTGAAGAAATCAGTGGACATCTAGAGAGGTTGGATGGTAGAAGCCTTGAACTGGGACACAGCAGAGAAGATGGCATTGCCAGCCAGTTGCACATGGCCAATAATTCTATCATTGCTTGGTGCCATGCTACATGGGGCAACAATGTTTCCACTTTTTTTAAAAAAAAAAATCATTGTATACATGTATATGGCTCTCCAACTCTTGACTATTTGGTTTTGATTATTGCAACGCTTTACCTGGGGATGCCCTTGAAAAGCATTTGGAAGCTCCAATTGATTCAAAATGCAGCAGCCCACATGGTTTTGCACAGTCCTCAATATGTACATGTGTCATGTCTCCTGCAGGAGCTGCATTGGTTGCCGATTTGCTTCCAAGTGTAGTTCAGAGTGCTGTTGTCACCTTTAAAGCCCTTCATGGTTTGGGATGAGATTATCTGAGGGATCATCTCTTGTTGGTCACATCCAACCAACCACTAGAGCAAGGAATGTTGCAGGTCCTCTCCCCCAAGGAAGTAAATCTGGTGAGACCCAGAAGAAGAGCTTTTTCCATGGTGGCTGTCTCCCTTTGGAATATTCTCCCTTCAGAAATTAGACTGGGTGGATCCCACTTTGACACTCTTTCATAAGGCTCTAAAGACTTTGCCAGATGGTTTGAAGAACCCACAGTGGGATGGAGCCCATCAAATGGTTTATTTGTGTGTTGTCACGGGGTGAGGGAAAGGGGGTATTGCTTTTTATTTTTTTCTACAATGTGTTTTATTGCTTGTAAGCCACCTAGAGTCACTGTGAGCGAGTAGGTGGCTACAGAAATTTTCTAAACAAATAAACTCACACATGGTGATTTTTGAGCTCTAGCAGGAGAAAGGACTTTCCTAACCATGACTTATAACTAATCTCAGACTCAGCCATCCTTTTCTTTGCATCCCTTTTCAAACAATCCTAAATTATAGTGAATGTCAAGAATAACTTATTTAAATAAATCATATTCATAACCTCCAGTGCAGAGCTAGCTTATTTCACGCAAGCCTTCATTGATGCTAACCAAAACTCAGCAGGCTGGATAAACTATCAAATTCATTGGAAGCACAAAATGGAACCTGATGCTTCTAAATTTTTTCTTGCAGCCATATCAAAGAATAAAGAAGCACAACATTTTAGGGACACTGCAAATCATTCTGAATGATGTTTTTGTGTGACTCCTGGATGCATTGACAATGGCTGGGTTCAGAAATATAGTTAGGCCTTGTTTTCTTAATCACAAATAGCTTTAAGATGTCACAATTATTTAAATTTTGCACTACATGTTAAACCATAAAGGAGGAGTCATGTTCTCATAGCAAATTAAACTATACTATATGATAGTATAATGTATTATTTATTTTATTTATTTATTTGATTTGATTTGTCAATCGCTTACAAGATAATAGGTATAAGTATATACATAGTTATGAATACATGAAATGGGTACATATAAGAAAAATAAAAGGCTGAAAAATATTTCAGATGGAAGGAAGGGAATTGTAAATGGAGTAACTTTTTCCAAAGACAAGTGTAATTCTGGGAAAGTTAAGCTGAACGTTGGCCTTTGACCAATAGCAAAGGTGGCTGGATGTAAAAAGATAAAAGGAATCAACATAAGGCTTAGCAATATATAGACACACCATTGTCTGTAAACTGTTAAAGAAAGATCCTGTCATAAGATGTAGGAAATGTTTTTAAATACCTACTGAACTTAGTTTTACCCTGCTCCTCCTGATATGTTCTCAATGCTTCTAAGGCTTCTTTAAAAAAAAAAGTTTTAAATTTTCTTTTAATTGCTTTTATTCAACCAGTCAGACTGATACGCATTGTTAATCCTCCCGTATATATGAATGTGTGAGCATGAGGTTCTTTGGAGAACAAAAGGCATGCTTCACCATTCACCCAGCAGAGCTAATCAATGACAGGTGTTATTAAAAGTCCAGCTGAATGGCCCCCTAGAGCATCATGGGAAATTAAAATGGACGTCCACAGACTAGCCTGGACTGTTATATTGGAAACCTTTACATATCAACCTTTATCAATGATTTCAAGGGGAGTTACAAATATTAAAAGCAACTTATTTTCCTGCTGGGGGCCATCATTGAAATATCCTCACCTGGTAAGTTTCTTAAGGCCTTTAACTCTGAGAACTTCTGAGCTAAATAAGGCCCCTTGGCTTAGTGAGAAGTTGTTCTCTTCAGATAAGAGGATAATTCCTTTTGGATATGTGGATAGTTGGAACTGTTGGCTTGTCTGAAGGAGAGAAAATGGTGGATGGCTTTTGAAATGTTACATCACCCTAAGATATAGATTGCTATGGTTCTGATTTAGTGTGATGTATGCAGCTAGCTTGTGTGGCTCGCAAGAGATGGTTTATGATTAGCACAATGTGAGATTAAAACAATATATAAAATCAACCAGTGGTTCTGTTTTTAAAACCTATTGACCAAATGTTCTCCTGTATGTTTTTGTTTTTGTTCTTCAGTTGTAACATCTATTTCCAATGCAAAGTTAAATGAGTTGTTAAATGTCTTCAAAAAGTAAGACATTTAAATGACTCCCACAAAAAAAAGGTGCCCAGCTACCATGTCAGCAATGAACAAGCTTGAATAGGATTCACACTTCACATGCCATCCGCCTCTGTATAAATGGGGTATAGTATCATCCTCTCAGTGTGACTGTATGTGGTCCCATGTCAAACTGTAGATCACATTGTGATTGGCTGTAAGCTGAGGGCATATATCTGCGGATTTTTTTTAATATAAACACTGCGCTTCAATTGTTAGACAGCCAAGACATTGGTATTTGAACACAGATCTTTTTAACATTTTATTGGGTTCTACTAATCTAGGTGAAATGTTAACATAGAATATATTACTAGTCCATGTATGATATGCCATATGCTAAATAAATAAATAAATAAATTCCTTATAAATAAATAAGGCCCATCATAAGCATTTTCTTTTTTGCAGACAACCCACCACAATGCCTATCCTTGACCATTATTGGTGTACTTGAATTAACTCCCTTCAGGCTCGAAGAAAGCTCTTGACACAGCAGCAGGTAGGAATTAAACCTGGTTTACTTTAAAAAGGAAGGCTATATTGTTTGAATAATGTTGAAGATAAAAGAGTTTGTTTCTTACATTACCCGTTCCTTTTAGACTTGTCATTAGGATTCAACTAGCCCTTTAAAAATGTGAAGAGAGTGTTGCTGTCATTTTTTTAAAACTTTTGTGTTCCCATTATATCAACAGTGATAGAATATTGAATGTATTTATTGCTTAACTAGAGCCTAGCTCTATGCAGAGCTAATGTTTCCTCTTGCAGCATTTTGCAGTTGTCTTCCCTCTCTTTACAGTTCTTGAATTTCTCATCCTTTAAAAGGAATGGTGGCTTAACAGCTTTGCAGCTCTCCTTTTTTGGCTTGCAGTTACCCAGGCAATGTGAGCAGGGATGAACTTGAATAGAGTTTTTGTTTCTGTTTTCTTTTTCAATTACAACAAGGTTGGCTTGTAAAGAGTCATGCTGTTTGGTTGGGTCCTTCTTTTATCTTCTCTAGACTAAAAATGTAGGGATTTGTACCCTCTCTTGGCATACCATTTCTGATTCTTGTCATGTCAAGTTGACCGAAGTAAAGGGGATCATAATTTCATTTCAAGCCCAAAATGTAAAAGGGTTGCTCACATTCTATTTCCCTTTTTACTCCATAAAGGATGGTTATGCAGGGCTGGCCCTCCCACACCATGGAAGGGAATGGTCTGATATTGAAGATCACTCTGTTGATCTCAAAAAACAAGAACAGATGCCGTAACTTTTGAGGATCAGCTCATCCAGGGTCACCTTATGGATTCAGGCAGAAAATGTTTTTAGTCAATAGTGCTAAAACCCTAGGTAACCTAACCAGACATGGAGAGAGATAAGCAAAAGATGGAAAGGTTGCTTTTAAAGTATTTGGAGTGTGGTCATTGGAAATGTTAGGAAATAGCTAGAGAAACTACATCTTCGAGTCCCTGAAGCATTTTGTATATCTGATCACATCTTTGTTTTTCATTTTTATAGAACAACTTTTAACTTTTTTTAAGTTTCCACTTGAGAAATGTTTTCCCAGCTGTTGGAACTAATTAGCCGACACAAGGAATGGCTTTGTTAAATTTTCCTTTGGATAGGAGCAAAGTGATTTCATCCAATTCTTATTTATTTTTTACACAACTCTGCCGGGCGTTGTGCTGCATAGAGAGCAGTTTATTTATATTGCTTTATCTCGCACCTGTTTGGATCCTGGCTGTTTTATGATACTTAAGCATCCTAGTTTTTGCCAATTGCTTTATCTCCGCCGTTCCCTGTATTTGCCATAAATGTTTCTTGTTAGCTGTAGAAGAAATTCCAGTTGGATACAATTAGCAAGGAAAAAATAATATAATTGTTAGTTACATCCAGCATATTATCACTGAAGACCTATAAAACGGTGTTTCAAAACACTGGGGGGACACTGGAAAGCAGTAATGTGTATGAGGAACAATTGTTCTTTTGGGAAAAAACTGTTTTCAAATGGGGAAAAATATTTGGCTTTTATGTCCTTTTTGGGGGGTGTCTATTGACATCTCAAGTTTAGTTTGCCCATGCAAGAAAATGATATAAAATTTTCAGGAACTGAAGAAGTGGGTTTTGTAGCAGCCTGCTATTATAAATTCTCCCTAGAAATAGAAAATGAACATATCCAGGAGAAAGAAATGAGTTTGACTTCTGACTTCTTATTTAGCTTATCATTTGTTCCCATCAGTCTATTATATTAATAAGACAAATGTCATTAAGATATTAGGAACCAAAGGCAAGTGCTTCAAAGTTTTTATGGCGGCTTGCCCAGAAGATGAAGAAGTTGCTGGGCTGATTTTCTGTTGCACTTAAGTAGCATCAAAGGGCTGATTTCAGTCTCCAGTTAAATGAAAAAGAGGCATCACCCTTCCACTCAGACCCATAAAAGTTCAGATCTTCGCTTGATTTCATAGTTTGAGCAGCTTGTGGTTGATCTAATGAGTTGCATCACCTGATGATTTAGACTTATCTAACTCGTATGACTAAGTTAATGTGCAGGTGGCCCGAGGATCCTGCTCTTCCAGCATTAGATATTGATAGAGATGTCTGTATTTTCTGTGTAAGAGACACCCAGATCTGGGCTGCCAGATCTGGCCTTGTGCTGGCATTGGGCTTGATATGGTTTCTGAATCTCTAATCAATTTTAGCTTTGCCTTTGAGGCAGTGGCCATGGAAAGATGGTTAATTTCCCCTTCTCTTTTATTAATACTAAGGTTTACCTTTTACAACAGCAGATAATCATTCCCTCTTCCATCTGCAATTCCAAGCTTTTAAACTTGGAATAGACTGCATATGTCCAACAAAATCCAGAGAAACTCTCAACAAATGGAGTTATCCAGTGGCTTCTGTCCTTTGAAATTGTGGTGACATATACCTGCCCTTCGTCTCCTGATCAGTGTACACTTCAGAGGTAGTATTCAGCAGGTTCTGATCAGTTCTGGAGAACTGTTAGCGGAAATTCTGAGTAGTTTGGAGAACCAGACAATGCCACCTGTGACTGGCCCAATCCCCATCTATTCTCTGCCTCCCATTGAGTCCCAGCTGATCGGCTGGGTCTTCTTTTGTTGCCCTGCACAGGAGAACAGAGCTGGAAAGCAGGTTAGTGGAGTGGGGAGGGAATGGGATTTTGCAGTATCCTTCCCCTGCCATGCCCTCCAAATCACTCCCACCGAACCAGTAGTAAAAAAAAATTGAATCTCACCATTGTACACTTGACCTCACGGCAGCATGACAGAACACAATATTGCTAGTTTCTGGACAAGATCTACTTAATTTGTACATATTTTAATCTAGTATTTTATATTTTATGTCATATTTTATATGCCTTATTATAATTGTGATGCTTCTGAGACAAATAATAAACAAGCTTTTAAAGAAGTAAAAGGTTTTATGAATAGACAAGTACCATAGTAATGACAGCATGGGTTGCCAGATGAGTTAATGGGCTAATAAGTTGACTTGTTGGCTACTCAATTCCAAAAGAGACAGTTTGAGCCACGATGGTGCAGTGGTTAGAATGCAGTATTGCAGGCTAACTCTGCCCACAGCCAAGAGTTCAAACCTGACCAGCTCAAGTTTGACTCAACCTTCCATCCTTCCATGGTCAGTAAAATGAGGGTCCAGATTGTTGGGGGCAATCTGCTGACATTTATAAACAGCTGTAAAGGAGTAGGGAGCATTATATAAGTCTATTGATGTTGACAAAAAGTATGTCTCCAAGGATCCAAGGGATATGCAAATAAATTGAAATTGTTCTTCTCTAAATGTCTTTTTGAAAATATAGAACCATTTCAGCCTATTAAATTCTAGACTATGTCTATTCTAATGAAGAGAAGGATTCGTCTGTCTTCCAGGAAGGAGCTATCACAGGGAGGATGGGGTTTGACTTTCTCTTCAAAGAACAGAGAACAGGGAGCAGGATAACAATTAATGGATGGAAGCTTGTTAAAGAGAGATCCAATCTGGAACTAAAGAGAAATTTCCTGAGAGTAAGAACAATTAATCAGTGGAACAGCTTGACTCCCTGTGGATGCTCCATCACTGGAGGTGTTCAAGAAAAATTGGATAGCTACAGTATTTATCCAGGGTGCAATATGATCTCCTGCCTTGGGCAGGGGGTTGGACTAGAACAGCGGCCCCCAACCTTTTGGACACCAGGACCTGTTCCATGGAGAAAGGTTTTCCCACAGACTGGAGCAGGGGTGGTTTTGCATGCTGTGGATGGGGTTTCATTTGTTTGCATGGCCTGGTTGCTGGCATGCTGAGGACCGGTGCCGATCCATACACTGGGGGTTGGGGACCCCTGGACTAGAAGACCTTCCAGCCTATGAGTCTATATGACTCTATGGTTTAGTCATGCTGGCCACATGACCACGGAAACATCTTCGGACAGCACTGGCTTTTCAGCTTTGTAACAGAAAGCAGAAAATGACTAGCATGTAGTATGTGTGAGGAGAACCTTTACCTTTACCTTAAGAAGCCTTTTTTTTAAATGGAAGTCATCCTATTTCCATAATTCTACTTGTTGGCATGCCACAGCATTATCCACTTCTGAATTTTTGTTTCAGATTTCCAAATTCAGTTTTTGTGGACTAGGGTGAAATGAACACCAGCCAGACTTTTGTCACTGTCGTATTTGTGCTACAAGGGGGCCAATAGAAACAGAAGGCATCCAAGTGAACTAGTTGCAGAATCTTTCCCAACCATATGCATAGTTATCTATTACCAACCCTGAGATAATGTATAATGTAGCCAGACTCCGCAAAATAAGCTCATGTTAGCGAAAAGCAATTGAACTTGTTTGATTATGGTGTAATAGATGTGGCTTATTCTCAATCCTAAATTGTGCACTGATTTACCATTTTATTTTTAAAGGCCTTTGAATTTTAAGTGAAACTCATTTACTTTATTGTTTTATTTGCTTTGGGCTGGTTAATGATCACTGATTTGATTTGGAGCACGTTTTTCCTAATATTGTTAGGGTAAAAACTATTCTTAGAAAGTTGTGGGTCTTATCAATGGAAGCTCATCCACTTCTCAATCTCCTGATGTAGTTTAGCAATTTGTTTCTAACATCCCCACTTCAGCTGTCCATGGAATGTATCACAACAGCCTCTGCAAAGGATCTCATTTACTCTCCAAATAAAAGTTGTGCATAGGCACACAAAAATGCTCCAATTCATTGTGCAAATCTGAAGTCTCTGCTTTTATCTACAGCCAGTATACACATAAACAAAATTCTTTTTCTTTCTTTTTTTCCATTCACTTTCTTCCCCATTCCTTTCTTTGAATTTGTATCGGCTTTTGACCAAAATTCCTAGTAACTGATTGGCTGGTGCAATTTCCAAGCTCCTATTTACTTCCTATTTACTTGTGGTGTGGTGAATATATACTGGGTTTTTTTGTTTTGTTTTGCTTTTGCCAGTGCTTGCTAGGAATTCTGGAAATTGTAGAAGATGGCAGCTTGGAGGAAAGCTTGATGATAGGATTTGAAGATGCCACTTATTGTCTAGGTTCACCTAACATGCTAAAACCTAAGCCAGGCTAACCAAACACAATTCCTATCTTCACGTAGCCTATTAAATCCAACTGCCATGCATAATACAACGGGCTGTTTCATGCAACATGCTAAGACAATGGCTGGCAGTCTCTTTTAAAGCTTGTTTAGTGTGTGGCCAGCTGAGGAATTCTGAGAGTTGAAGTCCACAAGTCTTAATGTTGCCAGATTTGGAGACCCCTGATCTAACTCATTACTGCCAGCAGCAATTCTGAATATTTTTGTTCAAATGAAATGCCTAAGATTTCTACACATAAAGTATTTTCTCCACCATGTCACTGACCTGGCCAGAGTACTGAGCCATATTGCTAAGCAGCTTACTGCCAGCTAATTAAATTCTATGAAGCTTGGTTTCTCATGGGCTTAAAGCAGGGGCCAAAGTTACAACCTTCCTTACAGGAACCAAATGCAAGGAATATAATTCTCCTTCCAGGAATTTGTTTGAAAGCAAATATTATAGAAAACTTAGGAACCTCATGAGTCTGCAAGGAGCTTAACAGCACTTCCACTTTCTAAAGAATTTATATTTTAATCCCATCCTCTTAGGCTGATGCACAATGTTTTTGTGCACCTAGTATACAACACTGGATATTGTTCAAGCAGAAACAGAGGTGGTTTTCAGCAGGTTGTGAGCAGTTCTGAAGAACCAGTAGTAGAAATTTTGAGTAGTTCGGAAATTTTGAGTAGTTCGGCCATCTCTGACTGGCCCTGCCCCCAGCTATTCTCTGCCTCCCAAGTCCCAGCTGATCGGCTGGCTCTTCTTTGGTTGCCCTGCACAGGAGAACGGAGCTGGAAAGCAGGTGAGTGGGGTGAGGAGGGAATGGGGATGTTGCAGTAACCTTCCCCCAGGAGTGGGGAGAGAATGGGGATTTTATATTATCCTTCCCTGGAGTAGGGTGCGAATGGAGATTTTACAGTATCCTTCCCCTGCCATGCCCACTAAGCCATGTCACACCCACCAAGCCATGCCCACAGAACCAGTAGTAAAAAAATTTGAATCCCATCACTGAGCAGAAATTATATGGCCTAGGACGGTGATGGGAATGTAGTGGGCCAGATTCCCAGAAGAGAGAGAATACATTCCAGAGGCACAAGAGACAACTCAGTTCAGATAGTTTGTGTGAAAGAAAGTGGGTGAAGATGGCTTCTCCTTAATAGTTCCCAGAATGTATGCTTTATCTAGGTAATAGTCTGTTTTAGGGTTAGGATTGTGGCTGTAGGTGTAGAACAATAATGAAATCTGCTTGTGTCGTTTCTTGGTTCTTGGACCCTGACTAGAACAGAAATTTTAGGGATTTCTTTTTAAAGCTGTATTTGAGAAATGGTATGCTTCTTGTCCTAATCCTAATATAAGCAACTTTTCTTTATCCATTATTATTCATATTGCCCTTTAAAAAAATTGTGGCATAGTATAGGCTAACACAGGAGTAATAAGATTTTTTTCTTTCTGATATATTAATCTTTGCCACTCTTATTCTTTAGTTATTCTCCATTTCCTCCTTTAGTTTTGCATAGTTCCTTTCCAAATAATATCCATTTTAATTTTATCTGTAGTTCTGAATTCTTCTACTTTGTAACCATTACCTCTTAAATCAGTGCCATTCAGCTACACATCTGCATCCCACCTTTGCAATCCACTAGGTGTTTTGAAGCTAATATTTCATGTTTCCAAATTACTATTCAAGTTTTATCCCAGGATTAATTCCTCTGATTGATATAGCTGCCCATCGCTCACACACTTACAATAAAACACATTTAGAGAGAATAGAATCAAGATTATGTGAAGTGTTAACACCACTTTATAATGCCTTGGTAAGAGCACACTTGGAATACTGCATCCAGTTTTGGTTGCCATGTTGTAAAAAAGATGCTGAGACTCTAGAAATAATACGGAGAAGAACAACGAAGAGGATTAGGGAACTCAAGATTAAACTGTTTGACGAATATTTGCAGGAATTGGGTATGTCTAATTAATGAAAAAGATGGATTAGGGGAGACCTGACAATCTCTGAGGAACTGCCACAAAAGAAGAGGGCATCAACCAATTATCAAAGCCCCTGAAGGCAGGACAAAAAGAAATTGATGGAAACTAACCAAGAGAACCAACCTAGAACTAAGGAGACATTTCCTGACAGTAAGAACAATTAATCAGTGAAACAACTTGCCTCCAGAAGTTTTGAGAGCACCAACATTGGAGGTTTTAAAGAAGAGATTGGACAACCATTTTTCTAAAAATGTAAATGTAAAGACCCTCAAATAGGGTCTCCTATTTGAGCAGGGACTTGGAATAGAAGACCTCCATGATTGCTTCCAACTCTGTTATTCTGTTACATATAGTGCAAAAAATAAAAGCAGGTTGCAGCCAAGCTTTGTAAAACAGCCATTAACATGAGCAGAAGATGAGCTCTGTCACCCCACCTCAAGGCTCCAGGCTTAGGCATAAAGCCATGTTTTCATGGCTGTGCAAAAGGCTACCAGGGTCAGAGTTAATCCAGCAGGTAGGCACCATGGCAGAAAAGGTTCTCTTGCTGAGCCCTGCTAGTCAGCATTCCTTAGGTAATGGGATCCAAAGCATGCCTCTCCTGCCTGATTGAGTGGGATGGGTAGAAATAACCAGGCAGTGACAATCTTATTTATCACCCAGCTCTTTTGCAGTAAAGGGACTAAGGTTGATATAGTGACTGGCCTAAATCAGTGGAGAAGATTAACAAAAGGTTGGGATTTGAACTGGAAGCTCCAAGCCAACTGCTATGGAGCAGCATCATAAATTTATTGGGTGTGAAATATCAAACCTCTTGGCAAATAGCTGAAGGACTATAATAATAGTGTTAAACAAGGGAGAGAACCGGGTTTTAAATCATTCCTACACCATTAATTCTACTCCATGCTTTGGGGCTAACCTTAGTCTTTCAACATTTCACCCTTCCTGGAAAAGTTGCAGTCAGGATAAAACAGTGAAAATAGCATCAATGTTGCCCTGGAAGAGGGGCAGAATAAAAAAAAACATGCAATATATAACCATAAGTTCATTAGTGAAAGGTATACACCCAAACTAGTAAAGGAGGTGCAGCCCCTCAGCACTCTTAACAATTTATTTGCACTGTATTAAGAGACTGATTTAAGACTTTTGTGGACACGCAACTCAAGCAATGTATTGCTGTCTGTCTGGCCCTTGCCTACAGCCGACAATGGAGAGATAAATCAACCCTGTCTTCAGCAGTGCCGACAAACCCATCCCATAACCATTGTCTGCCAACAATGGCAGATTTACAGCCCTGTAACTCAGCCATCTCGTTGCTCAACCGTGCTACATAGACCATACCTCTCCATCACCCATCTCAGTCCCAAAGAGTTAATTCCTGGCTGGGACTGTAATACACTGTAATATGGAAATGTTCTCTCCCAAAAAACAAATCTCATGAAATGGGGATCCTCCCCTGCCCAGGAGGGAGGTGCAATACTCTTGCACGGCTTGGCAAGGAATTCCGACCAGCTGCCAAAACTCCCAGCTGATCTCACGAATTGATCCCATCGCCAGAGAGCCACCCTTCTTTTCCTAGCAGTGACCCTTCCCTCATCCTTCACTTACAAAGCTGTGGGATGGAATGGGATATATCTTGTGTTATGGAAATTTGTCTCACATCAAATTGGGTCATTAGTTTACAAAGTCTTGAGCCAGCAAGAGAAAATACAAGTAATTTTTTGTGTCATGGTCCACCAAATGATTTCTATTTCTACCTCTATCTCCTGTCTGTCTAATTGCATGTATTAGTATCCTTTCTTTGTTTTTCATTTTTATCTTTTTAAGGGACTCTTTAACTTCCAAGATTTTGCATCTAGCTTGATATAGTGGTTAAGACAGAAACATGGAGGCTAGTGAGTTCTAGTCCTGCCTTAGCCATGAAAGTCACCTTGGGTCAGTCACCCACACTCAGCCCAACTCACATTACAGGGTTGTTGTTCTGGGGAAAATAAGAGGAAGAAAGTGTGCTAGATATGCTCACCACCTAGAGTTATTTGTAAAAATAAAGGCAGGATACAAATAAATGAACAATAAAGTTTTGGGTTTGTGGCAAAATACTATCAGCAGCTTCAGAAAGGAGTTTGTTCCACAGAATTTGATCACCACTGAGAAGGCTTGTTACCTGATCAACACCTGTGATGGACTGTAGTCCATATTCCCAGGAAAAAAGGGAGTACATTCCATAGGAGCAAAAGAAAGAAAATTAAAATAGTTCCTTCCTTAATAGTTCTCAGAGAATATAGTTTGCTTTAGTTTGGCAAAAATTCTGTCTATAAGTAGAAACAATAAAGGAAGCTGCTTAGAAAGAAGCTCAGACTGTCTTCCTTGGGTTTTGGAAATTGACAATATCTCATAACATCAGTAATAGCAGCATCTGCAACCAGGTTTCTTACTTCTGATTAAAGCAACTAGTGGTGACGTTTGAACTCTTAGATGCCTTTCAGATGGCTTCTTTCTCAGCCCCACCTGGAGATTCTGAGACTATAGTGCAAAGCATAAGATGTCACTCAACAGTAGCTCTTCTCTATGTTTCTTCTTGTACAGTATTATCATCATCATCATCATCTCCTTCTCTCCCCCTCCCTCCTTCCCTCTCCCTCCCTCCCTCCTTCTCTCTCTCTCTCTTTCTCTCTGTCTCTCATATTGTTACCAAGAGCCTTGGTGGCGCAGTGGTTAAAATGCAGTACTGTAAGCTACTTCTGCTGACTGCCAGCTGACTGCAATTTGGCATTTCGAATTTCAGCAAACTCAAGGTTGACTCAGCCTTCCATCCTTCTGAAGTTGGTAATATAAGGACCCAGATTGTCGGGGGTTCTAGGTTTGTTCTGTAAACCCCTTAGAGAAGGCTGTAAAACACTGTGAATATATAAGCGCTATTGCTATTACATTACATTATGTTATATTTGTATTATTATAATAGTATAGTATTATAATACATCCAGCTCTGATCATAGAATTTGCCGCACATCTTTTCTTTCAAACTACAGGTAGTCATTGACTTACAACAGTTCATTTAGTGACCATTCAAGGATACAACAGCACTGAAAAAAGTAACTTTTTACCATTTTTTCACACTTTTATGAACATAGGTTTTTCACACTCATGAACATAGCAGCATCTCCATGGTCACATGATAAAAATTCAGGCATTTGGCAACTGATGCATATTTATGACAGTTATAATGTCCAGAGTCATGAGAATACCTTTTGTGGCCAGCAAAGTCAATTGAGAAAGCCAGATTCATTTAGCAACCCTGTTACTAACTTCATTGATTCAGTTAACAAGTACGGTAAGAAACTCATTTAACAAATGTCTATGTCTCGCTTAGCAACAGAACTTTTAGACTCAATTGTGGCTGTAAATCGAGGACTACCTGTATGTTTCTTTTCATGCATGGTTGAGGGAGGAGCTCAACCATGAGTTACTTATGAGCTGAGAGGCACCAAACCCTGCACCTACATTTCACAGAGTTCCCTTCAAACATAATGAACTTATTTTAGGATTTCAAGCAAAGTGATGTATCCTCGGCCTCTTGGGCTGATCTTCGTTCAACATGAAGAAAAGGAGTAAACAGGGTTTCCTAAAGTGTTTGGTTTCCCATCCTTATTCATAAAATAAATTCCTAAAAGATCTACCACAGGCAATTCAGATGTTTCCCCTTCTTAATGACATCTCAACTTGCAGAGACGCCATTACAGATATTACTGGGATGATTACAGAGAAGTTGTACTTTAACAGTCTAAGGATCATTAATGGAATTACCTAGAGAAAAATTGACAAAAGCACCAAATGCTTTTAATTATTAGCCATGTCTCCTTATTTTTCATTCTGTAATATTTTCCTGGCTCTTCTCATAGTTCCTTATCTGTTCTCTGGAGCATTTCTTTTTATTTCCATCCTTAACTCTAAAATTAGCCAGTCACAACTCTGCTAGAGTGATGGCATTTATAAATTCTTTTAGTTAAATGTAATATTCAGAAACTCAAAAAATATTTCAAAATAATTAATGAAAATGTCTGCAATGCTGTCAGTAAAATTTCCCGAACACAGTTTTAACTTCAGATAAGATGACAATTTACTGTTCAATCCATTAAATATATGTCTGCTAACCTGGAAATAGAAAAAAAGTTAAAGTTATATACCTAGAATAAATTTTTTTGAGCCACCTGTAGTTTCATATACTGCAGCCATAGAACATCCTACCTGGACTTTGAATTCAGTCTTTAAATGGGGGCCAAAGAATATACAAGTAGTTCTCAACTTAAGTCTACAATTGAACTCAAACATTCTATTGTTAAGTGAGACAGTTGTTAATTTAGTTTTGCCTCATTTTACAACCTTTCTTGACACAGTTGTTATGTGAACCATTCAGTTGTTTAAATCAGTAACACAGTGGTGAAGTGAATCTGTCTTCCCCTTTGAAGACAGAAGGCCACCAAAAGTGATCACATGACCCCCGGACACTGCAATTTTCTCATAAATACCTGCCAGTTGCCAAATTTTGATCGAATGACCACAAGGATGCTGCAATGATCATGAGGGTGAAAAACAGTTATATGTCGCTTTTTCCAGTGCCATTGTAAGTTTAAATTAAACACAAAACGAAGTGATGTATTGTAAGTCAAGGACTAAAATTTCATCTACAATTTGTTTTCATGATATATCTTTGTCAAGGAAATTCCTTCCATTTCTTAAACCAAACATAACCATCTGACTTTTAAAAACATATACAAGGACCTTGTTTATGCTGTACACACAGACTGCTTTAGTGATAATCACTTGTTCTAATCCAAAACAGCATGGGGGAAATGGCAAAATTTCCTTTACAAAATGTTATTTCAAATTTTATTTTTCTGCATATCCCTTGGAAGTTTTTCTGGATTATTTACAATTATTAAGAAACTTGCTTTGGTTGAAATTTCAGTTGCAATTTCTGGAGATACATTTTAATCTCTTTTCTGTATTTCCAAAGGAAGTTCAACTGTGTTTTTCTATCACAGCCTTTGGTTTAAATCTTTTCTACCTCATATTTCCTCCCCATGCCATTTTAAAATTATTGCTAATTAAAGATTATGCCCAGGGATATTGGCTGGGTAAATTAATTGATTCAATTTACATGCCCAACTAATTCCCAAATAAGATTCTCTAATATCAGATTAAAAAACAACAAACAAAATGTCAAATAAATGCAATACTTTGTAACCGAAGTCACTCAAACATTTGTCCAATCACCCCTTTAAAGACAAGCTAACATAACACCTAAGCCCAATACCAAGAGTTGAGCCAGATCTTCAATGCCCTACAAAAGACCGGTACTCTCAGTATTATCTCTCTCTCAAAGAATATATTGTTCCTTAGAGTAGGTCCCGCAACAGAAACCACCAGGGTCCAATCAGATGACAGTGTTTCACAGAAAAGAACTAGACCATTAAAATCTCTACTGGCAGAAAGTACATGTTGTGGATCTGTCAGTCAAGGAATTTAAGATGATGGAGTTCAGGAGAAGAGCCTTTTCTGCCATACAGATACAGATTAACAGAGTTGGAAGGGACCTTATAGGTCATCCAGTCCAACTTCCCACCCAAGCAGGAGATCCTACACCATTTCTGACAGATGGCAGTCCAGTCTCTTCTTAAAAGCCTCCAGTGATGAAGCTCCCACAACTTCCAAAGGCAACTTCTGTTCCATTGGTTGATTGTTCTCACTGTCAGAAAATTTCTCTTTATTTCTAGATTGAATCTCTCCTTGATCAGTTTTGATCCATTATTCCTTGTCTGGCCTTTGGGTGCTTTGGAAAGTAGCTTGACCCCCTATCATGTCTCTCTTGGTCCTTCTCTTGGCACAGATGCCATGGAACCTGCCCTTTAGAACATTATGCCCCTCCAAGGTGAGATCTGCATCCACTCCTTTGACCTTCTATAAGGTCCTGAAGACCTGACTATCTGTGCTAACGTATTAAGAGAAGATCTCACCTCTCTGTGTACTTCATTCTCCTTTTTCCCCATCTTTCAATTGTAAATTACCATCATTATTATTTATTGTTTTAATGTTTATCAGTTTTAATATTAATAGCTGTCCAGAGTCACCTCTTGATGAGATGGGCAGCACACAAATCTAATAAAGAAACAAAGAACAAAGCATTACCGCATAAAATTAATACTTAAATATAAATTGCTTATTCTGGCTTACTTCACTCATGAAAAGCCAGAGGAGGAAGTGAAGCATATAGGGTGTGAAGTATGAAGAATATAGGGTACATCAGCTATGTCCGTTATTTAATGATAAAACGTGTGCATGAAATGCTTTGATGTGAGATTCAACATATTGCAAAACAATATGACAAATTTTGCTCTGCATCCAATTCAGAATTTGGTTTGCTTCTTTGTGCCTTTTCCCCTATCCTAACATGGGTGTGTCTTAATAATGTTATCATTATTAATATGACCCAACATTAGAGAGCTAGTGTGGTGGAAGGAAATCTGGAGTCCCAAAAGGAAAGGACTGTTTCCCACAGGACAAAGAGGCAGCAGAGGTCAGAATTTTTGATAACAGGAAGAGGGTTAAGACTGCCCATCCCTAGCAGTTCACAAAATATATCTACAGTTATGCTGATAGTTGCTTCAGTCTGGCAAGATTCTGTCTGTAGGCAAACAATAATGAAAAAAACCACACTCGGAAATAATTCCACAAGTTGTCCATGGGGCCTAACAGGAACCTCTGTGTCTGAAGGAAGTGGACATCAGGGATCAATCTGACAGATTATTGACAGCTCTGCCACATGCTGCCCTTGTTTGCAACAATCCGTTTAAGGCAAAGTGGACATCAGCCTTCTACTCATTGTATCATTGCCACAATATTGCTTCTCTCCCTCTTGGAAGCCTGTTTCTTTCATGTGCCAAACAGAAAAAGGGCTGTCAGATGATGGCATATTGGCCACTTGGCCCTTAAAACGGGCAACAAGGCATCGCTTGTTATCCTGTCAAGGACTCCAGTGCCAGTCTATGCAAACTGATTTGCAATCAATGGAAAGTGATTACACATTGTTTCCTATCGATTGACACAAGGAAGCCTTGAGAGAATAATGAGCTACAGCTGATGACAATCAAGGACTACTGTCTTATGGCAAGTTTGATTGCACACTCGTCCATGGAGGCAGTGAACGCCTGATACGCAATGTACAGCATACATACAAACACAAAATTATATATTGTTACATGCATACCCCACTCTATGTCTCCTGAGCATTGAAGGGTCCTGGGGGCTAGTATTATAGCCTTCGTTTCTTTTGGATGAGAGAATTAAGAGATCTTGGAAATATCTCTTTTCTTTTGCACATAGGCAAGCAAAGAAATTTGGGGGGGAAATAGCACCTCACTAGATTCCTCCAAAGAGGTATTGCGTCTTTGCAAGGTTGCACCCCAGCTTAGCTAATTTTGTTGTTTTCCACTTGAAATACCATTTTTTTACTTCCCTGGTCTAAGACAAGCAACTCTCTGAAGCTGCATATTAACATTGTAGGGTTAAACTCCACTGCATATTAAACTTGTACAGATGGTCTTCAAATTACAACAGCTCACTTAGTGACATTTGACGTTGCAACACTGAAAAAAAAGGGACATGGCCATTTTTCACATTAGAACCATGGCAGCATGCCTGTGGTCGTGTGATCAAATTCAGATGCTTGACAGCTGCCTGATAATTATGATGGTTGCAGAGTCCCAGAATCACGAGATCACCTTTTGTGAATTTCTGACAAGCAAACTAGTGAAGAAATCAGACTTACCCAACAACCACGTTATTAACAATCATGGCAAGAAAGGTTTCAAAACTCACTGAGCAACTGTCTTACTTAGCAACAGAAAAGTTGGGCTCAATTGTGGTCATAGGTGGAGGAATACCTGTAGTCAGAACTCAACCTAAGCTAGTCCTCCTATCAGAGGTGGTATTCAGCAGGTTCTGACCAGTTCTGGAGAACCGGTAGTGGAATTTTTGAGTAGTTCGGAGAACCGGCAAATCCCACCTCTTATTGGAGATTTTTCACTAACCATCCCCTGCTATATCTACCAAGCCATGCCCACAGAACCAATAGTAAAAAAATTTGAATCCCACCACTGCCCCTATGTGAGGGATTTAGATAACAGATAACAGATAATCAGAGTTGGAAGGGACCTTTTAGGTCATCTAGTCCAGGGGTCTCCAACCTTTTGGACCTCAGGGACCACCAAACTCATAATTTTAGATCCCAGGGACCACTAACCACTTCTGTGGGCATGGTCTAATTTGTGGGTGTGGCTTGGTGGTCATGTGACTGGCTGGGCATGGCTTGTATGTAAATATTATACATATTTATATAAATGTTGATTTTTTTATTAAAAAAGAGCAACTTTTACCCAAAATCAGGCAAAGCAGGCAGGCAGATTGAGTTGCTCACAGAATCACAGATTCATTCAGAAATCCATATATCTGCCATTGGCTAGCTCAATCTGTCACATAAAATTTGCATGCCAGCAAACTCACAAAATTTGCTAGTAAGCAAACTCACAAAATTAACTCACAACACACCATGTATGTAAATATTAATTTTTTTTATCAGGCAAAACAGGCAGATTGAGTTGCTCACAGAATCATTCAGTGATCTATCTATCTGCTATCGGCTAGCTCAGTCTCTCAAATTTGCTTGCCGTGAGTCTGCACTGAATTTGCTTGCAAGCAAACCTTCAGTCCTAAGGGAAGCAGAGCCGAAGATCTAAAGATTAACTAGAAAGCAAGAAATCCAACCATTTCCTGCTTCCTAGCTAATCTAAATCTCCCGGTGCAGCAGAACAGATGATGGTCGGAAAAAGGAAAAATAGCAATTTTAGCAGGTAAGTTTTTCGGGTAAGGAGTGAGTGGGCGGGGAGCGTTCCTGCAGGCCATGTGGGTGGTGCAGCCTTGTGTTTCTGCGCAGCCTGGATTAATTGCTTTGGGAGGGTGCTCTGGGGATGAGATTTCTCTGCGGCCCACCAAAATTTTCTCAAGTTGGTGACCGCTGATCTAGTCCAACCCCCCCGCCAAGCGGGAGATCCTACACCATTTCTGACAAATGGCAGTCCAATCTCTTCTTGAAAGTCTCAAGTGATGGTGCTCTCACAACTTCCGAAGGCAACTTCTGTTCCATGGGTCAATTGTTCTCACTGTCAGAAAGTTTCTCCTTATTTCCAGGTTAAATTTCTCCTTGTTCAGCTTCCATTTAGAGTCTAGAGCAGTATAGGCTGTGGTCTTCTGGGAGCTGAAATCTACACATCTTAACATTGGTTGAGAAACACTGGTTTTTACAGAACGGAAGATTACTGAGAAGGGCCATACAATGCAAAACACTAGTATTCTAGGTTCAAGCCACAACTATGCTGTAAATTAGCTTTTTCCCACTAAACGAATTCTCCCCCCAGTTTGCTGCAGGATCAATAAGCAGTCTTCCCCATCTGCAATTTAAAAGAAAGGATAAGGTACAGCTGCTTTAGCGGCTATTGGAAAGCTTAAATAGGAAAGTAGCTGTGCTATTCATTATAATAAGTATTCCTTGCTTCCAATATCCCAACCCCACACTTCGCATATATGCACAATCTACATGTGCCTGGCAGAGGTAGTATTTGTACAGTTGGGAACAGGGTGTTGTTGTGTGCATATATATATATATGTAAAATGAGGATCCCTCCAAATTGTGCAGATGTATTGCTCTTGTTTTATGTGTAAGGATATTTAGCTAAATTGTTCATCACTCCCCTGAATTTCTAATAAAAGAAAATAACTGAACAATAGTTAACTTGAGAGATGGATTTAGGGATGTTCTTAGAAATAATGGCAGTTATGAGACTTTCAAGTCCATTGATTACAGGGCAGTATCACAAAGAAAGTAAACATGCAATTCCTTAATTAAATTAATACATTAATTTTAATGTAACTTACTGTGTTCATTAAACAGAGACTCTCATAACCATTTCAGAAATTAATCACGGGGATTTTTATCAAGTAGAATGAAGGAGCAAAGACAAATGTGAAAAAGAAGAAGAACTAAAGAACTAAAGAGCAGAGCATCTGTGATTCTGGATATGTGTAGAAATCTCAACCAATATTTAGATAACGCAATCTCTGTTTTGAATCCCCACTGCAGCTGATTTTCAACAAAGGAAAAGAGAGCCTATAAATTCGAATTGCATTTTAAAATCATGAAATGCAGCTAGTTTCAAGCACAATCCAATCATTAAAATTAAAACACAAATGCATGGATCTCCGTGGGAAGGGTGACGCTTACTGTACAACCTGATTTGCAATTATTTGTCCACCTTGGGAATCCCATGAACCTTTCCCAACAATCTTAACTGTTCTCATTGAGCTGGTTAAGGATATCAAAAGGATAAGCAGAATTGGTATTCAGCAGGTTCTAACCAGGTCTGGAGAACCAGTAGCAAAAATTTTGAGTAATTTGGAGAATCGGCAAATACCACCTCTGACTGGCCCTGTCCCCACCTATTCTCTGCCTCCTGAGTCCCAGCTGATCAGCTGGGTCTTCTTTTGTTGCCCTGCACAGGAGAACAGAGCTGGAAAGCAGGTTAGTGGGGTGAGGAAGGATTGGGGATTTTGCAGTAACCTTCCCCCAGGAATGGGGAGGGAATTGAGATTTTACAATATCCTTCCCCTGCCACGCTACCAAGCCACGCCCACCAAACCACACCACATCCACCAAGCCGTACCCACAGAACCGGTAGTAAAAAAATTGAATCCAACCACTGAGGATAAGGATAATATAAGGATTTAGGTTTTTTTTTTTTTTAGTATTTATTTGATTTGTCAATCACTTACAGAATACAGGTATAAGAATAAATATAGTTTTGAATACATGAGATAGATACTTATAAGAAAAATAAAAAGAAACAATAGGATAGGGACGGTAGTCACAATTGGTGCGCTTATGCACGCCCCCTACAGGCCTCTTAGGAAGGGGGTGAGGTCAATAGTAGTCAGTCTAAGGTTAAAGTTTTTGGGGTTTGGGGAAGAAACCACAGAGTCAGGTAGAGTATTCCAGACACTGACCACTCTGTTGCTGAAGTCGTATTTCCTGCAGTCAAGTTTAGTGCGATTAACCTTGAGTTTGTACCTATTGTGTGCTCTTGTGTTGTTATGGTTGAAGCTGAAGTATTCATTTGCAGGTAGGACATTGCAATGTATAATAAGGATAATACAATTAGTTCTTGACTTATGACCACAATTGAGCCCAACATTTCTGTTGTTAAGTAAAACATTTGTAAAAGTGAGTTTTACCCCGTTTTATGTCCTCTCTTGCCACAGTGGTTCAGTGAGTCACTGCAGTTCATAAGTTAGTAACCCAGCTGTTAAAGTGAATCTGGCTTCCCCATTGATTTTGCTTAACAGAAGGTCCCAAAAGCTGATCACATGACCCTGGGATACTGCAACGGTCACAAATATGAGCCAGTTGCCAAGCGCCTGGATTTTGATCATGTGAGGCAAAGGTCGTAACTCTGAAAAACAACTTTGAACAGTCACTAAATGAACTCTCGTAAGTTGAGGGCCCCTATATGTAAGAGAGAAGTTCAAAATTAGAAAGTTGTTACTTCACAGAAAGAGTAGTGGAAGCTAAGAACCCAACTTCCAGTGAAGGTAATGGGTCAATCTGAGTAACTGAGTTTAAACATTCTTGCAATAAACACATGTACATCATTTGACAAAAATAAAAAAAAAAGATATAAATGAATGAATGAAATATAAAAATAATAATTAAATGAATAGATTAAATATAAATTAAATTAACCATTTAAAAAGAAAACAAAGGCAGACCCAATGGGCCATTAGGTCTTTTTCTGCCATCAGTATTCTATGTTTCTATATTATCCACGCTGTCTGATTTCCTTTTCTTCTGTTCTGGGATGCATGGAATGGGAACAGATCTTGTTTAGAGCAATGTTTTTCTCAACTTTGGCAAGTTTTGGATGGGTGGACTTCAACTCCCACCAAGGAGAAGTTGGGCTGGCTGGGGACTTCTGGGAGTTGAAGTCCACCCAACTTAAGTTTGCCAAGATTAAGAAGCACTGATTGAGAAAATTTGATTAGAAAAGCTTTTAAACCAACATGTAAAGCCATTTCTCAACATTCTCTGAAAATCCTGGAAAGTTAGATGCATGATGACCACATATTAGATTAAGTGTGTGATGTCATTTAATGCATCTGGATTTGTTTACTATTGTGAAATGTTTATAAGCATAACAGAAAGGAAATTAGGGGGATTCATGCAAGGATAATTATCCATGCCATGGATAAAAGGTAACATTGATATTGTCACAACCTAAGGTACAATGCAACCCCAAACACATTGTGTATGCATGGGATGTTCCATGGTGTAAATGTAAATGCAGACAAACATGCTCAAAAAAGGCAGATAGGCTTTGTACAGAAATTTCTGTAACTGAAAACAAGTTATGATAACTTGGTTGGAGATTTCAAATACAACATAGAAAAGAAAACCACAAACTTATGTTTCTATTCTGGGGAAAATGATTCAAGTTGTGGATGTCAAGCTACAGTAATATTCAATCACACCCACTCCTGTTCTGTAGAGTAATCCATTCATTATGGTTTACGTATGCATTATGTAACTTGCGTCTTAAGGGGGACATTGTATGGTGAAGATATGTCCCAAACTAGGTGCAATGTGAGAAAATACATTGTCCGCTCCATCTTGAATCTATCAGAGCATGCATAAATTTTGTACTCTTCTGAACTCATAATGAGCATCACAAAATGTACTTATAATGTGTGGGATTTATGGGGTGTGTATATGAATGTTTGCCATGGAGTTAATATTGGGCAGAAGGGCTCTGGAAGTGCCTGTCTTAGGTTTCTCTCCCCCCCTATTGGCACATGTTCTGCATTGCTCAACTACCATATGTAAGAATAGCTATGCCTTAAGCTCAAAAATCTTTCTTCTCACATTTTTTCCTTTGGCAAATGAACTGATTTGCTTAAGCTTGAGTTCCACACCGCAAAAACATAGTTTCTTTTATAAACGGGTCATAAGATAGAACCATACAGGTTGTCCTCAATTTACCACAGTTCAGTTACTGGTAGGGTTTTAAATTGGTTTTAATGGTTGTAGCTTTTTAAATTTTTTCCTTGTTCAGTTTTATTTTTATTGTATTCCAGCCTCTAATTTAATCTATTTTTAATTCTATTTTAAAATTGTATTTGTAATTGTGTTGTTTTTACTTGGCTGTACACCGCCAAGTAAAAGGGAGAGCGGGCAGTATATAAAATCAAATAAATAAATACATACATACATAAACAAACAAACAAACAAACAAACAAATAAATAAATAAATAAATAAATAAATAAATAAATAAATAAATAAATAAAATAAATAAAATAAATTTAGTGATCGTTCAAAGTTACAATAGCCCTGAAAAAAAAGGAACATATGCAGGAATGGGCTTTGAAAATTTTAGCAACGGGTTCTCTACCCGGTTGCTGGGTGGGTGTGGCCATGGTGGGTGTGGCCTAGTTGGCTTCCTACACCATGGCGGGGGGGGGTTGCCCTCCCTGGGCTCTGGAGCTTTTTTCGAGCCTCTGGGAGGGCAAAAACTGCCACCCCTGGGCTCTGGAGGCTTTCTGGAAGCCAGAAATGAGCCCATTTCTGGCCTTTCTGAATTTCCGTGAGGCCCATTTTTTGTCCTCCCCAGCTCTGTACCTGCATCCAAAATGGCCACGTGGGGATTCTTGGGAGGGGCGGAGTGGGGCGGGCAGGGCCAGCCAGGAGTGGGATTTGGCGGTTCTCCGAACCACACAGAATCTTAGCTGGGGTTCTCCTGAACCCCTGCGAACTCCCAGCAGCCCACCCCTAGACATATGACTGTTTTTTCACACTTATGACCCATTGCTACATCCCCAAGATTATGTGATCAGAATTCAGATACTTGACAACTGACTCATATTGTGGACGGTTGTATCCTGGTGTCATCTGATTACATTTTACAACCTTCTGACAAGCAAAATCAATGGGGAAATCGGGTTCACTTAATATCGGTGTTACTAATTTAACAACTGCAGTGATTTCACTTTAACCACAATGGCAAGGAAGATCATAAAATGGGGCAAAATTAACTTTAACAAATGTCTCCCTTAGCCACAGAAATTTGGGGCTCAGTTGTGGTCATAAGTCAAGGACTTCCTGTATTTGTGTTTCTGCATGAAATATCCTTATAGTGAATAGTTGCTTAGGAAAAGGGGATATTTTATTGGTAGGGAGCACGTTATGCATGTGAGTCTTTCTGAATATTAGAAAAGGTTCCTCTTAGTACAGGTAGTCCTCAACTTTCAACAGTTCATTTAGTGACCGTTCAAAGTTACAATGGCAATGGAAAAAGCTTTTTCACACTTACAACTGTTACACCATGGTGATCAAAATTCAGATGCCTGGCAACTGACTCATATTTAGGACAGTTTGCGGTGTCCCAGGATCATGCAATCCCTTTTGTGACCTTCTGACAAGCCAAATCAATGAGAAAGCCAGATTCACTTAAAATCCATGTTTCTAACTTCACAACTGCAGTGATTCAGAGGTGGTATTCAGCAGGTTCTGACCGGTTTTGGAGAACCGGTAGCAGAAATTTTGAGTAGTTCGGAGAACCAGCAAATGCCACCTCTGACTGTCCCTGACCCCATCTATTCTCTGCCTCCCGAGTCCAAGCTGATTGGCTGGGTCTTCTTTGGTTGAGGCCTGCACAGGAGAACAGACCTGGAAAGCAGGTTGATGGGGTGAAGAGGGAATGGAAATTTTGCAATATCCTTCCCCTGCCCACCAAGCCACACCCACAAAACCGGTAGAAAAAAAATTTGAATCTCACCACTGCAATGATTGATTTACCAGCTATGGCAAAAAAATGGTTGTAAAACAAGACAAAGCTCACTTAACAACTGTCTCACTTAGCAAAAGAGGTTTTGGGCTCAATTGTAATAATTCAAGATCTACCTGCAATTCTGGAAAATGATTGCAAGTCTGAATATTTTGGATGGGGAATGGAGTCCCCTGATATTGATCATTTAACTTAATTAAAATTATGATGTTTCTTCAGTCACGTTTGATAGTTTTCTGGTTTCCCTTGAAATTTCTCTCTTCCACTCATAAATATTTACATTAGGACTGACATCTGTCACTCAAGCATGCCATTTGTGGCTTCCTGCATTGCAGGGTTATAGCTCTGAAACTCAGTAGCTATGCAATCTTAAGTCATTTGTAAAAATAATAACAGTGGGATACAAAATAATAAATAAAAATAAATAAAATAACCCATGCAAATATGTCCTGGTTCTGGTTAAGACAATAGGCTGTACAACTTCAGTCTTCTGGGTAGAAAACAACATGACTTGGATGTTCCACCTTGAAGCCAAACCAATGTTTAGGAAGTTCCCAGCAAAATTCCCCTCTTATTAAATTTGTTCAGACATCATTTGACTTCTCCATTATTACTCCACCAGGTCACCTTATGACCACCATCTGCAGCTGTGCAGCAAAAGTGTTTATAAGCCGCACACTATCTCACTTATCCAACAGTATCCCAAGGTGGTATTGTGGTTCAGCAAAAGCTAAATGGAATGGAATGTCCGCCGGTTCAGATGAAATCTCACATTTGTTGTTTTCTTTCAAAGAAGAGCCTTTTGCTGTTGTTTAACCTGCCATCTGCTTCCAAGCAAGACAAGGGAGCCTTTGATGATCAGGGAAAACCTACCAGGTCTCCGTTTTATTGTAGACAGGGCTACTTCTCCTGTAATAGGAGACTTATTAAATGTGGCATTTTCCAGGTAACATTGTCAAACTACATCATTAGGAATGGCAAAAACCTCTGGATTTTTTCTCCTGGGGGTATAGAGGAAAGGGTGTTTGCCGAAGGTTATGATTATAGTGTGTTTTAATATGTAACCTTTTATTGTAAACAGCCCTCTCAATGATGTCTGGGTTTTTGTGTGTCACAAAGTTATATGTTTGAGCCAAGTTAATAATTGATGGAGCTATACTGGTAATTTATTGCACAGGCCACTGAGGTCCAATTTGCTGACTGCTCCTTGCTTTTTATTTGCCTGCTGATTTGGAAAAGAAAGGTATTTCTCATCTGGTCAGGTTGTTAAGGAATACCCCAGCTATCCATTGCTAGCTTCAGGGCCATTAGATCAGAGGTGGTATTCAGTAGATTCTGACCAGTTCTGGAGAACCAGTAGCGGAAATTTTGAGTAGTTCGGAGAACCGGTGGTAACCTTTCCCTTGGAATGGGTGGGAATAGAGATTTTGCAGTATCCATCCCCTGCCAAGCCACACTCACCAAGCCATGCCACACCCACCAAGCCACCCCCACAGAACCAATAGTAAAAATTTTTGAATCCCATCATTGCATTAGATGTCCATTTGAATGAAAGAAGCTCAGAAGAAAAAATTATTTAGTGGAAAGAAAACTGAGTCAAGCTGGTTCTCAATTTGTGATCAAGCCTGAGTAACCCAGCTGTTTTTGTCAAGTTTTTTTTTTTCCAGAGGTCCATTCTTTCAAAAAGCACGGGGGTGCAGTTAAACCACCATATTAAAAACAGTTTGGCCTAGTGGTGAAGACACCAAGCTCTGGAAACCAAGTGACAGGGAGTTCTAGTTCCATCTTAGGCATGAAAGCTGCCTGTGTGTCCTTGGGTCAATGCCTCTCTCTCAATCTAACCCACCTTACAGGGTTCTTGTGGAGAAAATAGGTATAGCAATATCACTTAGACTTATATACTGCTTTATAGTGCTTTACAGCCCTCTCAAAGCAGTTTACAGAGTGTCAGCCTCTTGCCCCCAATAATCTGGGTCCTCCTTTTATTATTTATTATTATTTCGGTTTATTTACCCACCTAGGAAGGATAGAAAGGCTGAGTCAACCTTGAGCCTGATGAGATTCAATCTGCCAAATTGCAGGCAGCCATCAGTCAGCAGAAGTAGCTTGCAGTACTGCACTCTAACCACTGTGCCACCGAGGTATAGCAATAGCACTTAGCCTTATATACCTGTTTATAGTGCTTTACAGCCCTCTCAAAGCAGTTTACAGAGTGTCAGCCTCTTGCCCCCAATAATCTGGGTCCTCATTTTACCCACCTCGGAAGGATGGAAGGCTGAGTTAACCTTGAACCTGGTGGGATTTGATCTGTCAATTTGCAGTGGGAGTAGCTTGCAGTACTGCACTCTAACCACTACGCCACCGAGGCTCCATATGTTCTTTACCTTGAGTTATTTATAAACCTAATAAAGGTAGGATACGAATAAACAAATATTTCTAGAGCTCAACGTTATCCTCGTGCTTAAGAATGGAGCCTTACTTTAAAATGTGCTAGCTCCTCATTTATTTATTTATTTTTAAGAAAATGAAAAATGGACCTTTTTTTTTTTTTCAGGGAAAAGATCCCTACAAAGATATTGGTATCCCATTGCCATAAGTCCTTGCTTATTCTCACTTCCATTTACCTTTCACCATCAGCCGATCCCAAAGCAACAAATATTATAGGAAGTCAGCATTCAGAAATTGTTCATCTGTGGATAAAATAACAAAGACTGGTCAGTTACAACTTGTACTTCTGGAAGGGTTCCTGAGCACAAATATTTGAAAAGCAATAAAAAGGAAAGCCAGGAAGCTTTCAATCTCCAGGGAAGTGGAGAAAGTGGATCATCTAAACTTTATCCTTTAAAAATCTGGATTTTTGGAGCAAAAATCTGTCCTGGGAATAGAACAGAGCATTCCACATTAGTGGCCTCTGTAATGTCACAGATGGGCAGCAAGAATGGACTTCAGCAACTTTTATTTTTCTCGCCTCAAAAGGTTATATTGTGAAACTGGAAGAAGTCCAGGTAGTCCTTGGCTTATGACCAAATTGAGCCCAAAAATGTCTGTTGCTAAGCAAGACAGTTGTTAAATGAATTTTGTGACCACTTTGGCCACAGTTGTTAAGTGAATCACTGCAGTTGTTAAGTTAGTAACAAGATTGTTATTGTTGTTTTGAAATAATTTTAATTGTTTTTTATATACAACAAATAATTCCATTTCAATCGTGCGTCAACTTGGGTACATATTTCAATTATTTAAACATTGTAAATGATATTCTTCTTATCAAAACTAACAATACATCGATGTCCCCATATATATTCCCATATACATAATAATAACTTTGCTTAAATTTCTCTAATTGCTATGTGAATACATCAAATCTTTTTTAGGTTGTTCTATTCTTTATCCATTGCTAAAACATATTCCACACCATGTAATATTCAATTTATTCTTTTTCTTTAATTTCTAGTATCAATCTATTCATTTCTGCACATTCAAATATTTTTTCAATTATTTTTGCCTCTATCGGTATTGTATCACTCTTCCAATTTTGGGCAAATGAATCCTAGCCACTGTTAAAACATGTATAAATGTAAATCTTTTCTTTACTATAACCTTCTGGTACCATTCCTAATAGGAATATTTCAGGTTTCAAATCTATATGTTGTTTAATCATTTTTTCCAACCATGTGTGTATTTTAGTCCAATACCTTTTAGCTTCTGTGCAAGTCCATCACATATGATAATATGTTCCTGATGTTTGGTGACATTTCCAAGATTTCACTAATTTATCTTTAAACATTTTCACTAGTCTTGCTGGTGCTAAGTGCCATCTATAAAACATCTTATACAAGTTCTCCTTATATGCTGTTGATATTGTCAATTTATAGTTCTTATCCCAGAGTTTCTGCCTGTGATGACCCAGGGTAGGATACAAAATAAACACAGTCATGAAAACAGGTGAAGCCCCTTTTATTCCTTCACTTTGCTTCAAAGCTCCAAAGGTCCTTGACTGGAGACAAAAAAAAACTCTCCCACAAGTAGTTATAAAAAGAAAGAAATGTCATTTAAATTAAAAATGCCTATAAATTATAAAGAGTAAAAACAATACAAACCACACTGAAGCAATTAAGGGAACCAGGCAAGATAAGGGCTTGAAGACGTCCACAGATATCGGAACACACACTGGGAAGGATGCCAAACTCAGAGAGGAATGACAGACTAGAGATATCCATGCTTTGTTTCCAGCACTGGCCCATACGCCTGTCCATCCTTTTAACCAGTTCTCACAGCTGCAGCCCATGAAGAACAAGGCCCGTTCCTCCCCTGTAGACCATGGCATTCACATCTCTCCCTTATCCTCTCCTCCTTACGTGCCCTAGGATGGAGAGGGGATGGGCCTGAGTCCTCCTCTGACTGCTCAGCCGGCCTCTGCCCTTCCCCAGCCTCCTCCACAACCTCCAGAGCCACACTTTCACTCCCTGTCGGCTGTTCCTTCGCTCCCTTGGAGTCAGTCTCCACTATGGGCATGACACTGCCATTTTTCCAGTTCTATAACATATCCAAAGTTTTTTGCCCATGCAATCAAGTAACAAGATTGTTAAGTGAATCTGGCTTCCCCATTGACTTTGCTTACCAGAAGATTGCAAAAAGTGATCACATGACCCCAGGACACTGCAACCGTCATAAATATGAGTCAGTTGCCAAGTGTCTGAATTTTGGTCACATGACCATGGGGAGGCTGCAATATGTTGTAAGTATGAAAAATTGTCATGTTGCTTTTTTCAATGTCGTCGTAACTTTGAACCATAACTAAATGAACTATTGTAAGTCGAAGACTACCTCTATTGAGAAATACATATTGGATACCCTACATGAAAAGCATCTTGTTTTGTTTGTTTATTTTTCAAAAATAAAAGGTCTTTGCTAGTTAAATTTAAATTGATTTTAAAGCAGCAAAATCTTCAAGACATTTGTGTACAAAATTCGTTATTAAGGAAAACCTCTGAAAGAATGACAAAAAATGCAGATTTTCTGGTATTTTGGGTTAGTCCTTGAAAACACACGAAAACCTGTGACATTGCCACGGCCTAAACCTCAACCAATCTACATATCTCAACTGTTGAATTTCTGTTGTGAACTCTGAATAGGACAAGGGTTGGTACATGGAATGTCAATCCTGTTTGTCTGTTTTAAAAAAATCTGTCTTCCCAAATTTTTATATCATGAATTAATTTCATTTAGGCATTTTGCTAATCTCTATAGGAAAAATAAATATCTTTTTGCAAAATATTATAAGGCACTTGCATGTGCATATTGCTTCTGATTTGGCACATTAGGGGATAACTAGGTAGAGGAAAAGTAGGCATTTAGGTGTGCATGCATGATCACATGCACATGTATGCTCTATCCTAAAATACATTTGCACATTTGTGGCAACTATTGATTCTGCAACATTTCCTGTCAGCCATTGGGCAAGGAACAGCCAAAAGGAATCTCTGAAATAGTTTGGGACAATTGTTTTGAGGATGTTTGATTTACTATTCAAGCACAGACAGCTGTCATTGGGGAAGAGGCTGCATGCCAAGCAGAGGGAAGAGGAGGGAAGAGCAGCAGAAGAGAGCTAAATGTTGTTTATAGGCAGGTCTATTAAACGGATTTTGTAACAGATCCACTCTTGATTCCTATAGAGATGCCTTTTTAAATGAGGTTTACATAGCATGTGGCACCCAGCAATTCAACTTCTGCAAAATCCCAGCTAAGATCTTTTGCTTTTTCTAAACAGCAGCACTGAACTGTTTGTTTATGGGGTGAAGCACTTAAATTTGGGGGGAAGGATGAGAGTCTGCATTGGAACATATATGTGAATGGAGTCAGGATTTTCATTTTTCCATGCATTCTTGGGTGAAATTGATCTATTTTTTTAACTTGATTTCTCACAAAGCAGGCGATGAGATTGCTCACTCCTAAGTTTTTCAGAATTATTTATGGTATACATAAGGCGTATACATAAATGTATCTATAAGGTATGAAATATAGATGACAGATTGGATGGATGGATGGATGGATGGATGGATGGATGGATGGATGGGTGGGTGGGTGGGTGGATGGCTGGGTGGCTGGGTGGCTGGGTGGGATGGATGGATGGAGGCTGCAATGGAGAAAATGTTTGAAGAATAAACTCTGCTCTACATGGCAGACCAGACTAGATACCACGTAAGCCTAGAACTACTTTTATTATAATAGTAATAGTAACAGAATCTTGCAAGTCTTAATGTGCTTCCTCTCCTACTTTCATATGATTAGAGGTAACTATTTGCAGAGTTTTCATAAATCTGTTTCTCAAGGCATGTTCATCAATATGTAGATACTTTCCATTGTTAACTCTATTGAAAAAGGCAATGCACTGGACTGAAAACTTCATAAGTAGCTGGGTGCTTGATATTATATGATATATATATATTGCCTGGTTTGGGAAATGTCAAATCTTTAAACCAGGGCTTCTTAATCTTGGCATGTGTTTGAAGACATGTGGACTTCAACTCCCAGAATTCGTCAACCAACCACACAAAAGTTGCCAAGGTTGAGAATCACTGCTTTAAGCATTGAAGTGGTATTTTCAGATGTCTTGGAGATAGATCAACAGATCAGATCTACCGCTTATCCTATCCTATTCTTATTCCTATTCTTATTATATCGGTAAATCAACTGCCTCACTCATGAAAGATGTAATTCATATCTCTTCATATGACTTTTCTTGAAATCAAGATTTTTCTCTGAGGGTTTTTGTGGTTTCCAAAGGCTGCCAAGTATAATATACGTGAAATTACAAGCCTATCAGTTTTACTTGGAGATACTGCGAGAGGAAGAGGCATGCTATTTATAAAACAGGAAAACTAAGCTGTAGAGTTTCTTCTCTGGCATTGTGAGATTGACTAGAGGGGATTAAGATCAATTTTCTGATAAAATCCACTTGTGAAATTGACTAGAGAACAAAGTGGCAAGGGAAACATTGTTGGAAGGGGAATTTCCCCTATTTTTCCCTCTTTCTCCAAATAATTGCTTGGGCATAAAATACTTTCTTTTCTTTTTTTTCAAAATCTACATCAGTTGCAATGGGACTGAAGGGACAATGTGTAGAAATGAAAGTACAATAGATCAAACCTACCTAAGTCTGCAGACAAAAATGGACTTTGAAAAATAGTCCATGGTAGCATCTCAAACTTATGACTCTGTCAATTAAGCAGCTGAGATGTATGTATGCCTTATATTTGTGTTAGAGAAGAGGAGCTATTACATTACATTTATAATCCAATACCTATTAATAGCAATTGTATTTTGGAACATTCCTACCACCACATCATTGCATGCATAGAAGTGGATGTCTTGACCTTTATTAACGTCCTTCTCTCAGCCTGGACTCTGCTAATCATTGTCAGAGAGTGGTGCTCATCTACGTTTCAAAGCCATTGAGCCATCACTGTCCAAAACATGTGGCCAGCATGAGTCATGTAATGCTATTACCTTCCCACTAAAGTGGTATACATTTATCAACTTCACATTAGCATGCTTGCAAATGGCTAGGTTGGCAGGAGTTGGGATGAGGATAGGAGCTCACCCCATCTCATGGTGCTCAGGTCTTGAACGTCAGCTGCTGGCTTCTCCAGATAACAAGCCCAGCATCTTAACTACTGCACCACCCCTTAACCTGGATAGATTGATCAAAAAGAAATCCCACCCAGCAATCCCCTTAATAATACAAGATGTACATTCCTAAGAATTTGCATTCAATTGTTTAAGAAAATTTATATGGCTACCCAACTCCCTCTCAGTGACTCCAGGTGGCTTACAAAGATACAAAAGCCCAATGCAAGAACAATAGAATAACAATACACACCCCTCCCCTAGCAACAACAATCAAATGAACCACTTCATGGGCTCCATCCCACTCTGCAGTCCCCAGTCCCATTGGCAAAACAAGATCTTTCAGAGCCTTGCAAAAGAGTATCCAAGAGGGAGCCAATCATTATCTCTGTGGGAAGATGTTCCACAGGGAAAGAGCCACCACAGAGAAGGGCCTTCTTTTTGGTCCTGCTAGGTGTAACCCTCTAGTAGAGAGGACCCATAACATTCTCTGCCTCCCTGCAATGGTGAGTTGGGTTGATGTGACCAGGAAAAGATGGTCCTTCAAACAACCTGGTCCAAAGCCATGTAGAGCTTTGATGAAGACAATCAACCCCTTGAATTGGACAATCATTTCATAGCTCAAGGGCAAGGAAACAGAGGATGAAGTCTTATGAATCCAGCAGACAGAAACCAACAAAATAACTGTTCCACTGCTTCTCATTTCCAGCACATAGTGTTCCATAGGAGTCAGTGGCAGACCTTCTTCCTAGCTATCCAAGCAGAGGTGAAAGGTTTGATGTAAATCCTTCAGGGTAATTTGTGGACTCATAAATGTTTAAATCTTGCTTGCTGTATGCAAGTGGAAAATTAATCCATTCTCTCACATCTGAGTCAAATCCATGATGACACTCACACCTTTGTGCTATATTTGCGAAGCTAAAGTTTCGGGAAGGCAAGGAGGGAAGGCAAAGCATTCACTTTTTTAAAAAAAAAAACAGCCAGACTTTTTTGATCAAAAGAAAGTTGAGTTTCCAGCCAAGATCTCCTTTTGCACCCTACTAAAAAAGCCCAGGAAAAAAAAAAGAATTTAGTTGTAAGCATAAATAATGCCGAACATCCAATATGCAGATACATTTACATGTATTCATTTCACCAATCTGCATTTAAAATCAGCCTAGATAATAACTATGCTTGGAAAGACAAAATAAAAAATAAAACTCTTTCAATCATTTCTGTTAAATCTCATATCGGCCATATTTTGTAAATACACAGACAGAGCCAATGGTCCCACTGATGCTTCATTTCCCAATAATGAGAGAAGTGGTATTTACAGGAAAGATTTAAATATCTTTTTAGAACCAGACCATACATTTTTGTACGTTATGGATGAACCCCTTAATGCGTGGATGAATAATGTATCCATCTAATTAAATTTTTACAACATTCTAGTACTAGACTGTCAAATATTTGTTTGCAGTTTGCTTCCTCATTATACTGTCACGTAATCCTCTCTCTTTCAATTCAGCATTGCTTTACTATGAGAGAAGCTTCAGCAGAAGAAATTGTCTAGCCTTGGTTTTGGACTTAAACAGAGTCAGGTCTAGTTAGTATTGGTTTGTTTGTTTAGATTTGTTTGCCGCCCATCTCGCTTCAAGGAAATTCTGGTCAGTTTACAACATTAAAAGCCATTAAAACCACCAAGAATAAATATTTCTAATAACAATAAAGATGGGGAGGAAGGGAGCAGAGGAAGGTAGGGGTCTTCTCTTAATCTATCAACCCAGAGGTGATAATTCAGCAGGTTCTGACCAGTTCTGGAGAACCGGTAGTGGAAATTTTGAGTAGTTCAGAAAACCAGCAAATGCCACCTCTGACTGGTCCCTCCCCCATCTATTTTCTGCCTCCCGAGTCCCAGCTGATCGGCTGGCTCTTTTTTTGTTGCCATACACAGGAGAACAGAGCTGGAAAGCAGGCTAGTGAGATGGGGAAGGAATGGGGATTTTGCAGTAACCCTCCCCTGCCATGCCCACCAAGCCACGCCCACCGAGCCATGCCTACAGAAGCAGTAGTAAAATATTTTGAATCCCATCAACCATCTCCATCTGATAACTTGCTTTGGGGCCCAGGCCAACTGGCAGGCCCAGATCTTCAGGCTCTTAGGGAAGGTCAGAAGGACGGGTGAGGATCTTGCCTCAAGGAGAGGGGAGCAGGATGTTCCAAAGCATAGACACCATGGCAGAAAGGGCTCTTCTCCTGAACCCCACCAACTAAAATTCCTTGACCAATGGGGCCCGTAGCATGCCTTTCTAATGGCACAGATGGGATAGGCCAGTCTCACTGGGTTGAGATGGGGAAACTACTGAGAAATCCAGAGCTATGGACTATATTGAAGGGGTGAGGATGCTACTGGGGAAGGGGTTTGGAAGTTACTGGGAAATCCCAGAACTGTATAATATATTGAAGGGGTGAGGATGCTACTGGGGAAAGGGTTGGGAAGCTACTGAGAAATCCCAGGGCTGTAGACTATATTGAAGGGGTAAGGATGCTACTGGGGAAGGGGTTGGGAAGTTACTGGGAAATCACAGAGCTGTAAACTATATTGAAGAGGTGAGGATGCTACTGGGGAGGGGGTTGGGAAGCTACTGAAAAATTTATTTATTTATTTATTTTTATTTATTTGTCAATTGCTTACAGAATAATAGGTATAAGTAAAACATAATTATGAATATACGGATATGTACAGTATAAGAAAAATAAAAAAAATAAAAGAAACAATAGGACAGGGACGGTAGGCACATTGGTGCACTTAGGCACACCCTCTACAGACCTCTTAGGAAAGGGGTGAGGTCAATAGTAGACAGTCTAAGGTTACAGTTTTTGGGGTTTGGGGAAGAAACCACAGAGTCAGGTAGAGTATTCCAGACATTGACCACTCTGTTGCTGAAGTCGTATTTCCTACAATCAAGTTTGGTGCAATTAATCTTGAGTTTGTATCTATTGTTTGCTCTGTGTTGTTATGGTTGAAGCTGAAGTATTCATTGACAGGTAGAACACTGCAATGTATGATTTTATATACTATGCTTACACATCACAGATGTGTAATCACAGAGCTGTAGACTATATAGGAGTGATGGGATGCTCAGATCCCACTTCAATTTTATTGGGTGAAAGAAATCTGGTCACCCCAAATTTGTTGTTATTTGAAGATATCTCTTGCCATTATCACCCCTGCTTTTTCAGATGGGCTCTCCTTATGGAGAGCTATTAAAAACATGAAACTAGTGAAAGATATTGTTCTTTTTACTCTTGCCACTGGCCTCATGCTTGAGAGTACATTAGCGCGAAACGGTTATAACCAAAAAAAAGTTATGAAACCAGACTATAGAATCTACTTTTGTCATTTTCCAATCCTACTTGGAGATGCCAACAGTTGATCTTTATGATTATCAGCATACAATGCAGTTTCTTCCACTTAGTATGAATACAAAGAGTGAGGTGAGTTTTGCCAAATTCCCCTAGTTGCTGGTTCTAATTACAATTTCCTAAACATTTGTTCTCTGGCTAAATCAACGTTTGTATTTTTTTAATATACACTGCACACTGAAAGCTAATTGAGGCAATCTAATTTAGCACAAAGCAAAATATTTGGATGATGTGTGTGTATTCAGTCTGCTGGGTCTTGTTTAACAAATCATGGCTTAAGCTGGCCGGGAATGAAAGTGGGCTAACTACTGAATTTCTAAAAATTAAAAATTTCAGAAACTTAAGCTCAGAACCTCCATCACACAAAAGGTAGTGTGACATGAACACATTTCTGAGCTAAGAGTAACATTGTGGAAAATGCTATCTCATTTGAATCTTTTCAGCCCCACTTTTTAAAAAACTAATTTCTCATTCTCTTCATTTTTATAACCATTTTAATTGAAAATGTTCTAAATAAAAATCATTCTTAAGTGTACAAGAACTGCATATAGCTCTACAACTGCTCACCATTTGAAGTAAAATCCCTTGGAAAAAGCCTTCAAGGTGTTCAACAAGAATAAGTGACTTTAATTAAAGCAACCTCAAAATTGAGATAATAAAATGTAGAATTAATATATCGTGCAATAATACACATTAGCTTTTTAGTATATTAAATTAATACACTGTAATAATACACAAGTCTTGATTTTATTGATTCTCTTTAAGTAGAGCTGTTACACAGATATATCAGTATAGTTTTTTCAGGCAGCGATCAGGCATTAACTTTTGGGTAGTTTGAGTTTTAATTGGGGATGAAGGAAATAAATTGTTTTTTTCTTTTTGTAACATTTGCCTTTTTTCAAGTATGGGTTAAATTTTATGAATGATTCCATCTGCACTGTTGCATATTTCTATGCATTTCTGTACAGAATACCCATACTACAGTTTTCTTAGAATTGCTGTCTTTTAGCTTGTGCATTTTCTATGTAACTAATCTTTTTTTTTTTTAATTAGAAAGTGGCACTGGAAAATTTGGAGACACATAAACATTGAGGAATAGTTGCATAGAACCAGTTAGGTTCTTTGTTCTTAAAATATGAATTAAGTTGTTTCATATTAAAATGGCATAAGATATTCTCATTCTAAATTGGTAGAACTTTCAAAATAGACATTTCAAATGAGGAAAAAAATGTTATACCCTCCCCAGTTGCAAACAAACACATTAACCCCAGAAGCTCTATCTTTGCACCTGGTCTTAAACTTAGTGAAAAGTTTCCCGTTCAGGAGAGCACTCCAAAAGACCTTAATCTGGCAATTGATGCTATGGCCTCATGGGACTTTATCTTGCAGAACCATTCAGATATAATGATATAATGTACATTTAAACTATACCTGGGAGGGGAATGAAAAACAAAGATGTGAGACTTACTGAAGGATTCAAATGGATTTAATGAAGACTTGCTATAACACATAGATTAAAGATGGCCTGCCTTCTTTTTCCTAATTAGATAGGATATTGCAAATTTGCAGCGTTTCAGTGTTTAAGAATAGAATAGAATGAATAGAATGGAATGGAATGGAATGGAATAGAATAGAATAGAATAGAATAGAATAGAATAGAATAGAATAGAATAGAATAGAATAGAATAGAATAGAATAGAATAGAATAGAATAGAATAGAATAGAATAGAATAGAATAGAACAGAACAGAACAGGATAGAATAGAATAACAGAGTTGGAAGGGACCTTGGAGGTCTAGTCCAACCCCTTCCTAGGCAGGAAACCCTATATCACTTCAGACAAACGGTTATCCAATCTCTTCTTAAAAACTTCCAGTGTTGGAGCATTCAAAACCTCTGGAGGAAAGTTGTTCCACTGGTTAATTGTTCTAACTGTCAGGAAATTTCTCCTTAGTTCTAAGTTGCTTCTCTCCTTGGTTAGTTTCCACCCATTGCTTCTTGTCCTGCCTTCAGGTGCTTTGGAGAATACCTTGGCTCCCTCTTCTTTGGGACAGCCCCTGAGATATTGGAACACTGCTATTTGGAGGCATGCTGTGGCCACATCAGCCAGGGTACTCCAGCTGGTGGGGTCCAGGAGAAGAGCCTTCTCTGCTATTGCGCCTGCCCGCTGGAACATCTAACCCCATGAAATGAGTTCAATTCCAACCCCCCCTGGCCTTCCATAAGAGTTTAAAGACCTGACTTGGGTGCCAACAGAAGGCTTCATATTGGGGGATGGTTAGTTGATTAACAACATATCTCCCCTTCTCCCCTTCTCATCATATTCTCTCCCCTCCTCCCCATTTTTAGATAGGTTGATTTTATAGTATTTACGGAGCCATGGTGGCACAGTGGTTAGAGTGCAGCACTGCAGGCTACTTCTGCTGACTGCCGGCTGCCTGCAATTTGGCAGTTCGAGTCTCACTAGCTCAAGGTTGACTCAGCCTTCCCTCCTTCTGAGGTCGGTGAAATGAAGACCCAAATTGTTGGGGGCAAGAGGCTGAGTCTGTAAAATGCTTAGAGAGGACTGTAAAGCACTGTAAAGCGGTATATAAGTCTAAGTGCTATTGCTGATGCTATTTATAGTATTGGGTTTATATTATTATAGACTACACTATTTTATTATATTGTAAGCCATCCAGAGTGACTGTGCATTAATACATTTTTACAAATAAATAAATAAATATATTTGAAGGATAGTAACTGAGACATAGGACCTTCAGAATGGCATTCTAGAGTTTTAAAGGTGAGATAACAAGTGAAAAACTTAAACATGAAAATCAGATGATTGAATTGCAACAGAGGTGATATTCAGCAGGTTCTGACCAATTCTGGAGAACGGGTAGCGGAAATTTTGAGTAGTTTGGAGAACTGGCAAATACCACCTCTGACTGCCGATTTTACAGTATCCTTCCCCTGCCATACCCACCAAGCCATGCCCACAGAACCAGTAGTAAAAAAAAACTGAATCCCACCAGTGAATTGCAACCATTTTTGTACTACTGAAGACTTTCACCCTGATTTATGGTAAATGGGGTAGAACTCAACATGGATGTGGTCAGGTGGTCAGCAAGGGTTTACCTTGACCCAAGAGAGTCATTACCTTTTTCTATTGGGTCAACCAAAAAAGTTGGATGAATTGATCAGACTCTGGTTACTGGATGAGCATGCTAGGCAGACAGTCTTGGTTTGGGGCTACCATACGAATTAAGGATGTACAAAAATTCAGTTGGAATCAAGTCTGATTCCAAAACAAACTGGACTTCTAATGGTTGATATGAATCACATTGGTTCTGTCCACATTGGTTCTTCACTTATGTAGCAACATTATCTAATGTTCAATTTGCATAAATTTCCCAAATTAGAGTTGGATCATAAACCTGCATTTTGGATTTTTCCCATTTTTCCTAGCCCTACTATGATCAAAACATTATTATTCTAAACTATTGATAGTATCTGTGGGTGAGTGAGAGAATCCCTACAAGTGACTAGATAAAAATCTATTTTTAAGACCCAAAGGAATTTGGAAATTAAACTGGGAATAAACTTTTTTGTATATGTATATGTGGGAAAGGAGTAAAAAATCACATAGCCCTATAAATTTATTTTTGCAAAGCTGACTTCAACATCTAGTTAAATCTACAAGCATCTCTGACTTCCCTTTCTCTTTTCTTTTTTTTTCTATTCCCCCCTTTATTTTCTGTACTTTTTTTTTCAAAATACCCCAGTATCTTTTCTTTGGCATGCTTCCTATTTCCAAGCAGCAGCTGCAAAGAATGAATGGTAAATCAAACACCCTAAAATCTGTTGTTTTAATACAATGTCGGAAATTTGCCGATTCTCTTCCCCTCTCTCATTTTTGTTATAACCATGGTGCCTCATCTTTGTACTGCAGCAAAATAACTAATTGGTATAGCAAAAGCCTGACCTTTGTTTTTTGGGGGAAAATTAGGGGGTAGGTTAGGGGGTGAAAAGCAGATAATTCCTTGGCAGTTTAGATAAGTAGTTATTATAGGCTTCCCATGTTAATTAGTATTAAATATTTTTTTTCAATTACTAGTAGCTTTCATCATCAGACTCTCTTGTACCAAATGTGTTTTTTTTTTCTGTTCTTCTATCTTGGCATTTAGAAAGCCCTTCTGAACATTTTTCCACAGCTTGTTTTTCCACAAAGGCTAACTAATGTGGTCACTTGACCATTTTATGACTTTAAATTAAGATCAGCAGTAACTACATTCAACCAGGCATTTGTCAGATTTAAGCCGAGTTTTATAACATTTCTTTTGTGTAAAACCAAATGTTGTCTGTTTGGATTAGGGATTTTGGATTGGTGACTGCTTCATTCTTTTATGGGCTATGTTTTAATTGTTTTGTAGACTTTCTGGTTCCTCTGGGAGTCAGAAAGTTATAAAATAAATAAGGCTAACTGTTGGCCAAATCATATTTAATGGATCATCTGACCTGAGAAACTAATAAATTGTATTCTACAATCCATGTCAGCAGGACAGTGAAAAAGACATTAAAAGACTTCTTTTTTAAAAAATTCAAACATACTAGATCAGAGCTGTCAAACTCCCTTGGGCTGGATGCTTCATATGTCGGCCACGCCCATGCCCAGTTTAGTGAAGGGGAGGGAAAGTCCTGATATGTCACGTGACGCCACCATGACAACACAAGTTTGACATCCCTGTTCAAGATCTTCAGAGTTCTTAAACTAAACAGGATGGATAATTGATGCTGGTATTTATTATTAGTAGTAGTAGTAGCAGTAGCAGTAGCAGTAGCAGTAGCAGTAGCAGTAGTAGTAGTAGTATTTAATCTTTGGTGAGATTCCCAGCCTTTGGGGCTGATTGGTAGCTCAACAGCTCGATTCCTAACCAAGGACCTAGGAACTGTTCAGGTAATGTCGGAGGATATAAGCGGTTCCAAGTAGGGTGATTTTTTGTAGAATCAGGGTATTCAAGATTGATAAATTCAGAATTTCCAAATAGCAAGGTAGCCCTTTAGGTGTTGCTCCAAGGGCTCCAATTACAATTGGGATAACACACAGTTTCTTTTTCCAAAGTCACTCAACTTCAATTTGTAAGACCCAATACTTTGTGATTTTTTCTTGCTGTGTGTCTTCAATTCGTGCATCACCAGGTATTGCAATGTCAATGAACCAAACCTTTTTTTTTTTCAACTATTGTTATGTCAGGAGTGTGGTGGGCCAAGTGCCTGTCAGTCTGAATTCTGACGTCCCACAAGATCTTGACTTTTTCATTCTCCAGAACCTTCTCAACCTGATGTTCCCAGTAGTTGTTACTATACTCAAATCCAAACTTTTGGCACAGTTTCCAGTGAATGATTTTAGCAACTCAGTTATGGCATTCTAGGTAGTCAGTTTGTGAAATTTTGCTGCACCCACTGATTAAATGGTCAACTGTTTCATCTTTCTCATTACAGAGGAGGCATTTGCTGTTGGTGAAGACATGCTGAATTATCATCATCATCATCATCATTATTACTATTTTAAAAAATCTTAATGTAGGACAAAGCGATACTGATTGTTGTTGTTAATTGTGATGTCGTGTCTGACCTATTGTGACCCCCAACCTAAGTTAGGCCCTAACCCTAACCTTCATCTTCTTAAAACCAGTCCTTATTAATGTTAAAACGGGTCTGTATATTAAATTATTTTAATTTTCTCAATGTTTCTATTCCCTTTAAAGATCCTCCAAATCATCACCAAATGCCTTTCGCTTAAGATTCTCTTTTAATCTTTACTACCACCATTTTCTCACATTGCATTATATCTCTCTTCAATACTAAAATAGCAGAGACAATGGAAGAGACAATTGTCCTTGCTTTTTCCTTTTTGGTATCTCACAGGATTTTGTTAGTTCTCCATTAACAATTATTTGTGCTTTCTACAAGATGTAAATCAATGGTATCCATTTAATAAAGTTCCCACCAAAGTTCATCTCTTCCAAAACTTTTAACTGGAAAGCCCAATTTAAATGGTCAAATACTTTCTCCACATCTAAGAAAATCAGTGCCGTTTGTTTTTCACAATGTTGCTCCAAATATTTCAAAATATCCAGCACATTTCTATTTATCCCTTAACTGTCTTCAAGGTAAAAACCCACATTGATCTTCATGAATAAATTTTTGCAAAAATTATTTCGAACCTCTCAGCCAAAATCATTGTAAACAACTTATACTCATTATTCATTAATGATACCACCTGATAGTTTCTTGTTGAAGTCAAATCTTGACCCTTTTAAAGTATTAATGCTACATTAGCCACTTTCCAGCTATACAGCATCTTTTCCCCTCTATAAAATGGAGTTCATTCCATTTTGGAAAGTGTTCATCCTCAGAATCATTGTAATAACAATCCAATAAACCATTTGAGGCTATTCAGAGGTGCAGTTTAAGAATGTTGGAGGTTAACCAATTTAGAGAACACAACTTAGAAGTTCTAGACTAGACAAACCAACATTTTCGCCCTGTAAAGTGCAGTTCCATGCACTCACCATCAAAATGGATAATTTATTACACATACAAAAGTTCCAAGTGAGTATCACAATGATATTAGAATAGGGTTGCCTGCGTTATGTCTTTATTATTTTTACAAATAATTCAAGACAGCAAACATATCCAACTTCCTCTCCTATTTTCCCACAACAAAAACAATCCTGTGGGGTTAGGTAAGAGAGTGTGACTGGCCCAAAGTCACCCAGCAGACTTCCATGGCTAAAGCAGGATTTGAACTCATGGTCTCCTGCTTTCCTCTGTCTGGCAGGCATATCCTTACATCAAATATTGTTGACTTTTCCCAAGTGTTTTTTTTCCTAGCACTTTTCTAGTAAGTTCTACCGACAAGATAACAGATTTAGCTCTGTAACTTTTATTAGCTGATTAGGACCCTCGTGCTGACTTGTGATGCTGGCTGAAATTGACAAAACCTTAATCAGTTATATGAAGAATGTTGAAGGCTTTGGCCTCCTAAAATTCTCTAGCACATTCCTATGATTGAAAAACCAGTGTTTCTGACCCTGGAAAAAGTAATCTTACATATATGTAGGCCTAGATTCTCTTCTCCTCTCCTCTCCTCCCCTTCCTTCTTCTTTCCTTTTTTTTTTCTCTTTCCTTTTGCAGTTTTTTTTACTGGAATTCTTGTTGCATACACTAAAAAGGTTAAATAGTTAGCATGCACTCCTTTACCCCTATTTGTCCACCTTTGCAATTGGCCCTGTCCTTATTTATCTTTTCAGATATCTGGTAATCCGATATTAAAACAGAGATGGACAAACCTGTGACCTTTCACATGTTATTGAAGTGTTTATTCACATGTTATTCTAGTGCTTTACAGAGTCACTAGAATTTGAAGTTCAGCAATCATCTAGAGAAGAATTAACCACACTTGTAGCAGAAATTTCCAGAGGGAGTGACCCTGTTAAGCCATTTGCAACACCAAAAGAACTTTATAACAGTTGAAAGACTGATCCGTCTGTTAGATTTTACAAATTGGAATTCATTTCATCAGATATCCAGAATCTGGGAACTCCAAAGTATCAACTGCCTGCTGCATAATTAAAATAATGGATAGCATGAAGAGAGGGAGATTTAAGGATGCTTGAAAGCTTTGCCAAAATAGGAACACTGTAGGGGGTTGGCAGGGAAAAAATATATATTCCCCAAATGAGCACAGAGCATTTTTCCAATGACTGCCAAGTGTTTGGCATGATGATGGAAAATGAGGAAGATAATATTGTGGAACATCTTGAAAAAAAGGCAAAAGCAGGTTAGGTTGCAGGAACACAGGATGCTGCCAGGTTTTATGTCAAGACAGTTATGGTAATCTGACCATTAATAGAGGGCAATGCAATACGAACCTTAACAGCACCATTAATTTCAGTTTTCACCTGTGAAACACAGAGGGGATGGGTAGGTGATGTCTATCAAAATGTCCATATTAACCTTATTTATGACTTGTTGAGAGTGTTAATAAAACACATTCTCTCTTTTCAAGTGACAAGAATGTAATTATAAAATCACAAAAGGAAACCATGTAAGCAAAGGTTAAACAAAGCTGGGTCAGATTACTTTCCCAAGAAGCTGGGGTTGTTGTTGTTTTATTAATAAGTCTCAAGGAAATGTGAGCATCCTCACACCACTAAGAATCTAACATCCTCTCGGTGAACAAAAGCCAGGAAATTCAAAGATAAGGTGGACATAAAATCCTTGACTCCAGGCATCGTGACTGAATGATTCAAAGATTAGGAGAGAGAGAGAGATGGAGAAAAGGGCCGGACGATGCTTATTTTATTTATTTATTTATTAATTACATTTATATACCGCCCTTCTCCCAAGGGACTCAGGGCGGTGAACAGCTCGTCTAAAAACCCCACAAATACAAAAGTTAAAAAGTAATTAAATATTAGAATTAGCTGCAGACTAAAATTAAGAAACCCCCCCCCCACCCTTAAAACCCAATTTAAAATTAAAAAGGAGATCAAATTTAAAATCATTATCTCAGCCCAGGCCGGCCTGCTCAAAGAGCCAGGTCTTTAACGCGCGCCTGAAGGCCCTCAGGTCCGTGCCGGTACGAAGTTCCGGTGGCAGAGTATTCCAGAGGGCGGGGGCACCCACAGAGAAGGCCCTACCCCTTGGCGCCGCCAGACGACACATAGCGGCCGACGGCACCCGGAGCAGACCCTCCCTGTGGGAACGCACCGGCCTGTTGGAGAACGTTGGTAGAATGCGGTCCTGAAGGTAACCTGGTCCCATGCCATGAGTCGCCCTAAAGGTCAAAACTAGAACCTTAAAGCGAACCCGGAGAGCCATCGGCAACCAATGCAGCTCGCGCAGGAGAGGCGTCACATGGGCGCTACGCGACGCCCCCATAATCACCCTCGCGGCTGCATTTTGCACCAACTGGAGTCTCCGGATGCTCCCCGCAGGGAGCCCCATGTAGAGGGCATTACAATAGTCCAGGCGAGAGGTGACAAGGGCCTGAGTGACCGTGCACAAGGCGTCCCGATCCAGGAAGGGCCGCAACCGGTAGATCCGACGGATCTGATGAAACGCCCCCCTGGAGACGGCCGCGATGTGATGTTCGAGCGACAGCCGTACATCCAGGAGGACTCCCAGATTGCGAGCCCTCTCTGTGGGGGGCAGAACTTCCCCCCCAATAGCCAGCGAAGGTGTCAGCTGGCTATATCGGGGCGCCGGAAACCACAGCCACTCGGTCTTGGATGGGTTGAGCCGAAGCCTGTTCCCGCCCATCCAGTCCCGCACGGCCTCCAGGCACCTAGACATAGTCCCCACAGCATCGTTGGGGTGGTCCGGAGTGGAGATATACAGCTGGGTGTCATCTGCATACAGATGACACCTCACTCCAAGACCACGGATGATCTCGCCCAGCGGCTTCATGTAAATGTTGAACAGGAGGGGAGAAAGGACCGACCCCTGAGGCACCCCACAAACCAGGGGCCTAGAGGTGGACCTCTCCCCCCCCGCCAACACGAATTGCGAACGGTCAGAGAGGAAGGAGGAGAACCATCGGAAGACGGTTCCACCAATCCCCAACCCCTCCAACCGTCGCAATAGGATACTATGGTCGATAGTATCGAAAGCCGCCGAGAGATCTAATAGGACCAGGACAGAGGAGAACCCTCTGTCACGAGCCCTCCAGAGATCATCAACCAACGCGACCAATGCCGTCTCAGTGCTATGTCCAGGCCTGAAGCCCGATTGGAACGGATCGAGGTAAGTTGCTTCCTCCAGGTACTGGGGGAGCTGACGTGCCACCACACTCTCAACAACCTTCGCCACGAAGGGAAGGTTGGAGACTGGACGATAGTTGTTTAAAATAGCTGGGTCCAGGGAAGGCTTCTTGAGGAGGGGGCGCACCACCGCCGCCTTCAAGGCGGTAGGGAGCACCCCCTCTCTCAAAGAAGCGTTGACAATCCCCTGGAGCCAGCCTCGTGTCGTCTCCCTGGCGGCCGAAACCAACCAGGAAGGACACGGGTCCAATAAACAGGTGGTGGCATTCAGACCCCCCAGCAACCTGTCCACACCCTCAGCAGTCACAGGATCGAACTCCCCCCAGATAACACTCTCAAGACCTGCCCCGGACACCTCCCCCGGGACCACCCAATTGGAGTCGAGCCCTTCCCGAATCTGAGCGATTTTATCATGCAGAAATCGGGAAAACTCCTCTGCTCTACCCTGCAAGAGGTCATCCCGCGCTCTCGGTTCAAGTAGAGAGCGGGTCACTCTAAACAGGGCGGCAGGCCGATTTTCAGCTGATGCAATAAGGGCGGAGAAATACGAAGATTTCGCCGCCCCTATCGCCACAAGGTAAGTCTTAATATGAGATCTCACCTGTGTTCGGTCAGACTCAGAACGGCTCGCCCTCCAAATGCCCTCAAGACGTCTTTTTCGGCACTTCATCTCCCGTAGCTCCTCCGTATACCACGGAGCCAAATGGGATCTGTGCCGAGTCAGAGGTCGCATAGGCACAACTCGCTCTAGGGCCCCGGCGGCCGACCCCTCCCAGGTGGCCACCAGGTCTCCAGGCGAGCTGAGAGCCAGAGATTCAGGAAATGGCCCAAGCTCCCTCTGGAACCGATCCGGATCCATTAGGCGCCTGGGGCGGAACCATCTAAGTGGCTCCGCCTCCCTGCGGTGGGGGGTAGCGGAACAGAAATCCAGCCTCAGGAGGGAATGATCTGTCCATGACAAGGGTGTAATAACTAAATCCCCCCAATTACAGTCATTCAACCACTGCCCAGAGACAAAAATCAGGTCCAGCATGTGACCTCCCATGTGAGTGGGGGCAGAAACTAACTGGGTCAGGTCCATGGCCGTCATGGAAGCCAAGAACTCCCGGACCAACCCCGAGGTTTCACCGAGCGATGGCAGGTTGAAATCCCCCATGACTAAGAGCCTTGGGGTCTCAACCGCCAGCCCGGCTATTACCTCTAGGAGTCCGGGTAGGGCCGATGAGACGTGGCAGGGAGCCAGGTACGTCAACAAAAGGCCCATCTGAACCCCTTGCCCCCACTTCACAAAAAGAGATTCACAGCCAGCCGTCTGAGGGACAGTGGCCTCCCTAGGACAAAGGACTTCCTTTATAAGCACCGCCACCCCACCGCCCCTTCCCTGAGCCCTAGGCTGGTGAAATGCAAGGAAACCTGGTGGGCACATCTCAACCAGAGGGACACCTCCCTCTGGGCCCAACCAGGTTTCGGTGACACCCACCAGGTCCGCGGCCTCCTCCTGAGCCAACTCCCAGATCAGGGGAGCCTTATTAACCACGGACCTGGCATTGCACAACAGCAGCCGGGTATTCAGGGCCTGAGATTCCGGACAACCAGGACTACAGGATGGGTAGGGAGGGTCGGAGCGCGCTACCGCTTGTAAACATCGGGAGCGCGATCCCCTAACCGGATATGGCCCTCCACCCCTAGCATACCTACCTCTCCCAGTTACCGTGCCGATAAAACTGGCCCCCGGCTGCCCACCCCCTGTCTGCCACCCCGACACAGGAACCCCCGAGGCCCCACAGGCGCGCACGCCGGCCCGGCTGCCCCCAATTCCATGCGGGCTGTCTCCCCCGCCCGCCCTGGACTTTTCCCCTTTAAAAAATCCCCTTAAAAATTTTTCAAGCCCGGATTTACCACGCCCTCCCCGGTTTCCCCGACCCCACCATCGCTCCGGATCCCAGGATCCCTCATTGCGGAAGGTCTTAGAGAGCTTCGAAGGCCACCTAAGGGAGAGGGGGGCATCCCTCAAGGCCCAAAGCTCTGTCCGTAGGTACTTCCGTGGACCCGGCCGCCCTATCTCGGCATTCCCAGAGTGTCCGCAACGTCTGCCGTCCTCCGGCCATAGAAAATGGAATCCAGTCCAGCTGGGGTATATTCCGCCTCCCCCCGGTCGTCCCACCTCTGCCACCGGTGAGACCCCCGGGGGGGAAAGAGTCACAGGCAGAGCCAGTCCCCCCCCTAGGCCCACCACCTCTGCCACCGGTGGGGGCCCCAGGGAAAGAAGGGACACCACAGCTCCACCTAAGCGGCCCACGGGGGCATCGGCACCATCGCTCCCCCGCCGAGCCCTTCCGTGGATCTCCCAGCCGCCGCGTCATCTTCGCTTGCTCTGACTTTTGAACTTCAAAGGTTAATTTATGTTCTGCTCCATCCAATAATACAACAAAATGATGAAAACACTAAGTAAAAAAGGACAAAACAATCATGGCTATGGTAGAGGTCTTTGCTTGATTGTAGAGAAACAACATAAAGCTCCTTTACACATTATGACTGTTGATCAGACTCAGAGTGTAGAAAGCCATACTCTGCTGCATCAATTTAGCATGATGTATGAGACCAGGCATTGTGGCCTATATAAACTATGAAAATGGTTCAGCATGATGTGTAAACTTGGGGGGCGGAGGAGGAGGAGGAAGAGAAGCAGAGAGGAGAGGAGAAGGAGAAGAAGAGGAGAAAAGGAGAGTGAAGAGAGAAGGAAAAGGAGATACTTTTGCCAAAGTATCAGGGTGGCATTCAGCCGGTTCTCACCGGTTCAGTCGAACTGGTAGCATGGATTTGGCATGGGTCACCGAACCAGTAGTAACTTTTGGCAGGCCAGCCCCTCACGCAGTTGCTCCTCCCCTCTCCATCAGTCCTTATCGCGCATGCCCAACATCGCTGTGTTCTTCCCTGCCCAATCACTCCTTAAGGTATTTTTTTCCCCTCCTGACAATCAGCTTTTCCTATGATCTGCTGAGATTCTCCTCGCTGTCTTACTGCTTCACCCAGGAGGCTTCCCTGAGGCCCACAAGGCCCAAAATGGGGAAGTGATGCTGCAAAAAAAGCCATGTCCACCCAGTCACATGGCCATGCCCACTTAGCCACACCCACAGAACCGGTAGTAAAAAAATGACCACTGCAAAGTATACATTTACCAAATGAAATGGAGACATTTTGCCTACTATCTCTGCATGCTGGAGCAGGCATAGATCAGAACTCAGTGCATTCTTGAGCAATGCAAGAAAAGATGGGCAGAGGTTACCTTTCCCTTATTCCGGGGGCAGGCGAACAATGCCATGCATTGCTGTCCCTGAGAAATAGTGGCCCAGCAGTGATCATGGAGATCAACCTCAATGACCACATGGAGATATCAGTGTTGTTTTCTTGTCAATCATTAGCCACTGCCTTCTTCCAACATTTTGTTAAACTTTCCACCCAGCATACAATTGTTTAATCCCCATCAATAGTTCTATCCAGGTATTCAACCCCATATAACATAAAACACAGGTTTCTGCCCTGAAAGGGCTGCCCTGCATAGCTTTTGGTGCTCAGTCTTCAAATATAAAGCATGCAATTAACTGAATACAGAGTTTAGCCCTTCTCTAAAAATTCCAAGAAGAGAAAAGAAAACATCCTCATTAACTATTGATGGCTTTTGCAGAATAGTGGGTTTGATCTCGGCACCTCTGCTTTTTTAAATACTTTAACTACATAAATCTAACTTGGATTTGTGCAGAAGTTAACAGCTGTTCTGGAGTCATTATGGCCTAACCAACAAATAAATATTTGGACATGCCATGTCTCTCTCTCTCCCCCACTCCCCACCTTCTTCTCTCTCTCCCTCTCTTTTTAATGGCCTATTTCCTGATAGACGTTAATGGCTCTTTACAGCATTTTGTGCTCAAGGGCCTTTTTCAAAAAGTAGATATTTGACCTGACGGACCTTGGCTGACCGACAGAATCCCATCCATGCATTCTGAAGTTGTGCGCAAAACAGAACATCTCTGTGGAAAAACGGAATTTGCAGGCTCTTGTTCCATCACGTAGCGTCTATCTTCCCTCTTTCCTCACCCTCTTCTCTGTTTTCAGCATGAAACAAAACCTCTTCTAAACCAGGTTACACACAAAGCATTTGAATGAAATAGTTTTAAAGAGTTCTTGGGTATTTGTTTTTTTTTAAGGCATGCACATAGCCTCCGGATGTAATTCTTTGCAAAATCTCTTCTGTTTTGCAGAGTTAATAAAGGGGAGGGAGATCCACCAGAATTACAGTTTGTTTTATATACTATGTTTGCTTGTGTATGATGTGTGATGGTTCCCTCTCATACAGTCATTTACTATGTTTATAAACACACTTCTAAGCATATTTAGTTTGCTTAGATTGCAATCTAATCACATACAGAAATTCAGGGTAGACTTGATGGTTTTTTTCACATGTGATCACAACACTTATAACATCTCTTTTTTTCTCCCCCATTTCATTCTCATTCTGAACCCTACAAAGGAAAATTAAATTGAAAAAGAGTTTCCAAACTCAGATTATCCATTAGGCTCTGGAGTCTTGGGCATCCCAGGTTTTTCATTTACACATGGTATCGTGGTATTAAAGGTATCATTGTATCATCACAGGGCTTAATTGAAGCTGCCTTTTGTAATTGACTGATGGGGATTTGCCAATGCCATAGTTTTCAAGGTGCACTTTACATGCAGGAGGAGGAGGAGGAGGAAGTCATCAAGCTTTAAAATTTTTATTGAGGTTGTTGTTCTTTTTGAACAACATTCTGGACTCCATATAAATTGTTTACTAGTGCTGAAATAACAGATTTAAACTGAATCCAAAAACTTCAGGAAATATCTAACTCTAATAGTAACTATAGAAGTTAAATTTAACTGACATGGGGTGAAGTATTATTTCACTTAGGGCTCACCTATTGCAACTATTTCCTGACATTTCTTGGTGCTCCATATCATTCTGTCACAGGGAACAAGTGGCCCTGGTACAATTCTCTTTAGCTTCCCATTGATTGTGTTCAACTTGATATGATATTTCCCTAGGCACAAGGATTACGACCTAATTCCTTTGGAAAGAACCTGAGAAAAGTTTATTAAAAATGAAGGCAGGGATTTATGAATTGGTGGACATCGATTTATTTAAACAACAATTTTGGACTAGAAAACCTCCAAGGTTCTGTTGGAAGAATTATCCTTCTGGGTTCAGTTCCAAGTGGGGAAAAAGACACTGGAAACATGGAAGCTGTTTGGAAAGATGGTTTAATGGTGGATGGGACCACATGGCTTGGGGCTCCAAAGTGAAAAGGATAATCACATGCTTCAAGATGTTGGGTGAAGGAAAAGAAGAAAAAGGGGCAAGATGCTGAGAGTGCCTGGGTTTTATATCCTCTATTAGGATTTGAATTTGAGCTTGTATTCTGATTGGTTGTCAGACTACCATGGAACCATGCAGAGGCAATTCTGTAGGATGTCCTGAGTCCCAGGATTGGTTGAGCCTTGCTGGATGATGATGTAAAATGAAAGGGCTTTGGGTAATTCCTATAGCTCTACCTGGAGATCTTTGTTATGTAAAATAGGCTGGCCTAGGCCAAAATAATGGTCCATTAGCATAGGTGGTGGGAGGCTGAGTTTCTGGTTCTGAGGTGAGTTTCTGCTTCTGAATTTCTACTCTTTTTAGGGAAAATATTCTGCCTTTTTCTTATTTCCTAGTGTAGGAAGTTAGCATCCACCCCTCTCCTAGAAAATTGAAATAGCCCAGGAAATATTAAAAGGCAGAATATTTCTTCTAAAAAGATAGAAACTCACTCAAGAAAGCAGAAACTCACCCCCACCTTTGTCAATGAGTGGGCCATTAAGGCTTGGGCCAGAATACTTTACATAAGAAGGAACTCCAAGGTGATGGGATTAAGGATGGCCCTCAGGAAATGATAGGATTACCCATCTCACTACATGGTCTGGGAAGATTGCATTAGCCAGCATTCAGGTAAAGCCATGTGGTCCAGACCAAGCCTACAGAGTTAAGACCCCCGCCCCTGGGAGTCTGACAACCAATTAGAATACAAGCTCCAATTCAAATCTCAACAGAGAGTATAAAACCCAGGTACTCTCAGCACCTCAACACTTTTTTCCCTTTTTTCCCTTCTTTCCTTTTTCCCTTCTCTTCTCATCTTGAAGCATGTGATCATTCTTCTCTGGAGCTCTAGGCCATGTGGCCCTGTAACCATTAAACCTTCCAAGCAGCCTCCATGTTTCCAGTGTCTTTTTTCCCCACTTGGAACTGAACCCAGAAGGATATTTCTTTCAACAATTGGCGACCCAGATGGGACTCCAAGCTAACCTAACCAATGGACCAGGCCCAGGTAAGATTCCCTTGCTAGCAAACAGACCCATTGAGTCTGTGGGTGAGTTTTTCCTGGACCTTGGCCATTTGGAAAAATGGTTTTAAAGGGGTTTTGAGTGTTGAGCTCAAAGGCTGCTTGGAAAGAAGGTGAGTACCTCTAAATTTTAATTTTAAAGCATGGAAAAGTATGGGAAATATGTGTATGCTTGCATGTGTGTGAGAGGATCCTTCTCCCAAACACAATTGGATCTTGCTTCCTCTGTGCATTTCCTAACCGCAGAAAGACCAAGAGTCTGGAGAGCATGGGGGTTTTGCCAGAGCACAGGACCTTTTGTTAGGGAAAAAGGAAGAGCATGTTTATGAGTGGCTTCATCCTTGGACAGCAGCTGGATTTCATTTCTTTGTTTGGCCTCTAGCCGCCCTCTTGCCTGTTGTTAGCTCTACAGAGCCATGACCATCAGGACAGGAAAAGCAAGGGGGGGCCATCAGAGTGTGGGACCTTCTGTATATAAGAGGAAAAGCCAAGCGGGTTATGATTGAAGGGAGGGAAGAAAAATTTGTCATTTTTTTGTCCAGTGTATCCCAAAAGCAAACCCCAGGATTTTAGGTAAACTTAGGTAGTTTTAGTGTAATTTGGACACTAAATTAGGAGCGCCAGTACTTGCCTGCATAAGAGCAGCAAGTTTTCCTCGGATCTGAGCTCTTCCAGATCTGTAAACGTGGGCTAGGAAGAAAAGAATAGAATAGAGAAAAGTGGAGTACTCGTACTTGTCTGAGGGGGGCAGAGAGTCTCACGGGCTGTTTTTTTTGGGGAAAGGAAAGTAGGCTGCATTGACAGCAACACCCCCAGTCCGAAAACCGTGGTGAAGTGAGAGAGAGAGAGAGAGAGAAAAGTCTCAGGAATTTTTTTTACTAAAAAGGGGAGCGCGCATACTTTGGGAAACACCTAGTTTTTTTTATATTTTTGTTCTGAGGTTAAAGAAAAGTGTTTGATTCTGTTGCGCCAGGAGCAACGACCAGTCTCTTTTATATTTTTGTTCTGAGGTTAAAGAAAAGTGTTTTATTCCGTTGCGCCAGGAGCAACGACCAAAGTCTCCCCCAGACACCCTTCTTTTTTTCTTCTTCTTGCTTGGATATTGCTTGTGTCTGAAACTGGTTCGCCTAGCTGACTGACCCGACTAAGCCAAAGTGTGAAACCCCACATGTAAGGGGAACATGGGAAGCGGTAGTTCGAGGGTCCTGGATGGAACCCCCCAGGGAGAGCTATTGGAGGCTTGGGATGAGCAGCAGATGCTGACCCTAGCCGGCATGAGCAAGAAAAAGACAAAATGTATAGGTAGGGATTTGGCTTTGCTGAGGGATACAGGAAGACCAATGTGGTAAATAAAGGTACTTAAAAGGGCAATGTATAAACAGGATCACATGGAATTTTCTTAATTCTTTCTATCTTTCTTTCTTTGTCTTCTATGCAACCACGTGGTTTGTTCCTTAAGATTTATGCCTTCCCCAATTTAACTAAGATATTTATTGTGGGAATGATCAGTGTGTGTATAAATCTCAGAGTTTTGTTTTCTTCTCTGTGTCCTTGTTTGTGTGTGTGTGCGTGCGCATGTGTGTGTGTCTAAGTCTTTGTGTGTCCTCGAGGTAACTGTTGCAACTGTTAAAAGTGTCTGACCTCTTCAGATATTAATTTTAAATTGTTAAGATTTAAAAACACTGAGAGAAATTGTCTTCTCCCGGTCTGGTCTGGCCAACCAAACTGGATGAGGAATAGAAAATTTTCTTTCCTCTCTGTGCTTTTAAGAAAAACCCAAGGTTATTAGTGAATGTTCTAAGTTCATTTAGAAGAAAAGTTTCATACTGTGTGTTTAAATGATTTTACCTGTTCATCCTTTTTCCTGAAGCTTGTGAATCCAGTTTTTTTCCTTTCTCATCTACTGTGTCTCCATTTTGTTGAAATTGATTTATCTTTTTAGTAACTGCAATACTAATGTGTTATTCTTCATCCTCAAACCATGCCTGCAAGCTATCTACCCCCCCACCAAAATCTCTAATCCTTTTACAATGCCTTTCCTGGTAGAATTACCAGCGAAGGGGGGAGGGGACCCTTGTTCTGTGTGTTCCAGGCCTGCCACATGTGGAAGCAGATACTGCCCCTAGAGACATTCCATCCATTGGAGCCAGGAATTGAGTTTGGATCCAGCCTCCATTGAAAGTCATTACAGCAAACCAGAGTGGGCAGACCTTCCCAAGCCTGACTGACCACCCATACCACCAGGCCAAGCCTATGCCACCCACAGACGTGAAGGAAAGGACCCTGAGATGGACCAGTAAAAGACTAAAAGACTCTTTTCAATCCCCAGAAGACAGAAAGATTATGGGGGGAGGTTGGAAATTCATTGTAACTGAAAATTCATTGTAATGTGAAATCCATTGTTATGTTTTCTTTCTTGCATTATCTATATTGTAACCAGTTTGATGTACTCATGTAAGGATTGTATTTGAGAGTGGCTGGCCCAGCAAGTTCTGAACACCTTGTACTTCTGTCTGGTGGGAGGGAAAATTGTCCCACGTTTGTATTATCTGTATTGTAAAACTAGCTGCATACACAGGCACATACAGAGACACACCATTCAGAATTAGATAGAGGCTAACCCCTTTTTACCTACCTCCACAAAAAGCTGCTCCTAGCTTCAATTTTAATGTATTTTTTTTTGTTTTGTTTTTGTTTTGCTGCTCTGAGGCACTAAGGCCCAAGCAGTCATATTGCCCTGCTAATTCCATGGGGGAGAAGGCATCTCCCTCAGGCAATTCCTGAACAGATAGCAGAAAAGAGATCTCCAAACCCCAAGTCCTGACTGTGACTCACAAATGATGCTGCCCAGTTGCCCAATAAAGCAGGATATGTTGCACTGGTGGTCTCATGAGTAGAAGTCCCAAGGCTCATTGTGTGTAACTTTAAAAATACTAAATAGCCTGGTTGCACACTGGCTAACCACAATTTGGCCTCACAAACCCTGGAAGCTAAGAGCTAGGCAGGTAGTAACCATAACCTTGGATATGAGCAGCCTGTAATTTAAAGGTTGTGAACACTGTATAGAGGCATGTGCTTACAACCTGACTGTAAGCTCACAAAACGTATATCAAACATCTGAAAATTATTTGGCATGAATAATTGGATACAGCTAAAAAAAAAAAAAAAAAAACCAGAAGTTTTCCCAGAGCTTTATGGTTGAAAGCTTTTGGGAGCCACTGAAGGAATCCTTTTCTGTTGCCTCTTTTTCAATGCCTTTCCTTTGCATCAGAGAAAAAAAATTTTTTTTAAAGCACCCATCAAGTTTCCCTGATTTGATCACCTTTTAATTTTTTGTCAGAATTCTCACGTGTTTTCAAAAAAAAAAAAAAAAAAAAAAAAAAATGAGGGATTGTAGGAAGTTAGCATCCACCCCTCTCCTAGAAAATTGAAATAGCCCAGGAAATATTAAAAGGCAGAATATTTCTTCTAAAAAGATAGAAACTCACTCAAGAAAGCAGAAACTCACCCCCACCTTTGTCAATGAGTGGGCCATTAAGGCTTGGGCCAGAATACTTTACATAAGAAGGAACTCCAAGGTGATGGGATTAAGGATGGCCCTCAGGAAATGATAGGATTACCCATCTCACTACATGGTCTGGGAAGATTGCATTAGCCAGCATTCAGGTAAAGCCATGTGGTCCAGACCAAGCCTACAGAGTTAAGACCCCCGCCCCTGGGAGTCTGACAACCAATTAGAATACAAGCTCCAATTCAAATCTCAACAGAGAGTATAAAACCCAGGTACTCTCAGCACCTCAACACTTTTTTCCCTTTTTTCCCTTCTTTCCTTTTTCCCTTCTCTTCTCATCTTGAAGCATGTGATCATTCTTCTCTGGAGCTCTAGGCCATGTGGCCCTGTAACCATTAAACCTTCCAAGCAGCCTCCATGTTTCCAGTGTCTTTTTTCCCCACTTGGAACTGAACCCAGAAGGATATTTCTTTCAACACTAGGATATTTCATTTTTCTAGGAGAGGGGTGAGTGCTAATTTCCTACATTCCCTTTCTTTTTTCTCTTCTCTTTTTTCTCTTCTCTTCTATTTATTCTACTAACAGTGCCTGTTGAACTCTTAAATGGCAGAAAAATTTCACAATTTTGTGTGGATTAAAATGTCATCTCCTCTACTTACAAGCAAGATGCTTTCATTGACAAGTATATAAAAAGTTATGCCTGCAAAGATTAGAAGTTCATTAAGCTATTCTCACACCAGACAGAGTAAGGAATGTCTTTAAGAGATTTTGTTTTTCAGCAGGCAACAAAAATGGGAAGAGCTACAAGTTCTACAAAGGCTAGTTGAATAAGGAAATCACAATTGGATAGATTCACCTTGCATTAAACCATAATAGCCTCTAACTATGACTAGTTGAACAAGCCACAGTGACTTGATTCACCCATAGTATGAATCCATAGACAAATCCTGTTTTACAAGTGACAGTGGCTGAATTCCCATAAGATACTAAGCCCTGTTTTTCTTAAATAGTCATTGATCCAGCCAAAAGGTAGCTCATGTTCTAAATCATGGTTTATAAACCAAGGGCCCATGTTGGCAATCCTGCCAATATTTCCTGAACCAGCTATAACCTTTGCAGAGAACAATCATTGCCTCATTTGCCAAGCAAACTGTAGAACTGTTGCCTTGTCATTTATTTTATTTATTTTTATTTATTTATTTTTATCAATTGTTTACAAGATAATAGGTATAAATAAAAACATAGTTATGAATACATGGATACATATAAAAAAAATAAAAGAAACAATAGGACATGGACGGTAGGCACGTTGGTGCGCTTATGCACACCCCCTACAGACCTCTTAGGAAAGGGGTGAGGTCACTAGTAGACAGTCTAAGGTTAAAGTTTTTGGGGTTTGGGGAAGAAACCACAGAGTCAGGTAGAGTATTCCAGACATTGACCACTCTGTTGCTGAAGTCGTATTTCCTGCAATCACGTTTGGTGCGATTAACCTTGAATTTGTATCTATTGTTTGCTCTTGTATTGTTATAGTTGAAGCTGAATTATTCATTGACAGGTAGGACATTGCAATGTATGATTTTATATACTATTCTTAGATCGGACCAAAGGCGGCGTAGTCTTGCCTTGTTTGCCAAGCAAACTATAGAACTATTGCCTTGCCATCTCAGGGTTAAATGGCAAAATCTTTCCACAGCAATAAATGCAGAGGTCAGAAGTTCCTTTTTGACTTCTTTAAAAGCTTCTAGCTCAGGGATAGCCATGCAGAAACTTCCTTTGCTTTCTTTTTTAAAAAATTCTGTCCAAGGAGATAATCAAGGGTGATATTGAGTTGTGTGACTGCATCTGTCTTACTTAGAATCCTTCCTTCCTTCCCTCTTTCCTTCCCTCTTTCCTTCCCTCTTTCCTTCCTTCCTTCCTTCCTTCCTATTGCATTTCTCATTAGGTTAAAGACAAGCTCCTCTTTCTTGTCACCCACTCCTCCCTCCTTGCTGTGCTATCAGCTGGCTAATCTGCCTGCATATTCTGACACACACAGCTGTGAGAGATTGAATCTGTGCCGTTGATAGATGAAACTTGGGATAAGATTACATGGTTTTGAATATCTTGATGACATATTTGTCTGAAAAGTCTTTTAGAGGACAGCCTAATATAAATGCACGGAAATGTTTCTAATGACAAGCATTTGTCTACCCTCCTGTTTGAAAGGCAAGCATTCACATATCATTTGCATTTGTATGTGCAGGCAAACTTTTCAATAAACGCTTCTTCCAAGTGAGCAGAGTTAACTATTTACTCAAAACATGCCCAGCCAATTACCTCCATGGTGTAATTGGCCTTTGCAAGAATTGGCATTTGCTGCACTTACAGTGGTATAGATAGAGCTGATTAAGTCTGGAAATTGTTAAAACAGTAGTGATACGCTATTTGCTTAACATTGTCCCCAGGATATTTCTGGCAAATTTTGTTTTTATTTGATTTGCTGGAGTACTCTCTATTTCTGAGAAAGATGGTACATGCTCATATTTCATCTGAATTTGTCATCATTCTGATACTCCAGATGTGTTGGCTTTCACTTCCTATTATTCCCAGCAAGATGGCCTTTGCTTCTGACTTTATTTTAAACTCTGATTACTAGGGTTTTGCAAAGATCTGAATTCAAAGGGCTAAACTGGATTTGGGGCATAGCCATCTATCTGGAGTACCTTAAACCTAACATATTATTTTCCCCAGATTTCTCAACAGTGGTGAGGCAGTCACTTGATTCCCAGCAAAGACAAGGCTGCGTTGAGGAGTTCCTGACAAAGATAGTCCTCAACTTACAACTGGTTGCTTGACTATTCAGAGTTACTATGACCTTCTGGCAGTTGTAAAATGTCATGCTCTCCCACTGCATTTGAGGCATTTGGCAACTGGTTCACAGTCACAACTGATTGCAGAACCCCACAGTCAGATAGAATTATAATTTACTACATTGTGTGCCTATTTCCAGAAGGAAAGAAAGAAAACTCTTCTGGAGAATGGCTTTGGACTTATGACTGTGTGATTTGCTTAACAACCACTGTAAAAATGGTCATAAAATCAGATCCAGTCCCATAGGCACCTCGATTTATGACTATATTGACTCACAACTACCATGACTTAGGACCAAAGTTCCAGTTCCAATTGCAGTTGTAAGTTGAGGACTACCAATAGGACTCTTTTTTAGAGTCTCAACATCTTTTTAGTTGCCAGGATATAAAAAACACGTTCAGGCTTTAGAAAGAGTGCAGAGAAGAGCAACAAAGATGATTAGGGCACTGGAAGATAAAACATATGAAGAACTGCAGGATCCGCTATGTCTAGTTTTATTAAAAGAATGACTAGGGGTGCTCCAATATCTCAGTGGTTGCCACAGAGAAGAGAGGGTCAACCTATTCTCCAAAGCCCTTAAAGGCAGGACAAGAAGCAATGGATGGAAACTAACCAACCTAGCACTAAGGAGAAATTTCCTGAAAGCTACAATAATTAATCAGTAAAATGACTTGCCTCCAGAAGTTGTGATGCTCCAACTCTAGAGGTTTTTAAGAAGAGATTGGACAACCACTTTTTTCTGAAATCGTATAGGATTTTCTGCCTGAACTGGAACTATTTTAGACTAGAAGACCTCCAATATCTGGTCAATGTCTGGAACTCACTACTTGATTCTGTTGTCACCTGCTCAAACCCCCACTCCTTTACCCTCAAACTAATCTCTGTTGACCTCACCCCATTCCTAAAAGGTCTGTAAGGGGCATGCATAAGCGCCGTCCCTGACCTATTGTCCCCAATTATTAGTTCCTATTTCTTGTATTTCAACTTATGTTTATTCTTGTTTCTGTTATATTGTAAGCTTTTGACAAATAAATAAATGTCCCTTACAATTCTGTTATTCTGTGTACGCTCAAGTCATATTTTGCCCTCTGAAGTCCAGTTCTTTGCACAACCATACTGAAGACTGCCCTGCCTTTTATCTATATTTGTATACTATACTACTAACTGTTGCTCAGGACAGAACTTTACTTGAATATGTCTTGTGCCTTTAATCTTGCCTATTGCATTTAACCTATTGCATTAAATCTGTTGATGCTTTAAGTCTGTCTAGCAATAGGAAGCAATAAGGGTAGCCTTTCTCAGGCATTAAGGCTGTGTTTGAACAACATATTAGCTGAGAAAGCTGTGGTTTCTCGCATTTGGATCTGATAGCATGCAATCTAACCAGAATGAGACTTTCAAGAAGAGATTGGACTGCCATTTGTCAGAAATGGTGTAGGGTCTCCCACTTGGGTGTGGGGTTGGACTAGATCAGAGGTTATATTCAGCAGGTTGACTAGTTCTGGAGAATCGGTAGTGGAAATTTTGAGTAGTTTGGAGAACCTACTCCAGTCCCACCTCTGACTGGAGATTTTATAGCATCCTTCCCCTGCCACGCCCTCCAAGCCATACCCACAGAACCGGTAGCAAAAAAAATTGAATCCCACCACTGGACTAGATGACCTATAAGGTCCCTTCCAACTCTGATTATCTGTTATATTCTGAGGTTTCCAGGTGTTGATAGCAAGCTTTGTAGTGGAGTACATTGTGTTTTCAAGTCCTCTGGACTTCCATCTTGTTTCCCTGGTGAATTGACTGGATCAAGTAGGGCCATGGCCCTGAAAGCAATGAGATAAATAGCCTGATTTTCCAGGGAGAAGATACTTTAAGCACTGTCACAGCAACATCATTCTAAACCAGGGTATTTTATGCTTAGAATGGTTCTTTTCTGATTTTGAACACACTCCTGACTCCTAGACCAATGTTGCCAGTCTGTGGCCTTCAGACAACAGAATAACAGAGTTGGGGAGGATCTTGCAAGTCTTTTTGGATTTACTCAAAATGGGAAAAGCTGTTTTGGAACTAGTGGAAGTAGACACACTTAACACCTGTCAGCAACTTCTTAGAACAGCTGTATCTTTTCCTGTGTCACCTTCTACAGCTGCAGTATGATCTCAGGCAATAAGAGTTGGGTTTAAGGAGCTGCCAACAGGTGTCATATGTGTGTGCAACACACACTGTCTGAAGAACTTTTTCCCCCTTTAAATCTGATTATTCTTTACTATTTTAAATTTTAAGCAACTTTCACAAGCAGGTACTCAGAAGGAGGAATTGCTTCATTGCCCATTCTTTACAAAATGCCTGTTTTGCAACATCCCTTTGAATAATTATAATATTAGCATTCTTCAAGGGGGTGACAAAGTATAAGAATACAAGGAGGAAAATTCCAACCAGAATAAGTGTTTCATAAATGTTCTGACATATACATCATTTTCATTGTTCTTCCATCACTGAATATAAAATGGATGGGTTAGGGGAAAAGGTGGAGATAGCAAAAAGTGTGAGTGATTTTGAGTTGCTATGTATATTGTTCAAGGATTTTGGTGTTGAACTTTGGCCTGCTAATAGAATCCTAATAAATATGAACTCTGTAAAGTATGTCATCTATTTCAAAAGCAGCTCTATATTTTTATATATTCTTTTTAAATTCTATTCATTCACCCAATCTCTTGTTCTTTGGTTTCTCTTAACTTTACAAGCACAGTTGTTTTCTCCAATGATCTGCTTGCACGAGCTAACTCTAAGAGTGTTCCTTTGTTTTTAGGAACAGTCTTTATTTCTTGAACACTTTATTTCTTCCAGAATTAATTCATTAGTTCTTCTTGTAGTCCATAGTACTTGTAATTACCATCTAAAATCCGTAGCTGAAAAGCATGAATCTGCTATGTCTCATTCTTTTTCAATATCCAGTTTTTATAGCCATACATGACCAAGTTTTTTAAAAAATGCTTTAACTTTAACTTAATAAAGTTGCCAAGGTTGGAGACCCCTGCTGTAAAGTATCCTGATTATTGTTACAAATGGGCATCTATGGAAATACAAAAGAAAGTACTGTACTCTCAATCACTGTATATCCATCTAAGTATAGTTACGGTTTTTACTGCACATCTCCTGCCAGTTGTCTTTATAATTAGCATAATTAGCAAAAAAAAAAAAGCTTAGAACACAGAATAATAGGATAGGAAGGGAACTCAGAGGTCTTCTAAACCAATTTCCTATTCAAGGCAAGAGACCTTATATCAATCTGGTCAAATTGTTCAGTCTATTTTTGAAAACCTCCAGTGATGGAACACCCGAAACTCCAGGATCCAAGCTGTTTCACTGATTCTCATCATCAGAAAATGTCTCCTTACTTCTAGGATGGATCTCTCCTTAACAAACTCCCACCCATTACTTCTTGTCCTGCCCTCTGGTGCTTTGAAGAATAAGTCAATCCCCTCTTCTCTGTCATAGTCCCTCAAATACTGGAAGACAGTTCTCATGTTCCTCCTTCATTCTTCTCTTTGATAGGCTAGACATATCTAGCTCCCTCAACTGCCCATCATAAAATTTAGCCTCTAGAACCTTCTACTAGCAGAGCTTCTACTGCCCCGCCCTCCAGTGTCCAATAAAGGAGTGAAAAAATTGGTCCTCGCCTCCCTGTCTCAAACCTTCTTTTAGTTCTCTGTTGGAGCATGACCTCCAAACCCAACCCTTCCCTAGTTAGAAAGGCTAATATTAAATCACTAAGATCCTTTAACCTCTGCAAGTGTGCCTAAGAGCTGTGAGATTCCCATCGGTGGAAAAATGTTCTGGTTGCAAAGAACACTTATTTTTGCAGTAGGGCTAATTTGTTCATCAGCTCCACAGCCAAAGACATGATGAAGAGGATGAGGAATTGCACCACCAACCCGGGAACAGTGCAAAGGGCTTACATGGAAGTGCAATAAGAAAGGCTATTTGGATAAAGCTTCATTTTATGTTACAAAAGTTACATCTTTATCTTCATGGCAAACCCTTCCCTGGAACAGATTACTGATGTATCCTAGAAAAACCTTTCCACCCATTAATTATTGCAATTAGGGAGTGTAATATTTAGTTAGCTTTTCCTAGCCTAAGAATTGCATGTTACATATTATTGAAAACGACCAGAATAGGTTATCTGAACATCTCAATGGGTCAATCTTTACCTTTCTTATTATACGTTATCCATGTAATTCTGGGAAATCATTGACTTCCTGGCCCTTGACTCTGTCACAGGAGGAAGAAAATTCTGGACAAAAAAATAATAATTGCCAGCTCACATTTTTCTATTTTCTTGGTGGCAGTAGAAAATGGAATCTTTTCTTTTTTTGCTTCTCTTCTAAATCTAAATTGTGAGATTAATCTGTGGTGCTAATATGATATGAAGGTTTCTGAGATGGTGGAAGTATAATAATTTCTTGTGAAGCTTTCATTATTGTGTCTCAATTAAGACATTTGAAAGAACATCAACCCAACAATTATTCCTTCTGGCTGTCCTCAGCTTGCTATTTAAGCAGATACCGAGCATAAAGATTATGACAACACTCCAAAAATGTTTTAATCTTACCCTTGTTCTTACTAAGAGTTATGTCACTTTTTCTCTAAGAGAATCTTTTTAAGCCTTCAGGAGGGTTGCACACTACTATTCACATAATTCCATAACTGTCTGTCTGTCTATCTAGAACTGGTGTGTGTAAACATGTAGTCTTCAAAGCATTTTCAATTATAGCAAATTCATAGAATATGCTGGCAGTTTTTATTTTACTGTCATAGACTGTTCCATCATCCCAGTTTCTCAGATCACTTACATTTCCAAATGTGAAAAAGTTCCCTTGGAATTGGACAAGAGAGAGAAGGATCTAAAAACTATACCTGTATATTTCCTTTTATTGGATTTGGTCTGCTAAAATCAATAGTCCAGGAAAAGGGATGTGTGTGGAGGATACCAGAATATTGATTTTGTTTTATTTAGATTACATTTTAGCTTATTAGTTTGACTGCCTTGAATGGAAATAATAGATTTTTGCCCACTATTTATCTGATCCATTTCAGTGCTAAGCTTGACTTCTGATATATGGGTGGGGTCTGGAATAATCCCCACACCCTTCCTGTTTGCAGGTGTTTTTAAGTATTTTATCACCTGCTCATATGGGAGAACGGCCTATTTGAAAACTTTCTGTCATCCCATGTCATGTCCAATAACGATGTGTGAATCAAGTTAAAGCCAAATAATTGTGCTCTCTACCTTATTAAGGCACTATTTTGACTGTCTTTTCTGAAACAGGTTGTTTAAAAATCATTTAAAATATCTCCATCTGTTTTCATTCACAACTTTCCCTAATGTAAGAAGCTTTTGTGCATGCTTCCCTATAATGAGCATAATTTTTTTTAACTTGCATTCCCTAAAATATAGTTTAAATAAAAATTTTCCCATTATTCCATTTGCAATAAATTTCTCTCAGATATGCTTTTTAAATGTAAAAAATTCTGACGTGAAATCTTTACAACCCATAAATATAAAGACAGTGAGAGTCAAGCAAAATTCGGATTTGATTCAGTTTGAAAAAATGATCCAATTTGATTTTGATGGTCATGTTGAATCAACTAAGTGTTGAATCAACAAACAAGTAAGAAAAGAATATATTCCATAATTTATTTTTACTGCTTAAAATTAGTTCCTCTGTAGGTCACATGATCAGGAAAAAAAGGGGACAGGTGTAGAATGAAGAAATGAAGTGTCTTAAGATCGAACTACTTTTCCTTTAGAAAATACTCTGGGAATTTTTATTTTACTTTATTATTTTTTTATTTAGCATATATGTAAAATTTGATCTAATTTGGTTTCATTTTTGGACAATTATCCTTTGAAAGACAAAGTTCTCAAGCACCCATTTTTTTCACTTTATTTAATTAAACAGAACAGACTTTTTAAAAAAAATACAGAAAAAATAAAAGGTGTAAAGCAACAAAATTACATGACAAGAACCTTTGCATAATTTATTTCCAACATTCGTTGGGTTGGAAAGTATAAAAACAAAACAATTCTGTGCAGCAGCTGTCCAAGCTGTCTAAACTGATTCAGAAGCATCCAATTTGATTTTATAATTTATCTTGATATGCTAGTTGGAAGTCAGAAAGGTTGGTCCTAAGAAATCTCCACTTATAGGCAAGACATTCATTTAAGAATGTATTTTTCACAGGTAGATTTTTGATGTGCATAGTTAAGAGAAAAGAGCTGCTAACTAGGCTGGGGTGAAGTCTGTTTTGGTAGAGTTTAGAAAACAACCCTCAAAATCAATGATGTAATTCTTTTAGAATCCTAACATCCATTCAGAAGTCCACAAACCTCTGAAAGGAGAAGCTATGTCTGTGCAGGGACAGGCAAAGGGGAATTTAAAAAAAAAAAATCAAGAAAGCACCATATTCATATGGTTGAATTCTCACCTATAATCAGGGGTGGGCTACTGGGAGTTCTCAAGGGTTTGGGAGAGATCCTAGCTAAGATTCTGTGCAGTTCAGAGAATCCCCAAATCCCACTCCTGGCTGGCCCTGTTTGCCCCATCCCACCCCTCCCAGGAGTCACCACACTGCCTGTTTTGGATGCAGGTAAGTGCAGGGCGCAGATGGAGGCTCGGGGGGGGGGGTGAAAAACGGGCCTCCCAGAAATTCAGGAAGGCTGGAAATGGGCCCATGTCCAGCTTCCAGAGAGCCTCCAGAGCTCATGGAAGGCAAAAATGCCCCCCCCGCCATAGATCAGGAGGCTTACTAGGCCACACCCACCATGGCCACACCCACCCAGCAACCGGGCAGAGAACCTGTTGCTAAAATTTTGAAGCCCACCCCTGCCTGTAATGAAATGTGTTAGATGACTTTGGAGAAAGAGGGGAAGAGATGCTGCCTGGGGGACAATCATAGAAGAGAGACAGGAGCCCCTCTGTAGCTTAATGTCAAAACACAAAACACCTAGGAAGAAACCTGATCATCAAGCTGTTAAAAGTGACAGCAGGAAGTTTGTACTTCCAGACTTGCAAGATTCTCTTGGTTGGTCTAGCCGTGATTCCTGTCTGCTTAACCTGGGAGGGCTGACATCAATCTTGCGAGTCTGAAGGTACAAAAGTACAAAACTTCCCATCATTTTTAAAGTACAGCTCAAAGTACAAAACTTCCAGCATAACTCACGTAATAACACTAAAATTCGGCTCCCAATGGTGCTCTTTAAGTCAAGGATTACCTGCATGTACTTGATTGCTTCATAAAAGGCCCTGAAATCTTTCATGCAGTCCATAGACCCGTGATGGAGAACCTAGGGCACGCGTGCCACAGGTGGCACACAGAGTCATTTGTGTGCGCATGCGAGCCCCAGCCAAACTTACCTGCACTACACATGTGCGTGCCTCCAAGCTGATTTTTGGCCCATTTGAGGCCGTTTTTGTCCTCCCAGGAGGCTGAAAAACAGGCCTTCTGGAAATACCAGAAGTGCTGAAACTGGTCTGTTTTCAGTCTCCCAAGGCTGCAGAGGCCTTGAGCCTCCAGGAGGGCAGAAACAGCCTCCCCTGGGCTCCAGAGGTCTTCCATAGGCTGAAAATGGGCACTTCCGGTATTTCCGGAAGGCCTGTTTTTCAGCCTCCTGAGGCTGCAGAGGCTTCCCTCGAGCCCTCAGGAGGGCAAAAATGGCCTCAAACAGGCTGAAAATCAGCTGGGAGGCACACGCATGTACAGTGCATTGTAAGGGGGTGGGGCAGGGGTGTTGCGTGCGCATGTGTGGGGGGCGTGGCACATTTCATTGTGGGTGCCGGTACGCGCACACTTTCATCACACCATAACAAAAAGGTTGGCCATCACTGCCATAGATACTTTATGAGCAGACTTGTACCGTTTCAAGATTTGGTTCCAGAAAGGTGTTTCAGAATAGCTCAGGGCCGCGAATGCAGCCGTGCAATCTTGAGAGAAGATACAGCTGCTTTAAAGAGTTATAGGCAAGATTCATGTATTCATGTCTCCATACACATTTGTATGGTAACCAGATCCACGATGTTGCACATAATTAGAATATCCTATGGCTTTGGCTTTGCTTAAAAAAAATATTTTCTGAAATGAGGGATATTATTGCTGAAACTCAGGTTTCTCTTTTCTGAAAGAGACTTCTCTTCTGAAGCAAAAAAAAAAAAAAAATGAAGCAGATCTCCACAGGCTTTCCACTTTTGTCTCTTAATTACTTCCTTTCTTCATCAGAAGTATATAATGAGAGAATTTGCTGTGCTAAGTTAGGCTGGAAGGAGGGAGATCATGAAATGTTGCAAGGGTGTCTCCCAACTTGTCTTGTCCTCTCCTCTTCCCCCCTGCAAGCACATCTTTAATTATTATGTATTGAAAATGACACATAATATAATTTAACATTATTTTAATAAAGATTCATAAATCACATTTTGATGCATATTTTGCCCTTTTTCATCTAATAGTGGATTAGACCAATAAAGTTGAACTCATAAATGTGTTGCTTTCTAGGTGAATAATAATTTATGAGCCAATCTCTTTTTCAACTTATGCTATATAAGAAGATGTGTTCCATTTTTCATTCTGAAACCAATGTATTTTTTGTATGCCTCTCACCTACATTCTCAAACACTACAACTTTATTTGGTTTCTTTAAAATGTGCCAGTTACCATGAGAGCCAGTTTGATGTAGTGTTGAAGGGCATCAGGCTAGAAAACAGGTGATTCAGAGCTGGTCTTCAGCAGGTTCTGACCAGTTCTGGAGAACCAGTAGCAGAAATTTTGAGTAGTACAGAGAACCGGTGGTAACTTTCCCCCAGAAGTGGGGAGAGAATGAAGATTTTGCAGTGTCCTTCCCCTGCCATGCCCACCAAGCCACACCTACAGAACTGGTAGTAAAAAAATTTGAATCCCACCATTGAGGAGACTGTGAGTTCTAATCCCACTTTAGGCACAAAGCCAGTTGGGTGACCTTGGGTCACTCTCTCTCAGTCCTAGGAAGAAGGCAATGGTGAACCACATCTGAAATTGTGCCAAGAAAACTTCAGGGACTTGTCCAGGCAGATGTCAAGAGTCAAGAATAACTCTCTCTCTCTCACACACACACACACATAAAACACATCCAACTCAGTTGGATGTTATTGGATGAGGAGATACTGTAAAACATGGACAATCTCTGTGAAACCAGGCTTTAAGTCAAGACTGTCTGTATAAGGTAATAAACAGGGCCTTGAATTGCACTCAGCAGCCAATGCTTCATATAGGCAATAGCAAAGGTTACAATGAACAGATTTTTAAAGAGGCAATCTCGACACACCATAATGTTTGAAGTCTTTCAGACAATGGGGAGGTCAGATTCATTTAATAACTATTTTACTAACTTAATTGTTGCAGTGATTCCCTTAACATCTGAGGCAAGAAGGGTTGTAAAATGGGGAAAAACTTACTTAACAACTGTCTTGCATAGCAATGGAAAATTTAAGCTCTGTTTTGGCTGTAAATCAAGGACTATCTGTAACTGGCTGGGTATTTTAATTGCTGCTGTCATTAACAGACTTTTTCATAAACTTCCACTGGAATCTACCTTCCTGTAAGGCAGAAAGTTGTTATGCTCTGGAGATTGACCTTTATCTATAGGATACTTCTTCAGATACTTGAACAGAGGTATTACTCCACCTCCAGTCGTTTTTTTTAAAGGCTGAATATGCCCCATGCCACCCAGTTGTTCTTTGCAGAATTCACTTCCTGAATCTTCCCTGAGCTACTTTGAGTTTGTTATTGATAGTTTAAGTGCAATCATTGTGGAACTGGATCAAAAATTCAAGTGCTGATTGGGCCTTTAAACTGAAGGACTTCAAAACGTTGTGTATAGATGTTAATGTGGTAACATTGTTCTTATTCCCTAAAAATGAGGGAAACACCATTAGATGCTGTCTGGAAATGATGAGAATTCTCTAAGTCATCTCTTCTAGAGAGCAGGATGATTGAAGTAGATTAATCAGTGCTATCTTCTTTGTTTGCAAATATATGAAGAAAGATTACTGTGACTAGGAAGTAAGATTATTGTGGCTATTTTAACCGGGTGCCATTTGATGCTGGATTTTAGGGAGGCTGCTTACATGGAGCTCACACCCAGCAAGGCATTTCAACAGCCCTCCTTTAAGTAGGTTTTAAATGCATTTTTCTTTTCAATCTTTTCCAACCAGTCAAGTTGTGCATTTAAAAAAGAATAAACAACAAATATCTCAAGTAGCAAGTATTAATGCAATTTTATTGTGGGATCTATTATTTAATAAACTTGATTTTGCACAACATTCAGCAGTTTCCCCATAAGGTGGCAGATCCCTCACAGGTGGCCCTCAACTTGCAACCATTTATTTAGCAACCATTTGAAGTGACTTATAACCAGTTCTTGCACTTACAACCATTGCAGAATACCCCACGGTTACATGAACAAAATTTGGGTGCTTGGCAGCCAATATGAATTTATAACGGTTGCAGCTTCCTAGGGTCATATGATTGCCCTTGGCAATCTTCCCATAAGCGAAATCAATTGGGGAAGATGGATTCACTTAATGACTGCATGAATCACTGAACAGTTGCTATCAACCATTTAACTGTGGCAAAAAAGGGTTACAAAATTGGAGATAACTCCAACCGCCAACAACCTCCTTGCTTAGCAATGAAAATTTAGATTCCTGTTGTGGTCGTAAGCTGAGGACATCCTCTGTAAGGCAGAGGGGAATTATTTCTGCTAGTGTGGAGGCTTTGTGTGGCATGTTGGAGGCAGCAATTCAAAAGTCAAAGGCAGTAGATCCAACCAGAGTATTGGCTCAGAGATTTTTAGGAATAAAATGGGTACTTCAGCAACAGCAAGATTTGTTCTTAAATCCATTTAGCTATATGCACAAGAGAGATAGTCAGACAAATGTGGAACCCAAAACATGTTTTTTGCACCTCTGCATTACCCTCCTATCATACTCTCTAAAGGATTCCTTTACTTTAAGATGCTTTTAGCAAGGTTTGGACAGTCTGCTTCTCTTCCTGCCTCAGTTTCTTCCTGATGTGTGGATGTTACCAACTGCTGGAATTAAAAAATACACACAGAGAGATTTCTAACTGCCTTCTAAATCAGGCTGGGCATTCTAGAACAGTTTAAGCTGCTTCAAGAGGCTCATTGTAGATCCCTACAATTGTACCATCAGAATTCAGTAGCAAATGACCAGATATCAGAAGCACAATTTCCTATGAGAAACGAAGACAAAAATCACTTTAGGCTTCCAGTTAAGTCACCCAATTAAAATAAAAATGTTCTGCAGATCCATCCTCCATCCAAAAATGATGCCACAACAAAAGCACATGACATAATCTCTGGCCCGCACAGCAGAGCCTCCTTTCATGCATGGACTTGGGTCAAGTTCTCGGTAGTCTTCTGCTGGCCCACCTTTATATGTTACTCACACACATTTCCGCAGGGAGCCGGCCAACCTCATGGATGCAGTCATGAAAACAATGCCAGAACTCTTCCACCTGGGAGGAAGTGCTATTGACTGTAAAGCTGCCACTTCCCATCCAAAGCTCATGAAGACGATGATCTCCTGATCATTCCATTGTTCCCCAAACAGGTGACCAGGAAGATAAAAGCCTGTGAATCATTCCAATTGGATCTGGGGAAGAAGAAAAAAGGAACACCAGGGCCATTAAAACTCTTGTCCTTCTGACCCGAAGATCAGGCCCGGGACAACTGCTGGATGTGGAGTTCACTTTGTCAAAGCAACAAAAGGACAATACACAAGTCTGTTTATTTCCCTTATTAAGGAAGGAACAGCAGTTTGCAGTGTCCTGCCAATACCAAGAATATGGTTTTGCTAGAACTGGGTGTTGATTCAAATGACTGTCCATGCAATGAAAAAGAAAAAAAAAAAGAAATCCCTCTTTACCATAAAGCAAAGTTTACTACTATGCTATCAATTCTTTCTGCCTTTTCCTCTCGTTTTCATTCCATTTCATGGAAAATAAAATTGCTATTGAACTTCTCTTTCTTGTCCCCACCCCCACCCCAAAAATGGGGAGGTTTTGTTGTTGTTGTTCATTCTCAAGGGTGGGATCCGATGTTCTGCCTTCCACCATAATGATTTCATTTTCAAGAAGTGTGGTATAGTGTTCTCACTTGCAAGACATAATCTTCTTTCCATGATCATTGGCCTCCTGGCTTCCTATACTTCCAATCAATTGCAAGGGAAATTCCCAGGGAAAAATTCCTTTTAGCAGCAGCAAAGACCAGGAGGTAATAAAAACCATTGAGGTGGTAGATATGGTTTCGAGAAATAAATCCTGACCCTGCACTATGGACACCAGTACAAAAAAGAGCAATTTCACTAGATGCCACACCTGTCATCTTGGCTTTTTAGATACTCCTCCCACTTGTCCACTTCCTAGGCAGAGGTGGCATTCAACCGGTTCTGACCAGTCCTGGAGAACCAGTAGAGGAAATTTTGAATAGGTAAGAGAACCAGCCAATGCCACCTCTGACTGGAGATTTTACAGTATCCTTCCCCTGCCATGCCCACCAAGCCACGCCCACAGAACCATAGTAAAAAAATGTGAATCCCATCACTGTTCCTAGGGAATTTTTTCACATCAGGAAATGCAGAGAATCTGAGAAAATTCAGTGATGTAGCAGTCTGTAACAGAAAACTAAAAATTGCCAGCATATTTCACCAACTTGCCATAATAGAACATGGTATTAAAACAAATAAAGATAGGTGAAGACAAATAATAGACAGACAGATGATAGATGGACAGGCTGACTGACTGACTGACTGAAAACTCTGGTGGTCCAAATATCAAAAATTATAGTTACCCAAATATCACTGTAGTGGATTATAGTCTGGATTCCCATGAGGGTCTGCATTCCAGAAGATCAAGAGACAAAGAAGCTTAGATACAGTCGTTAGTTGGGAGAAAGAAAATTAAGACAGCTCCACCTTAGAAATTCTCTCGAATGATGCAAGTAGGCACTTTGGTTTGGTAAAATATTTGTGTATAGGTAATGAGCAAGTTTCAATTGTTTTGTAGTTATCTTGTGGTAAGATGGGGATCAATATGAAAGAAACTGAATAGAAACAATATGAAAGAAACTGTATAGAAAGTGTATAGAAGAAACTCCGTATGTGTTTCTTGGGGGAGGAGGGGATCATGTGCCCACAAACCAAATCAGAATGGCTAACACAAATTATATTCCAGACATCATTTGCAACCTTTCGTCATGATGCAACTGATGCAACTTATTTAATTTATGCCATTTGTACAATGACATCATGGTGCATATGATGTCATCATGGCTTCTATCAGACATTTGTGGTTCTTCGAGTTGTAGTTTAGCAACCCCTGCAGGCTAGTTATGTTCTAAAGCACTGTGGCAATTAGGAAGAGAAAGAAAAATTGTTTCTGGGGAGAAGAGTTGTCAATACAGTGCTGATATTATTTCTTTTTTAAAAAAAATCTTACCTGTCCATGTTATGTTCCTTATATTTAGTCCTAATAGGAAAGAAAATAAGGTGCTAAAATGGAATCTTTGGCTGATAAATCTTTCGTTGGTATCCATTCAGTTGCTTGCTGAAATTTTAAGGCTCTAGCATGTGAAAATAAACTATGAAATTTGGTCAATATTCCCAAAGTGAATAACATTGTCTAGAGAGGGACAAAATTGTGTTAAACAGGATAGGATTAAAGGCATTTTTTTCATTTCACTCACCTGCAGATTCCCATTTTCTATTCTTACATTCACACAAGGAAAAATGTTCTAATTCTAATTGTTCATAGCATATTTGTTCCAGGTGTTTACCTGTGATATCCAAGATAAGATCTTCTGTAATCTACAGTTTACATATTATGAATTTAGATATTTCTTGCATTCCAGAATTTAACATTTCTTTCCCAAACTTAGCTTAGATATGAAATTAGCACTGGATTTGTTATAGATGTTCTGTAGACTGATGTGCAATGAACATTATACTTTAAACGTAGCATTAACACAAAGGAGTCATTCAGACATTCAAGTGTGTCTACAAAAAGGAAGTAATCCCTCAGTGGTTGTGCCTGATTTTATTGATTTGATTTGATTTGATTTGATTGATAGGCCACACGTTCCATCTTGCCTCTGAGCAATTCACAGAATAAAAATTGTATCTTAAAAAATTCATACATAGAAAATGTTATATAAGAATTGGCAATCAGAGACTATTTGTTACCCATTTCATTTTGATTTGCAGATTTGCAGTTTTCCTTGCACAGAATATAGAACTGCTGTCAATTGCTGAATTTATCCTCAAACAATAATTCAGGAATATTAGCAAGAATATGTTTAGAATTATAATTTCTAACCCATTTTCAAATGACTAAATAGCCTTCTTATTGATCTCCATCTTGTTCTTTCATAGTTCAGAAATACATGCAGGCATTCAGGAAACCAAGCATGACTGAGAACAATCTTTCTCTATTTGATTACATTGTGTTCTAGAGATAGCTTTTTACTAATGATCCTTTATGTTTTATTTAGAAGGGGGAAAACATCTAAGAACATTCATTTTCTAATTTTAAATAGAGAGCAGAGATTCCATAAAAATAACACAATTTATTCATCAACTGAAATGGAATTTAGTGAGCAATAAATAAATATTCCAGGGAATATATAGGCAGAATCCAACAGTGAAAACAAACCTATTTTAAAACAAAATGTATTCTCAAACTGAAACAGGATAAGTTTCCCTCACTAACAAAAGATTTAGTTAAGATTAGATGAGGCATCAAACCTCATAATACGATGTAATGAGTATTATATAGAAGCAATCTCTTTGCTGCTATCTAGTGATCATCCCAAGTTTTATAACCCAGGCATGGAAACCCTTACGAAAGAGGTTATGGGAAAATTTATTTACAAAGTTAGAAATGATATAATGGACAGAGAGTGAGACAGAGAAAGGAAATGATAATTAGAAGTTGCTGGTGGTGGTAGTGGTGGGGTTAGGGAGGGGGGTTAGGTAGACTTTTCTGTGCCTGTAAAGGAAATTATAAAAACACATAGTTTTCTAACAGCTGGAGATTTATAGGCAGAAAAATGATTCAGACTCAGTAAATGCAAGAAATGACAAAAAATACTGGATATTACTCTGATTAAGATTCATTGCTGACCTTTTTTAATATTTACATTTATCTCTGTTATCGACCTGAAAGACAATGGATTGAATTATACTAACAAGAACATTTCCCAGTATTGCTCACAACATTTCCACTGAAAAAAGTAGAGATGATCTACTTCAACCACTCAAATTCTTTGCACTCACTAGCTCTGATATCCTAATCTTCCAGTAGAAAAAGGCTTTTGGTGTGTGGGTGATAGCAGACTGCAAAAGCAAAGGAAATGAACAATTGGTCCTATCCTTTTCCATCATGAAAAATACTCTATTAGACTGGAAATTTCATCAAATCCAGCCTTCCTTTCCTCATTCCTTCCCTATTCCATAATCAGAGAATTTACTGATTTGAAACTGACTTCATTTAGGATTTGGTTCTATGCTAAAGAGACATTATAGGATAATTGGAGGAAGTCTAATCAGAGCACAAACAAAGTGATTGGTCAGCTTGAATTTCCTTCCCTCAACATCTTCCCATCTCTATTCTTTGCCCTATGAAACTCTTCTGTGGTGACACACATATGTTGTTTTTAAGTAAGCCACACTTGGAACTCCTGGGATCTGTTTCTAGATGCACTCCAGATATACTCAAGAGATTAAAATTTTCAATTCAGTTTAATTTGCTAAGCTTTAGAAACAGGAGATAAGGAACTTCCAGACCATGTACACTCTTCAAATCTGCTTAGATTTGAATCACTGAGATTCAACATATAATTAGGCATGGTTTTTTTTTTTAAAAAAATGATTTTTTTATTAATGCCACACTTAACACCATACAGAATGGAGGACATCTGCTTCAGGATTGAACATATAATAAGTATTTACCTTGATTTTCATTCAGTTTGAACCCAATCTGCTAAAATCAAACCAAGTTGCTAATTTACCCAAACAGGAAACAGAATTAACCACAAAATTAAGAAGTCAAAATATGATGCAATCCTTAAAATAAATTAAGCAGGAGAAATTGCTAGAGGTGCTTAAGTACTATCTCTTCTTGTACTGATTCTGAAATTGCCCTGGACATTTCTATTTATTAAATACAAACAGAAAGATTGACAAGGCAAATTAAGTTCATACAGATTAACTCATCTTATTATTTTTTATCTCAGTGAGATAAAACTGCCTGGATCTCTCTGTCTATCCCTTCCTGCCAGAAGCAAACTAGAATTTATGGGACATATGTTTGCGTTCCACTTAATAAAATAATGCGCCAATATTTTTCAGATCAACTTTGTTAGTAATTCATGAAGTGACTATTTATGCTAATCATAATATATTTGCAGGCCTAATGTATTGCATAAATCTGAATACAAAATATTTACTTATGAACCAAAATATAAGATAAAACAAATACTAAATTACATTCAGAAAAAGACATGTATATGTTGGTGTGTGTGTGATATATAATCATTTTCAAAGGCAGTTGTTTGGGGTCATCTGCAACTTCTTTAAAGAAAAAATGGATGAATAAATATTGAATTACAAGGACGATTATTCCCATCATAATTCACCTATTTGTAATGACTTCTCGTTATCGCAGGGCTGCTTCATCGCCATAGATGTGAAGGAGGACTCATTTCCTCAGCAATTTTACCCCTATCAGATTATCTCATCTGATTCTATTATTTCTTTCCCATAAATCTGCTAACAGTGATTTGTTATTTGTGGCCCTGTTAACGGATCCGAAGCCCTGTTCAAAGGATTTATCTAGCTTTGTGTCTAAGAGCAGTTGATGTCTTCAGCTTTGTCACTCTGGGCATTGGGAAATCAATTTGGTGGCTTTTCATACTTAAATTCAGTGGACACCACTCAGTTCTGCACCATAAAATAAGGCACTGGATAAACAAAAGGTGCAGTAACTGTACTTAATGTGTTGGCCTTGATAGATGAGTTTGTTTAAGGCATAGCAAATGACACTCAAAGTCAATATAACTCACAAGACTCATACTGGCCCCTTTTGCAAGTCTCCCTTCTGATTGTTTACTCAGCCAAGGAAGTCATGAAAATACACACTTGAGAAGGTTTTTTTTTAAAAAAAAAAAAAAATTCTTATTGATAGTGGTGCGAGATAGTGGTGCTTCTCTGTACAAAACCCACCGACCATGTTTATTTTACAAAAGTATATGTGTCTGCATGTGAGCACACACGCACGCACACACACAGAGAGAATGTATGTTGGAGACTATTCTGAACTGAAGCTCTCAAAAGAACTTGTGCTCTCCCAAAAGCCAAATGCTTGAAAAGTACAGAGCACATTAAAGACAGTTGATTGAATCATCTCAAGTAAATGGAAACAAAACCTCAAATGGTGGTAAGCAGGATGAAGGAATTGAACTGCTGATGCTTTGGTGGCCTGGACACTTCTAACAGACATATGAAAACATGCAGTTGCTACAGAAGAAGTCCAGCCTTACCTGGAAATTGTTCAGGTGCTTAAATACTACAGGAGGATCCTGCCAATAGTGAGAGGAACAGAGTATTGGAGGGGCGGGGGGGGGGGGGGGGGAGAAAAGACTTTTGATTTTAAACCCCTATCCATTTGTGCTGTGTAACAGTCAATATTTGACAGCTCCCTCATCTGTAATAGGTTAATAAGACTAATATGCACCTCCAGTAATTTGTCTTAATACTTTGGAGGTTTGAGCTCAGTCGTGTTTATAGCCCTCCATTGCACTGCTATTTCTCAGCACAGATTGTGTTAGCCAGATGTGGTTTTGCATGCCCTGTTTTATCCTTCAGAGCTAACTGGGCTGGGAAAACGGAGAACAAGTCCTCATTTTGCACATGTAGCACGCTTCAATGGGGAAGCATCTAATTCAAAGGGACCCCTTCAAGCGCCCATCCCCAAAAATGACTGCTACTCGTTTGGAAGTAGTGCCACAACTGCAATTTGTCCCCGCAGTCTAAAAACCAAAACTATTTATTGCGCTCATTTCACAAGAGCAACGAGAATGCATTGAGACAAGGCATGAGTGACTCTTTGATAATTCCTGTTGATACACCCCCCCTTACACACACACATGATCGTAAATCAATCAAACTGGGTGCATCATATTCACCTTTTTTCATAAATTCCACATTTGGAACTTACTCTGGAAAGCACCTTATTTTTAGACGTTTCCGGTAAAGAGTTTCTGACAATTCATGCCTGTAAACAAGGCAGATGCTTCCCAAATCAAGTGGTGATGCATCCCAGCCCACCTCTTTCAAAACTGTCCTTCCTTGTTACCAACACAACTCGATCATATGATTTCTGGCTGGCAAGACTGAGCGATGTCAGGGCATCCATACAAAAGTCTCCCTTGTCTTTTCTTTGCCCAACTTCAGATTGTGAGACTCTTGGCAAGCTCAACCTAGGAGAGTCAAAAGTCTCCACAAGCAGATCTTTAAAAATTAGGCAAAGGCTGCTTCAGTAGGAAATTCAAAGGGAGGGGGGGGCGAATAGTTGAAGCCGATGTACTGGGGTGCAATGTTCAGAAGACTGGTTTAATATATGACTAAGTGTCAAGAGTCAGATTTCTGAGAATTACTTTTCAGATAAACAACTTTATAGCACTACACTTAATCTTGCGTCCTAGAGACATATCATTTACCACCAAATTACTAGTGACTTTTAATTCCTATTGATGTGGTCGTGGAAGTAAGTTGAAAATCAAAGCTGAACGTTTTAAAGATTTTCGTCTTATCTTAAGAAAGAGGGAAAGGGAGAATCACAAAGACACACAACTCCGCAAAGTACCCAGGCTAACAAGAACAATGTCCCTTTTGAGACTTACTTTCTAGAAACACACTTGCAGGCCGTGTCCTAAGTGGAGAAATTATATTGATAGGAAACGGTGTAAAACACACGCAACATAACTCCTGTTATTAGATCCAAGTTCCAACTCCCAAATGGACGATCCGGCAAAGCCGTTGAAAACGTCTCGGACGCGAAAGGGTTAACGTCAGACTGTCGTGCCGACGCTTAAAAGCTCTTAACTTTTTTTTCTTTCTTTCTTTTCTTAAACGAGTTTCTAGCATGGATTTTTTTTTTCCCGTCTAGAAAACTGGAAGCGGTTCAGCATGAAACTGATCTGTGACGAAAGGTGGCGCTGTCGAGGTTTAAACGGAACGCGAGTAAACTGGATTTTGTTTTAACTCGGTTATTTTTTGCTATTAAATTTTTTTAAAAAAAAAAGCCACCGCCGCGAAGCGAGAAAGAGCGCACGTGACTGTTTTAAAATAATTAATTGAACAGATCGTCCGTCTTCTGCAAACAAGACCCCAGCCCGGTTGCATTAAAAGAAAAGTTTGCAGAAATTCTTAAGGCTGCCTTTCCTCCTCGGTTTTAATTCTCTCTCTCTCCCCCCCCCCACTTCCCTCCCTCCCCCGCCCCAACAAAAAGCCACCTCAAAACTTATATTTAAAAACTAGGAATTATCTTTAAATGGACCAGAGATAAAAGTAAATCGATGGCGCTAGGAAGAAAAGCATATTGGTGGCTAGCAATTAGCCACTTGTCTTAACTTTCTGACCTCTCGCGGAGCTATCGATCGGAAGCGGGCGGAGAGAGCAGGACTAAAAAAAAAAAAACTCCTAACTTTGACCCGGAGGCACCAAGTCAGAAAACTCAGGGTGCCTCCGAGGCGAGCAAAGGGCTGAAGCGTGCAAAAAGGAACGTTTCGGGGTCGTGTTTGCGTTCGCAGACAAACTCCGAATTCACTCCCTTTTAGAGATCCCAAAAGGCGAAGAAGCACCCTTCTTTCCCCTGGTTCCTCTAGGAAGAGAAAGCTGAACAAAACGCAGATCTATTGGGGGGGGGGGTATCCTGGTGGGGACGCCCGTCTTCTGGACCACCGCACCAAGAAGGCGCTCGGGGACGGGGTCTGTTTTCCAGGACATTAGGACCGAGCCTTGGAGGATCTGCGTGCAACTCGCTCGTCCACGCTGCCTATCTTTCTCACACACCGAGAGTCACACACTTTAGAAAGAAAAGATTAAGAAGAGCCGGGGGTTAACCCACTCGAATATATGTACTCGACACTTACAAACGTGCTAAGGGTACACAAATTCACGCCAGCCTCCAAAAACACAAAAACCCCGAAATGCACGTAGGGAAGAGCACCCTTACCTATTAGTTATCGCATTTTCTTTTGGCATAGAGTTGAGAGTCCTAGCGGAGTATTTTGCCGGTTTAATGGCTTTCGGGGTCTCTCTCTTCTCTTTTCTCCCCCCACCCCCCTTCCCCCATCTCTCTCTCCCCCCCCACTAATGAGTCCGAGACGGCGCTTTCGGTTAAGAAAGAGTTAAAAAGTTTTGGTCCCAGCTGACAGTCAGCTGATTGGCTCCTGATTGACAGCTTTGAAAAGTTTCCTTGTTTCTATACTATTATGCTAATGAGGAGCCGGATTCGCGGCCGCGGATTGGAGTCGAATCCCGACAGGAGTGTGACGTCAGGCACGCTATAAAACTCAGCAATGCTTTTAAACTGTCCTCCCGGTTCATCTCTTTTAAAATATTTTTTCATCTTGTCGTTGAAGCTGGGGAGTCGAGGGGTTGTTATTATTATTATTTTTTCCTTTATCTTCCTTTCTCCCCTTTGCAGAACTCGGGGAAGGAGAGTCCTCGCGCTTTCCCCTCCTTTTAAAAATACGATTTAGCGACCTACCTGCTCTTACTTTATTTTATTTTTTTTAAAGTATCAGCCTCGTCCTTTTCGGGTTTTTTCCTTTTTTTTTTTCTTTTCTTTCCTTGGTGCTGAAACTCTCTTTCTCTTCGTTTGGACTCCGGCCACGGAAAGGGGAAAGAAAAGAGGGGCAAGAAAGACACCACGAAGTGTTAAAAAAAAAAAAAAAGACAGACAGACAGACAGCAAGAAATCCAAACAAATCCTTTTCAAGCCAACGAGGAACTGCTAAGTAACCTTTCCCTATAAAACTGCAGTTGCGAAGCTGCAGAGAGAGAGAGGGAAGAGAGGCGAGCCGCGAGCGCGCAGAGGAGAAAGGGGAGGGAAGAGAGAGAGAGAGAGAGAGAAAGAGGAGGGGAGGAGGGGGAAAGAGAGAAAGAAAAACGAAAGAAACCGAGGCGGCCGGATGCAAAAGGAGAGCAAATAGCACGAGCGGAGGCAGCGAGGCGACGGCCGCTCGCGGGTTGCCGGCTTGCAGCCGAGCGGGCTCTTTGTCAAGGGAGCCTCCGAGCCCGGGTGCGAGGCGTTGCTGCTGCTGCTGCTGCTGCTGGTGCTGCTGCTGGCTGATCCCGGCTCGCCCCGGCGCCGGCAGAGCGAGCGAGGAGTGAGCGGAGCAGGAGGCGGAGGAGGAGAGCGCAGCTCCGGCCAGCAGCTTCCCGAGGCTTCCGCGCGGCCACCAGCAAACTGGCTCATCCGCTGGCAAGTCAGAGCAGCCCCCTGGCTCCGGGAGCGCACCCTTTCTGGAGGACGGGCGGCGGAGGCGGCGGCGGCGGTGGTGGAGGCAAAAGGATGGCATCGGACCTGGCCCTGCACAGCGCCGACCTGCCCACTAGTCCCTTGGCCATGGAATATGTTAATGACTTCGATCTGATGAAGTTTGAAGTGAAAAAGGAGCCGGTGGAGACGGACCGCATTATCAGCCAGTGCGGCCGCTTGATCGCTGGGGGATCGCTCTCGTCCACCCCGATGAGCACGCCGTGCAGCTCGGTGCCTCCCTCGCCCAGCTTCTCGGCCCCCAGCCCGGGCTCCGGCGGCAGCGACCAAAAGACCCACTTGGAAGACTACTACTGGATGACCGGCTACCCGCAGCAGCTCAACCCAGAGGCGTTGGGGTTCAGCCCGGAGGACGCCGTGGAAGCGCTGATCAACAACAGCCACCACCAGCTCCAGAACGCGGCGGCCGCAGGCGGCCGGCTTCGAAGGCTATGCGAGAGGGCAGCAGCTGGGCGGAGGAGGAGGCGGCGGCGGCGGTGGCGGAGGAGGAGGCGGCGGCGGAGGGTCTGGGGGACCCATGCCGCCGGACGAGATCGGCTCGGCGGCCGCCGTGGTGTCGGCGGTGATCGCGGCCGCGGCGGCGCAGCAGCAGCAGCAGCAGCAGAACGGCGGCGGCGCGCCCCACTACCACCACCACCATCACCCCCATCCGGCCGGCGGCCACCACCACCACCATCATCCGCAGCAGCAGCCGCCGCCGCCGCCGGGCAGCGTGCCGTCTTCGGCCAGCAGTACCAGCAGCAGCAGCAGTAGCAGCGGCGGAGGCGGCGGCGGAGGCCTCCACCACCACCAGCACCACGGCGGCGGGGGCGGCTTGCATTTCGACGACCGCTTCTCGGACGAGCAGCTGGTGACCATGTCGGTGCGAGAACTCAACCGGCAGCTGCGGGGCGTCAGCAAGGAAGAGGTGATCCGGCTGAAACAGAAACGACGGACCCTGAAAAACCGAGGCTACGCGCAGTCCTGCCGCTTCAAGAGGGTCCAGCAACGGCACGTCTTGGAATCCGAGAAGAACCAGTTGCTCCAGCAAGTGGAACATCTGAAGCAGGAAATCTCCAGGCTGGTCCGGGAGAGGGACGCCTACAAGGAAAAATACGAGAAATTGGTCAGCAGCGGGTTCCGGGAAAACGGATCCAGCAGTGACAATCCCTCTTCTCCAGAATTTTTCATGTGAGTTGTGGTCTTCCTCTTCCACCCACCCACCCATCCTCCACCTGTCCCACCAACCTGTACCCATCCCGCGATTCAGCCCCGCCGCCAACCCACTTTCGCCCTGGCAAGCCTCTTGCCACTCTTCAGAGCACGCATGCAAACACACGCACGCACGCACACGCGCGCACACACACACACGGGCGAGCAAGAACGTGCGCCAAAGTTCCTAAGGCTGGAGGAGGGAGGAGGGGTGGAAAGGTCAGCCAGTTGGTCCCCGCGTTAATTATTGTTAACCTGGGCCATCTCAATACTTGCTACGTACACGCCATCATTAGCGTGTACATACAAGTATATTCTGCTTTAAAAGAATAAAGGCGATCTTTTGGTGGTCCTTTTTAAGGCGGGTTGTCTCAGTCTGCCAACCTTACAAGGTCCAGACCTTTCTCTCCCTCTCCAGCCCTTAGCTTGTGTGTGTCAGGGTGTGTGAGTGTTGCCTGCAATCCAACTTCCATCAACTCATCTGAAGTTTGCTCAGACTTTTTTTTTTAAAAAAAATACCTGCTCCATCCAAAATACAAAACACCAGGTTTTGCCACCCTGAATGCTACCCTTGGGGTATGAACTTTAGATATAGATACGTATTGATATGTCTGTGTTCATAATAGCCATGAATGCAGGCATTTTACTGAAATATTTAAAGCAAGTTTTAGACTTCAGATTGCCGAATTTTCATCTGTGGTTGAACTAAACCTAGAGAATATCAAGCTGCCCAAATGGAGCCTTGGTCAACTTCTCATGTGTTCATGATGGCCCTTAAGCTGCCAAACAGTGAACTGAGTCTGCTTTTAGTAACCCATCCTCATCTCATGCATTATTACGCTTACTAGTTTGTCTTGCATCAATTAACTGTATAAATATTTCAAAAGACTATGGGGGAGAGAAAAAAAAGACATTATATTGATAAATGCCCTGCATGCTGGACATGTACGGATTTTTTTTTTCCTTTTGCTTGGATATGGACTTTGGAGATATATATAATGGCATGTCATTCATTCTTTAAGTTGTATTTCTTCACCACTTTTTTGAACTGAAAGCAAAAAAGTGCAACTTTTTTTGAGTCTTCCTTACCCATTCAAGTTTGCATCTGTTCTGGAAACTGCTTTGAGTGCCCCACCCCCCTCAAACTTCAGACTTCTTTTTAATGAATTGGGGAAAAAAACAACTCTTCTCGTTCTCTCTCCTATGTAAAACAAAAACAGCAGAGTGGATTGTGATTACAGTATTACAAGAAAACAAGAACTTTGGAAAGAAGTTTTAAAACTTACGCTTAAAAAATTACTGCAGTTTGTTGGATTTTACATGATGTTGTTGCTTAAAGCAGTCTAAAATTTATTTTGGAATGATCTACCCTCTTCCCCCCCCCCTTTTTTTTTTTGTTCCTTTTTGCATTTGGTCATTGTCAAACGTGCAATGCTATGGGATCCTGGTATATAATTTAATTCAAGCTTTTATTGTCTGTTAGTTCAGTTCAAATGTACAGAACAGATAAAGGAATGTTATAGATAATTTGAAAAAAGTTAGGTCTGTTTAGAAGTAGGTCTCTCTTTTTTTAAATGGTGCACTAAATTGTTCACTGTTGTGATGTTAAAAGGAGTAGAATATAAAGTGGGGCTTTTTTTAAAAAAAGTAGCTTATGCAGCATGTGATTGCAACTTAACTATAAGTTGGGTATGTATAGATCTTGCTATGCCACCAACTGTATTTGGAAACCAAAGTATTAAAAGGGGAATATCCCTGTTTATATTAATAGGGTTATTTTGTGTTCAAAATGTAACATTGGGGTTTCTGGGGGGGGTAAATATTAGGGACTGAATTGCACTAAGATATAACCTGAAGCAACATATAAACCATTGCAAACTTGTCTAGGATGCTAATACCATTTACAAAGATGGCATTACTGCTCATTTTTTTAAATAATGCAGATTTTTTTACAGTTGTATTGTGGTGCAGAACTGGATTTTCTGTAACTTCACAAATTCACAAAGTTTTAAAGGCATTAATCAGCAAATTTTATTGTCAGGGACTGATACTCCTGTCTTTTAAAAAAATGGAAAGTAAATACCACAATAAATATAAAAAAATCTTGTCAGTTATTTTTCCCCTTGACATATTTTGCTGTGCAAAATTGTTTTATATCTTAAGTTACCAACTAATCATGTGTGATGTTCCTTATGTGTTTTCCTTTCATTTTTCAACTCTATGGTTATATCAAAAAGGAGGAATATTCTACTATAATAAACTGCATTTTTGATTCTGTACTGAGTTTCATTAGTTTATAGCTTACAAGTATCTATTTAATCATAGTATGGGGGGGACAGATGTTTAGATAAGTTAATCTGAGCAGATAATTTAAATATGTGTGTGAGCTGAGAATTGACAAGATAAAATATAATGCTCTCTAAAAAACATTTCATTTTCTCCCAGGCAGATGAAAAGGAAAGACAGTGTTAACTATTCCAAGTTTTATAATTATTTTAAAGGGGCCCTATTGCTAATTATTATTTTAGTAGTAGTAGTAGTGATGATGATGATGATATAAATAGCTCATTCAAACAAAACAAGGCCCCTCACTTCCACAAATTAGTTCAGCTGGTTTTTGGAGGAAATAAAGAATTTTGCAGCCAAGGACATTATGTCAAATATCTAGGCATATAGTAAGAGTTACTACTATAATTGATTTGTTTTAGATTGAACCTACAGGGACAGCCGATTAAAGCTGTAACTAATATTCAAAGAATCATGAAACAAATTCAGTGACTCTCAAATTTGTAAAGAGAGAATCACAATTTCCCTTGCATAATTACACACACACACACATACACACACACACACACACACACACACACACACGGCAAGCCCCCTTTGAAACAAGTTACTATTCTCTCCTCTTCTCTGAAATCCCTAACTTGCAGCAAGGTAAGGCCTGTGAAGGTTGGCTGTTTAAAAAATTCTGGAATTTGAATTTGAATTCAAAAATTCTATGAGGCTAGCATGGGTGACCTTTCTTAATTTTAGTTTTAGTTGTTTCAGTTCCTTTTTTTTTTTTTTTACAAAAAAAGAAAATATTAATCTCATTTATGTATGGACATTCTGCTAGCCAGATTGTCCCATCTATTTTTTTTTTCTCAGAGGAAGGGAGATTTTTTTTAAAACTAAGCAGTGCATGTATATAATATTTTTAAAAAACACACAAAATCTTATTTTCAAGCAGAAGACGAACAGATTGGGACTCTCGTCTCCTTCCTTTGTTTTTTGTAATTTTGTTTTAATCTATGAAATGATTAAAGCAACCACATTCTTCTAACTTGACTATAATACCATTTTATACAGGGAAAAAAAATAAATTCCCTTTCTAGATCTCCAAAGAAAGCAGGACTGGGGGGGCGGGGGGTGGAGGAGAAGAGAAAGAGGAGAGAGAAATTTCTTCTAAGGGGTGTAGTTTTAGGTCTTTAGCATCCTACTAGTGAAAAGCAAGCAGGTCGTCTACCCTCCTACCCCCACCCCCTCAAAAAAACAGGCCTTGTTTTAAATTGACAGCTCAATTTCTAGAGGTTCCAAGATGCTGCTCTTAAAGGCTGTCAAAGCCGCAAGGTCAAAGGTCATTTGAAACAAAGCAACACCCCCTCGTCTGGGGGCAAAGCGCGAATGCATCTCATTTCTCATTATTTTTGCTTTGGCTTTAGCTCTGCCTGCACAGAAAACTTGGGTTGCAGTCAACCAAGCTGGAAGAAACAAACAAAACCCCAGCAGCTAGCTTTCTTTTAGCTCTACTCCATGTTGATGAGATTGGGAAGCAAGAAAGGAGTCGTAGAGGTAGAGAGGACTTCATTCTTCCTGCTTGGTAATAGACATGTCCTTTAGAACTTGACCTTCCAATAATTCAGGCGTAGCTGCCTTTCAGCCTTCTCCAGACAGGTTAATATGTAATCAATGGGTAAACTGCCTGCCACTGGCCTATCAGATTATGATTGTCTCCTATAAAGATAGTAGGGCTTTCTCCCTTCCTTCCTTCCTTCCTTCCTTCCTTCCTTCCTTCCTTCCTTCCTTCCTTCCTTCCTTCCTTCCTTCCTTTCCTTCCTTCCTTCCTTCCTTCCTTCCTTCCTTCCTTTCTTCCTTCCTTCTTTCCTAAGTTTATACTTTTCCCAAAACTGCAGTGTTTTTGCTTAGCGGTTGCTGCTTGCTCTGGGTTTTTCTGTTTCTCCCCCACCCCTCTCTTGCCCTCCCCACTCGGACAAACAAGCAGAGAAATGAACCTCTGCTCTGCATTAAGCGCAGCCTTTGCAAAGATTCACTTTGCATAAAGACATGGTAAATATGCCAAGGTTTCTTCTAGTATCGTGCAAAGAAAGAGCCGAGAGCGTCTGCAGAAAACCTTGTCCAGCTTTGTTTTGGTTAACCACCCGAAGCTGCTTCTGAATATCAAGCTGACCTCAGGGGCGTATATTCCCTTCTTCTTTTTTTTTTTTTTTAGTCGCCAGGCTCCCAAAATGAGAAAAAGAAATCCAGCAAGCAAACAGAAAGTGTACTTGCCGTTTGGCCTTGAAAGACAACCTTGAGCGCAGGGCAAAGTTTTCAAGGAGGGAGAAAAGAAGGAAGAATCTCAGTTGCTTCCTCTCACAGGGAAGAGAGAGAGAAGGGACTTTCCTTTTTTTTTTCTCTTTCTCTCTCCCCCTCTAAAGACAGGACAGCTTGGTTCCTATTTCTAAAACAGGAGAGGTTTTAGATTCTGCTGATTCTGTGGCACCGGGGGTTAGATTTGGGGGTTAGATTTGGGCTGGCAGGATAAGGCCGCTGCGGGCGCCAAAGTGTAACCCAAACCTCCACAGGTGCCTCAAGAAGACAAGAGAGGGAGAAAATATTCTGATGGGGAAGGTCATGAAAAGCTGTCCTAGCCCTTCCCCAGTTCATGCCGCTTTGCCAGGAATTAACTCAGTTTTGTGAGTAGAATGGCCTTTGATGCTGTTTTGTTACTGGTACCATCCTCTCCCTGCATGGAAGAGCGCCCCACCCCACTCCACCCCCACCCAGTTTTCTCCACCAGTGCCTTGCACAGCTCCCTGGCCAGAAGGCCTCTTTCCAGCCTGATCCCTTGCAAGTTTGTTCAGCGGGGTCTGTCGGTTGTCTTCTCCAAGTTCCAGGGCCCTGGAAAGAAAACTCAGAAATGCACATTTCCACTCTCTGCTTTGCCCTTAATCGAAGGCTTTTTGCTAACCACATCCTGCACCATGCATGTTTTTTTTTTTTATGACTTGGATGCATGCGTGCACACAGGCATGTGCCTCTTTCTACGGGCCTGGCCCCACGGCTGAACTGAAGGGTGATCCACCTGCCCTTAGCTGGATAGGAAAAAACGGGCAGGTATGACATTTATCATCCGGGTTTCCTGTCTCCTTTGCTCCTCTTCCCAATCTTAGCAGCTGACATGGGTTTTACTTGAGACTGCTTTGCTGCTCCTAGGAAGTGCTGCTGGAAAACTGGTTGAACTGAGGATGAGTTCAGTCTGTCTCCCCCCATCAGCAGAGGATGAGACGAAGACCACACAACTCAGGAGAGGAAGGATGTCACCAGGGTTAGGTGCAGTGGAGAAAAGCACAGCATCTAAATCTGTGTATGCTCCTGTATTATAATACATATGTAGAGCGTATATATGTGTGTGTGTGTATATACATTTAAACACACATACATATATATGTAAATATACATACACGTAGAATTGGTCTGCTATTCAATTATGTATGTATGTACCTACCTACCTACCTACCTACCTACCTACACATATACTTGAATAGCAGACCAATTCTTCTTGGCTGCAATCCTATGATTTTCAAACATTCGAGGGAATTAATTCTGAATCAATGGGTATTCAATTTGGGGGTACAGGGAAGCTTCTTCCTCTTTGTCCTTCCCATCTGAACGGTGTGTTCTTAATCCCCTGGGTGGTCCTAGGCATTTTTACTCAAAAGTAAGCCACACAGTATTGTGTATCAAATGCTGGTCTTCATATGGGAGAGGGAGAGAGGAGAAAGAGAAAGACTTCTCCTTAGTCCTCCTCCAAAATGGTCTCCTTTCTTACTAACTTTTATTTTTACAACTGAACCTGTTTTGCAAGATAAGGACCATATCTGCATCTTGTCTTTATTTTTATTTTTTTAAGAACTTAAGTATTCTTCCTTCCTTGCCAGCGTTCTTGTCTCCAACTCTTTGTGGCTTTGTGCATAAGTCTGGGTCCTACTTCTCATTCCCTCTTCTCGCAGTCCACCTTTTCTTCTCTGCTTCTTTAAGGCCTCTTCACCAGCTTCCTTGGGACTTCCGCCCCCAAGGCCCCCTTTCCCTTTGCTTAGCTTCTTCCTTTTACATACCCAACTGTTAGTCATAGTGTGCAAGAACTGGAGACTTTGCTCGTCTGTCCAATATCCTTTTTATCAGATCTAGCCCATCGGCCTCATTCTCTGGTTGCAGCCAATAAGGCCACACAGATAGGATTATGCACAGCAAAAGTGTAGCATTGGCTCACACCAGTGTAAAAGCGTGTTCTTGTAGGAAAGGAAAGAAGGCAAACAAAAACCTTTCTATTTCTCAGTATGGCCTGGGGACAATTCAAAAGTTGTAGGAGCCTTGCTTAAATGGTTGGCTTTAATTTGAAAAGGCCATGCTCATTTTTACGCATTTTTTTCCCCAACTAAGGAGGAAGGTTTTGCAAAGTCCACATTTCTCTCCATAGCAGAACTGTCTTTGATAGAATGGCCACGGGGAGGAAAGAGCTGAGCCATCTGGCCTCACCCCTGGTGTGCAAAGAACATCCATGTGAGCATCCTCTTCCTCCCAACCAGGAGAAAATAACTCGGTTAGATCACACCACCGCCGAGGAAGCTGGATTTAGGGTTGCAAGAATGGGGCAGAACTCCCGCTTCGGGGCCCAGACCCTGTTTAATCCTTTTGGCTGGACTCCCCCACCCCGGTGTGATCAAATCCAAAAGGGGATGTTAAGCGGGCTCCTTAACAGTGTTAAGTTTTGAGCGCGGGGCGGTTCACACCGCTTGGCGCAAACGTTCTGGGGCGCCGCGGGTTTAAAAGTCCGCATAAGGGTGAGATTTATTTCCCTTCTCCTGATTAGGATCGGAGGATCTCGCTTCCCTTGATTACACGGACAGGTCTTTCATCCATCGCAGAGAGAGAGAGAGACATGTATAGCCGCACATCCTCACCAAAGCGTTAAGCAAAGTGATTAGGAGGCGTATAAATCGTGCAAAAGAAAATCGAAACTCGCGCATCTGATGAGCTACGATCCACCGGGCTTTGGTGCCTTTTCTGCATGAAGAAAAAGAGCTGGAAAGTGTGTGTGGGGGGGAATTATCCATCTGTTTGTTTATTTATTTAGATTCCTACCCCACCTTTCTTCTAGAAATTCAAGATAGTTCTCCTTTCGGCAGGTTCTTCCCAAACCAACCCTGTAAGTTGGGCAATAGAATGGCTCCACGGTCGCTCCAAGAAACTTGAGTGGCTGAAGGTGGACCTGAATCTAGGTTTTCCTTCTGAATCATTGCACTTTGAATCAAAGGCTGAGAATAGTCTTCGCTCACACAACACTCTGAACCCCAGACCAGCCGCGCGCATTTTTAGTTAGCCTTTCCGGTTGTACAGAATCTAGGTGGTCCGTTTAAGCTTCTGGGCGGTTTACGAAGCCTTACAGTTGAGTTTAAGCACGGAGTGCCTGTTCCTTAATGCACCATCAGCCGAAAAGCAGCCGCGTTCCGAAGCGAACCATCACTCTCCCCCCATATTCGTCCCTTTTTCTGACCCACCCCGCTCCTCCACGCAGGGCTGACATAACTGTGATCCGAATCCTAGTTAGGACACTTCCTAGTGACTCTTCAGGCACGATCCAGGGAATGGTTCACACGAGATGCTTAGCCCTACGCAAACGATCCACGTGAGAGCTTCGGCGCTCTGTTGGAACCGGACCTTCGATTCAGAGGTGGGGAGGGGGGACCATCCCAGCTCCCTATTTATCGGAACCTCCTTCCTAACTTGGGAGTTAACACTTTTCCGCCTTCCTTTCGCTTTTGTGGGAGGAGAGCAAGGGGGAAATGCTTCTTTTTTTAACATCTGGTGTCCCTCTTCTGTCAAGTCGAATTTATGTGCGGGCATCAAATTTTCGGCTCTTGGCAAGGCCGGCCCGCCATTGTCCAACACCGGGGGTGTATGTGCGCGCGCGCTTAATAGCGCGCAAAGTCGACGGGCGCAGCGGGTGGGGGCGGTGAGAATCCCGCTATATTGCTGGCGTCGATTCCGACGCCTTAACGTCCGATCGACTGCCATAGGCTCTGGGGCAAGAGTAAGGAGGTGCGAGCGAGACGCGTGCAGCCTCCCAGCCTCTGTGACAGATTCTAATTCCGTTTCGCTCCCCCTGGTTCAGGTTAAAAAAGTGGGAGTCCATATATTTGCATGCATTTTTTTTCCGGCCAAAAAGTGTGGTGGGGGGGAGAGATTAGGCTGATCACTAAAGCAAGCGCTGAGACGAGGTAGGATTGGCCCTGGAGCATTGGTCGGTAGGGCGAGTTCGCCCTCCGAGAGGTTCCTCGCGAGCAAGGCAGCGTCTGTGAGTTCAAGCCGGACTTCCTTTCCCAGGCGCTGCGTAGAAAAAGGGGCGTTTAACGCGAGAATCGCAGCCTCGTAACGCCAACGCAATTATACTACACGCGTTGCTCCGCCAGCAATTACAGCAGAACTAACCCGATTTCAAGATCTGGCCGGCATGGAGCGGTGCCTAGGATTGATTGGGCATCTTGTTGGCCATGAGGAATGTTGCATAGGATGGGTTGGCACACTACGTTCAGGCTGACCCATCCTCACTCCTTAGTACTCTTCGTGTTCAAAATGGAGCAACAGTTAACTTCGCTAGGAGCTAAATATACCCCACTTATCCCACATATAAATGCCAGCTAGTTATTTCCCAGGAATAAGCCTTCCTGGCTGAAGCGAGATTTCCTTCTTAAAGCAAGCGTATTGACCTAACCTAACGGGCCAACGCGGAGAAAGTTACTTTCAAGAGAATGTCCACAAAGATTCGTCCAAAACTTCTGGACTTCAGAATCTTTTCACAACTATTTCGCACATATCCTGTCATCTCTAGAATTACACAGCCAAATCACACTAAGCGTAAAGGGCCTAATCCGAAATCTATTGGACAACTCAGTGAAAGTTGCTTTACAAAGAGTTGTGCTCAGGATTGGAATGCAGCGTCCGGACAAGCGCTGAGCTGCGAGAGAACCGCATTCTGGTTTTAACACCAGAAACCTGCGCTTTCTTCTTTTAAGGTCTATTCTCCTCTCTGTGTCCTGAGCAGCCAGCCTTCTCCAGCTCCAGATGTTTGGAAGTTTTAGGCTGGCCTGCCACAGGCTACACGCTCGGGACTCGGAGCCTAGCTGCGAATCCTGAAGGTAAAAATTGGGGACGCGCAGGGCAAGAACGGCCTGGAAAAAGTGGGCAAGGAGCCTGGCCTGGCCATACAATTTTGTTTGAAAAGACACAAAGTGCCTTTGTGTTTTCTCCATCGCTGAGTGTGTTTATGCACACATATGTATGTAGCTAAGGCGTGCCTTTCCTTCAGCTGACATTTTAAAGAGCGAGAAAGTGAAATGGCATTAAACATTGGTGTCAGATTTTCCATCCAGATTTTTCATGGCGAAGTTTCACCTCCCCAAGCAGAATGCGAACAAGGCAAAAATTTGACACACACACCCTTTGACCCCGCAATGGCTACATAGAAATGCCTGATTGGAGAAGGCAGATTTTTCTCGTTGGGTGGGATCCTTATCCCGGATGGAAGGACAAAATTGATCTCGATGACCATATTATTCCGCATATCCTTATGCGCGATTTGCTCTCTTCTCCCAGAGTGATTTGAATTGGATCAGGGGAGAATTTTCCTCGGAGACGGCAAAGCCGAGAGAAGAAAAACGTACAAAATATCCAAATTGTCTACATTCCCCTGACGCACTCAGGGACCACTTTGAGCGCCAGGCAGTAAAACTCTTAACGGGGATTCGTCCTAAATTAGACCTCGCCGAAGGGATCTTCCGCAGGGGGGTTGGGAATGCCACTCCCAAAGTTCCCAGCCAGCATGGTTTTGTTTTTTTTTCCTAGTAAGGATGCTGGTACCTGTAATTCAGGACATTTGAAGAGCGTCCGGGTTTGGAAAGGCCGAACTAAGAAATGTTTTTTCGGGGCTTCCCTTTCCCAACGCTCTTCTACCCTAAAGGGGACAAGATCAGGGGGAAAAAAAAAAAACACCGAGAGATAAAAGACTCCGATCTTTAACCAAAGCAAAACACGGCTTCAGGATCGCGTTTCGCTTCTGCTTTTGGCCAGAGGAGGATCCAAAACAACCCACAGAAGGACCCCGCCCTGCAAAGAGAAGCCCCTTCCCCCATCCGCCTCTTCTCCATAATCTGCACTCAATGGAATGGGTTGAGTCTGGCTGCACGCCACCAGCTCCCCATTTCCGACTCGGGAGCCGCCACGCCCTTGCTAATCTTTTGGGAGAAGCTAGGAATGCCCACTGGCAGGCAGGCAGGCAGGCAGACGCGAGAAAGGATGGTTGCGAGGAAGGCTGGGGCGGGGACGGGGACGAGGGGGGTCGTGAACTCAAAAGATCTGCGCTGCGGGCGGATCTTAGCGGCTCCTTCTTTGAGGGCGCGCTGAGCGCAAAGCAGCCGCCCGCATTGCAGCGCCGAGTTTGCCCCGAGACGGTTACTTTAGAGCTCCCCTGAAAAGTTTGTTGAATTCAGCAAGCCGCGGTAAAGCCGGACTTGGCCACGCGGCCCCGGAGTTCCGCGGGAAAGCAGGCGTTCGCTGCGAGAATCGGCTCGCTTTACCCGCAGCGTCCTTCTGGGGCGAAAGGGCGGGGAGGAGGGCGCGGGTGGAACCAATTTCAACGCGTTTTTTTTTTTTTTTTCACCCACCACGGCTGGCTTGCCTAGAGACATCCTCACCGCTACCATCACCGCGCAATACACTTCCTCTACTTAACACTGTTTTGAGGCTGCAGAGAAGAGTTGAACTGCCGGGAATAAATCAAATCCTTAAGAGTATAAGAGCAATTTCGGGAAACTTTAGTCAGACCCTTAAGAGGCTGGAAAGAATTGGGGTATTCTTTGGAACAAGACCTATAGAGCGTGTGTGTGTGTGTGAGAGAGAGAGAGAGAGAGAGAGAGAAAGAGAGAGAGAGAGAGAGAGAGATTTGTTTATGGATGGATGTACTCAGACAAAGAGGTTGATGACCTGAATGGCCAGGATGACTTAAGAATCTCCATAGACAAAAAGGCATCTTACATTTCTGGGTTTGTTTTTGTTTTTTTCCTCTGTACAGATTTTTTAACATGTTCATATAAAGCGAGGGTGCTGCTCTTCCTCTCCCTTTTTTACATCCCTCAAATGAGTTTTGATGGATGTCAATTAGTATAAATAAACTTAAATGAGTGGCAGGGGAATAATCCCAGTCACTTCTCATCCTTGGTGCTAAACTGGGTTTCTTTCATGGTCCCTTTTTGATTCAGCCCCAGCAGATTAAAGTTCATACAACTTCCTGTGCTATAAACCTACTAAGACTGGCCCTTGGTCACCAGTGATACAGAAGACAGTGAATTATATATTTTTTTTAAAAAGAGAGAGCTAGTCTAATCCTCACTGAGTCCAGAAATTTAACTGAATTGTTCTTAAGTTAATTTTCACAATTCAGGGACCTAAACCAATCAGCTTTTCAGCACAATTTGATAGTTAGAGTGAAAATTTTAAAAAAGAGGAAACAGAATCATGTATCCCTTTTGAAGCTCTCTTGAGTAGATTTCTCTCAATAATAACCAAGTCTTTTCAAATCAAGCTCAACTCTTTCTGACTGTTCAGTTTTTGTAGGAACAATATAACGGCTTTGTCCTCACACTTTCTGGAAAGCTTTTCCAACTGCCTAGCCTAGCCTATGACTCTGAAGATTCCATGGAGTGCTAACCAGGAAAGGCCGGGTTAACCCTTGTCAAACAAGGATTCTTTGCCCAGCTAGTAATCAGCAATAGGAAACCAGTTAGTAGAGGAACTCATTAATGACAGCAAATATATATGTCCCAGGATAATGTTGCAAAATCTAATCTGGGTTGGTCACCAGGACCAGAGGTATAGTTTTCCAAGTTTTCAGACTTGGAAACTTATTTCTCACTTCTGTTTGGGGAGAAGTTTCCTGAGAATGGACTCCGGCACAAATCCAAAAGCTTGGAAGGCTAAACTTCTGATCCTTGTGACCGACCTAGATTGGATTGCTTTTGAGCAAAACAACAGCCTTGGTGGCCTTTAAGAGCATAGCCAACGAGATGGATTAGTTATTGAAGTAATTTGTATTTTGGCTTGCCAAATTACACCAAATCATTAAGTTATCAACATGTTGAACTGCAAAGCCAACAAACCAAGGTTACAATAAGCCAAGCTTATCATATTGTGCCAATGTGGTCTGCAGTGACATGGGATATATAAGCCAGCCGATTTGATTTCTAAAGCAAGCTTATGGTACATGTTGGGTTAATCAAGAGTTGCTCTGTTTATAAAGGGAACCTTTGTACGTATGAGTTGGCTGTTGCATCTTGTAGTAAGAGAGTGCATTTTCTTTCTTTCTCCCGCCCTCTGTTTCACCAAGGATGAAACAATTCCTGCAAAGATGGTGGTAGTTATGATTTGGTTAGACCGGATCCACTAAATGTTATTCTGTCTTACAATACTGGGCTGGAGGCTGGAAGAAAATGCTACCCTCAGGTTAGCTATCCTTGCAGATTAATTGTTTCTGATTAAACCCCCAACATCTATCTATAAGTCCTGATATAAGTTTTTTCCCCCCTCCTGAGATAGTGGTCTGTTTAATATGTTCCTGTCAAGCAAAGTAGACCAGTTGAAGAAACCAATGCCATCTAAGTCAGGACTACTTTTTAATTGTAATAGCTTTAGTAACAGAATCCAGATGTGCTTCCCTCTTCCTCAATCTTCAGGTGAACTAGGAAAGAAGCTTTCTTTCTTTTTTTCATTTGCATTTATATGCCGCCCTTCTCCGGAGACTCAGGGCGGCTTACAGTCTTTAGAGCACCATGCTAAGTGCTCGGCAATAGCCTTCGTTCCATTGTATATACCTGCTTATTACTAGGGCTTTTGGGTCCCCCCAAGTGGCATTTTACAAAGTCAGCTTATTGCCCCCAACAATCTTGGCTTTCTGAGGTCTTTTCACAAGTTGCTTTCTTGGCATGGGCTCAAGCCCCATTTATCTGACCATTGCCTCGGTAGCAACTCTTCCTCCTCTCCTTCAAGGCCATTTCTTATTCCCTCTACAATTTCTAAGACCTGTAAGACAAGAAGAGGCAGAGCCTTCACAGCCTACAATTGTTATTTTGTTATTTAAGTCCAACTCCTCTCAAAATCCTTTGACTCTTATCTAAATGCCAATTTAAGGCTGACTGTCCTTGACTAGATTCTTATGTATAGGTTTCAGCAATAAATCATCTTAACTGGAACTTAACATAGGATCCTGATTCTTCGTGCTTATAAGGCCAAAGTTGACTCTTCCAATTACAAATTTTTGTCCCCTGTTTTTTTTTTTACAGGTTCAAAGATTAGGAAACTATTTTTAATTTTTTTTGCAGCTACAGTCTCTTGGCTGCATTACCGGCTATTGTAAATGTACCAAGCCTTTGATTTAATGAACTTCAATTTGCCAGACTTTGGATGGAGGGATCCAATTTAAACAGGTAGTCCTTGACTTCCAACCATTCATTTAGTGATTGTTCAAAATTACAACAGCGCTGAAAAAAGTGACATGATCATTTTTCACCCTTACAACCATTGCAGCATCCATGTGGTCATATGATCAAAATTTGGATGCTTGGCAACTGGTTCATATCTATGATGGTGGTTGCAGTTCCTGGGATCATGCGATCACTTTTTGTGATCTTTGGCAAACAAAGCTGATGAGGAAGCCACTCATTTTACTAACTTAACAATTGCAGCAGTTCACTTAACAACTGTAGCAAAAAAGGTCATAAAAGTGGGGCAAAACTCACTCAACAACATCCCATTTACCAGCAGATATTTTGGGCTCAATTGTAGTCATAGGTTGAGGACTATCTGTATCTGACAATCCAATGTGTCTGAAATTATCCAGACAATTTATATCAATTGTAATAATTATCTAATTTGTACATATCATTGTACAAATAATGTGCATTTAATGCAAAGGCTGAAAATTTGGATTAAATAGATATACCTTCCCTCAAACAGACCATTACATTAAGTTTTTACAGTATAATCCAGAAATGGAACCCACAAGTAAGTAATTCATTAACTAGATAAATGTCTATGGAGATTCTCAGTCATCCAGGTCATGGTTGTCCCAAGGATGTTTTTTCAAGAGGACTTTGTGATTTTTCTTTGAAGATGTTGCAGTAACTACAATTGCCTCTTGAAAAATGTGCTCCGAATACTGTTTTTGTGGAAGTGACTTGGCCCTAAATCAGTGGTGGATTCAAAAATTTTTTACTACTGGTTCGGTGGGCGTGGCTTGGTGAGCGTGGCAGGGAAAGAATACTGCAAAATCCCCCTTCCCTCCCCACCTCACTAACCTGCTTTCCAGCTCTGTTCTCCTGTGCAGGTCAACCAAAGAAGACCCAGCCAATCAGCTGAGACTCAACGGGAGGCAGTGAAGAGATGGGGGTAGGGCCAGTCAGAGGTGGTATTTGCCGGTTCTCCAAACTACTCAAAATTTCCGCTACCGGTTCTCCAGAACTGATCAGAACCTGATGAATACCACCTCTTCCCTAAATATAGTCTTGGCAATTCAGAATACCAATACATTCCTATTGCATTGGCACAAGAGGATACAGTTTCCATCTGAACCATTAAATAACATAATTTTAAAATAAAATGAGGGGGTGGAGAATGAATGTTACAATTCATTGTAAAAAAATTTTTTTTTAGTCAGAATGTGAAACATAAGAAATAACATAAGAAATATAGCATTTGTGTCACTATGGATTGAGGTTTTTACATACTTTTCTGGCTATTATGATACATAATTATTCAGCAATGCTGCAAAGCTGGTAAGAGACATTTGAGAGAAAAGGAAGAATCAGTCTCATTCAATTCATAAATCTGTGTTTTTCTAAGGTTGAGTTAAGGTAGCTCTTCTTGGGTTCCTGTTTATTAATGCCCAACCATTGAATAGTTTTAACGGAATCTTTGAACTTCACTGCACTTGCAGGTGTAGTCATTAGAGTGGCATTGCTTTGAGTGAACTGGTGGTGGTAATGCCAGAATATGAATAATATCCTCTTGATACTTCAAAGATAATAAAAGGATGCTGACCTCAACATATGGGCTGCTCTTCCATATAGCTGTGGTGAGAATTGAATACCTATCACTTCCAAATAAATGCATCCGTAACACACTGGATTCACCAGCTGGCATCAAAGCAAAGGTCATCCTTGAGGAAAATGACACCCAAGGTCTGAAGGAGTCATCTACTTTAAAAGATCCTGGGCCACATGCCAGAGATCACATTTAAAGAAACAGTGCCTCCAAACTGCATTTCTTAAAAAATGAAAAAGAAAGCAGGCAAGCAAAGAACAGTTCAGGAGACTCCTATTATTCATTCATTCTCACTTGTCTGTCTAGAATAGATTGTAATGTTGGCATACCATCTTGGAACAGCGTTACGTATTTTAAAATCAACAAGTTTTGCTGCTGTTTAAAAGAGGTCTGTATATAGAAATGTGCACACACACAAACACATACACACACAACCACACACACACACACATACACACACATATAAATCAATCGTTATGTGCTGAATAGAAACTTGGTAATTAGATCTAACAGTACAGTTTGAGTTTTATTTTATTTTTTTAAACTCAGGGATGCTCTCCAGAAGTAGAATTTTTCTCATTCTGCTCTTTATACACCGCCCAAATTGGATTTATTTACAGCTAGGTCAGCTTACAGCAGTTTTGTGATGGAGTTCATTGGGAAACGTTAAATAGATGCTGTTTTCAGCTGCAATCCCTGGTTTCTCTGCAGAACAGCAGTTTTGGCTCGAAAGAGATTATTTTGGAGTAAAACAGGTTATGCAGTGCAGGTTTTAAAAGGAGAGCTTTATTCCCATCTCTGGTTTGCTTCACAAATCCTTGTAAACTGTATCAAGATGTCGTCCCTCACCCCAGCCAGGTTTTCTCTTGAATTAAGGGGGATGCATAGAATTGCTCTGGTTTTCTTGTTCTTTCTTTCCTTTATATCAGTGTGTAGCTGATCCTTTGCAAAAGATAATAAATTTCATTTTATTGCCCAAGGATTAAAGTGTATATCTCCTTCTCTGCTCCCTTGTTCATTTTTTTGGGAGTCCGTGGAAATAAAGCCAAGGCACACATCCACAAGAAGAACACCAATCCCTCAATTGTGACCTTCTTGACTTATTTATACCTTATTTATACCTAAAAAAAACAACTTTGCTTGGTTTTTTGTCTCCAATCAAAGATCTTTATTATGGTCTTTGGCCAGCCTTTACAATTAAAAACAATATACTAAAAAGAGAAACAGTTTAACACAGCCATTTGTTATTAGGAAAGGAGAAAAGTAATAATAGGGCCATATAACAGCAGATCTAATTACAAAAATTGCGTAGTTGTGTTACTCATTAGATATTTTGTCACCTGATATGTGAGTGTAGAGTGAGCATCCCTTAAAAATAATAAACATAAAATTTATCTGTGTGGCCCTCATGTTTGGAAAGGATTGGGGTGATATTTTATTTTGCTTGTTTTTCTGTCTCAAAGTTTTCCAAAGCAATGCTTCCGTTTATCATTATTTTTAGCAGGACAAAATTTCAGAGAGAGAAATCTGGAGGTTTGGACAGTTAATGTACAGAATGTCAAAATCTGTATTAATTCATACACAATGAGCTACGGTAGCTTTGCTGTTTTTTATAACAGCCTTTTCCAACCTGGCGTTTGGCAAAAATGAATGAGGGAAATTGGAGAATTGAGATAGGCAGCTATAGAAATGGAACTAAAGAAATAAAACAAATGAAATGGTCTTTTTCAATGTGAGGTTGTGGATGCATGATGTAAAACCATGACTTACTCCCTCTCTGAAACACAGATTCTGGAATCCAAATTTGCAAGGCCAAATATATTTGCAGTAAGGAAGTCCCATTAGAAAGAAGGAAGTTTAACTATTGAATTAATGTCCCGTAGCTGAGCTCTGCTTCGCGTAAAATAACCAAGTTTTGTTTTGATTCTTTTTTAAAAAAAGATCAGGATTTATTTTTAATAAATAATCAGGATTTATTTTTATTTTATTAAAAAAAATTATTACTATTATTATGATGTCTGGATAATCTATACAGAAAGTTAATTATCAAAGACTTCTGAAAACTTAATAATTCAAGTTCTAACTAAGGACCTAAGAATGATTAAGGTAGCATTTAAGAATACAGCCAGTTTTAAGCAGGGGTGTTTGTTTGTTTTTTAAATTTTTGGTGGAATTAGGATGTTCAGGTCTAAAAAAATATTATTCATTATAAATTGTTATTATTATTTCAATCTATTTTTACTAAATTAGGTATCCAAGAGAATCCTCTACAACGGTGATGTGAGAGTTTCCTGTTGCCTGGAGCCTGATAAGGTACACTTTTATAATTTTTATGGCAAACCAATGCTTATTATTATTATTTCTCTGGGGGGGGGAGAGTATTTTGGCAGTGGGTGGAGGGAACCTATGTTTTTTTCTGTATTTTAATGTTATCAATTCGCTAGTTTCTCTTTAGTCATCAGAGATGCCCTTAAAAAAAACAAAAACATTCCTGATATGTCTGAGATCTTTTACAGATGTTGCATGCGAGACAGTCCCTATAAATAAATAAAAAGTGATGAGTGCATACATATGCACATGGACAAACACATGCCTTTCAGAATTAACTGTGACTCTGGGAATTAACGTGGATGTTTATTTTATTTATGTAACCGTATTTGTCGACTCCCACAGTCCACATGATCAGAGGTGCGATTCAAACAGTACAACAACCGGTTCGGTTTTAAAAAAGCTCATACTTACCTTCGACTGCAGCTGAAGAAAACAGCTGAGGTGCGGCAAAGATCTCTGCTGTGTGAATCAGCTGTGCTCTTAACAAAAAGACATAAAGCACAGGAAAGAGCAAAGGCAGGCGGGCAGGTCCACATGCTCGTCGGAGCAAACCGGTTCAGAGCCAGCTAATCGTCGGCACAAGGGGTTCCCGTGAACCGGTCCAAATGGGGGGAATCCCACCCCTGCTATGATGATGTAAGCCACATCTGGGTGGCTTGCAACAAACAGCAATAGTGTACCAACTAAGACCCAGAGCAGTAATAAAATGCAGGAAGACTAACTATAAATAGTCCTCAACTTACAATCGTTCATTTAGTGACTGTTTGAAGTTAACAACAGCACTGAAGAAATTACTTTAGGACCACTTTCCACCGTTGCAAGATTCCCACACGGTCATGTGATCACAATTCTGGTGCTTTTCAACTGGCATGTATTTATGATGGTTGCAGCTTCATATGATCACCGTTTGTCAACTTCCCAGCTGGCTTTTGACAAGCAAAGTCAATGGGGGAAGCTGGGTTTGCTTAACGACCACTTGATTCACTGAACAACTGCAGTGATTCGCTTAAAAACTACGGCGAAAAAGTCATAAAATGAGGCTTAACCACCACCTTCCTTAGCAATGGAAACATGGGGTTTAATTGCAGTTGTAAGTTGAGGAGTATTTGTATGAAGATTGCTGTCCCCCATCCTGGATCAATCAACCAAAACCAGAGGCATGGTGGAATTGTTATAAATTTTTTTCTAATTCTGTTCAATAGCTGGGATGCTAAGTTTACTACTGTGCCCTATATTAAAAGGAATATTGCTATTTTCTATTCCTCCTTTCTGAGGTAGGAAACAATTCTAGAATCCAGCTTGCTGGTTGCTGGTACTCCGGAAGAAGCACACATGAATACTTTAGTATTTTTAAAAATTATTATTCATTTTATTTCTGTTATTTATTTATTGAGGTTTTTTTAATCCCACCTTTATCAGAATCTTATATGTGATATATACTGTAGATCCTATGTCTTAATCGTTCAATCTTTTCTCATGTTTAATGATGGAGGTTTGTAAACATGCAATATTTTGGTTGTGTTGTCTTTCTGCCACCCCAAACAACGTTCGGTTTCTTTTGCTTTGGCCTATTTGGGAGGGAAGTCTATTGCAGTGTTTTTCTTCCTTATTCATAGAGCTTGGTAATCCCATCACTAGAATATTCTTGTTGCAAATTTAAGGGGTTGAAGAAAGAAAGAATTACTTGCGCTCTAGGTTATGCCTAAGTATAACTAAGAGGCTTACTAACTTTATACTGTACAAGGACATGGCAGGTCCTTCCCCTAAAATATTGACTGCCTTCCCAGCACCATCCCTCAGCTCCTTTTCTCCCTTCCTGTTATTTGTATTTTGCTTTGGGATGACTACGTAGGACGCTGTCTGACTAAGTATTATCCTCGAGTTGCTTTTTCTGGAGAACTGAAGAAGCTTCTTGGATCAGAAGTGAAATGTCTTCAAGAAAAACAGTGAAGTCCAGTTGCCTCTTGGAAAAGCACTTTTGGGGCAACCATGACCTGGATGACTGAGAATTTCCATAGAGATAAAGTATTACATAAATGTAAAGTAATATACAAGAGAGATGATTTGAAAACATTAATGGAGGGAGAGTATTAATATGGGGGTAGGGAGAGACAGACAGACAGACACAGAGATGCATACACATACTCAGAAAGACAGACACAGAAAGATGTACAGAGAGAGAGACACACACACACAAATACACCCACACCCACACACATGCACAGAGAGGGAGGGAGGGAGGGAGAGGAGGGAGGGAAGAAGGGAGAGAGAGAGAGGGAGAGAGAGAGAGAGAGGGAGGGGATCTCCAGATATATATTTGAATGATTGCAACTTTAATTGAGAGGTGAACCCTCCCCCTCTGCCCCTCCAACCCCGTTTTACCCCTTCAGCAGTTGCAGTTTCTGCCAATACGGAGATGCATGTGTAGTATTGAATTTGTGTGGATTTATGCTAGCAAAAGAAAAGTGGAGAGGAACTTTGCATGCAAGGAACATTTATTTCTCAAGGGTATTTTTGATCCCCTGGATCAATCTGCTTTTATCCTGCAGAGCCTATAGGTTAGTCTGCCTGCCTGTGCGCTCTGCCCAAGACTGAAAACCAGATGCAGGGTTGTTGTCTGGTTGCTACCTCTTCCTCTTCTGGAAGGAAAAAATTGCCAGATTCCCACAAGGCAATTGGCAGATAAGTGAAAAGTCACTGCTGCTCCAATTGCTTTTTTTTGGCTGCCCATGGTCAGTTCTGTTTCTCCATTTAGGTAAGGAAATATCTCAGAGATGATGATCCAATAGGGTGCAACGGTTTGTCTGGTCAAATATTATAATCATTGAATCTGGGAATGCAGAAGAATTTATTTATATAGTCTTCTACACTGACTGATGATTTTTTTTATTCTCATATTATATTATCGTTCTTCCTCACCCAAATCCACACATTTCTCTAACGTTTCAGAAAGAGAGGAATCCTTAGCACTAAGACACCGGCCGTCCTAACGTTTCCCTTACGAAAGGAGTTCTTTTGAAGGCAAGGGGCCAAGGCAGTTTGCTTCCTCCTTGAGAGCAGATTTAGCAATTGCTGACCGGCAAGCGTTGCCAAAGAGGTTCCAGCAAAAAATTCATGTAACTTGGAAACAAACAGATATTGGACCTGGGACGTGTTAATGAACCTGCACAGAAAGGTTCAAATTGTGCTGACCCTTATGGTAATGTTTCATATAAGGTTATTGTTGGGAGAGAAATCAAATTTCCACTGCGGAATGTGATTGACAGGTGGAAACAGGGGAGAGACACATCAGGTCAGGTGGGGAATTTGAGAAAGAGAACGACAAGTGGGGGAAGTTTCAATCTAATATTAGGAATAATAAACCGAGATATGAAAACTCCAGTTCTTTACACTCCTGGGGCTTTCACACGTAAAATTCCCCGTCATGAACTTCTCCAACCAAAATGACTATTTTTAAAAGTAGGGAATGTTTAGATCACGTAGCTGATAACTTTAATTTATTTTGGGGAGGAAAGGATCAATTTCATTCCATCATTAATGTGATGTGATGAAAGATGAAGTAATAAAAAAACAGATTTTTTTTCTTTTAGTTCGAAAATATTATTGGCACAAAATCACTCATTCCTGTCTTATAGGAAAGGGCTACTTCAAATAGAATAATGAATTATCACATAGATTGAAATAGAGGGAAAAGATTAGAGTGATACAAGTATTCAGTTTTGAGAATTTGATTTAGAATTAGAATTCTTTATTGGCCAAGTGTGATTGGACATACAAGGAATTTGTCTTGGTGCAAATGCTCTCAGTGTACATAAAAGAAAAGATACATTTGTCAAGAGTCAATAATCATAAGGTACAACACTTAATAATAGTTATAGGGTACAATAAGCAATCAAATCATACTAGGAAACAGTCAATATAAATCATAAGGATACAAGCGACAAAGTTACAGTCATGCAGTCACAAGTGGGAGGGGATGGGTGATAAGGAGTGATGAGAAGATTAACAGTAATAGTAGTGCAAACTTTGTAAATAGTTGGACAGTGTTGAGGGAATTATTTGTTTAGCAGAGTGATGGCATTCAAGGGAAAACTGTCCTTGTGTCTAGTTCTGGTGTGCAGTGCTCTATAGCATCATTTTGAGGGTAGGAGTTGAAAAAAATTATGTCTAGGATGTGAGAGGTCTATAGATATTTTCACAGCCCTCTTTTTAACTCATGCAGTGTACAGGTCCTCAATGGAAGGTAGTAATTGTTTTTTCTGCAGTCTTAATTACTCTCTGGAGTCTGTGTCTGTCTTGTTGGGTTGCAGAACCAAACCAGACATTTAAAGATGATTCTGAATTTCTAAATCAAAGAAAAATTAAAATTGAAAAGAATGTGTTGGATCATTATCAGATACAGCTAGTCCTTAACTTATGACCATTTGTTTTAAAAAACGTTTGAAGTTACTATGACCCTAAAAAAAAATGACTTACAACCAGACCTTGTATTTAACATCTGTAGCAGTTTCCTTGGATACGTGATCAAAATCTGGGCACGTGGCAACCAGCATGTATGGGTTGCAACATCCTGGGGTGATGATGTGATCATCATTTGTGATCTTCCCCGGGGGCTCCTCATAAACAAAAGTTAATGGGAAAGCCAGATTCAACTGAATGACGGCGTGTTTCCCAAAACTGCAATGATTCGCTTAACAACATGGCAAAAAGATCATAAAGCCAGAAATTACAATGACTGCATTGCTCAGGAAAAGAAATTCTGCTTCCAGTTGTGGTCATAAATCAAGGACTATCTATACTTTGAAATGAATATAGTTTGATCAGACCAATCTGCGTATCTTGCTTGCATTCATGCATACATGTGATGTCAATCCATAATGAATCAACTTTGTTGAAATGAGACAGTTGTTTATCTCGGTGCATTTGACTTAGAATAACAGTTCAGATCAAACCTGGCTTGGATTCTCATAAGTCTGTAAATACAATATGTATTCAACTAGTTCCTATCTTTGGTGTACATACTGGGTTGCAATAACACTTAGTCACAAAGTTATCATTTCTTGGTTTTATTTTGATCAATTGGATATTGATAAAGAGCCTCAGTGGTACAGTTGTTAAAGTGCAATACTGCAAGCTACTCCTACTGCAATTTGGCAGATTGAATCTCACCAGGTTGAAGGTTGACTCAGCCTTCCATTCTTCCGAGGTGGGTAAAATGAGGACCCAAATTGTTGGGGGCAAGAAGCTGACTCTGTAAATCATTTAGAGAGGGCTGTAAAGCACTATAAAGCAGTATATAAGTCTAAGTGCTATTGCTATGTGCAATTATATTGTTCAAGATAATCACTATTTCTGGTTTTCTGTTTAAACTTAGCTTGTATACGGTACATGAACAGTACAAAAAAATTACAGTAGGTAACTGAATTGTCACCTAGCATTTGTATTTTTTTTCAATAAACATTAATGCATAATTTATCTTATAAATCAAAATGAATTAATTACAGAGAACCTGCAGTATGCAACATGGTAATATCTCTTAGGGCTTGTTCTTTTCACACTTAAATGACCTTGTAACTTTTAATGTGTAATTAGGGTAATTTTTAACTAACTTGATTAATGCTTAGATTCTTGGAAGAAAAAAAACTTACAAGGAAGATTGTGTAAAAGTGATAGATGAGAAGCAAAGAAACTGTTAGTTATGGAGGGGAAACATTGTTTAATTGCACTTTCAAACATAGGGAAACAATTTTTAGAATGTGTTGTAATCTATTTTCTTTTGAAGAGGTTCTGGTGCCTGATTTTTAAAATGTACACTCTCCTCCCAACATAAAAATAATTGTGACAAAATATATTATTTTAAAATAAACAGATTGAGAAATTTTTGCTTCATGCATTTATAGTTCTGTTTATAAACTTTGATTATTTTCCAAGTGTAGGGGTGCCATGAAGAAGGCAGGTGTGCATAAAAATATTGTGTTTAGATGTATAGCTGTATAAATCCAATGATTTTTGATAGTTGTTGGAACACTTTAATATGATGAGTAGAAGATGCAAGCTAGTTTGTTATTTTGCTTTCTGCAGTGGGCTTAGAGGCAAAAATGTAATTCATTTAGACTTAATAAGGCCCAGACTTACTCATCACTTTGTGAGGATAAATCAAGAAAAATAATCTAAGTTCCTGCAGTTCTCCTAGATCCTGCTTGTTGTATCCTGGAATTATATATACTGTACATTCAGAATTGGAAATCATCAACATCTTTTGAGAACCACATATTCTGGAAGATATCAGAGCTTTTACATGAAATTTGATGAGAGTTAAGGGAGGCCATTGATAATGTATGAGACAGAGATGGTGACCATGTTTAATTTTTAAAAAATGTTGTGGTGTTTTTGCCCTTATTTGAGGCAAAGAAGTGGTGTCCGAATTTGGAAAAGTTGCAGATCAAAGACCAGGATTACAGCTAAATATGCCAAATGCAGCCAAGGTTTGTAAGCCAATAATAAACTATAGATTAAGGCTAGTTTCTGCTTTATTTGCACAAAGTTAACCTAGGTCAAAATGCTTTATCAAGCTTTTCAGGGCCCAGGAGTTTTCCTTTGAATCCTTAATAGAATATGACGCCTGTAAGCGGCCTTTTTGTGTAAGTTCTGTAGTGAATCTTTCAAAATTAAACTCCTGTCCTTATCCGGAAATGAAATGACTCCCACGTCCAGATAACAGGTGATCTTTTCAGTCGTACTCCTGGCTCATCTTGGGCAAACAATGGCTCTGATTTCATCAGTAGTAAACTGAGTTTTCTACGCAGAAGGCTTTTAAATCAACATGACCTCTCTCTTTCTCTATATAACATTTACTCTAACTTTAGGCAATGAATTACTCCGACTGGCACAGATAGGGATGAAGTATCACTGCAGATGAGTTTTGATTGGCTTTCAGTTCTCAACCTGCTCAAAAGGAACACTAATCGGGTAATGCCTTTCAGAGATACTCAAAGAATGAAGGTTTGTTTGTAAAACACTATGATGTCCCATAATCTTGTAGTGAAAGGAGTTGTACAAGGGTTCCTCAGCTGTTTCTGTGATATTCTCTTCCTAGTAACAAAGAGAAGGATGAGAGGGGATATGATAGCAGTCTTTCAATATTGGAGGGCTGTCAGGGAGAAGGGAGAGTCAACTTTTCTCCAAAGCATCTGAGAGCAGGACAAGGAGTAACGGATGGAAACCTATCAAGGAGAGATCCCACCTAGACCTAAGGAGAAATTTTCTGACAATGAGAATAATTTATCAAGGGAACGGCTTGCTTCCAGAAGTTGTAGGTGCTCCATCACTGCAGGTTTTTGAGAAGAGAATGGATAGCCATTTGCCTGGAATGGTATAAGATCTCCTGCATGAGCAGGGCATTGATCTAGAAGATTTTCAATGTCCTTCTTTCTTATTCTGTATTTTTTGTATGTAGTAGTGGGACAAGGCAGTGATGGGATTCAATTTTTTTTTATTAAAGGTTCTGTGGGCATGGCTTCATGGGTGTGGCATGGCTTGGTGGGCATGGCTTGGTGGGTGTGGCAGGGAAAGGATACTGCAAAATCCCATTCCCTCCCCACCCCACTAACCTGCTTTCCAGCTCCGTTCTCCTGTGAAGGGCAAGCAAAGGAGACCCAGCTGGGAATCAGCTGGGACTTGGGAGGCAGAGAATAGATGTGGGGTAGGGCCAGGCAGAGGCAGGATTTGCCGGTTCTCCAAACTACTCAAAATTTCCACTACCGGTTCTCCAGAACTGGTCAGAACCTGCTGAATACCACCTCTGGAACAAGGTTGTATACCAGATATCAGTGAGCCTCATCTTAGAATGTGGGATTATAATACAATTTTGGAGGTAGAGAAACGTACATGTCGGTATACAGTAAACACCCTCACTTTGAGGCAGAGGATTGAAAACCTTGGGTAACGTCAAACCATTGTCAAAAGTCGAGTGTGAACTTGAATGAAAGTTCTATGTCCTTGAAAACCCTTTCCTCTTGGTACATACTGAACTCATTGGCCAATGTTGACAGAGGTCAGGCTATCTTTATCCCTTTTTTCCCTTTTCTTTTTTGAGCCAAAGAGAAAAAAATGAATCCATTTCTGTTGCAATATCCATTCCTAAAGTTCAAGCTGTTTTCATAAAGTCATAGAATCCTAAAAAGGAATGGGCTGTTGCGGTTACCAAATTCATAACTTGGCATGCTTTAGGAATCCAAATTAAAGCTTTTTACCTAACATCTCTATGATGTTATACAGCAAGGTGTTGGATTGGTTTTAAGATAGTTTCCCTCGTCTTCACCTGAGAATCTGCCCTTTTAGACTGAAGGCCATTACCCAAAGCAATGAGGACAAGTTCTACCTTTCTCCTGTGGGATGATGTGAGATGATGATGAATTGACACCTTTGAATTGTGATGCTGGAGTAATTACTGTGTATAACATGGATAGCCAGAGTAACTAACAGAGAGTTAAACCAGACACATCAATAGAAGCTAAAATCATAAGACTACATCTGACCTACTTTGGTCATGCCATGCATGCAAATTCAATGGAGAAGGCAATGATGCTAGGAATTAGTGGACAAAGAAGTGGCAAGCAAAGAATATACTGGCTTGATAACATCAAATTGGATGCAAAGTTGAACATACAATTGAAAGAAGCTGTACTTGAAAGAGTAGCATGGAGAGTACTAGCCTATAAAGTCAGCAAGAGTCGGACACAACTAAATGGTTAACAACAACACATTTGGTTAACAAAGCAAATTTGCTGTCTTTGTTTGCTGTCTTTGGTTATGGTCAAATGGAAGAACCGTATTATGGGTTAGCTACATAGCCTGTTCACGTAATGTGTGAAGCAGTGGCTGGGATTCTTGCCATGGCTGAATTGCAAACTTTCTACTTGAACCTAATGTAGTACCTTCTGTGAAAGTACTATCCTTTCAATCCCAACCCTCAGCTTTCTCTTCTTCGGTCTAAGCATACCCAATTCTTTCTCATCAGATTACTCTCAAAAACTTCCAAGAGCATCCTTGTTGCGTTTCTCTGAACTCAGTCCAGCTTGCAATTGTGGTGTGAGTATGTTTGCTATACCACCCAGTTGATTTGTCTTGGGGTGGATATTTTCAACTGCACTCGTATTTGTCACGAGGTAAGAACCTAGGTCTGGAGCCTGATTTGTTCAGTTTCTCTTAAGGCTGGCTGGGGAATTCTGGGCATTGAAGTCCATTCCTCTTTAAATTGCTGAGGTTGAAAAACATGGCTCCAAAAATTAGCCCAGCTGTTATAAAGAAGGGCAAAGACAAACTGATAAGAGATCCTCCTGAACAACATATACCTTGACCAACGCTGTTTCTCTGAAGTATTACAGATAGTCCTTGACTTACAACTACATTAGAGGCCAGAATTTCTGTTACTAAACAAAGTGGTGGTTGAGTGAGCCATACTCAGTTTTACAAGTTTTGGTCCCATTGTTGTTAAGCTAATCACTATAACTATGAAATGAATTGTGCGGTTGTTAAGCTTCCATCATTGACTTTGCTTGTTGGAAGTGGCTGGGACCGCCTATTGCCAACATCGGCCTCCCACCGGCTAGTGCGTTCCCACAGGGTAGGCCTCCTCGGGGTGCCGCCAGCTGGGCGATGCTGGCTGGCAGCTCCGAGGGTACGGGCCTTCTCTGCGGGGGCACCCTCCCTCTGGAATGAGCTTCCTACGGAGATACGGGCCATCACTGACCTATGAGCCTTCCGGCATGCACTGAAGACCCATCTTTTTCAGCAGGCTGATCTGGCCTAGTCCCATTAGTAGGGTTTAATTTTTAAATCTTCATTTTTAATGGGGTTTTATTGGTTTTACTTTTAATTACAGCCGTGCATTTAATTCTCTTTTAATTCATTTTAAAATTTATATTGATTGTATTTATATTGATTGTATTGCTGTACACCGCCCCGACTCCCTATTTGGGAGAGGGGCAGTATAAAAGTTTTAATAATAATAATAATAATAATAATAACAATAATAATAATAATAAGTTGCCTGAGACACTGCAACCCTTGTAAATACATGGTGGTTACTAAGTTACTGGTTACTACTAAATTTTGATAATCTGTCAGGTTCAAGAAGTCATGGGCCAGACCAGAATTGAAAAGTACTACAGGTTTATTTTATGTCACATGTACACAAGAGTCGGAACTATTAACAGTCAAGGCGAATTGGTGCCAGATAATAGTCAGTGGATTTCAAAGGAGGGCTTGTGGAGGCGCAGAGACTCCAAACTGATGATGCATTTGACCCCACCCTCAGGCTCAGCCTGATTATTCTCCTACATCATTTGACCATTTGGTCAGTGGTAGAAGTGTGAAGACCAGTTGCAACAGCACTTTTTCTAGTGCTACTGTAACTTTGAATGGTCACTACTAGATGAATGTTTGTAAGTTAAGGGCTACCTGTACTAAAGATATTGAAACATGCACAGAGACACATGTACAGTAAATGCAACTGGAGCAGAGCATCTGTGAACCATGGTTGGAGTTTTCCAGGAGAAATTCAACTGATCATCACTTATAGACAGCTGCAACTCTTGTGAAATGACTTGAGGTGGAAAACTTTCTGTTGCTCCTTTGCAGATATTAGAAGCTCATTAAGAGTTGGCAAGAGTACCCTGCAGCTTAATCGCCAGTAGGCTGGAAAAAAAGGGGGAAGGGAGTTATTTTTTCCCCCCTTCTCCACCCTGAAGGATCAACGTTTTTCTAAAATACAGCAAAATGCCGCATTTCTTTCATTCCAGGTGCACTTAGTTATATTCCTTTACAAAGTTGACAGTTCATTTTAAACCATTGCTCTTGCAAAGCAAAAAGGATCATCTTGTCCCTCCAATCTAAAATGGAACAAGGGGAAAGGAAAAAGAGTCGGGGAGGGCAAAGGAAAAGCAAGCACTCTTGTGTGCTGAGATTATCTAGATCTTACTACAGGCATGCCAAGTACCCAGAAACGATTGGTTAATTTTGCTAACTGCAACAGCTACAGCTCAATGGGGGAAATGATCTCCCAGTCATTGGGCTCTCAGTTAATCTGGGGTGTGTGTGTTCCCTGCTCTTCTCTTGCTATAGTTGCTGGGGATGGTTGCTAGGTAACAGTCAGGGTTAGAACTGTGGATTTCCACCTCAAGCAAGTTTGGTAGTTTTAAGGTTGTGTAATTCCTCCCAGGTGATAGTAAACCACAGAGATGATTTCAAGGCTATCCTCCCCATCAAATCATGTAGCCCAAATATGTGTACATCAGAGGTGGTATTCAGCAGGTTCTGACCAGTTCTGGAGAACCGGTAGTAGAAATTTTGAATAGTCCAGAGAACCAGCAAATCCCACCTCTGACTGGAGATTTTACAGTATCCTTTCCCTGCCACGCCCCCCAAGCCACGCCCACAGTAAAAATATTTGAATCCCACCACTGTATGCAGACTTTAAAAACTGAGATGCTAATTGGAATCGCACATTATTTATGCAGGAAGATTTTCCATTTTTTTAAAAAAAAAAAATCTACATCTCTAACTAGGAGAGAAGGAAAAGTAGACAGCAGGTTTGGGAGTGGAACATGGGTCTATGTGTATATCATCTGTACTTTTGGGCAATAGCTTTAGCTCTGTCATTTTTTTAATGCCATGGTGACTGCGTAAATTAGTCCCGGAAGTTTTCTTTGCAAGATTTTGGAAGTGGTTTTGCCATTGCCTCCTTTTTAGGGCTGAGAGAAAATGACTGGCCCAAGGACACCCAGCTAGATTTCAGCCCAAGGCAGGACTAGAACTTACCGTCTCTTGGTTTCTAATCTGGTGTCTTAAACTCAAAACCAAACTGACTGTCACTTTTTGTAGAAGTAGGTGTGCTTATTATGTGAACAATGCTATATCTGGGCATGTTAGTTACAGTACCTTCTTTTACATTCTTAAATAAAGGCAAAAATGCACATGCATTTATTGCATAGACACTACCATTCACATGTTAAGCCTTGCAGTGGTAACAGTTGTCCCTTTACATATTTATAAACTTTTGTATTGTTACAAGGTTTGCTCACGCTTGTGTTGATCCTGTGAAGACCCCATTGAGTTGTTTGTTTAGTTTTGCAAAGTTTACAGTACATTTGTTTCAGATTTCAGTTGTGTTTATTTCCCACTCTCTGTACCTACAGCTGTACATTTAATATATCAATGTTAGTATACCAGTACTACTAGTAATAATAATAATTATACTAATCTGAATTTGTTTGTGTCTTGGTGGTATAAGAATTAGGATTTATTTTGCATATTTGTGTATGCAAGTATGGTTTTATATAGCATACATGCATACACAAACATATTTTCACCTGCAAAAATAAATGAAACAGACAATATGCATTCTGCTTTTTTTTCTGTTCAAGGATGGCTTAAAATGTTTCAGATGCTCAGATTTTAAGAGACAGTGCTGTGTTTACTTAATTTATGGGAATTGTGAGAGCCAATTCTGGTATACAGATTTGCTGTCAAGTATGTCTCCATGGAAGTGAAGTAGCAAAAAGAAAAAAAACTGTACTTTTTTTAAAATAAAGGTTTGAATTTCTGAATCTGCAGTAATCTCTGCCACTCCTTAATGCAGTGTTTAAATAAGAAGGGCTTTTTTTTAGAAATGTAATGTTTGCTTAGCTTGATCCTGTGGAATACTATCAAACATAAGGATAAAAAAAATGAAGATGTTTTTCTATGTTCAGATGTACCATTGCTTTTTTTGTAGTTCCTCGAATGCTGATCTTGATTAAATTTCTGGCCCTTTACTACTATTTCCTACTTGCACTTTTGACATGAAGCATATAAGCCTTTTGCATTTTCCATATGAAGATGGAGATTAAACGATGAATTTTGCAAATAAAATATTATATCTTTATGACATAATAAAAATAAGAGATAGGGAGAAGAAGAGAGACTTAAGGTAAGTTTTTGTTTTGTTTTTAAAATCATTCTAAACCCTTTTTTTTTTTGACAATTTCCATCCAAATTATACTTAGGAAACTTCTGAAATTCCAGAATTCCCCTTTATACTGTGGGAGGTAATTTTATGTCACTGGCCGAGCACATCTACATGAAAGAAGCACAATGATTAATTATTTCTTTGAACGTTTAATTTGAATTAAGAATGACTTTTCCTAACAGAACAATTAAACAGTGGAATGTCTTGCCTTCAGAAGTTGTGGGAGCTTCATCACTGGAGGTTTCTAAGAAGATACCAGATAGCCGCTTGTCTGGAATGGTATAGGTTTCCTGCTCAAGTGTGGGGGCTGGACTAGAAGACCTCCAAGGTCCCTTCCAATTCTGTTATTCAGTTATTCTGACTAATTCTATCCTTTGCTTCTCCCTCCCCATTTTTTCATTTCATTAAGACTGTGGGGAAAAAATGGTTGTCATGCCCTTGTTGGAGTCTGATTCTGAGGGGTAGATTGAGCAGCTGCCAGGGAGTGGGAGTGGGGCTCCAGTGGTTGTGGAGGAAACTGGGGAAGGGCACAGTCCGGCTGGGCATTCAGAGGAAGACCCAGGCCCATCCCCTCTTCATCCTAGGGCACGCAGAGAGGAATGGAGAAGGGAGCAATGTGGCTTACGAGAGAGAAGAAGGCCCTGATCCCTTTCATTAGCTGTAGCTTGGAGAACAGGATGTAAGTGGGGCATTTGGACAACAGCTTCTTGCTGGAAGCAAAGCGTGCATTATAGTGGTCGAGGCTTATCTGAGTTTTGGGTGTTAATTACTTCAGTGTGGTTTGTGGGTTGTTGTTGTTTTTTTTCCCTAATTATCTTTACTTTGGGTTCGGACTGCTTTTCTGCCCTTCTTGGGCTGTTTTTTGAAGAGTTTGTTATCCAGCCAAGGATAATTGGACACGGGGACCAAGTTGGAGGCATTAAAGGGGATTTATTCTACTTTGGTGACTTTGTAATGTTTGTGTCACGCCCCTTTGGGTCATCACAAAGGTACATGTGTCTAAGCATATACAAACCACATATACAAAGCAATTGTTAATGAATCCCATTAAGCAAATCATGACTTTATAGTTTAAATCATTTGGGGAAAAAAATAAAACGAAGTGCAGAAATATGATCAAGACTGCAGTACAGTTTCTAATAGCTATTCTGCATGCTTTTAAACTTTGTGGGCAAAGAAAAACTCATTCGCACCAACCTTTCAAACTTTAATCAAAGCCTTTTTTACAGGTAGTCCTCAACTTACAACAGTTCATTCAGTGACTCTTTGAAGTTACAATGGCACTGAAAAGAGTGACTTATGGCCACTTGCCACCATCTCAACATCCTCGTGGTTACATGATTAAATTTGGACGCTTGGAAACTGACTCACATTTATGCTGATTGCAGCGTCCGGTGTGATCTCCTTTTGTGACCTTCTGACAAGCAAAGTCAATGAAAAAACCAAATTCACTTAATAACCATGTTACTAACTAAACCGTGGTAGTGCAGAGGTTAGAACTCAGTACTGCAGGCTACTTCTGTTGACTGCCTGCAATTTGGCAGATCGAATCTCACCAGGCTCAAGGTTGACTCAGCCTTCCAACCTTCTGGAGTGGGTAAAATGAGGACCCAGATTGTTGGGGGCAAGAGGCTGACTCTGTAAACCGCTTAGAGAGGGCTGTAAAAGCACTATAAAGTGGTATAGAAGTCTAAATTCTATTCTATTGCCATGGTGGTGCGGTGGTTAGAATGCAGCATTGCAGGTTAACTCGCTGCTGATTGCCAAGAGTTCGACCCTGACTGGCTCAAGGTTGACTCAGCCTTCCATCCTTCCGAAGGGGTTAAAACGAGGACCCAGATAGTTGGGGGCAATAGACTGACTCTGTACACTGCTTAGAAAGGGCTGTAAAGCCCTGTGAAGTGGTATATAAGTCTAAGTGCTATTGCTATTAACCACTGCAGTGATTCCTGTACCAACTCTGGCAAGATAGGTCATAAAATTCACTTAACTGTGTCATATAGCTACAGAAATGTTGCTCTCCATTGTGGTCATAAGCCAAGGAATGTATGTATTTCTTTTTTATTTTGTCTTTTGCGATCAGAATCAGAATGAACTCACAGAGTTTATAGTTTACATTCAAGTTTAGCATTCATTGATTAAACCTCTTTATGGACCCCAGGGAGCTGTTGGCCTTATTTTCAGCTTCAAATCCTCTCCTAGAAAGATTCTCCACCTTGATTCAGTTCTCTTCCACTTAGAATTCTCTTCCCTCCCCAAGGCAGTCTATTTAGAAAGGAATGTTTATGAGAATCGCCTGTCAGATGGCATTTTTACAGGTGTTTCAACCCAAAGGTGAAATATAAAGGCATGCCTTCCCCACCCAGGGCTGTTGCTACATCAAAAAGTTCTTCCCTTGTTAGCTTGATAAATAATTTTACTGGCTGGAACCTGCTGGATTTTTATGTTGGCTGTCTGTTTTTGGTCACTGCAATAAATTCCAGCACTTGGAGGGCTCAGAAACTCAAACGCAGAGCAGCTTGTCCTTCAGGTGAGCTGTTGCCTAAAATATTCAGGTTTTTTATTTTCATTTTTAGCTCTGCCACTTAAGTTGGGGTTTGTATACAGGAGGTGGGGATGGTGTATTAGAATGAAGTACTTTGGATTGCAAATGGCTGGATAAAATACAGTCATCTTAGAAACTTCTCAGTTGTAAAAAGTAAGATCCTCTCAGGTAGACATTGGTCTAGGAGTTAGCTAGGAAGCTATGTGTTCAAAATCAGAAAAGGAACCATTATAAGTATAAAATACCCTGGTTTAGAATTCTAGCAATCCAAGATAGAGATTCTAAGTTTGCAGAAAATATCTGCAGCATTGGCCAAAATGATGCCTTTTTCATGAGCACACCAAGTACTATAACTCTGTCACCTTAACAAATGTTGTGATGTATACTATAGACACACCTCAACCATATATGCCTAAAACTACGCAGGTTTGTTGTTGTGGGGGAAATAGGAAGTAGGAGTATTATGTATGTTCATTGCTTTGAGTTACTTATAAAGTAATAAAGGCAGGACAAAAAACTAAGAAATAAATAAATGTTTAAAGCATTAGGTCATACTTACAAAAAAATTGCTCTGATCACTGAACAAGACAGAATAATAGAGTTGGAAGGGATTTTTGGAGGTCTTTTAGTTCAACTCTCTGCACAAGGAGGAGACCTATACCATTTCAGATAAATGATTGTCCAGCTCTTAAAATCCACCAATGATGGAGCACCCACAACATCTGAAGGCAACGAATTCCACTGGTTAATTGTTCTCACTGTCAGAAAAATCTTCCTTAGATCTAGGTTGCTTCTCTTCTTGATTACTTTCCATTCACTGCTTTTTGTCCTGCCTTCTGCAGCTTTGGAAAATAGGTTGACCCCCTAGACATACCCAATTCCTGCAACCGTTTTTCATATATTTAAGACTTCAGCCCCCTTTTTGTTCTTTCCACATCTTTTCCACATCTTTTTTATATTGTGGTAACTGAAACAGGATGCAAAACAGGATAATGCAGTTAATTGTGCAAACTCTGTATTAGTTAGAAGGCTTCATGAAATATATATTAATAAATTGGATAGATGGATGGATGGATGGATGGATGGATGGATGGATGGATGGATGGATAGATAGATAGATAGATAGATAGATAGATAGATAGATAGATAGATAGATAGATAGATAGATAGATAGATAGATAGATACGTTTTAAAGGATTTCTCAGCAGCTGGATAATTCCACCTTGTAATGTGCTACAAATGGAAACATTTAGTTTTTAAATTAGCTTATCTGTTTTGGAATATAGCATATGTTTGTAAATGCAGATGCACAGAAGAGAGAAATGTTGCTTCCAGTTTTCAAAACGAACTATGCATGTAAGTAAATGATTGTAGAAAATGCATTCATATACCAAGAACACATTTATATTATCACGAATTATTGGTAGACCTTCTACCAGTAGTGGACAATCCAAGCAGTTTTGCTGTTCTGCTCTTTTTATTTATTTAAAATATTTATATGGCCATCTGTCTTATGCAACATAACCATGGGTGGCTCACATATAACTAACCAAAGAACCCCCCATAAAAATGTAAAAACTTAATATAGATATATACATACCACAAAATCAACATGTCTACAAAAAAACATACTGGATTTAGCCTCCTACTATCCCAACACTTGTGATATTTCTCACCACAGCCACGCCCCCCGCATTTTAACCTAATCTCTCATGACATTGTTGGAAGTTGGTACATAGTTCCTGAGGTTCACCAGTTGGCATCTACTAGAAGGCTAAGCTGGCATTGGTGGGGCTCCAATGATATATTTCCAGGAAAAGGACATAAGTTGTTGCCAAATCAGAAAAGCAATGTTGAATTTCACCTGTATGCTTCTAACTTCTCTCATTCTTCAAGAATTGCCTTATTTTCTTTCTTCCTTGCCAGAGGCTTGTATTTTTAATTTCTTTCTTCGTTGTATGCCTGGTTTCTGTGCTTATCTTTTAAAAAATAACCTTTTTTTTGTCCAGTTAAGCTTCTTAAACTATTTTTTTCCCAATTAGGGTTCGGGAAAACACGTCACCATTCGCTAATTCTCTATTGATCACAGCACTGTTAAAGGCACACTGGCAGAAGATGGTTGTAAATTAGCAATCCTGTAAACATTTATTTATTTTCATGATAGTCCATTACGCACTAGTTTATGAAGTGCATGTGTCATTTAACTGACAAAACAGTTTTCTTTTTATCATTAGTTTACTTGCTTATACCATGGAAAGAAAACCAGCGATTCCTATGTTTATAAAAAAATAGACTTTACCATTCAAATAAGTGACCAATCAGAATGAGATTCCATGAAGCAAGAATTCTTCTTGGCAAATTTGGAAGGCCCAGATAAATTTAATATGCTCACCTAAACAACAACCAACTTTATTAAATAAGACATTTAGGGGCCTCAGATACAAACTGTATTTCTATTCTAAAACATTTTTTTAAAAAGACATGCAATAGCTTTTGGAAATGTTAAATTAGACCAAGGACACCACGTAGCAAGATTTGGTCATTATTTTAGCTGATTCTTAAATAGTTTGGTCTGCAGTATATTGACAGCAAAAACCAGAATGATTGACAGAAGGACAAAAGATATGAGCAGATATATTTCTACAAGTAAATATATCTGCTCATATATATACAAATGCATTTATGACAGAAAAGGAGATAAACAGGATGCAAAGGATCCTATTATAGAAATGTTTTGATCCATCAAGTTAGGCAGTCAATTCCTTGCAATCTGATGCTCATTGAATACTTTGGGGAGCAGCAAATCTCAGTACAGGACATTGTTTTCCTATTGCATACCAAGCCGAAACAAACACCATTGTGACTTAATGTGATGAACTTGTTCACATAACATGCTAAGACTCAAACGAGCTTCTTTGGTTTTCATACAGCCCTTGTACTTTATAAACCATGGTTGTTCTTAAGAGTTTTACAAGTGGTCTAGGATGCCACAGACAATACACCATAGCCAACTTGCCATGGCCAATTCTCTGTGGCCAACTAGCTTCAGGACAAGAGTTACACTAATATTGAAGAAATGGTGGAATAGAATCATTAAAGAAAAGGAGAAACAAAATGAAATATGAATGACAAACATTAAAATAATGTTTAAATTAGTTTAAATAATTAAACTGCATTATTGAATTGCCCTGTGGTGAGTTGTCTGTGGCAAGTTGTCCCATTCCATGTACAAATGCATAGTCTTTGCCACCAGTTAGTTACTTCCTGGAGTAAATCGCTAGTTCATACAACATGCTAAACCTTAAACCGTAAATCGCTAGTTCATACAACATGCTAAACCTTCATCCCAACCAAATACAGAGGCTGCGTTGGGCCTAAACCCATCATATATTATGGCACTGGCTGGATCAATGTGATATACTGAGGCTGGATTCCCACAAAACCCACCATCACAATCTCCCCAGCCTATTTAGGACTGACATTATCTTAATGCAAAAACAGCATTCATCACACTTCTCCAAGGCTTATTTGCACTTGAGGATAAGACATTACAGAACCGAAGAATCCCTGTTAAAACCAGAACTCTAGGTGTGAATTTCATTCCTTTCAGGAGTAAAAATTTGGTTTTGTTTCTCAAAGAAATAGAATAGACTACCTGATTATAATGAAGGGGGAAAATATTGTCCTGTTTTGAAAGCAATTCATTTGCTTTCTTGGATGATTAATGAATTAAAGATAGAGTATATTTATTTTATAGCCTGATTACCTTTGTGCAATAAATCTAAACACTAGTATCTGCCAATACTGAAAAACTAGCCTATTTTTCCTCTTTTTAAAAAGCACTACAAGCTAAGTTGGACTTCTTATCTCTCCAGTTTTTAAGAAAATAAGATATATTTTGGCATCATATTACCATGTTTCTTGAAATCCAAACCATAAAGGAAATAAATTAGTCGGAGAAGTGGCAGAAAATGGTTATGCAGAAGTTTTTACTTTTGCTCTGTTTGCAAAAGGAAGAGCTGACGATTGAAATCCTGTGGAAATAAGCAATAATAGAATGTATGTATGTGTATTTATACATACAAGTATACACAGACCTGGAGGAAATCAGGTGGAGAGAATAGATTTATGCTCCACCTGAGTTCTTCCAATATATTTATTCTCCACTTGATTCCTTTCAAGTTTTAAAACCTTTAACATGGGGTTGGATAAGGAAGAATGATGTCTGTTTGAATGTTTCCTGCAGTGTACTGGAGTTGATGTTGTGGTGACACAAATTTCCAATGTCTTTTTGGAAGGAAAGTTCATGATGCCAGTTAACGGAATTGTGTTGGACATTGTGTGAAGAATTACAATTACAGACAGAAGGAAAGTGGGTTAGAGTGATCATTATCAAATGTTTCAGTTCCAGGAGACTTTATCTGTGAAATTTGTTCTGCTTCCTAGGTTAGCCTAGACCAGTGATGGCTAACCTTTTTGTTGTTGCATGCCAAAGGTGCACGCATGCCTGCGACCATAATGCAATGTGTTCGTGACCCCCCGCGCCCTGCTTATGTAGAATCCCAGGGGTGGGATTTTACCAGTTCGCACCTATTCGCTAGAACCGGTTGTTAACATTATAAGCAGTTTAGAGAACCGGTTGTTAGAAGAAATTACTGGCCTAATCCTGTAAGGAAGGCAGGAAGGAAACATTCTGGGGTTGCTTACAGAAACTGCCTCTCCGTTACTCTTATTACATTCTTGGCAGGACTAGACTACCTGTCTCAGGAACGTCTCTGGAGTTTTTTCCCCCTCCTTTGCTGGTACTTTGCTTGGTGGAGTGACCATTCAAAGTTAGAATGACACTGAAAAAAGTGACTTATAACCATTATTCACATTTACGACTGTTGCAGCTTCCCCACAGTCATGAGAGGCCAGGCAAGGAGATGCGTGTCTCAATGTGAGTAATATTGAGTTGGCCACGCCCAGCCAATAACATGACCATCAAGCCACGGCCACCAACTAAGCCACACGCACAGAACGGGTTGTTAAAAAATTTGAATCCCTGTCTTGAACTGATGGTCTCCTGGTTTCTAGCCTGGTACCTTAACCACTAGACCCCCTCCCCCCTCTCTCTGTCTCTGTCTGTCTGTCTCTGTCTCTCTGTCTCTGTCCCCCCCCCCTCTCTCTCGTAATGCTTCCTATGCTCTGGGGAGTGGGATAAGGTGCATTCATAAAAGTTTTTATTCTGTAACATTAAGAACTTAAGACCATGTATTTGGAATCCATCTAGTTTGGAGAAGTCTTCACTAACTGTAACATAACATAACATAATATTTTATTTTATTTATCTTATTTTTATTTTATTTATTTTGTCAAACAATTATTAGATAATAGGTATAAGTATAAATATGATTATAAATACATGAAATGGATACAAATAAGAAAAAAAAGAAACAATAGGACAGGACGGTAGGCACGTTTTGGTGTGCTTATGCACGCCCCCTACAGGCCTCTTAGGAAAGGGGTGAGGTCAATAGTAGACAGTCTAATGTTGAAGATTTTGGGGTTTGGGGAAGAAACCACAGAGTCAGGTAGAGTATTCCAGACATTGACTACTCTGTTGCTGAAGTGTATTTCCTGCAATCAGGTTTGGTGCGGTTTATCTTTAATTTATATCTATTTTGTGTTCTTGTATTGTTTTGGTTAAAGCTGAAGTATTCATTGATAGGTAAGACATCGCAATATATAATTTTATGTACTATACTTAGATCAAACCGCAGGCGGCATAATTCTAGGTTGTCTAGGTCTAAAATTTCAAGTCTGGTGGCATAAGGTATTCTGCTATAAGTAGAGGAGTGGAGGACTTTCCTTGTAAAATATTTCTGGATTTTCTCAATTGTATTAATATCAGATATGTAATGCGGATTCCAGACTGATGAGCTGTATTCAAGTATTGGTCTAGCAAATGTTCTAGTTAGTAGAGTGATACTACTGGAGAAAAAGCTACGCAGAATTAGGTTAACAACTCTTAATGCCTTTTTGGCTATGTAGTTACAGTGGGCTCTAGCGCTTAGATCATTTGAGATGAGTATTCCAAGATCCTTGATAAAGTTTGTGTCATCAACAAGATCTTGACTATTCAGCTTGTTTTTTATTTTCTTATTTTTTTGTTTGCCAATACGCAAGACAGAGCATTTACTTGTTGAGATCTGAAGTTGCCATTTGTTTGACCATTCTGACACATAGTCGAGGTCTTTTTGAAGGGTAGTAGCATTGTCAATGGTGTTATGGTTTGTTTAGTTTGGCTTGTTGTGCTGCATGAACTCAGCCAGGGTGATTTATGTTAAAAAAATCAACATTAACCCATGGCTCAGCAGGATGCACAAATCAATTCCATATCTTCTACCTTAATCAACCCACAAGCATTTCCATATTAGTGTTCTCTGCTGGTTATGCGATTGTAGTGTGCATTTTTAGTTGAAGTAGGTTTTCCAGGAAACTTTGAACTGTAACTTTTGGAAGGAAGAAGCTCTGAAAATCAGAATGATTTGCATGCGTTAATTTTTTTTAGACCCTTTTCAAAGGGAAGATTTAGGGGAAATGCTTTCTGTTCAGTATTGTGAATGAAATTTGGAAATAATACTGGTTGAAAACAAGCTGCCACAGTTGTCCAAGGTATCCCTTTTCAAATTATGAATAGGAACTTTCTTCTGGAAAAATTAAGCAGTGGGATATTTAAAAAAAAAAAAAACCCTTTGATTTGAAAGATTTCCTGCACTGTTTGCCTTTTGGTGCATGCATTATAACTGGTTGTGACATGCATATATTGGATTAGCCTGATTAAAATGTCCAGATGTTCCATAACCCTATCACATTTATGGCACTGGTTAGCCCCTTTTAATTGTACAGGTAGTCCTTGACTTACAACCATTTATTTAGTGACCATTCGAAGTTACAACGGCATTGAAAAAAGTGATTTATGACTGTTTTTCACACTTACAACCATTACAGCATCCCCATAGTCATGTGATCAAAGTTCAGACGCTTGGTAGTTGGCTCAGATTGATAATGGTTGGAGTGTCCCAGAGTCATGTGATCTTCTCCTTCGACCTTCTAAGAAGCAAAGTCAATGAAGAAGCCAGATTCGCATTACAACCATTGTTACTAAGTTGACAACGGCTGTGAGTCACTTAGCAACGGTGGTAAGAAAGGTCATAAAATGGGGCAAAACTCACTTAACAACTGCCTCACTTAGCAAAAGAAAGTTTGGACTCAATTGTGGGTGAGGATTACCTGTACTTACTTCCCAGAATTCATCATGAACTGGGTTTATGTCAACATATAGGATCTCCTACTCTATATGCCATTCGTTTATAAATCCAAGCAGTGTTGTAAAAAAAGCTACATCTTTTAGCACATTGGTGCCAACCAGTGGACCACGGACCACTGGTGGCCTGCGAGAAAATTTTGGTCATCCGCAGAGAAATGTCACCTCCCAAAGCACCTCCCAAAACAATTAATCCAGGCTGCGTGGAAACACAAGGCTGCGCTGCTTACCTGGCATTGCGAACAACACCTGCATTGCTAACAACACGAGGTAGTGAGGGGAGTGGGGAAAGGGAAGAGGGAGGGAACTTGCCCCAAGTGCCCCACGTGCCTCACCTGGCCACCGGGCTGCTTCTTTCCACTTTCCGGTTAGATCAGATCTCTCTCTGTCTCTCTCTCTGTCTCTCTGTCTCTGTCTCTCTCTCTCTCCCCCCTCTCCCTCTCCCTCTCTCTCTCCCTCTCTCCCACCAATGTTAGCAACCCACTATCAGTCAAAATTCATATTAGTGGTCTGCTAACATTAAATTTATGAGTTTGGTGGTCCCTGAGGTCCAAAAGGTTGGCGATGCCTACTTTAGCAGATGTTTGCTACACCCATAACTAGCATTGTTTTTTGAGTTCGGCAGACATTCCATATTGGCAAGCACCCCTAATTTTTGCTACGGTATTGTTGCATCTTTTATCCATCTGCAACATGACTTCTACCATTTAAAAACTATGAGATCTGTTTGGATAACACTCTATGTTAGCTTTACAATGTATCTTGGTGATTTCAAGGTGGCAATGTTGGTCTGTATATCCCAGTTTGAACGGTTCTTTTATACAGTGTTGAGTTGAGTTGTTGAATTGTCTGCCCCCAACTGTGACAGTAGCCAGTCATTTTTAGATCACTTTAAAAGAGTGAAGAAATCTGTGGAGAATTAGGTTATCAGTAGCTATTAGCCTTGATGGTCATCTATGACTTCCTGTGTTACCAAAAAATATAGCCAAAATAACAGGTGTTGAAGAGTATCAGCATAAGGAGACAATTGCTCTGTAACTTTTATGAATGAATGTAACTGGACACCGAGGTACGGAATGATGGATTACCTTGGTCCTTGGATTATATAATAGGTAGTCTTTGTATCACACACATTCACTTATTTATATGTTCTTTAGCATAATGATAAGTCCATCAGTTACTCAGTGATTGAACTTTTCCAGCCCTTTAGGAAGGAGATTATGATTAAGAAAAAGACAGTATTTGCAACTCAAGCTGAGAAAAATCCAGTGTCTCTGTGGGCTTTAAAGGTTTTTTTCTCTCACTCTCTCCTCCCCTCAACAGTAACTGCAGAGAAAATGCAGGCAATTTCCTTATTTTTTAAACATGTTCCCTTGGATTTAAATTTCTGGACTGCTTGTCTCTTGGCTGTTTTTCTTCTTCAAGCTGTTTTAAGCCATTAAGATTCAAAGGATAAGCATTTCTTTTTCTTTCTTTCTTTTTCCAAATATGAATTATTTCTTTCAGAAATGACACTATTTGGCACAATCAAGCACCGTAGAAAAAGAAAAGAAAGAAGTAAAATTGCTACAGATTCTTTAGACAGCTTTCAAGAAGCAGTGTATTCATTTCTTCAGACTTTTGAAATGCAATTGATTGGGCTTTTATTTCCAGTAGAAAACCATGTCTATATTCAGATAGACGTAGTTGAAAGTAACGCTCCCACTTCTTAAATAGTACCCTGTTTAACATACTGATTCCGCCTTCCCACCGTTTTAATGAGGGTTTAGTTACTCACTCTCACCAGAAACTAAATTAAAGCTAATTTTTTTTTTTATGGTGTCAAATCAATGAAATAATAGTGAGGTTTTCACACACACATACATACACACATGGTGTGTTTTTCCCCCATTCAGTCAGCATCTGTTCCTTATTTGGGGTATAGATTCTAATGCATAGTTCCTTGCAACAGCAATGAGGTAAAAACTGAGACAAATGTCACTTTTCATTAATAGATCATTATCATCAACCCCTAGGTCTGCAGCTCAGCAGAAGTAACTATACATTGCTGTCACCTCCAATATCTGTTTCAGGAGAGCAGGTAGGGATGATTTACACGATACAAAACAAAAGCTTGAATTCTGCTCTCACTATAAGGTGATCAGAGGCTCCATCCTATTCCACAGGTTAATGGCAAAGTAGTAGTTGTAGCAAAGAACTATATAGGATTCTTTCATATCCTTGAAGAATCCATCTTTATGAATTCAAGGTCTTGAGATATATTGGGACATGTCTGCTAGAATTCCCATTCAGGGAGCAATTAGATGCCCTTGGCACTACATGTACACAGGTGCTGTTCCTGATTCCAGTCATGTGGGACAGATCATGATTAATAGAGTTGAAAGGGATCTGAGAAGTCATCTATTCCTATTCCTTCTTCAGGTCCACTAGAGAATCTCTGATGGATACCATCCAGCTTCTGTTTGAAACCTTTAAGACTGCAGTGAACTCAGTTCATTAAGAACCCTGGTGGCGCAGTGGTTAGAATTCAGTATTGCAGACTAACTCTGCTTGCTGCCAGGAGTTCGATCCTAACCTGCTAACGGTTGACTCAACCTTCCATCCTTCTGAAGTCAGTAAAACGAGGAACCAGATTGTTGGGGGCAATATGCTGACTTGGCAAACTGCTTTGAGAAAGCTTTAAAGCACTATGAAGTGGTGTATAAGTCTAGGTGCCATTGCTGTTATATGGCAACCTGTTTCATTGGCTCAAATTGTGAAGAAGTGCCTGCCAATATACAGCCTGAATTTACTTCCTTGTCATTTCAGTCCATTCTAACCCTAACCCAGATGGGTTACATCTGGGGCCATAGAATTATCTAATTCTATTCCTCCTCCTGTGTGATAACCCTTTAGCCATTTACTGTGAAGACTGCTATCTTATCACCCTTCAGCTTTTGTCTATATTATCTGTTCCATACGTTTCTATTTTATCTTAAAATGCTAATCTCTAAAATTTGAGAGTGTTGTGCACTAAACTGCTTCTTATATTAATCCAGTAGATATGGATAAACTTCCATATCTGTATACTGGACTATACTAATAGCTCTGTCTTTGTTCAGTTGATATAGTGGCACACAGAATTTTTTTTTCCAAATGAGCTTTACATTGACTATAAAGTTTCATAGACCTCTATCTAGGCTGCAGCATTTTGGATCCAAAGCAGTGGTGGAATTCAAACAAATTTACTACTGGTTCTGTGGGCGTGGCTTGGTGGGCGTGGCATGGCTTGGTGGGCATGGCAGGGGAAGGATACTGTAAAATCTCCATTCCCACCCTACTCCAGGGGGAAGGTTACTGCAAAATCTCCATTCCCTCCCCACCCCATTAACCTGTTTTCCAGCTCCATTCTCCGTGCAGGGCAGCGAAAGAAAACCCAGCTGATCAGAGAATAGAAGGGGGCAGGGCCAGTCAGAGGTGGTGTTTGCCGGTTCTCCGAACTATTCAAAATTTCTGCTACCGGTTCTCCAGAACTGGTCAGAACCTACTGAATACCACCTCTGGTCCAAAGGGAATGGTGGTGGTGAGAAGATTGAATCCTAGCCCAAATCTAATTATATTTCTAAGTAACAGAGGGTTTACAGTTGCAAATTGGAATGCACAACGTCCTCCAAGGGTCCATATCCTCAAGGGATGAATAACTAAGGGTCCTATTTCAAAAAGTTTATGAAGTGGCTGCAGGACATAAATTAAAATTAATATAAACTGTAATAGTTTGCTCAATTAAATGCTATTATTGTGTATTTAATAGTTCTCCTCCTCTGTCACAATAAGGGACATTCGGGCAACTTCTCAGGCCTCAAGTTATGCATCTCAAATCGTTTAAATTCCAGGTGGCCGTTGGGCCCTAGATAGAATTCTCTGATCCGTAATTGTCTTCTGGATCTATTTCAGAGATCAATCTTGTTAACCTCTTCTGTATGCATGTGCATATAAAAATGCAATAAGCAAAGCAGCCCTTACACTGGGGGTTTGTATGTTTCTATGAGTAACAAAACTGGGGGTAGTCTTCAAAATTCTTTGAGATCACAAAAAATGTAAGCTGCTTCGTCTAGAATCTTTTTAATGGTGAATCATATTGGTTATCCATTTCTCATTTGACTAATATCTCACCCTATTTCTTCTAACCTGTCAACTTTCCAACGAACATTAGGCCTACAGTAAAAGAAAATGATAAACTAGATTCTGGTTTCAGATTGTCATGCACCAGTAGCTCTTAGTTAGAGGAATGTACCTTATTTAGATTGATTTAAAAGATCATTTAAAAACTACTCTGAGTTCAGAATGCAGTTGTCAGACTGCTAACTATGATTAGGGATTACAACTAGGGCCATCATAAGAAGGTATTTGCTTCACATTTTAACACGGAATTACCTAATTTGCCAAAGCCCAAATATATAGATGAAGTGGAATGTGCTTGTATACCGAACCACATTTTCTCTCTCTGAATCTTGTAATGCAGTCTAAACTTCAAAAGTTCATATGTCATGATGTAGAGATAACTGCATCTAAAGGTAAAGGTTTCCCTCACACATATGTACTAGTTGTTTTCGGCTCTATGGGGCAGTGCTCATCTCTGTTATAAAGCCAAAGAGCCAGCGCTATCCAAAGACATCTCCGTGGTCATGTAGCCAGCATGACTAAATGCTGAAGGCACATGGAACACTGTTACCTTCCCACGAAAGGTGGTTCCTATTTTTCTACTTGCATTTTTACATGCTTTTGAACTGCTAGGTTGGCAGAAGCTGGGACAAGTCATGGAAGCTCACTCCATTATGTGGCGCTAGGGATTCGAACTGCTGAACTTCCAACCTTTCTGATTGACAAGCTCAGCATCTTATCCATTGAGCCATCCCGTCCCAAATGCATCTAGCACTTGTAAAAATGGCTTGGAAAAGTACTTGCATTTGGAAAAGGATACCAAAGTTGATAGGTACAAAAAAACCCACTTCCAAATGTAGGCATGATTTATGCAAACCTGGAAAAAAAAGGTTCAGTCTTTTTTGTTGCATAGTTCCTAGTAATGAAAATTGATAATGGTCTCAGATAGTTCATAATCTTTCTTTTGATTATCATTATGTTTTCAACCATATCCTTGAATCTGCCCATAATTTGGTCATCCAAAAGTTGTAGACTGTAGTCTGATTTTTAAAAAATGTTATTGAAATCATTCTCTATCAAAAGATTAGCTCATCCTTTTGCCATTTCACACACAACACGGCTTTTTCCTTGGTTTGATAGATTTCTTTCTGTATCTTAGCTGAAGTGCCCTTTCTGAGCACACTTGAAAAAAATTTAAAAGCCAGCAAGTTTTAATTATTATTTTTTTAATATATAGATGGAGTTATGAACGTGTGATAATATTAATTAACACTTCTGGAGAAATGCAGATTTTTTTGTCATAGTTCTTTATCTGTGCTTGCAAGTAGAGAGAATGGGGGAAGAAAGATATGCATCAAAATTATGTAATTCTGAATGGAAAGAATACTGTTGTGCTTAAGTGTGAGTGAACACAACGGAACCTCTTCCACCAAATGTAAACATTGAACAGGCTTCTTGTTAAATTCTACCATTTAGGCCTGTAGCATTGGCAGAAATGAAATGTCAGTTTACATTTTTAAAATAAGCATATAGAAATCAAAAAATATCTGAAAACTCAGTATTCTTCCACTCAAAAACTCAATGTTGCCAGCTTAGATGGTGTTTTGATAGTATTTCCATTGAAGACCTATATACTGAACAAGGTCAGAAACAGGACAAATATCTACAAATCCCTCATATTCTGGACATAAACAGCTTCAACTCCTCCCCTCAGGACACCGTTATAGGGTACTGGATGCCAAAACAACTAGATACAAAGACAGTTTTTCCCTCCTTGCCATCACTCTGCTGAACACCACTACATAAGACCTGTATTATGTCTAACTATACCTATCCATGTTGTATGGCTGAAGTAGTAGTATTATCCTTCCCATCTTCTTTACTAGTCCCTCCTATTGGTATCATTGTGATTATTATTCCTACATGCTTTGCATGTAGACTGAGAGCTTATGCACCGTAGACAAATTTCTTGTGTGTTCAATCACACTTGGCCAATGAAGTGTTCTACTGTATTCTAGATGGTGTTTTTCTTTTGAAGCTCCTTTTTAAAATTTATGGAGTCTTCTTATAGCCCAAATGATTGCTTATTGTGGAATTCTCTCTGCATGGGTTTTGTGCAAAGGAAACTGGCAATGGGGTGTTGGATATGTTTCTTTATCTCTAAATTTGTTGGAGATCTCTTGATTCTTTTGCTGATTACAAGAAGAACAGGGAAGTGACTGCCCATTTTCTTGGTTTTGGAAGAATGTGCAGATGCTTTGTGTATGTAACCTTTTGCAAATCATCCTTCTGTTTTCCGATCCACAAGAATTATTTCTCCGGTGGAAACATTTGATTTTCTGCTGCAGATGTTATATGTACATCAACATGATGTGAAAAATGTTTAGATGGCAAAGGGAAGAGAAGCTAAATGATCACTAAAGGAAACATGCAAGCAAAAATGGAATTAGGTATACATTTTAGAACGTATCAAATATATCATGCAGTAAACTGGTTCTTATAGAACTATTGCAAAATCGGGCTTTTATACCCATTCATATTTTAAAGTATTTTCTGGTGACAAATGATGATCATTGTACTTTGTTGCCCTGGGAAGTCCCTGATACTAGATCCTTGATCCTTGAGAAAAATGTGGTGTGAAAAATCAACTACATTTAAAAAAATACAGGCAGTCCTCTACTTACAGCCACAATTGAACCCAAAATTTATGCTGTTAAGTGAGCTTTGCCCCATTTTGCTTCCTTTCTTTCCACAGTTGTTAAGTGAATCACTGCAGTTATTAAGTGAGTAATACAGTTGTTAAGTGAATCTGGCTCCCACATTGACTTGACTTGTGAGAAGGTCACAAAAGGGAATCAAATGGCTCCAGGACACTGCAACCGTCATAAATATGAGTCAATTGCCAAGTGGTTGGATTTTTATCACAAGACCATGGGGATGCTACCAGGTCATAAATATGAAAAATGGTCAAAGGTCACTGAGGTTACTTGAATGGCCACTGTACAAATTGTTGTAAGTTGAGGACTACCTGTAATAAGTTTTGAAAAGCATTAAAGGGGATAATTAATGTGCAACTTTGGAAACAAAGGAAGTTGGACTTCTTTTTGAGGCACTGAATCAAAGTATTGCTACCTGAAAGATAAGAATTGAGGTAATTGGTGGATCTGGGAACAGGTCCAAAAAATGCTAGTGCCAAGAAGAGTTTTTTTTTTCCTCTTCCAATAACTTCAGTGGACTTTGGATTAGGCCTTGATTTCTGAGTCATTGCCGCTGGGAAGAAGGGGACTGTGCTGCAATCTAGTGGACTTAAGTTGGAGGTGAGCCATGATCTGTCCTTTTTACACAACAGTTCCATGTGCAAAGCCTGCCTCCCAGCTGTGTGTCTTCGGTGTGAAGAGACAGAGAAACAAAAATGTGACCACAGAAATTTTAGTAGCAGCATCTACAGAGCTGCAATAGCAGGTGGGCCATCACAAAATGTATAATGTTGTCCTGTAACTGATTTATAAAGGAGTGCAAGCTAGAAAGAGTGTTGTATGAATAGAAGATGGTCTCTCATAGCATCTGAAAGAAGCCAGCCAGTTCTTTGGAGTCTTCTACATTCCTACAGTCGCCTTATATGTAATGGTGTAATCATGGTTTGTGGCATGGAATCCTGAGAACATCTACTCATGATTTTAAACTCCACATTTCTAGCTTATTGAAATATGGAAACCCCACTGAAAATACATCAGAAATATAATACTGGATGGCACTGTAAGTAGGATTTGTGTTCTACATACCACTGAATTCTTCTTCATTTTAATTGTCAACTGTTTGTTCTAGTGATGGTCCACAAGTCAGGGCTGAAGGATTACATAGGTATGGAGAAGATGGATCATGTAACATATCCTACCCATACCAGGGGAATTCCTATATCTCCATTGCTTTGCAGTCCTGTCCTCTTGCTGAAGTTAGGAAAAATATTCTGGAGAGATATGCTAGAACTTGTGAAAGAATACATAAATTGATAGCCACTTGTATTTGGGTTTAGGATTACCTTTATGGTAGAGTCTGGTTGTTCACACATTGGAAGAGTGCATGTTTGTTCATTGTGACAGACAGATAGATTAATAGATAGCTTCATTTGATTCCACACCAAATTCAATCAACATGTGTCAGTTAGACATATGCCCATATTTGGAGAATAGTTTTTAAACTGAATACGTTATAGGACAAAACATTGCTATTGCTATCTAGTCACTGGTCTGGTGAAAAGAAATGTACAAAGTATTTCTACTTCCTTCTAATCCAAACAAGGACAATAATGGGATTGATCTGAATCAGACATGTTTTATTTCCTACCAACAAGTTGATGGAAAAACACTCAAAAGTATTCTGGTAAATGGGTTCTTGTGGTTTACAAAAGTAAGGTTAGTGAGCCAGCTTAAAGCCCTCCTTAGAATGAACAGGTTTGTATGGATAAGGTGCCCAATTGCAATTTCCTGCATGTCAACATCTCCCATTCATTGACTAATAATCAGATTCTCAAGAAGTACCTCTCACCTCACCCTTTTCCAAGGGTGGGAGCTGAATTTACTTTGATTCCTATTAAAACATGAAGCAAAGAGAAGGCAAAAAGGAGACTGGTGAAATTGTGAAAAGGAGTAAAATCATTCATTTCGAGAAGAAGACTTGAGCATAAAGACAAATAAGTAGTCCAGGGTTTATTGTAGCTCCAGATCTTTAATGGTCTAAGCTTGATAAAAGCATGGAAGCCATCTGGCTGTTCCTCTTAGGCAATGAAGCCAACTGGGTGACCTTGGACCAGTCACACGTTCTAACCCTTAGGAAGAAGGGAGTGGGAAACCACTTTTGAAATCTTACTAAGAAAACTGCAGGGACTTATTCAGGCACTCACCACGAGTCAAAACCAGAGGTGGTATTCAGCAGGTTCTGACCAGTTCTGGAGAACCAGTAGGGGAAATTTTGAGTAGTTCGGAGAACCGGAAAATACCACCTCTGACTGGCCCTGGCCCCATCTCTTCTCTGCCTCCTATTGAGTCCCAGCTGATTGGTTGTATTTTCTTTGGTTGCCCTGCACAGGAGAACGGAACTGGAAAACAGGTTAGTGGAGTGGGGAGAAAGTGGGGATTTTGCAGTATCCTTCCCCTGCCATACCCACCAAGCCATGCCCACCAAGCCAAACCATGCCCACCAAGCCATGCCCACAGAACCGGTAGTAAATATTTTTGAAATTTTTGAACTATCACTGGTCAAGACAGACTCAAAAGCACCATATGGAGAGGGATGGATGGACAGATGGATGGATAATATGGCTAATATATTCCCATGGCAAGAACTTTCTACTGTTATAAAATATATAAGAGCTCTGGTGGCACAGTAGTTAGAATGCAGTATTGCAAGCTAAGTTTGCCCACAGTCTGGAGTTCAATCTTGATGAGGCTTAAGGTTGACTCAGCCTTCCACCCTTCCAAAGTTTGTAAAATGGGGTCCTAGATTGTTGGGGGCAATTCTGTAAATTGTCCAGAGAATTCTGTAAAACATTATTGGGCGGTATATAAGTTTAAATGTATTGCTGTTGCTATCAGGATCCATATTTATTAATAAGTGAGTTGGAGCTGCTGGTTTGGGGAAGTGTTCTTTCCCCATTGGTTATAAGCTACATTGCAATGTAGAAACTTCAGCACTGTAGTAACAGCAAGCACATCAGTCAATGTCATTAATAGTTGCTTAGTTAGGACTGTGCTCACCTCTAGGGCAGAATGTCATCACTTTGTTGGGCTCTGGCAGGGCTTGGGGGGGGGTCACCTTTTTTGACACTGCAATGCAGTACGAATGAAATGGACTTGGAAACAGAAAGGGTAGATGGAGCATATCATTGCTAGTGTCTGTTGGTTGGATTAATATTCCCTCTGATAAAAATAACTTAGACTCAACAGCTCTTTTTTATGATGGAAAAATTAGAAAATTGATGTTAGATCAAGAGAATGCAAGGTGAAGGTCCAGGTTTGCATTCTTCTGCCTTAGAATTTTGGAGAAAGTTTCTGCTAGAATATTCAACAGACATAAAATTAACTGCAGTACTCTGTTGAGTTGAATGTAAACTAAAATTAAATCAAATTCAGAGTTTTTCTTGACCACATCTTCTTTGTCTTTTCCCCATGTGACACTAAAAGTTGGCTCTCCTCCCCTTCGGTACTCTGCTTCGTTGGGTTTTTGAATATTTAGTCCTGTGAAGGTCATAGGGAAGAACTAGTGGAAACAACAAGATCCGTTGATTTTAGTGGGTCTGCTCTTAGTATGAGAAAATTACACTTGGATACAGGTTCACTAAGGAAATAATTCTAATTATATCACGTTAGGGGTATAAAACTACTACCTCTGTACTTGCTTTGTCTTTCAAAGTAAAAAAGCAACAGAACCAGGAAGGGAAGGGAAGGGGAGGGGAGGGGAGGGGAAGGGGAGGGAGGAGAGGAGAGGAGAGGAGAGAGAAGAGGTCAACTATGAGCTGTGAGCTGTGTCTTCTTGGCAGCAAAGGAGAACAGAGGTCTTGCCAGCTCCTGGGGATCTCTGGCTGCATAAGCAAGATGTCACCAGAAATTTCAATCCGAAGAGGGTGTGTCACAGCTCTCTGTACAAGTTTATATACAGGCTCCTTTGTTGAAGAAGAGAAGAGAAGAGAAGAGAGAAGAGAAGAGAAGAGAGAAGAGAAGAGAAGAGAAGAGAAGAGAAGAGAAGAGAAGAGAAGAGAAGAGAAGAGAAGAGAAGAGAAGAGAAGAGAAGAGAAGAGAAGAGAAGAGAAGAGAGAATAGATTAGAATAGAATTTTTATTATCATTACTGACCAGAACTGCAAGCAGAAACACATTAAAAATAAAAACAAACAAGATAAAACATAAGAATAATGAATACTTATGAATTTATTATTCAGTGAATAATAAAAATCTGCCTAGGATTATAGATAGCATACCAAAATTTAGCTATGTTCCAGGAGATTGAATTGTGCTGAACTGATAACCACTATACATTTTTTAAAAATCTGAATTTTCTGGGTGTTTTACCAGGCAGGAGACTATATGGTGGCTCCTCGAGTCCTTATAGAGTTTACAGTATAGCAGAACAGGAGCTGTACTTTCAATAGCCCCTTGTCCACTGGGGCATAGTCTTAGCTCACAGGGAAGTTTTTTTGTATCAGCTCTCTAGAACTGCTGTGGGGAGAGTGTTGAAGCATGTTAATGTGAGGGCTCTCTGGAATTTGGAAGCAGTTAGGTGATATAAATATCTCACTGGTTTGTAAAAAAAAAAAAAAAGGAGGGAGAGGGCTTGACTGCTCACACCTCACCCTACCCCCCCAAAAAAGTTCTTGAGTAGAGCAGGCTGATTTTGGACTTCCAGGTCTGAAATATTTTGCTGATGTGCTGAGTAAATGCTCAATACAGAGAATAAACAAACTTTTCATTATTTTTCTGAAGTATGCCTCTGCCAATGTAGGAAAACGTTGAAACCAGCATTGAAATGTGCCTAGTTTGTGCTAATGCTTTATAATAAATCTCCCAGTTCCGTTTAAGACACTGTGGTGTGCAATTTATTCTAAAAACTGCACTTACTGTATTTTATGTCTTTCTGTAATTGGTTATTTCATCTGATTCTGATTATATTCATGTATAATAGCGACAGACTCCAGATAGGAATTAAGAATTATCGAATGAGGAAGTTTTGGGGAGAATTAAGACCTTAAGCATCCATAGTAGATATATGTTATGATATTTAGAAATACATCCAAAATGTGCTGTAATCAAATCTTGAAAACAAATTGACTGATAAATCAAACCCTGAAAAGAAATTGGCCAATAAATCAAATCTGAAAAACAGAGTGACAGATAAATCAAGTCTCTAAAGGAAAGCGGACTGATAGCTCAGAGTCATGATATGTTTATTAAAATAAGAATCTGCTTTGTACATGGTTCAGTTTTTTGCTTCCTGCAATCATATTAATTAAGCACGAGCAGTTCTTGTGCACATAACATGGGGAAACAGGATAAATGCACGTCCAAAGCAGCAGATGAATATTTTTCAGAGCCTTGGCCTTCTAAATACTCTTAGTAAAATTCCCTTCTAAATGAGCGAACTTATGTTTGCACTGAAGTACAAAGGTTACTGATAATTTATACTAAAGACACTCTTCAAATCTTGTTTCTCCTCCCAAGCAATGACTCAAGGTCATTGGCTGAGTCCAATTTTATGTTAAGCAATTATACAATGTTTTCACTATTGGTTTAACATGTCTTGTGAATTTAATTATTAGTAGATTAGTACTTCCTGGAGACATTGGGCTTGTATACTACTCCCTTCAACCCAGGGTGGGATTTAATTTTTTTAACAACCGGTTCTGTGGGCATGGCTTAGGTGGTGGGCATGGCTTGGTGGTCATGTTATTGGCTGGATGTGTGAAAAATGGTCATAAGTCACTTTTTTCAGTGCCACTATAACCTTGAATGGTCATTCCACACAAGCAAAGTACCAGCAAGGGGAAGGGAAAAACACTCCAGAGACGTTCCTGAGACAGGAAGTCTAGTCCTGCCAAGAATGTAATAAGGGTTAACCGAGAGGCAGTTTCTGTAAGGAACACCAGAATGTTTCCTTCCTGCCTTCCTTACAGGATTAGGCCAGTAATTTCTTCTAATAACTGGTTCTCCGAACTGCTTAGAATGTTAACAACTGGTTCTAGTGAATAGGTGCGAACTGGTAGAATCCCATCCCTGCTTCAACCTCTTCTGTAGGAGCAGAAAATGTAGCCTGGGTGTTGCAAATAGCTTGACACCATCTCATGATGGTCTTTTGTAGTTTTGAGGTGTAGACCAAGATATCCATTTCACTCCTTATGTATCCCAGATTCTTTTTTTAAAAATATGGCAATTTATGGAATTGCCCTTGCTACACAATTCAGGTGTGACTATCAGCCAATACAAATTGCAAATCCCTAGCTTTCTTTTCTTAAAAATTAAGTATTAGAATGGGCAACTTAATGTCCTCCAGAGTCTTATGAATGGTGATTCCCATATATTTCCTTTTCTCATGATGGTTGTGTTGATGGGAGTTTTAGTTCTAGAAATCTGGAAGACACCATATTGTCTTATCCTGCATAATAAGGGGCCAATTATTTCATTTTCTTAGCAATTTGGTAAAGATGCATGCTATTTTTTTCTTCAAAACTTAATATCCCCAAAGAAGTCCACCACAAAAATTGAATCTATGTGTTTGAAGATTTGAAAGGGACAGTTTATGAAATACTGTTGCTTGCTTTGATGTTGATCACATGTCCAAAGATGAGAAATTAGACAATCACTACTTTAAGCTCACAATCTGAAAAGAAACATACACACACACACACCTTTTCAAAATATGACTTGCTAAATAAGTTGTTATAGTCTGGTTAGTCATCGTGCTATGCCATAATGAGGAGTTATGGATATTATTAAGCTACAAATAAATCAACCATACTATACCTTAATATGATACCTAACCAGATATTTGAGTGCTGAAGAACCGTGTTGACTAGGAATTTTAGGAGAATGATTTCAAGAAACCCAGAGGTTAATAATTTGGAAAGTTACAATAAATGATACTCTTGTGTTATTAATTTTAGACTTCCATTCTCCTGATGTATCTGCAAATGGAAGATTGGAGCTCTTCAATTTCTTTCTCACTAAATTATGCTTTATGAATCTGAACCGTAAATTGGCTAGTATTGACTGGCTTCCTAAGACACGGTTCGTCAGTGGCTTGTTTTACTGAATCATAGTTACAAGAAATTATATTTTTTGCAGGTTCAGCCATAATTTAAAACTACAATAAGGTAAAAATGATAGTTAAAACTTTGGCTTTTTCTCCAGGGAAAACACCAGAGCAGAGTTGGCCTGAAACCCATGATTTATTCACATGACAATAAATCACTCTTTTATCATTGCATCTGAAGCCAGGGAAGGAGAAGAATCAAACTGAATACTTTCCAACCAAGTATCAGTGGAGTTTCTCCTTTTCCTCTCTGTCCAAGCGATGGATAGAAAATACACTTAAGAATGAAAGCAATTTGCTTGTAATTGATTGAATGAGTTAATAGAAATAGCAAAATTTGATTTTGCTATTTTTATTAATAGCAATTAATACAATTAATTTTTAAAAGGAATGGTGCTGCTTTTTTGGAATAAATGCTTCTCTTTTCTCTGTGGTTAATGTATCTCTTTGCTAGTGCTGTGTTGCTGAATGGAATGGCAAAAGAGGGGTGGGATGTATAATGAAGGTGCTTCCTGCATAGCTGTTTATGTTCTTTCCATTTGAAGAGCAACCAGGAGAAAAAGCAACCAATGTTTTCAACAAAACCAAGGCCTATTGGAGAGGAGACCGGCCATGTGATGAGTCTATGCATCCCTCGTTTGTTTGGATTAGGCTAGACTAAACCAAGATATTTATGCAACTTGCACTAGCCTGTGGCAGGGCCACACAAAGAATAGCAGCAATTTTCATTTTGGGGTGTGCATGTGTGTAATTATTCATCTTGGGCAAGTCAAGTGCTGGGACTGCCTCGTATCTGTAACCCCAGGTTTATGGCTGTTTAGACTGTCTGTCGCTCTTGTCTTTCAGCTCAGTCTTGCCAGCTTGAGTTATGGACTGAGGCTGCCATCTCAACTCAACAAAATGGTAATTGAATGACAGGGAGAAAGTTTAGTTAAAGGTAACCGATGTTGATGGGAAGTCCCAATAGTTTGACTCTGAGTGATTATTCAAGGTGCCTCCATAGTTTACTATGATAATGGTTCCCCAAGGTTGTTAACTACAAATGCCATAAATCCCAGCTAACCCAGACAGCGGTGGGGAAAGATGGGAAATGCAATCCATTGGGATTTTTGTCTATCCTATGGTAGGCAATGACCTTAAAATTGATAACTAATCCTCTCAATACCTTAGCGGAGAGGAGGCTTCTAGTTATGTAGAAGATGAAAGAATACATAGCATTTAAACAGGGCATTGGGATATTTAAATTGTACACATATTCTCAATCTGGTGGTTTCGGGTGCTGTTTCTGGCAGTTCCTGGTAGCTACCTCTCCCTGGCGTTTGCTGACTCTCATATTTCTTGTTGGGAGAGGCAGCTGATGAAGAAATTACACCTGCTAGGTTTTATGGGGGATGCCCAGGGAGATTATGGCCTTAAGGACGCCCAATTTAGGGTAGTCCAACGGCTTGTGGACATTGACTTGCAATATCTACAAGCCAGAGCTAACTAAACTTTCTCCCCTCTGATCTTCAGCAATTTAATAATTATGGACTGAGGATGGCTTCCTATTTTTACACTCTAGCCATTCCCAAGTATAGAAGAGCTTTCTCCCTAGCTCGCTTTAATGTCTTTCCCTCAGCACTGCTAGACGGGCAATTTAAGAAGTTCCCGATTAATAAGCGGCTATGCCCCTGTGACAGAGCTGAGGTTGAAACTGTGAAGTATATCCTTTTATATTGTCCTGTGTATAATGCAGGCAGATCTAAGTTACTGTCTCTCCTTGGAACAGACCCTTCTAGACCAAATGTTAGCAATTTGTTCTTATATTGTCTAGGGGATGGCTCCTCATGCATTACTTCTCAGGTTTCCAATTTTTTTTAAGAGCTGTAACCATCAGAGGAGAATGTTGTAATTCCCCTTAGTCAAGTTTTTGGTGACCAATTTTTCATGATTAATTTTCTCGTGTTCTTCTTTTGTTGTACTTGTGTTTTGGTCTGTGACCGCAAATAAAGTTAAATAAAATTAAAAAAATATTCTCAATCACTCTGGATGTAGAATGCTGATTGATTGCCACTCAACTGATTTCAAGCCTCAGATATTTAGAAAACCCTGCCTTCGACTTTCAAAATTTTAAGAGGACACTGCAAACATAAGCCAAAAAAGTGCATTAATAATCACAGTGTTCAAAATAAGGCCTTTGAGTGCCATTTTTAGATTTTTATTGTCCCTGCCATTTACTTTCTGAGTCTGCTATTGATCATAAGAGTAAGCTACCATTGATACCCATCAAGGTTTAGCCTCCATCTATTGTACGCCTTGATTGTGCTATTCATTCTTTTGCAATGTAATCTGTTAGGCTATCTACTGGTGAAAATTCCAGCTTGAGGATGGAATGGGGCCAAAATAAGGGTTTTGTTTATTTCATTCCTGTTTATTTTGTACATCAACCCATTAGATGAGCACTAAATCAAACCAGATCATCATCCACTAGAGTTGGCCAAGAAATATCTTTTGGTGGCTTTCGATGATGCAGTTGCCATGTCACCGATTGGATTAAAGAGCTCTGCAGGCAGCAGCAGAAAGGAATTCTTGCTGATTAATTACCCTCAGATCAGGACTCTTGTGTTTGTGAAAAGGCCCTGGCAGAGAAATTGGAATATAGATGGATTTAGCTTAATGCCTTATAACTTTGCTGCCTAGAAGTAATTTTAACTATATTGCAGATGAACTAGTTTGGGTCAAATGTGACCCTCTGAATGGAAGTGAGTTTCTTCTTGTGGAGAGCAAAGGTTGGATAGACAGGTTTAATTTTGAGCAGAAGATAATTTTTGCGGCATGATCCCTGCCTTCCCCTCACTCACCCCCATCTAGTCAACCGATTTCTCTCCACTTGAAGAAATAATAAGATGAAAGGCTAAGTTTCTATGCATTCTAGGCAAGGCATTATTTCTCCTGGGATATGAATGAGTGAAGTCATTCCTTAACTAAGTATTAGGTATAGGATACCAGAAGGAGCTAGAATCTGTTAGTTCTGAAATGGCCTCCAGCAATTAAAAGAAATCAATTCACCCGCTCTAGATCTCCAAATTACTTCTATCCTCTCTGTGTTCCTAAAAATAGCAGAGGGTTCATATTATTATGATTTAAGATTATTCCCTTCTTGTGCTTTTAAAGCAGGCAAAATTCCTTAGGCTTGTTCCTCTTATGTACTAGTCCAAGAATTCCTACCTCATGTCATTTTGAAATATGTCTTTTATGGATACTCATCCAATTTTGTTATAATTGCTCTTATGAAATATTCTTTTAGTTCTAATGACTTCTTAGTAAAAAAAATAAATCCTTCAAAACCATGTAAGATAGCCAATTTAGCTTTCTCCTCCATCAGTATGTCAATTCCCTTCTAAAATCATTCAAATTGGTGAATGCCTTTGTCTGTTGATAATCAGTTCCATAGATTAAATATGTTCTTTATTTAAAGATAGCCAGATCTTGGGTCAATAACAATAGTGCATAGATACTTTCTCCACCCAGTGAAGGCAGTTTTAAACATAATACATCATATTCAGAGGTGGGCTGCTGGGAGTTCGTAGGGGTTCGGAAAAGCCCCTAGCTAAGATTCTGTGCAGTTCGAAGAACCCCCAAATCCCATTCCTGGCTGGCCCCGTCCACCCCTCCCCTCCCAAGATTCGCCACGCGGCCTGTTTCGGATGTAGATAAGTGCAGGGCATGCATGGAGGCTCGGGGAGGGCAAAAAACAGGCCTCCCTGATCATATTACACCAGAATCGTAGGAGGTCCAGTCCAAACACATCCAGCTGATGCTAGGTTACATAAGACTGTTTTAGATCATTCAAAGTATGAGAGAGAACCAGAAAAAAACAAATAAAGGTCTGCACAATGACAAGGGGAAATCTTTCTTTGCAAGGGGAAGTTGCTTATGGAGTAGGAATGTACACAGAACCGAAGAAAAATAGCCGTCTTCCTTCAGGCCACGTTCTGTACTGGCCCCATTTGACTCAACCATCTGTTGTGTACAATACATACAGTACTTCTTTCCCTTACTTCCCTAAACTAAGTTGTTTCCTTCTGTGGGTCACAAGGTTGCATCAAAACTAAATTTTGCCATGTTTCTCTTTTGTATTTTTCATTGGCCTTGTCCTGCAGGCTTTTGCTTTTGAAGGTGTGGGGTTTAGAAAGTGAATGAGAGCCCGTCTTTTGAGATGTGTGTGCTGTTTCTTGATGATGTAGCATTTTAATGGAATTGCTCAAAATAGTGAAACTCGAAGCGTAATGGTGAAAGTCAGCCGCTGAACCTTGGGAAACCCTTTTTCACCTGCAGAACTTGCAGTTTGGATTTTTGCAAGGTTCCATCTCCCATAGTTGATGTTGAATTTGGTTAAATAAGCCCTCTGCGTTTCATCTGGGGAGCCAGGAAGAAAAAAGCTGCACGGAACAGGGGATAGAAAGCGAGGTCATGATTTCATGAAATTTCCTCTGAAATGTTTGCAGCAAGGAAAACATTCTTATCTAGAGTCAGACTTGTAAACAGGGTTTTGCTTCTTCTTCTTTTTAGATTTTCTTTTTATTAAACATAAAAAATTCAATCTCTACATAAACAGTGTGTTGTCTGGGTTCAGTTAATTTTGAGAGATAGTAATAATAATAACAATGATAATCATAACATTAATAATAGTCATATAATAGAATAGAATACTTTATTGGCCAAGTGTGATTGGACACACAAGGAATTTGTCTTGGTGTAAATACTCTCAGTATACCTAAAGAAGGAACATTCGTTAAGAATCAAGAATCATAATGTATAACACTTAATGATAGTCATAGGGTACAATCAACATCAAATCATACTAGGAAACAGAGGATACAAGCAACAAAGTTACAGTCACAAGTGGGAGGAGTGGGTGATATAATAATATAATAGCATTTGCTTATCCATTTTAGTAAATCTTCCTGATATAATTATTCCTTCTCTTAAGCTTTTACATTTCTAACTTCTGTTTTTGTTAGTTAGCCATTGATAAAACAAATCCCATGTTAAAAATATTCTGTTTCTTCCTTCTCCTTAATTTTAAGTGTTAATCTATCCATTTCTGCACATTCTAATATTTTATTATTATTACACTTTCATCAGTAGGGATCTCTTCATTTTTCCATTGTGCAAACACGATTCTAGTGTTTTGCTCCCTCCTGATCTGGACCTCAGCACTCTTTCATCCATTTACAACCTTCTCAGTCTGCTATTTAGTTTATGAATGAGCTTTAAAGAACTTAGCTTCATTCCTCAAGTAAGGTGCTACTTTTATTTTTACCATGGATTTAAAAACAATACATCAAAGCTGGGAAATTATTTGCACATGGTTTGCACACCACTTCCAATAGTGTTTCCTTTTCAGCAAACAAATAAACAATGGTAGGTTGCAAAGTCCAGTGGTGATAGAACTCCCAAATTCACTTTTAATTACCTCTAGTCTTGGACCTGCAAGCACAGAGGTAACATCCATTGATCTTCACCCTTTCTCACGTCATATAGAGATTTCATATTAAGCCATAGATCTGCATAAAATTTGCCTATGCCAATAAACCCCCTTTCCATGGGTATGCATGCCAATTTAGAAACAAATAATAAATTTAAATAAAAATGCTAAACAACATTAAATGCCTGTAATGAAACAATGCTTGAAGATATGCTTGTCTTAATGACCAATTTCAAGGATTGTAAAACAAGATGGTAAGTCATGTAACCATCCTTCATTTCTTTAATGGAAAGACAGCCTTGAGCTATCTTGGCTAAAATGAATTAGCACCTGGGGTGGGAATGACTGTATGTTTTAAATTTTTGAAGGAATAAGATGGCAACAGGATTGGTCAATATGGGTTGAGCTATGTCACCAGCGCAGATATGGTTGGATTTTTTAAATTTTCTTTTTCCTTGACAGACATTGAGTTTCTTAAATACCATCAATTTAATTAGATTAACATCTTAACTACGTGAAGGCTAGCTGAGGGCTTACGCTACAGCAGCGTTTCTCAACTTTGGTGGCTTGAAGACAAGTGGACCTCAACGCTGGGAACTGAAATCCATCCATCTTCAAGCCACCAAAGTTGAGAAACACTGTTCTAGAGCAGGGGTGTCAAATTCACATTGTCACAGTGACTCCACATGACATATGGGGACTTTTCCCCCTTCGTTAAACTGGGTGTGGGCATGGCCAGCACGTGATAGATCTGGCCCATGGGCTGGGAGTTTGATAGGCCTGTTCTAGAGCAGGGATCTCCAACCTTGGCAACTTTAAGACTTGTGGAGTTCAATTCCCAGAATTCCTCAGTTGCTGGCTGAGGAATTCTGGGAGTTGAAGTCCACAAGTCTTAAAGTTGCCAAGGTTGGAGACCCCTGTTCTAGAGCATCCAGGAATGTCTGAATGAGATCCACTGATTTTTTTAGGAGAGAACCGCCCTGAACTAAGTTGATGACAACTTTACCATTCTAAATTTTAATGGATATAAAGAACTTTGCTCACATACACCCCTTTTTCCTTCTTTTTTTTAAGCTAGAAAAGGAGTTTAATTCTTTTATTCTATAGGGGAAAGATGTGTGTGTATATATATATATATACATATATATACTGTATATATATTGTATTCAAAGCCAACAGGCCAAATCACTTGCGAAAGCTTCTAATCTTTCCTCCTCTTTTGTCCCTATGGTTTTATGCTGTTTACAGAGAAGCCCAAAAGGGTTGGTGTTTGGGAGAGCGGGGAGGGGGGAGGAGAAAGACAGATAGGCAGCAGGGAGGCTGACCAGAGGCATATTTGTTGCTTAGGTTCTCATCCTCTTGGCTAAACTTAGCAATAAACAAACTAGCAATTTCAGGCACTGGCTGTGAAGGAGTAGACGGCTGGAATGTCTTTAAAATGAGCTGGGCCTAATGTGCAAGAAATGATTTCTTTGGGTTTTTAATTAATAATTCTCTCCCATCCAGCTCAGAGCAACAAGGGAGAATGGGAGGGGGGACGGGACATCTCCTTTCAACATTGCACAAGAAAACAAAACACAAAGAGGAGGAGGAGGAGGAAGAAGAAGAACAAGGTTTTGTAACCCTCCAAGTTACTTCAGGCCATTTTCGTTGGCAGGGATAACATCTTAGAAAAGGAACAAAGTATTTTGACCAGCGATTCACGTGCTGTTTTATTCTCTCTGACACTTGCTGTTTCCCTTGTTCTCTCTTGCTGTGTTTTCTGGATGTACACAATAACATAAAGGTCTTTGCAAGTGCAGGCTTTGAAGAAATGTTTTGGACCACATCCGAAGTCCATATCTCTCTGCCTTTTTTTCCAATGCATCCAGGTCAGCTTGAAGAAAAGGCACCCCTACCCTAAGGAAGCCCCCCCCCCCCCAGGTTAATGTGACACTTACAGCTGTGGTTATCTTTTTTTTTTAGGGTTACAAAAAATTAGGCTGCTTTAATTACTAAGACAGAGATGCCACACTTGTATGAGGACTACATAGTTCTCCCAAATTTGTGAGGAAGTTTGGCCTTACTTCCAAAATGTTGGTGTCTGTGCTGGATGTGTGGTATTTTGTGTATGTGAGAGAGAGGCGGGGGGGGGGGGGAGGGAGAGAGGGAGGGAGGAAGAGAGAGAGAGAGATGGAGGGAGAGAGAGAGGAGATAGAAAGAGAATGAGAGAGAGAAGTCTTATAACAGTCCTTTGGGTCTGCATATCGTATATCATTTAAAATATACGTTAATATTTTTCATCCTAAATTTTATTAGGAAAAATACTGAATTTAAGACTCTTCAGGACTATAGATAATTGAAAAACCTTTAACTGGTTAATTTCATATACTATTGCTATGTTTATACTGAAGCCGTATTAAAAAGGAAGGCAGTCAGAGAGCAGGAAAAAAAGAGAAAGATTTGATTAGATCTTGGTTTTTAAGGACATTTTCTCTTCTTAATCCAGAAATACCTTAGTCTGGTTTGAATCTCTTCCTGGTTCTTTTCCAATGTTATCCTTTTCCAGTTAATGATGATGGCATATTGAATCTCAGATTCACTGTAAAAATAATTAAGTTAAATCTGGCTAGGGACCAAAGTTAGTAGGCCAAGGTAATGTGTCATAAAGGTGTGAAATTTGAACTTTGCAGTCTGTAAATTGTGAATAGTCTGACTCCTGGACTGAACAAGAATATTGTTGGGGAAGGAGCTGCTAGATTGTGGCAATAACTTCAAAACTATAAGAAAGATATTTAAAAGAAAGGTGTTGAGATACCAAGAACAAACTTGAAATCAAAGAGTGTAAGACATTATTATTTAATGAGAGAGCATCAAGGAATCACAGTTCAATCCATATTCTCTTCTATTGGAAATTGTAAGCATTATAATTTTAATGCTTAAAATATGAGTAATAATAATAACATTACTACTAAGAAGAAGCTAAAACTCTCACCCAACACATAACAAGCACCCACCACATAACACTGCAAACTCAACAATTGTTGATAAGAAAGATTACTCCCCCCCCCCAAAAAAAAAAATTCTGGATAGTGGATGTCCCAGTACCTGGAGAGAGCAGAAGAGAAGAAACCAGAGAAGATAACAAAATGATTTGCAAATAGAAATAGAAAGACTGTCACAACAGAAGGCAAAGATAGTACCAATAATAATAGGTTGCCTCGAGCACAGTCCTAAAACATCTGGAACACCATCTGAACATCATCGATACTGACAAAATCACCACCAGTCAATTGCAAAATGCAATTTTGCTTAGAACAGTTTACATCCTGTGATGATACCTTTAACACCATCAAACATCCACACCTGCCTATCCCAGGTCCTTGGCAAGGATTAGATAGGTAGATAAAAATGTCAAAGTGTCGGAAAAGACGCCTAGAGAATGGTTGGAGGACCACCCGCTCCGGATCTGACTGAACACTATTGCGGTCCTATATTAGGACCTATTTAGTGGCGCTCTCACTTCTCCACTCTTACTGCGTCCACGGAGAATCACCCAGCCACCCTTTTTAGATGACCTGCTCCCTCCTAGAGGTGGGAGCATGGGATGAACCTCTACAAGGGCAGGTTGAGGATTTCTCAAATTTTCTCCAGGACAAAATCACTCAGATCCGGGATGGGTTGGACTCTGACTGGGCAACTCCAGTCGGGGGGATGGGGGTGGAGTTCGGTGAGGTTATCTGGGGGAAGTTTGATCCTGTGACCCTCGAGGATGTGGACAGGATGCTGGGTGGGCTTAATGCCACCACATGTTCATTGGACCCATGTTCCTCCTGGCTGGTTTTGGCCGCCCGGGAGGTGTCACGTGGTTAGTTCCAGGGTATTATAAACGCTTCCTTGAGTGAGGGGTTCTTACCTCCTGCCTTGAAAGAGGCGGTGGTGAGACCCCTCCTCAAGAAACCGTCCCTGGATCTGACCTTATTGTCTAATTATTGTCCGGTCTCCAACCTTCGCTTTATGGTGAAGGCTGTTGAGAGTGTGCTGGCATGACAACTCCCCCGGCATCTGGAGGAATCATCCTATTTGGATCCACGCCAATCAGGCTTCAGGCCCAGGCGCAGCACAGAAACAGCATTGGTCGCATTAGTTGATGATCTCTGGAGGGCCTGTGACAGGTGGTTTTCCTCTGTCCTGATCCTATTAGATCTCTCAGAGGCTTTTGACACTGTCGACCACAGTATCTTATTGTGGCGGCTGGGGGGGTTGGGAGTGGGAGGTACCTTGTTACAGTGGTTCTCCTCCTTCCTCTCCGACCGCTCGCAATTTGTGTTGGCGGGGGCAGAGATCGACCTCGAGGCCCCTGATTTTTGGGGTACCTCAGGGGTCAGTGCTCTCACCTCTCCTGTTCAACATTTATGTGAAGCCGCTGTGTGAGATCATCCATGGCTTTGGGGTAGAATTCCATCAGTACGCTGATGATACTCAGTTGTACTTTCTACCCCGGGCCACCCTAATGAAGCCGTGGAAGTGATGACCCGGTGCCTGGAGGCTGTGCGGGGTTGGATGGGGCGAAACAGGTTTCAGCTCAACCCGGCCAAGACCGAGTGGCTGTGCTTTCCGGCGCCCCGATACAGCCAGTTTACTCCTTCGCTGGCCGTGGGGGGGAAATTCTGGCCCTCACGGAAAGGGCACGCAATTTGGGTGTCCTCCTGGATATACGGCTGTCGTTAGAAGATCATATAGCAGCTGTCGCCAGGGGGGCCTTTTGTCAGGTCCGTAGGATCCCATCCTTTCTGGATCGGGACGCACTTCACACGGTCACATCCGCCCTCGTCATCTCCCAGCTGGATTATGCCAATGCTCTCTACATGGGGCTCCCCTTGAAGAGCACCCGGAGGCTTCAGCTGGTGCAAAATGCGGCCGCGCGGGTGGTTTTGGGGGCTCCTCATGTTACATCACTTTTGCGCAAGCTGCATTGGCTCCTGGTAGCCTTCCGGGTGTGATTCAAGGTGTTGGTGACCACCTTTAAAGCACTCCATGACTTGGGACCTGGGTATTTACGGGACCGCCTGCTGCCACCATCAATCTCTCGCCAACCAGTGTGCTCTCATAGAGCGGGCCTCCTTGGGGTGCCGCCGGCTGGACGGCTGGCGATCCCGAGGGTTCGGGTCTTCTCTTTGGGGGCTCCCTTCCTCTGGAACGAATTGCCCCTGGAGATAAGGACCATTCCCGACATGTTGACCTTCCGGCACGCACTAAAAACCCACCTATTCCATCTAGCCGGTCTGGCCTAGAGTTATATAAAATGGTTATAAATTCGGTTTTTAAATGGTTTTTAACTTTTTTTAATTCCCCACGTTTAACTCTTAAAGCCAATCTATTTAATTATTTTAATTTATTTTAAATTATTGTATTTGTATTTATATGTTTTTTATCTGGCTGTGCACCGCCCCGAGTCCTTAGGGAGAGGGGGCGGTATACAAATTTGAATAAATAAATAAATAAATAAAATAAATCTAGTCTAAACGACTGTTTGACTCTGTGAGCAACCATAATATATTTAACTTTTTATAACATCATACTTTAAACTGGTTAACACAAAGTGAAATAGGAACTGAAATACCTCTAGTCCAACTGTTGGATAATAGAGGCATTATATAAGTTGTCATGTCAGGCAGAATCCATTATTTCTTTCCCCCTTAGCCTTGCTGCCTTAACTGCAAAGATAGCAACTCACTGTGTCACAAATTGCTTGGTACCTTGAAGGAGGAAATTCAATTTTCTTTCAACATTCCAGTTCCTCGTGTCATCAAGGAATGGGGATAAATAACGATCCCAATATTTAACATACAACCAGCCAGTTTGGATGACTTGGATGGACAGGTAATAGAGAATCAGGCAATCGATAGCAACACATTTTGATGGTGTTGATTCTCTCTTAAATCACAGGCAGAAAATTTTACAATGTTGGTTACTGGGCAGTAGTGGTGGAAAGGAGATATTGTTTTCCAGCTTCCCAAATACAACTGTTTGGCTGGTGTGTATCCCAAAATGCAAAATGAAATATGCTTCACTATTGCATTCTTAACAAACTTTGCAATTTGTAAAAGGCCACAGAAAATATATTAAAAGTATAACAGAATGACAATGTAATCTTTTTTTAAAAAAAAACATAAGGCAAAATTAACTCCTGTGCTTGCAATTAGAGAAAACTTCCCAATTAATACTGCAAATAATATGTTCTGCAATATTATTAACCAGTTGGCTGTCCCAATATTTATTAATCTGTGGCAGCTGTAATAATTTTCATAAAGAGGCATGCAGCTATGCCTCTTTCCAAGCGGTGGGGTAGGCTTGGCTGGGGTTTATGAATGGCTGTTGGGGATCCAGTCTAGTGGTCTCTAAAGCTGTAAATTCCTTGACCTTGTCAAATAAGATCAATTGGGATGATGCTGGTTCCAATCTCTTCTGTGGAATTTTATTTCCGGAATCTGATGCATGATATTACTGCTTCCATTGCCTGTATGTCCTTCAGCTTAAGCTACATGGTGTGGAAAAATACCTCAAGGACATAATAAAGTCAGATGTAGTGAACAAAGCACTTTTACTCTACCTTTTCTCCCCTGTGCTGGTGACCATCAATAGAATCTGAAGGACAACACAGAGACTTAGGGATTTTTAACTTATAACTCAGTTAATTTCCTTCATGAAGAAGTTCTCCTCCAGTGGAAGTAACTCTCCCCCAGAAAGAAGAGCAGGATTCTCTTTATAAATATGCATAAAGTTGGCAAGACCTGGATGTGTTCAGGCAGGTATCTGAGGACTGAGATGTGATGATGGACATAGCCAGGTGTCAGGCGCAAAGAGTCAGGACCATGAGTTAGATTGCAGCATAGAGTTTTCATAGGTATTCAAATCTATACACAAGAATCAACTATATGTCAACACTAAATTGGTGACAGATAAAGGTCAATGGCAGAGGTGGTATTCAGCAGGTTCTGACCAGTTCTGAAGAACCAGTAGTGAAAATTTTGAGTAGTTTGGAGAACCGGCAAATGTCACCTCTGACTGGCCCCACCCTCATCTATTCTCTGCCTCCCGAATCCCAGCTGATTGGCTGGGTCTTCTTTGGTTGCCCTGCCCAGGAGAACAGAGTTGGAAATGGGTTAGTGGGGTGGGGAGGGAATGGGATTTTGCAGTATCCTTCCCCTGCCACACCCACCAAGCCACGCCACACCCACCATGCCACGCCCACAGAACTGGTAGTAAAAAATATTTGAATCCTACTACTGGTCAACGGTATTCAAGAGGGGTTGGACTTTGACTGTTTGTGGCAATGTATGGATTCCAAAAGAGGGATGTAGTAGCTCAGTGGCTAAGACACTGAGCTTGTTGATCAGAAAGATCAGCTGTTTGGTGGTTCGAATCCCTAGCGCCGTATCATGGAGTGAGCTTCTGCCAACCTAACAGTTCAAAAGCATGTAGAAATGCAAGTAGAAAAATAGGGACCACTTTGGTGGGAGGGTAACAGCGTTCCATGCGCCTTCAGCGTTCTAGCACATATGTGTGAGGGGAACCTTTACCTTTACTTAAGGATTCTAAGATAATGACCAGTTTAACTCGATTCCCCATCTCTGCATGCCTTTCTCCTACATCAATACATGTATAGGTTTTACTGATGGCTGCTTTTTATTATTATAATTTATTAAATTGTTGAACTAGATGAATAAATACAGTAGTGAGGTTTATTAAAGCACCAGTAGGTAAGCAAGCAAGTGAAGGGATACAGAAGAATGGGAGATATATGCTAAAGGATCTCCTACTGGGCATGTTTTTAAAAAACAGAGAGAGAAGATGAAAAGACGACGATGAGATGATCGTTTAACCTTGGCAATGTTTCCTTTATGTCTGTCCCCTCTCCCTACCTGGATACATGGTGTGAAGAGAATGAACCAAACTGTCCATCTCTGTCTCTGATCTGATAACTGGACACTTCCTATAACCGTGTTTTCAGAATGGCACAGGGGATTAAGAAAGAATTGTTTGGGGTTCTGTGCAGGTTTAACTACTACAACCCATGGATGAGAAAAACTAACATAATATACCTTCCCTGCTCTCCCATCACATCAATACATGGAAAATGCGTACACCATCCCCCCTCACTCATCATTAAGGAAAGTATGAGCAGGATTAGAAATAAGAAGTCTCCAACAGCTTGATTTCTTCCACACCATGCAATAAACCTTTATGAATATGCAGACAAAGGGGGATCCCATACCAGGACAGTTGAGCCACTGTATAACCAAAAGCAGCATTCGTTTTCTTGCAAAGCAAGCCTGCTTTTGCAGCAGCTAAGCAGTATAAAATGTGAAGCCAGCAGCAGTTAATCTGGCTTACTTTCCTGGGAACTAATGCCAGGCAGAAAACCTCCCATGGATTATTTTTTTCCCCTCTATCCCCCTACCAGTTCTTATTCAGTACAATGAAGGAGAATTTGCTTTTGAAATTTCTTTCAGGGAAAAAGAAAATTTCAGTGCTTGCGCTCATGCGGTTTCAGGATGACCCAGAGTGGCAGAATTGCCTTGTCCCTCAATGTGGAGCCAGGTTCCCAGGGATCTGCAGAGCAGAGGTGGTATTCAGCAGGTTCTGACTAGTTCTAGAGAACCGGTAGTGGAAATTTTGAGTAGTTCGGAGAACTGGCAAATACCACCTCTGATTGGAGATTTTATAGTATTCTTCCCCTGCCATGCCCACAGAACTGGTAGTAAAAAAATTTGAATCCCACCACTGTTGCAGAGTCTCTCTGGCTTTCCATATTGCCATTAAAGTCCAAGGGGAAACCATTGAATAAGACTTTATCCAGGAAATTGATTCTGATTGGAGTAGCCAGGGACGATTGGTTGTAAACACCAGGGAAGCCTTAGAGCAGGGGTCTTCAAACTTGGCAGCTTTAAAACTTATGGGCTTCAACTCCCAGAATTCCTCCTCCAGTCATGTTAGTTCAGGAATTCTGGGAGCTGAAGTCCACAAGTCTTAAACTTGCCAAGTTTGAAGACCCTTGCCTTAGAGTTTTGGGAAGAAAGCAACCACAATAGTCTACCATGTCCAAGAAGAAATAAACACGCAAACCCATCAAATGTTTTAAAGCATTCTAGGAATAAGGTAGAAAAGCAGAAGACCATTCAGTAGAGGAAGAAAGAAAAGTTTGAGGAACTTACAAAGAGGGATGGTTTTTTTAGCATAAAATTACCTAGAATGTCTTCCAAACATATAATGAGGACTGTACGTAGGAGACGACCAAGATGAGCCTGAGAGTGGGGGTCAAACATATCAGTTTGATAATGTGTCTCTACACCCCTATAATACACCTAAGTCCAGCCCCCTTGAAGTCTGGTAACTCTTATCTGGCACCAATTCACCTTGACCGTTAGTAAATAAGATTCTTATGTATGGGTAGTATGAAGTAAACTTGCAGTACTTTTGAACTCTGTCATGACTCCTAGACTTCTTGCACCTGACATTATATAAGAAGGCTTCTGTCAAGCACAGGAACTCAGGAGTCCATGCAGTTCAAATGAATATATAGATTGGTTGGATGTTAAAGCTCGCTACAAGAATCTGAACGATTAATGGTCAAGGCAAATTGGTGCCAGATAAGAGTCAACAGAATTCAAGAATGGGCTGGACTTAGACCACTTGTGGTGTGAAAGGACTCGAGACTGATGATGCTTCCCTCAGAGCTCAGCTTGGTCATGTCCTACATCTGCAGCAGTAACTATGGCCCAGAGACTTTTTCCTCCTGTTAGCTTCTCTCTCCAAGGGCGTGCATTTTGATGCAACGAAACAAAAGTCGTTATACTATGTTATAGTTAACCAAAACTCCAACACAACTGCAGGAGAAGGGGCTGAATTGCAAGAAATGTCCAGAGGTCAGCAAAGAGGATCTTTTTTAAAAGGTATAGCTCATTTTCATTCTGCCTTGAAGGATCTGCGAGGCTCTTTCCTGAAAGTAAGAAATGTCGAAAGGTCATGCCAAATAGACACAGACCGCTGTGCCAATTTCTCATGATTGTTTGCACAGTGGAGTGCACGAAGCAATATGCCCCAACTGTGTAAATGATGTTTCTTTCCAAAATATGGCACTACTGGAATATTGAAAGAGCTCGCAGCAGAGTCACTGGGGAGAAGGGGAAAAAAATACTATACACTAGCCTTTCTTGTCTCAACTTGGTCCACAGATTCAGTACATTGCATTTGGGGAAAAAGCGGGTTAAATTCTTCAAAATGAGAAGCACCAGCTCATTTGGGAAACTGCCTTCTGCTTTCCTGTTTTTCTCCTCCTTGTGACTTCTCTTTTCTACCTCAGTTTCTTTTCTCTGCCTTTCGCCTCAGCCTAATCATTCATTTCCGTTCCTGCCATGAAAGCCCTTCATTTCTATAAGCTGCCATTGTAGCTTTGCCTTGTGATTAAATAGCCTCTCCTTACCTCCCCCCAGCCCCCCCAATTCGCCTCCCAAAAGGTGGGTCTTTTAAATTATTAGCTCTTTTATGCCTCTTGGTTAGAAGGGAGCTGTATGCAGAAAGGGAAGCATAAGCACTCCTATTCTGTCCATCTTGCCACAGTTCCAAAACTTGTAGGACTGGGTAAACGCATCTTTGATTAAAACCTTAACCGCTTTAAAGGGTTATTATCTAGACAGCAAAGCCACAAGAGAAAATTACTGATTGCACACCTTAACAAATTGGAACAGGGATAGGACAGCTATTCCAATTACAGAGTAGAGCCTTAGAACACTCCCTTTTGTCTGCAAATCAGAACTCAGAACGAAGTTAGAATGGCCATACTTCAAATGCATACAGGTTATTAAAATCAGGATTAGTGCTGATCTGAAGTCAGTGGCTCTCTATTCAGATTACATAAACCTCATTAATAATACAACTGTTGACCTTTTAAACTCCAGCTTTTTCTTTTCTTTCTTTAATGTGTGTGTGTGTGTGTGTATACACACACACGCACACACATACATACATACATACATACATACATACATACATACATACATACATACATACGTATAGTGTTTCCTTTTTACAAGCTTGTTCTTGTTTGCGTTATCTTCATGCAATGCTAAATACTTGTTGCTCCTACACACAAAGCCTTATTTTCTCAATGTTCCAATGCTTAGTTGAAAGATGTTTATCCAGTTTCCAATCAACACTAGCATCTAGGGTGTGACCATGCTCCTTGGAATTCCAGAACATGACCAGGGGCACACAAGATGTTGTGTTAGGTTTGCTTTTGAATCCAAACTGATTTCCTTTTTTATTTTTTTACCATCTTAATACCCCAATAATTCATTGGGGCCAAAATATTTATTTGCTCTTATTCCCCTTTTAACGATGAGGAAGTGAGGCTGAAAGAAGTGGAAGAAACGAATCTGGCCCTCTCTGAGCTGGGTTTCCTGCCTTTGTGTTCAGTTTAGCTTTTGACATGGAAAAATTTCCCTTTGACAGTTAATGGCTGTCTTTTATAGAACACCCCTTTTCTGTAAAATGCAGATTTGATCGAGCAGATGGCAATTGCAGGGCATCCATTGAGAGAACTGGCCTGTAATCTCTTCTCTGCTGTGACTTGGTGACTTCAGAACCCACCAAGCCTTATCTCTACTTCAAAGAACTTTTGCTTTCTTTCCCAGTGCTGCTGGGAAAAGAGATGGGGATTGTCATCATCCTATAGTCTGCGCTTCCCTGGTTTCAATAAAATCCCAGTGGAAAAACATCAGGAGGAATTAATGTGGGCTACTGGGAAGTATGAACCCTTAGGAAGGCTTCAAGAGCAATCAAGAGACTGGCAAAACCAACCAAAACAGAGATGGTATTCAGCAGGTTCTGACCATTTCTGGAGAACCGATAGTGGAAAGTTTGAGTAGTTCAGAGAACTGGCAAATACCACCTCTGACTGGCCCCGCCCCAGGGGTGGAATTCTACAGGTTCGCACCTATTCACTAGAACTGGTTGTTAACATTCTAAGTAGTTTGGAGAACCGGTTGTTAAAAGAAATTACTGGCCTAATCCTATAAGGAAGGCAGGAAGGAAACATTCTGGTCTTGCTTAAAGAAACTGCCTCTCTATTAACTCTTATTACATTCTTGGCAGGACTAGACTTCCTGTCTCAGGAACTTCTCTGGAGTTTTTTTCCCCTCCTTTGCTGGTACTTTGCTTGTATGGAGTGACCATTCAAAATTACAATGGCACTGAAAAAAAGTGACTTATAACCATTTTTCACACTTACGACTGTTGCAGCATCCCCACAGTCATTTGAGGCCAGGCGAGGAGGTGCGTACCTTGATGTGAGTGATATTGAGTTGGCCACACCCAGCCAGTCACATGACCACCAAGCCATGCCCACCAACTAAGCCATGCCCACAGAACGGGTAGTAGAAAAATTTGAATCCCACCACTGAACCAAAAGATACAAAGTAAGTTCTAAATCATCCTTGAAGATTTCTAAATCTCTCCGGAGAATGTGACAATAAAATAGAAGCTTCTTTCATTGGGGATAAAAAGCTCTTGCAAAGTCGGAGCAAGATTCCAACAAATACTATTTCAACCATGACACAAACAGAACATTCTCACTGGACTTTTTAATACCGTGGAACTCAAAGTATTAGCAACAAACTGGTAGTCCAGATCCATCAATATCTGGCAGGTTTGTAACTTAAATCCTGTTAAGTTACAGCTGCTCAGCTTTGTTGCATGTTGTCCAGCTGATAAGGGTTTAGCCAATTTTTAAGCCAAACAATTCACACACACACTTTGCCGTTCAGTTATTGAAAGGGATAAATAATTTCTTTATTTAATCTCAATCTATGGTGGCCTCCCCAGAGCAATTTTTAGATTTCTCCCGGTTCCTCTTTTGCATAGTGACTTCTTCAGTTGCCAAGATGCCAACTTCTTATTATGATGATAATCACAATAAGGATGCCAACATCTTATTAATATGTTGATTTTTCATCTTTTAGAAATATCCAGTAATGCATACAAGCATACAAGCATACACACACACACATACATACATACACACATACACACACACAAAAGACAGGTGGGGCTAAATCAGTATATGCACAAAGACAGGTGGGGCTCTGGCTATGGAACCTGCCTATCTGCCACGCCTTGTTGGTAAGGATCTCGTGCAGTTCTCAATCAATAATAATGCTTGGAAGTGAATTCTGTTATCCTATCTTCCTTCTTCCCACCTTGTCTGTTTCTGTTTCTGATTTCCAATTTTTGTTTTTAGGGGAAGAAAGAAAATAATTGGCTATCTGCCACGTTACTATGGATTTTTTTAATCCTTACTTTCTTCAGGCCCTTTACAAAATGGAGGTGGAAAATTGAAAAGGGAGGTAAACTGCCAAATCGAAAGTATGATTCACTTTATCCCGCGCTTCAAGTGAAATCGATGGTGGCTTCCCTGTTTCTAAAATGTGAATATTCAGTGTTGCTTTGAGTTCTTTCTAGGAGTTCTTTGGACAAGTCCCCCCAAAAAATCCTTGGGATGGAGTGGAGCAGGAGTGGGACCAAGTGCCCCAAGGAGGTGAAATGTGTGCTGTGAACTAATAGCGTCATATCAATGAAAGCATCTCCATCACTCAATCCTAATTAACTGGAGTGATCATGTATGTGTCTCCACAGGTTTAGGCATCTGATGGACTTTAACTGGGTTTTGAACTTGGCCACCAAGAAATGCTGGGATTAGAGGTTAGAATAGGAAATCAAGGAAATGCCTTGGACAATCGCCTCTTAGAGACCTCTTAGGACAGCGGTGAGGTCAATAGTAGACAGTCTAAGGTTAAAGTTTTTGGGCTTTGGGGAAGAAACCACAGAGTCAGGTAGAATATTCAAGGCATTGACCACTCTGTTGCTGAAGTCGTATTTCCTGCAATCAAGTTTGGTGCGATTAACCTTGAGTTTGTATCTATTGTTTGCTCTTGTGTTTTTATGGTTGAAGCTGAAGTATTCATTGACAAGTAGGACATTGCAATGTATGATTTTATATACCCTACTTAGATCAGACCGAAGACAGCGTAGTCCTAGGTTTTCTAGGTCTAGAATTTTGAGTCTGGTGGCATAAGGTATTCTGCAATGAGTAGAGGAGTGGGGCTACAAATATGCCCACTAGACTTCCTGGCTTTATTTTTTATCCATTAGTTTATTGTAATGAGAAATAAAATTAAATGCAAAATATAACCTATAATTTCAAGATTTTTTATCAATTACTGATTATATGCATGACCTTTACCTCTAACAGGCTTGGGACCTGGGTATTTACGGGACCGCCTGCTGTCATCGTCAGTCTCTCGCCGACCAGTGCGCTCTCATAGAGCAGGTCTCCTCGGGGTGCCGCCGGCTGGACGGCTGGCAACCCCAAGGGTTCGGGCCTTCTCTTTGGGAGCTCCCTCCCTCTGGAACGAATTGCCCCCGGAGATGAGGACCGTCTCCGACCTATTGACCTTCCGGCGCGCACTAAAAAACCACTTATTCCATCTAGCTGGTCTGGCCTAGAGTTATGTTTAATGGTTTTAAATTTGGTTTTTAAATGGTTTTTAACTTTCTTAATTCCCTATTTTTAATTCTTGATGCCAACTTATTTAATCCTTTTAATGTATTTTAAATTATTGTGTTTGTATTTATATGTTTTTATTTGGCTGTACACCGCCCCGAGTCTTTAGGGAGAAGGGGCGGTATATAAATTGGAATATAAATGAAAATAAAATAATACTGGACTGTTCTTGGTGTGGATTGGCTACAATCACATCTAAATACAGGTATTTAGTTCAGTTCATTTAGTGCTATTTGAAATTGCAATGACATTGAAAAAAGGGACTTATGACTCTTTTGCACATTTATGACCTTGCAACATCCCCAGGGTCACGTGACCAAAATTTGGATGCTTGGCAATGGACTAATATATTTATGATGGTTGCAGCACCCCAGAGTTTTGTGATCATCTTTTGCTACCTTCTGACAGCAAAGGCAACGGGGAAGCCAAATTCACTTCAACAACCTGTTAATAGCTTAATGACAGCAGTGATTCACTTAACAACTGTGGCAAGAAAGGTCATAAAACTCATTTAACAAATGTCTCACTTAGCAACAGAAATTTGGGGCTCAATTGTGGTTATAAGTCAAGGACTGCCTTTAGTGCTAGAACTTTTGTGAATTAAATGATTCACTCTGTTATAATTGGATCACTATATAATAAAATAAAAGTTGGTGGAAAGAAAAGAACTTTGGAAACTAGGGATGCTGCCATTGTTCAAATAACAACATCCCAGAGTGTTTCAAATCCAGAAACATGGACTGAATTGTTTTGTGAGCTCATCATTTGCATTTCAACTCAGTTGTGCTGAGTGAGCAGTGAGTAGTCAAAAGTAAGTTTTAAACTGCTCACTTCTCCAGTTCATTGGGAGAACAATGGGCAGAGCGAAGGTCTCCCTCTCGGTGTGGAAAAACATACTGGCAATTGATGTTCAAAATAAGCAAGCCAAGAAGCCAAGAAACAGATGAATATTTTTGTCCTCAACCCCTGCTTCCAGCGTCCAACCCTCTTTCTTTAGGGTTTGGGTGATATCAGCCTACACGCTCTAATGGGTTTAAGGCGCAGTTATGCAGCACACAAATCCCAACGACACTTACAAAATATTATGCTAGGTTAGGAGATTCTTGGAAGAAAATGGAGTTTTAAATGGCAGGGAGGTAGATTATCTTTAAATGGGAATTTTGCTACCAGCTCTGTGTAACTCATTTGTGCATTAAACTAAGAGGTTGTGTAGCCTGAAAAAGTTTGAAAACTTCAGTAGGGCAGTTGGTCTTATGCTATGTGTTTGGAAGACATGTCATTTTATCATTTAAATTGTGCTCTATGGGAGAGAGAGAAAAGCACTCACCGAACTGAGTGGTCACTGAGATAGCAATGGAATGATTTGTTTGTGATAGAGAACTTGCAATGTGTCAAATAACATCTCCATCTCTTTCTCTTACTTCCTCCCTCCTTCCCTCCCTCTATCTCTCTCTCTCTTTCTTTTAGTTATATTATAATCTTTTCTGTTATATTTTCTCCTTATAGTGAAGCAAAGACTTGACAGTCAGAGTGCCACAAAGCATGTGCCTCTTTCCTAGCCATTTCCATGACCATCTTTCTTGAGTAAGGTGGGAAACAGCTGGTCTCTCCTTTCTATAATATACAGTAATCAAGGAACACCTTTGAATGCAAATTTCAGGTGATTAGAAACAGTTGAGAAACACCTCAGTCACAAAACCAGCACATTTCTCCTCTTTGACCGATTTGTGCCCTTCTGGCCTCCATTGTGGTTGGCTGCAAACAGGAAGGGCTGTGGTGCCAATGTAATGTTGTTAAATCTATCAAGTTGTTGGTCGTTCACTGCAAGGAGGAACTGGGAAAACCATGCTCCTATTCCTCCCTTGGCCCCGGATGCGATAGTGATTGGTTGATTATGCGCCATCAAATTGGAGCCAACTCTTAGCAACCACCCAAATTTATTTTCTCCACACCCCTAATTTTAGGTCTTTAAGTCTTTAAATGGTGGCCTCCATCACCACTGGACTTGAATTGCTGCTTCTTGTCCTCATTTTCTTGCTGCTCCCTTGCTGCTTCTTGTCCTCATTTTCTCTTTCCTTCCACACAGCCTTTTCCAGAGAACTAGATATTTGCATGCCTGGCGTCCAAAGTAGGATAATTTGAGCCTGGTCATTCATGCTTCGGAGGACAATTGGTTTGATTTGTTCAGCGATCCATTTGTTTGTTTGCTTGGCTGTCCGTGACATTTTCCAGAATCTTCTTCAACACCAAAGTTCAAAAGCATTCAAACTCTTTCCTATCCTGCTTTTTCAAAGTCCAGTTTTCACTTTTGTAGATTGTAACTCTTGCATTCATAATTCTGATCTATGGTTCTTATAGACACATCACAGCATTTGAATGTCTTTTCCAAGACCATCATGGCTGCTCTGCCTGGATTTGTGGCACAAAATCTTGGCTACTTCTTCCTTTACTGTTGATGTTGATCCCAAAAGGCAGATGCTATCCACCACTTCTGCATCTTCATTGTGGCCTTGTCATTTGGAAGAAGTGACATTTTTGCATGCCTCTTTCAATTTGTCACCTATCTCATCTGCCACGACTACATTATTCTGCCAACTCAAATAAGTGAAAGTTTCTCTTTTCCTCTAGTAATTCTAACTTCAGCCAGCAAGTTCTCTGTCTCTGTCTTTGTCTTTGTCTCTCTCTGTCTGTCTCTCTCACTCTCTCTCTCTCTCTCTCTCTGTCTCACTCACTGTGTGTGTGTGTGTGTGTGTTCATGTGTATTGAAAATACACACTCTATAAATTTTACCTCTTTCCTCATTGATGACAACCTAGTATGGCAGAGATGTCTACCTCAAGCTCCAGATAAATAATAATAATTTAATAAGAACAGCAACAACAACAATAATAATAATAGGCTTTTTAATCACAGAATGCATTATAGAATGGATTTCTTCTTCTGCTCCTTATCTTTCAGAATTGTTGCTCTTCTAAAATACAGATAACAAATCTGGATGGCTAGGTCCACTGTTCCTAACTGAACATTTGCCTATCTGAATGCAGTACTATAGTATATAAAAAAGAAAAACAGATATAGAACTAATTTTCTCAAGACATATTGAAGAGAGAAACTGATTCTCATTTTTTTAAAGGGGGGCGGAATCCTAAGGGCAGTATAGCCAAAAAAAAATCAACTTATCTGGTACTTGGCAGCATATTAAAATAATTTGTAAAAGTACATTTTATGGGACAGAGTAAATAAGGTACATCATATATCATCCCAAAGGCATGCAGAAATGAGGTGGAGAAAAATTGCCATTGGAGATTTTACAGAAGTCTCTTTCCATGAGTCAGCTTCTTTTTGTGATTGCGGACTTGCCAGCTGCAAACTCTGCAATGTTGGCTTATCTCCTTCCTAGGATGCAATTAAGTTATAATTGGCTGCACTCTCCCCCTTTGGAGATGAAAATAATAAACACTTGCAATAGAAGAGAATATTTGTATCTCAGGGTTGAACTATGGAGGCCTTGGTGCTCTCTGAGTTTGGTTGTTTTCTTGCAGACATTTCATTACCCAACTAGGCAATGTCATCAAAAAAAAATCCTCTGTGTGGGAAGAACATGCAACAAGTAGATTTTCAAAACCAAAGACTGCAGGTACTATGGAATAGTGTTAGAGGTATTGGAGCAGAATGGCCATGTTCTGATCCAGTCTCAACTATGAAACCGCATGGAATCCCTCTCCTTCAATGTAATCTGCCATATTCGATGTTGTTTTGGAGAAAAATAGGAAGAAGGAGAACTGTGTACATTGACTTGAGTTCCTGAATGAAAGACAGGATATAAATCTGGGGGAAAAACAAAGAAATCTACTTCTTGACAGAATGCATATTAACCAAGTCTGATTGAAGAGCTTCTCCAATTAAATCAGGAAATCCTTAAGTGTATCTCCCCATCCCAGCCTTGCTTCTTGGCAGTAAAACTATAACAATCATAAATAACAATTTAGGCTAGAAACTGGGAGGTCATGAGTTCTAGTCCCCTCTTAGCCACGAAAGCTGGTTGGGTGGCCTTGGGCCAGTCAGTCTATGAACCCAACTTACCTCACAGCATTATTGTTGTAGGGAAAATAGGAGGATGAAGGTGTGTTGGTGTCTTGAGTTATTTGTAAAAATAATAAAGATGATATACAAATGAATATATAAATAAAGACCTGCTCTATAGTTTTAGAGTCACCTTAAAAATTGTAGATTATATTGGTCCTCATTTTTCTGCAAATGTTAGTTAAACTGGGAAATACAGACCTGCTTTTCAATGCATTTGTTTCCTTGGAATATTGAATTCCAAATGGTATCAGTGCTGCTGTTAGACATTGGGTCGTTTTAAGCGTTTGGCTTTGAGGAGGAACATCTAATCCATTCTGATCAGCTACTCATTCCAATGGTAGACTCTTGGGCTAAGAATGGTTGTGCTGGCATATTTGTTGGTGATAAAGTTGCAAAGCATCCCAAACATATGCTATGGTTCTATAAAAATGCATGATATAGCATGCTATGAAATATTGCGTGCAAAAATCAGATTCTTGAGAAGCTCAGTTTATTGTAGAACTATGCTTCTCCTAGTCCTTCTTTCTAATGTTATAAAGATGTTAAATTGCCATTGTTTCTCACTTCATGGCAGAACTGAGTTACATCCAATCTAGTTCTTACAAGATTGCGCTACAGCTTCCAATCCCTGTGGTCTTTGGTGGGTGAGATAGCAACAGCATTAGATTTATATGCCACTTTACAGTGCTTTACAGCCATCTCTAAGTGGTTTACAAAGTCATCATATTGCCCCAACAATCTGGGTCCTCATTTAGTTGTAGTTTAGTTATAGTTCAACCACCAAGAAGGCGTATCAGATTAGGGAAATACACTATAGTACATGCCTTTCACATATACTGTCATTTTCCCAATCTTGATGTGTCCTATTGAAAAAATATCTGTCCTGGGTTAATGAAAAATCTCTCTGGGTGAAGCCTGGAAAACCAACTTTGGTGATTAGAGTAAAGACCTGTAGATTAATCATGCTTGGCATGTACAAGGATGGGATTCCCTCTCCAAAACTGTAGGGAAAGTCATGCAAAGTTAAGGAAGCCATGCAGATACTCCCAGTGGACATTGTTTGTTCCAACTGCAGAAGATCGCAATTTAGAACTTCATGATCCGAAGTTATACCCAAGGTGCAAACTAGGTGCAAATCTGGTCACATTAGAAAATTCTCTGCTCTTCCTGGCAAGGGTGCCTTTTCCAGCTTTTACAGCTCCCAGGGAAAGAGTCTTGGCTCTTAAAATTTATTCCCACCAGAATAGAAACAGTTGGCTTGGCAAGATTCAGCATTTGTACACACTACTGTGTGTGAAACTGTTCCCCAACCCACTGTACAAATGAAGAACACTAGTAGAAATCAAGACAGACAGACAAGATGACTCTCCCATGCTAATTATAACTCCTCTCCATTCACCCAATTTATGTGATGTCACTTATCCAAAATGAAACCCCCCTGACTCTTCCCTCCCCCCTCTGTTTTTCTGGCTCTTGTTGGAGGTTGGAGGTTGGCAAGAGAAGATCTGAGGCCCAGAAGCAATTTTCCATGTGGTGATTTATGAGGTGGCCCAGAACAGAAGCAAGCTACCCTCTCTGTCTGGGTTTTTATTGCACAAACGTATTTTAAAATGCTTTGGCTTGCTCATGGCAGGGATTCCCAACCTTTTGGCAGCTAATCGGGAAATTTGGAGCTTCAGAAGCAAGTGCAATGAGGTTTACAATATGGCTAACATGGGAATAGAGTAAGCTGCTCTCTCTTCCTCTTTCTTATTAGAATTATTTGCCCCAGAAGCTTGAAGTAGCACACCCACCATATTTACAAGTTGGTAAGATCACTGCCTACCATCTGTTTAGTTTTTAAGAAGTTTCTTACCCCTTGCAAGATTTTTTTTTTCAGCTGTCTGTTGAGCAGAGGACCAGCTTCTAGGCAATCAATTAAAGTTTTATATTCTTTTACATTCTATGTATTATTCTATGTTTTGTGTCCTGTTCCTGTTCCTTCTTTTTAATGAAAATAAATTTTAAAGTTCATAGGGACATGGAAATAAACATGATTCTGCAGATGAGTACACAGTTTGTAACATATTATGGACATGCAGATTACAAACATTTATCTTTCCTTTTTATTGCTTGCCAATTGTATTCTATATAAATAACTTACAGCGCAATAACTTTATCATCTAATTTTTGTCATTTGTTTCTTTTCCAAACAACTCTGCAGGGCAAGTTAGACCAGAAATTACTCAATGGGTTTGAGTTTGGCTCAGTGGGTTTATGACTGATCAGGAATATGAAATTATCCAGTTTGCCTTGGTGAAAGTGTAATGGTGTCAGCTAGCTATCAAGCTGAGGAAATCAGGAGTCCAGGAAGTTCAAATGAATATAGATTTATTGTAACCTAGTGCTGTCTAGGTTAGAATCTGAACTACTAAGAATCTGAACTACTAGGGGTCAATGTAGAGGTGGTATTCAGCAGGTTCTGACCAGTTCTGGAGAACCGGTAGCGGAAATTTTGAGTAGTGCGGAAACCAGCAAATCCCACCTCTGACTGGCCCCACCCCCATCTCTTCTCTGCCTCCCGAGTCCCAACTGATTGGCTGGGTCTTCTTTTGTTGCCCTGCACAAGAAAATGGAGCTGGAAAGCAGGTTAGTGGGGTGGAGAGGGAATCAGGATTTTACAGTAATCTTCCTCTGTCATGCCCACCAAGCCGCACTCACAGAACCGGTAGTAAAAAAAATTTGAATCCTACCACTGGGTCAATGCAAATTGATGGTAGATAAGTCAATGGAATTCAAGATGGGCTGGACTTAGATTTCTTGTGAGAGTGAAGGGATTTGAGACCGGCATTCAGCAGGTTCTGACCAGTTCTGGAGAACCGGTAGCGGAAATTTTGAGTAATTTGGAGAACTGGCAAATACCACCTCTGACTGGAGATTTTACAGTATCCTTCCCCTGCCATGCTCACCAAGCCACGCCCACAGAACCAGTAGTAAAATAATTTGAATCCCACCACTGCTGATGACGTGTTTGACCCCTCCCTCTGGCTCAGCCTGGTTATCTCCTACAGTAACTTACTCCAATTCAGTAGTCCTCTAGCTGTACAGAATCTGATAAGCTGTACACTCTGATTCCCAACACTTAAGCAATGACATCTTGTAGAACCCAGGAGATGAGCCACCACAGTTGCTATGCTGCCCACGGATAGCATTGAACTCTGATCCTAAAGCCTCTTAAGTTCTAGATGTTTGTGCCTGTTTTACTTGTTTGGAACCTTCAGTTGGTTTTGGCACAAGATGTTTTTATTAGATTTTAATATTTCCTTTGACTGTGTATGACATCCTGGGTTGCACATTGAGAGGATGGTTGTATAAATTGATTAATAAATAAATAAATAATAATAAATACATAAGTAGATAAATCAATACATTCCAGGAACTCCTCAACCAATGTTTGAAGAGTTGATTTCCACATTCAAATTGTGTACAGTTTGGGAAGAGATGTTTAAACTATTGCATTTTAAGTCTGCCTGAAGTCAGTTTCATTTGAGAATGTTACATAATATTAATGTAATCTTGTGTATGTATCCTAATCTTATTCAAGGCATATTTCCTCTGTCTTGGTGACTGTGACAGACAATTACTGGGAATGTCCTAGACTGTTACTTTTGAGGAAAGCTCTTCACTGATTTTTAATAATAAGTGGCCTTGAACTGGGCAAAAAAGGAATAATTTTATGCTTGTTTAATTTCTTTCTTATTAAAAAAAGCTTTTATTCTTAAATGTCCATGAGTCCTACTTTCTACACTCTTTTTCTCGGTGAATGGAAATGAGGTTAGTTATCTTATATTTTATTATTTGCTATCATGAAAGGAAATTGGGATATATGATTATTTAAAATTTATTACTTTGGCTAAATGAGGTTCTCCCTCCATAGGGAAGGAGTATACTATCTTTGTGACAGCCAGTTTGCTTTAGTAGTTAAGGTATAGACTTGAATCTGGGAGATTGGGAGTTCTAGTACTTGCCTCAGGGCACAAAGACAGCTGGGTGACCTTGAGCCAGTCCCTCTCCTAGAAGGCAATGGCAAATCACTTCTGAAAAACTTTTCTTAACAAAAAAAAAAAACCTTCAAGAATTTGTTCAGAAGTCAAAATTGACTCGAAGGCACAATAAATAAATAACCTTTGTACTCTTGTAGAATAGATTCAATCGTTTTTTTCTTATTATTTATTTTGATGAAAGAGAAATTGATTTGGATTTTTTTAAATTGTCAAATTCTCAGGTGGGTGACCGTTTTGCTCTTTGTTAGTCCAAGTAGAGTGTCTAAAATGCCCTGTTTTCTGTTGTACCATTATGTTTCCAGTCATTTGTGGCTTCCTGTATATCCATTGTTTCTTGACAACAGAGTTCACAAATGAACTCTTTTCTGTTGGGCTTTTCTTTAGTGTGAGCAACTGCTATAAAGAAAGATGCACAACAGAAAGCAGAAACTCAAGCAATATCATTGGTTGCCATCTCCAATAGGAAATAAGCTCAAAAACACCACAAAGCAAAAATTGGGGGGGGGGGGACTTCTCAAACTGAAACAAACTCCACAAGGAGAAGCTTTGTTTTCAAGAGAATCAAACCTCTGATAAATTGCAAAACAGATTAATTATTTTCTCTGCAATGTATAAATGGACCATGACTGGAAAAAATGGACCGTTGCATTTATAAATCAGCCAGCTAATTATACATTATTCTCAACTACTTGATACAGTGCCCCATCCATGTTTGTTTAGGATGAACTTATATATACTACATTTTATTATGAGACATATCTGCATACAAAATCTAAACTATCTTGGCTGGCAATTGCTGACCTGTTTCTAATTTTCTTTACAAAATGTTTGTGACTATGCATATTGTGTCCCAAAGTGCTTTTCTAAAAGGCAACTGAACTGTCTTGGTTTTTTTTCCTTGAAAATGTTCTGCTTCTCATCCAAGATGCTTCTATAGTTCTGAAGAAGCTTCTTGGATAGGGAGCTCACGGAAGAAACTTCTTGGATGAGAAGAGCAATGTTTTCAAGGGGCAACAAAACAAGAAAGTCCAGTTATCTTTTGGAATACACCTTTGGTACAACCATGACCTGGATGATTGGAAATCTTCATAGACATGTGTTTATTATGGTTTAATATGGTTGACTTTTGCTAATGAAACTTCTTTCAAATGAAACAATAAGATAGAACAATAAGGTTGAGGACTGCAAACAAAGCTTTAATGCAACTAGAATTTCAAAGTCAGTGGTCTCTCACACATGCAACACGGTCACAAGTAGTTAAGCAATGCCTAGCTGGATTAGACCCCCAGATTATCTAGTTTAAGTATCTGTTTTCACAGTGGCCAACCAACTACTGTTAGGCTTAGTCTCCCAGTAGATGGTCTTCACCAGGCAATCACACCATCATCAAGGCTAATGGTAAATAACTATTGATCCCCTGGTTTTACCTGCCTATATCACAGCTGTATCACAGAGTGCAAGTGAATGATGAAATGGAATTCAGAATCATGATAGGAAACAACCCATGCAACTTATTGAAGCATGATTTCTTCATGAACTGATTTTATTGATTTTAAATTTTACCTGCATCCTTCAATTACAGCTTTGCTGCCAAGGTGTCAAGATTTCCCAATGATACCTTAGAGTAGATACACACTGGAAAAACCTTTCCAGATTCTACTGCTGTAGAAACCAGGGTCCTTCCTGATATGAGAAAGCTACATATTGCATTATAAAATAAATAAATAAAGACTCTGTGGATCCATTTTTAGCTATGTTTTTGACTGGGCAATGTTGCAGCATTTTAGTCTTCAATTATAGATGGCTGGTTGAGATATGACTATCTCCCAAACCATTTAAAGAAACAAGCAAAGTTTATATAATGCTGTTGACTTAATGTTCCCATAGTGAGTAGCCATGATGGAAAAGGAAACGTTTCAATGTATTAACATTGATTAAAATAAGAACAGATTGATGACACATAAACAACCCCCTTTCCCCCAAAATTAAACCTTAAATCATTCTTAGATTTGGAGCAGCTGTATGTGTTTATCAAAATCTAGGCCTCCAGGCAGGAGTTGGGGAGTTTCCTTTAAACGCATTTCAAGCTTGTTTTTTAAATAATAAATTAAAAAAACAGATATTGCAACAAAATAATTGGTTGTGCAATAACTTTCCACCTTAAATGTTGGCTGTGGGTATGGGAAACCAGCAGTGGCTTTCCAGATGTTGTTGAACATGACTGTCATATCTAAAGATCTCCTCCACTTTAGATGTACAAGATTCTTGGGTAAATCTGATTCCCTTTGGGAAAAGGGGGTTGCTTAGATGGATATTTGATCTCCAGAATGATATGTGGAGATCACCTTCTTAATCATTCAAGGGAGGGCTTCATTGTACCTTTGTAGATACCATGATAACTCCAGATGTAATCTGGAACATTTTTTTCAAATATCCAAGATTGTAGACAAAGTTACAGTTCTTTAGTGATGTATAGGCTAACTGATGGCATACTGCATGTCACATTGCCTAGTGCAGCAATCCATGCCTTCTGTGTGCACACATTGGTTATCAAATTGTCATGATTCATTTGCCTCATTTATTTCAATTTTAAATGAGCATTGTTTTCTGGCATATATGATTCATCTTTCCTGTTGGGATTGTTCTAAGTGTGATTTTCATAAATAATAATATCTTAATGAAAACTGAAATAGAATTGTGTAGTTTTAACTGCTGAAGTACTTGCCAGCCTTCCTTCCTTCTTCCCTCCCTCCCTCCCTCCCTTCCTCTCTGTTCCTTATTTCCTTACTACCCTCCCTCCATCTTAACTGGAAAAGCTAAAAACAATAGAATTCAGTTTTCAACAAAACAAACTTAAGCAATAATCTGACCATTCCTAGACTTTTGCTCTAGTTGATACATTAAGGGACATGTGCTGAGTCACCCATCACAATTCACATGCCTAAGTTGACTATAGTTAAAATATACTAGTGATATTATTGTGAAAATTGCTGCAATCAAGATGTGCAATTGGTGTGACTCATATGTTTTTCTCCCCTTTGCTTTTTATTGCTTATGCCTTGCATCCTCTTATTCCCCCTTTCAGTTTTCATTCCTCCCCACCGCAGTAGCTTCTTCTCCTCATTTGACACCCTAGGTAAATAGAAAGATAGATAGATAGATAGATAGATAGATAGATAGATAGATAGATAGATAGATAGATAGATAGATAGATAGACAGACAGACAGACAGACAGACAGACAGACAGACAGACAGACAGACAGACAGACAGACAGATAGACAGACAAAGTGAAATAACACGGTTTGAACAATTAAGGCTTTCAAAAATGATTCTTAGCAGGTACATATAGGAGAAATTAGTACTCTAAGTATCCAGGTGAGTGGAAACATCTATACAAACTTGATTGATCTTTAATAGGTAAGCAGGATCAGACCTGTTTAATACTTGGATGAGAGTCTACCAGAAAATCCAGAGACTGTAAGTTATTTTTTATTCTGAAGTCAAACAAAATTCCAGAGAGACAAAAGAGGTGGCCAAAGATTTGCCAATTCTTGGTAAGAAAGCTTACATGAATATGCCCATGAAGTCAAGCTTCACTTGAAAGAGACTTTCTATCTTTATTCCTTTAGATATTGTAATGTAGGCAGGCTCGTCCATGAACAAATTTGCACACTCCATGTTGTCTTCCATGGTGTGTTATTTCTTAGCAGTGGGAGAGCTAGGTTGCGAGAATATAGCATCATAAACTGATGGCCACTTGCAGTGGTGGCAAGCTTTGTGAATTGTGTCTGACTGAAGAGGATGAAATGAAATATCTAATGTGAAAGTGAATTGACAATATACAAATAAATGAGAAAGGAAACAGTTACTTTATTACTTTATTCATTAATAATGAATAATTGGAAGACATGGATGAAATTTTAGGTCAACTTTCAGTTAACGTCATTCATTTGATCAAATTGCTATCTTGGAGTCCAATGCTTTGTACAAGACTTTGAAATGATGATGATGGTTCTGATGGTGCTTTATGTCTTCTGCTGAAACCCCTCCCCGCCAAAGTATATCCATGTGAACAGATCATGGAGAAACAAAACTTCAGATGGTCACTGAACAAATGGTCGTAACTCAAGGACTACCTGTATTATAAAAACACTACCACTGAATTATCTTTAGATCATTTCAATACATTTCATTGGTAATTTCATCTATTTTTATCTTAACGGGAATACTTTAGAAGACTTTTGAATATATTTTAGTATATACAGCAATCTTTAAATCAATTTCAATGTCCCTGTTGTGTGAATAATGGATAGAAAGAGTGGGTGGGAAAACCACTTTTACTCAATTTTGGGTAATTTGCCGAGGTTTGGGAAGCACCACTGTTAGAGGAATAATAGAATGGTTCAATTTGTGGGCAGCAATTATCTGATTCCTATCTTGCATAGCTAAAGTATGCCGTGCGAACCAACACAATTTAAACATGAAATTCTGTTCTAAAGTGTGTGTCCCCCTCCTTCAACAGACACTCTACGCTTAATTCTTGGGATTTTTGCTTTCTACCAATGGTATCTATTGAGTGTTTTGGGAACCTAGTCTACAGTAAGTTTTACACATTGCCTGAGGTTACTAAAGACTTCCCAGGTAAAGTATCTATTGGTGCAGATGAAATTGGAGATAGGCAAGGTAAGAAGAAACACAGGAGTGACCCCCCAGAGGAGCTAACGTGGATTCTGTTAGTTTCATAGGTCCTCTATGGATTCTGTTAGTTTCATAGGTCCTCTCCTCGCTTTCAGATGGAGACTTAAAAGAAAGAGATGTGTAAAAGATCAGTCTGCTGTGACTTTAAGTGTAAAATCCATTTTAGTAGCAGGAAGCTATTATATGGTTAGAACAGTTATTTTTATTGTCTGTCTGGGCATGGTTTTTAACTGCAGGCACAAAATAAATCAATAGCACCGTAAAATGACTCTCGCCTCCTGCCCATTCTGAAGGGATTCTGTTGGGCTCCTAGCTTCACCCAGCCTCCTAACCTGGCATGCTGAATTACACCTCTACAAAGGGAGAGGATTTGGGCCATTTTTGTGCAAAACTTACATCATGGGAATCTCCTGTGCTGTCTCCAGGCTGGTGCCGACAAAATCTATTATGGAAAAAATAGAAAAACCCTATTTTCAAAGGATATGGGATGTATTTTGTGGCCAGGAGACTTTTAAAAAGGGTGGGCAGGTCAATATGTAATAAACAAATAAACAAATTGGATTCAAATACTTTTCTCTCCACGTCCCTGAAATTGCACTAAGCCCCTGAAGATGAAATCTATTTATCTGACATACATTTATGTTTGTTCTGGAATAGCAATCTTTGGACACTTCTGAATATGGTAACAGAATTTGAAAATTTTAAAAAAATCAATTGAAAAGCAGGAAAGAGCACAAAAGGGTATTATATTTAGACTGCTGAGAAAAAGCAGGTACAAAAATGAAAATATTGGAAGTCATTTTGCCACGTATTTCTTTTCTGGAGAGATGCGAAGAGTCTGGAATTTTGTGCTCCTTGCAATCGTATTAATCAGCCTTTTTTTTACAAGCCTTTAAGAGAAACCCTAATGCATCATTCATTGGTTTTGAATAAATGAGTAAGAATGGTGGTTCCTGATTTCTTTTTCAATTGCTTTCTGATCCAGGGTTAGAATGAGGTATTTTGTGATCCTTGTTTGTTGGTTTGTTTTAATTCAGGCAGCTACATGATGGTTGTATTTTTATTGAGAGTTTTTTTTTTACTTTGTTGGTTCTGAAATTTGGTTGAGTTGGTTCATCCATCAGCAGCCATGTGATGCAATCAAAATTATAATGTAGTCATGCAACCTTTTCTTGCATCATGCAGACCATGATGTCCCGTGTCTCTCCCAAAAGTGCTGACAAAACAGTGAGACCCTGGGGATGTTGTTATGTTATCAGAAGGGAACTAACCAACTACTGTAACTAACCAAATATGCAAATTATTGGGCACTAAGGAATGCCTGTAGGCAAAGTAGGACCTCTTCTGTTTTTTCTAGAAGCCACAACATTTGAATTCTATTTTCTTCTGCTTTCTGGATGCTTGATGGCCTTCCAGAAGCACTGAATCTGAACACTCTGGGAATGCTAGATGGTATGAACTTTTTTCTAGGATCCATCAAGGTTTTTCTCCTGTCTATAGAATTCAGTGGTGATATTCAGCAGGTTCTGACCAGTTCTGGAGAACTGGTAGCAGAAATTTTGAGTAGTTTGGAGAATCTGCAAATACCACTTCTGACTGGCCCCGCCCCATCTATCAGCTGGGTCTTCTTTGGTTGCCCTGCTCAGGAGAACGGAGCTGGAAAGCAGGTTAGTGAGGTGGGGAGGGAATGGGGATTTTGCAGTAGCCTTCCCCTGCCACACCCACCAAGCCATACCCACAGAACTGATAGTAAAAAAAATTTGAATCCTACCACTGCTATAAATCCACTAGACTTACAACTACAACTGAGACCAGAATTTCTGCATTGAGCAAGGCAGCTGTTAAGTAAGTCATGTCCAATTTTGCAATCTTTTTATCCTGGTTGTTAAGCAAATCACTACAGTTATTAAAATCAATCATGCAGTCATTAAGCCAATCCAACTTCCCCTTTTCATGTTGCTTGTCAGAAACCACCTGAGAAGATTGCAGATGGTGGTCACATGCCCTGAGATGCTGCAACTGTTGTAAATATATGCTGGTTGACAAGAACCCAATTTTTGATCATGTGACCATGGGGATGCTGTGACTGTCATAAGTGTGAAGACTGGTTGTAAGTCACTTTTTTCAGTGTCACTGTAACTGGAAATTCACTAACTGAATGGTTGTTAATCAGCTATTATTGGATATTTTTTGAAGCTGGCTGATCTTAAACTCCAGGACAGACAGATCCCCACTGATTGTCAAGCAATAAGAACTAAAATAGCCAGGGACTCAATTAAAGTTGAGAACACAATATGAATTGTGTATGCCTATTGTCAACTTTCTCCAAAGATTTATACACAATGAAGCAGGGACTGGTTAGCAACATATTTTAATTTAATTAAATTTCCTGTTGGAGTGATGTCTGACCAATCAATAACGTTAATGTTTTTTGCAATTTAGAGATTAAAGCATGGATGAGCAGACAAAAGAATTCCACACCTAAATTCAGCTCAGGCATTCTTGAAATAAAGATTCTCCAGCATTTAACTTTCTTGGAGCACTTCTGTCAGGGAGATGGCATTAGTGTGCCACTTGTGGAGACATTTACCACCACAAGAATGGGTGCAATCCAAAAAAATCCAAAGCATGTTCGCAAGAACCCCTTGACTCTACAACCTGTGTATATGTTTTGGGACTGGACCATCCAAACTCCCAACAGGTGGGCCTTGACATATTTTGGAAGAAGGTTGCCATTTTGTCCATGTGTATGTGAGGCAGGACTGTTTGGCTCTTTCTGTAAGTGTGATCTCTGCTGTTTGTTGTTCTTCCTTTCCTGCTTCAGGATCAGAGAGATGCTTTGCTGAATTATCATTTTTAATAGTTCCTGATAATATAAGGAAATGTTTTTTCTTTCACTTCCTCCTGTTTTGAACATCGCAGCACAGAGACCTTTGCCCTTCAAGATCACTGTATGCTTCCAACGAACATTGGAGCAAACCAACCCACAGTGAACAAATTTAATTGGGGGCTGCAAGCTGATAGTAGGATTTGAAAAGTCAATGAGGCAAGAGAGAGGGGGGAGAAAGGATGATAATGCAGATGCAAATTGCATGTGAGACAGATTACAAGTATCTCATCAATTAGTTATTGTAGTGTTTTAAAAACCCATTGTATTTGTCTGAGACCTTTCAAGATGGTGTGACACTATTTGATGTACGTTAGTTCAGCAATATCTTACTCTATGGTGTTGGTGTAATTTTGTTATTCTAAGATAGCAACATAGACATTTGTGATCATGTGTGCTGAGAGATTGAACTTCTCTGATTTTACTTTGTCCATTTTTTTTGCATGCTGATGGAGATTATATTAATTCTATTTCATTGACTACAGCTCATGATTTATAATGCTGTAGGATAGAATTTGTTGAATATACTCATGTGAAGCAGGAACCTCTGCATTTTATTACTGTCCTAGAACCATACAAAAAGGATATAGGATGGATAAAACATGGCTGGCTGGGGAATTCTGGAAGCTGAAGTCCACAAGTCTTAAAGTTACCACAAGTCTTAAAGTTGCCAAGGTTGGACAACCTGATATAGATCCTTAGTTCAGAACTCAGCAGAATGGATTTTGGAAGTTCTAAAAGATTGTATAATTCCACCTTCATGGTGACTCAGCTTAGTCTGATTCCCTAGATGTTGACTTACCATTTGCTGAAGACACCATACAAATTCAGATCTATATATGGAAGAGACCTGACTTCTGTGAAAATTTAATCTTCTTTGCAACTGAAGGAGAGATTTAGAGCAGCTCTAGAGATTTGGAGTGGAACTCGAACGAATCTCCTTCTGGGTTCTTAGAGATTGCTGTGCAAATAAAGTCACTAACTGAGGACTTCATTAACAAATAAATAAATTTCATGCATTGCATTGTTCCATCTCAGCCAATTATCTAACACTGTGTTTTATCTTATAAAAGAGCTAATTTGTCTTATGCAGTGGGAGGCAACCCAGACTATTTACTCTTAATTTGGACTTTAATAATTTGTCGCCATCTTCCATGCTCATAGGTGTTGACAGAAGTTGACTTGTTTTGCTTCATTTTTGGTTTACAGTAGGCTAGTTGATAATATTCTGAAGAAATGCAAAAATATGGTGATGATGATGACTGAACTGAGTATAAACCCATCTCCTTAGCTATAAACTGAGCAGAACTCCTTTTTTCTTTCCTTTCTTTTGTTATGATAACCAAACCAAGGGGATAAAATTGCCAAAAATCCTATAATAACATTTTGCAATGCAGAGTTTTGCTGTTCAGAAGTCCAGCCATTTCAGTCCATTTTGCATGCCACCTTCTTTCTCCATTACATGCTATCCCAATCTTCTTGGTTATGGAGCAGGCTTAATCCAGCTGCTTTGATTTAAAAAATAACAGGAAAACTCTAAATGTATTTATAACTACTCTCCAAAAGATTGGAAGCTGTTTCTTTATCATCTCTCTTTCCCTTTTTTTCCTTCCTTTTTCTTTCTCTCTCACTATTTATTATACTACTTCTTTATTATCTTTTATGGTTCTTACCTTGTTAAACATTTCTTCAAGAATAATGATGAAAAAATACCTTGCTCTTGGGTGGTGAATGCTTGTGGTTACATAATCTAAGGAGCTCTTGCTTAAACATCGAAACAAGAATGTTTATGGGGGAGAACATGAGATAGTCATAAATATATTTCTGCTTTTCTCTGTCCTCTTAGAATGTCAAAGGTGGAATTGCCAAAGAATAACAGTAAATTCAGAACAGGATGGAAGTATTGTTTAACAATGAGGGCTCCACTGCTTAAAATGTGGAGGTCAGCTGAGATATGTAGAGTAGACAATACAGTTAAATAATGATGTCTTTACAGTACCTGACATTGGGGCATTTTTTTTCCTTTATGTGTATGTGTGCATTAAGAAGCCTGACTGGAGCTTTACACTGCTTTGTGTTTGATTTTCTGATAAATGTTGACAACAAATTATATAATATTGAGGATTGAGGGTGGAACTTGTATTGTGCCAAAATGTCTGTAGAAGAGGAATTCAAGACTAACATTGAGATTGTGTTCTTTGTAGCAAACCAAATGAAATGTCTTCATACAAGATTTGGTGTGTAGAAAGCATTGTTTCATGCACACAATTCCAATGTAATGATAGCTTTTAAAGGAGGTTATGCGCATTCATAAAAGAGGAATAATCTACTGGTTGTTGTTTTTTTTACAATAGAGGGAATTTCCAGGCTTATCAGCAAAATTATGTTGGTTATCCACTTCTGAGAAAAAGTGATTGTTGAGAGCTGTTGGCTTAACTTTCTGTCTGTGGACTGCTTAGGCCATGTTGGCCATGTTGTGAGAAGGACACTTCCCCAGTAGTCCATTTCACCATGTTTGGTAATGAAAGCCACCAAGCACAAAGGATCCCACAGGTCAACCCTGAACTATAAACATTCTCTTCTATCAATTGTTTGCAAGAGACGCTATAGATTAGTTTAGTTTAGTTTATTAGATTTTTATACCGCCCCCTCTCCCAAAAAAGGGACTCGGGGCAGTGTACAGCCAACTAAAACAGAAACAGTATAAAGTTATAAAGTTAAAAACAATTTAAAACGATTAAATTAGTGGCCGAATATAAAATTAACAAGTATAAAAACTGATAAAAAATTTAAAAATACCAAATTTAAAACCCCACAAATCGTTACTGGGCCAGGCCGGCCTGTTGAAAAAACAGGGTCTTTACTGCACGCCGGAAGGTCTGAATATCGGTGATGCCCCGTATCTCCGGGGGCAAGTTGTTCCAAAGGGAGGGAGCCCCCACAGAGAAGGCCCGCACCCTCAGAGCCACCAACCGGCATCGCCCAGCCAGTGGAACCCTGAGGAGGCCGATCCTGTGGGAGCGCACTGGGCGGCGGGAGGCTGTTGGATTAGAGCTTCCAACTTCCATAGAATTGTTTGAGCATACTTCAGTTACAACTAGTCTTTGATTGTACCTGATAAATGCTGTTGAAAATTTATCTAAACTGACTGGCATTGGATCCTGCGTGCAACACAGGTATAATAAATTAATGTTGCTTTTATTGTTATCATAATTTGAAGACCATCTAAAAACAACATACGGAGTCTATACTACATCTTCTCCATATTAATAAAAAACATTATGTGAAACCCTTGATTGATCAAGGACATGATGAGCAACACAAGTCAATATCTGTGGGCCCATCTGTTGATGATAATGGTCTATAGTAGGTAAATGGATTAATGAATGAGAGTAGATACTTTGTGAGTTCAGCACATGGGGAGGATGTAGCACAGATGAACAAAGAGAGTCTGATTGCATAGAATAGAGTTGATAAATATACCTAGAGAAATGACAGTGTAAGTTGAACTGTAAATGAAAGAGCTAAAACCTATGAAATTATGAATTGGGAAAATGCAGATGTTGTAGGTGTGTATGAAAATAGGAATCCCAAGGTAACTATTGCTTTTTACAACCCTGTGTTGATAACAAAGAAACCAGTGAATTTGGGGTAAAATGCACAACATTCTAAATGCATTTGCTATAAAATAAAGCATAAAGTGTTGGGTACATGAATGGAGGAAAAAGAAATGAAAAAACAAAGAGAATACCAAAATAATTTAAAAAATGAGAGTGAAAGTAAAATATTGGAGAAAGAGAAAGACTAAAACAAATAAGTCGTAGAAGATAGAATTAAATTGAGATAATGAAGGAGGAGGAGGATGAAATAGTGTGGAACAGAGTGAAAAAATAACAATATTACAGAATATTCACAGAAATATGTAGAGTTACGCTAGTGGGAAATATGAAAAAAATGTTGATGGAATAATAAAAGGGGAAAAAGGTTGAAAATAAGAAAGGATTGTTGCAAAAAAGAAGGATAAAAGAATGTGTAATATTTATATAGAGAAAAATAATTCCAAGGAAGATCATTATAAGCAAGCAAGGAATACTAAAGAAAGAAATGCAAAATAATTTCGAATGGAAATGAAGGATTGTATGAGAAATGGGAAAGGGGTCTTTGGTAGCAGGAATAGAATTAAAAGTGATTAAATGATTTCGATGAAAGTGAGGTAAAAAAATGTAGAAAGTGTTTTTTTAAAGATATTGTTGATTGCACATCAGAGGGATTGATTGAATTTGGCATTTTTTCCCCACCTATTGAGGTATTCATCACCTCGAGGTATGATTTGTTGAACAGCCTCTACCATTGTCACTGTTGTTGTATTTTTATCCCATATCTTTTTTGAGGGTGACAATGAGGGTAAAGAAATCCGAAAATGAAAGTGATTTGTTGAAGACCAGAACAAAAACTGTAATGCTAGCACCCAAAAGTTGATAAAAACCAACCTGTAACTGCTGTCAAAATGTTAACCAGTTGCACGGGTGCAGTGTAAATGGTGTGACTAAAAACATATTAATATGTGGATGTGGTTGTGCAATGGATCAGCCCATGTATGAACTATGCCTGATGATTTGAAGAATGCCATCACTGTTACCCTATAGAAAGGAAACGATAAGAAGTGTATTTATTAAAACTACAGAGAAATTAGTTTATTAACTGTGCCTGGGGTGGTGTTTGGTAGAATTTTGTTTGAATGCTTATTCACATTTCTACTTTGTAGTCGTTGAGAAACGGACGATAGAGGAAGCTAGTTTAGTGTCTCAGTGTGTGAGTACATACAGCTGAAATTTGATTGCAAATACAAATGCGTGTAAGAATAAATAGGATGCTTAGGAAAAAGTTGAGCACAAATTGGGGGTAAGACAAGAACATGTGATGCCTCTTTATAGGTTTGAAAACAGATATTGTGGTTTGGCTGAGAAACCAAATAATTTGCAGTGACTCCTAGCCGTCTATTAATTCATGTGTCAAAGATTGACAGGGAAAAAGGAATGAATAATTGCAAGTTTTCTATAACTGGGAAAAAATCTGCAACAGACTTTCTCAACCGTAGCAATTTTAAGACTTTCAAATCTCAGAATTCCACACAGTTGGAAATTGCCAAAATTTGGAAAATACAGATTCCGCACAAGAAAATAAAATTATGTACATTAATAGTATGTTTACCAAAAGTGGAGAAACGGAGAAGGTATACAATGTACAAAATGCTGATAGAAATGAAGTGGTTAGTGTGTGTACTGCTTTTGCAAGGTAAGAACATTTGTCCAAAGAGGCGAAAATGTAGAAGCGTAAGAGGAACATGCCCTTGCAGAAATGCTTGTGATTATATCAGGAGAAGCTTCACGGTAAGCTGAATACAGCACAAATGGGGTATTAAAAGAGTGTGCAGTAAAACAAAAAGAGATGCGGGTAAAAATGAATGGATGTTGAATGAATAAAGAACTGAGCAGGAAAGTGACTAACCCAAACAAGAGAGAAGTACACAGAGGCGATTTTGTCATATAGAGAGAATGAATGAAGATCGAGTTGCACAACAAATATATGAGGGAAAATTGAATGGGTGCAGAGGAAGTTAGGAAAAAATATAAGGAGGTCATGGCTGGGTGGAGTTGATGAATGAGAAGTTTAAAGAACACAAGGCAGTATATGGAGTGGAATAAGGACTTGGTGAAAGCAAGTATTGGTTGCAAGGAGAGAAATGTATGGAGAAATACATAGTGAATGGGCTAAAGTTTTAGTATTTCCCCCTTTTTTTCTTAATTTCTTTGGCTTTCCATTTCTTAGTCCATTCCTGCATTAATGCCACTTACTCCAGAAGGGAATGGGTGTGTACCAGTGATGGGATTCAATTTATTTTACTACCAGTTCTGTGGCCTTGGCTTGGTGGGCATGGCAGGGGAAGGATACTGTAAAACCTCCAGTCAGAGGTGGGATTTGCTGGTTCTCTGAACTACTCAAAATTTCCACTACTGGTTCTCCAGAACTGGTCAGAACCTGCTGAATACCACCTCTGGTGTGTATATATACTCATCCATGGCCATATTGGCAGGGGAACTTTGAATCCAAACATTTGAATGAGGTCCCTGTTTAGAGACAACTGCTATAATGTAAATGTTGTCCAGGATTATTACAATGCTGTCCAGAATGATCATGATTAGATCTTCTATAATTTACGCTTCTGAAATGATGAAAAACTCTCATTCCCAGCAACAACTGGGAACTGGGATGGAAACTAATCAAGGAGAGAAGCAACCTAGAACTAAGGAGAAATTTCCCGACAGTGAGAACAATTAACCAGTGGAACAACTTGCCTTGGATGTTGTGTGTGCTCCATAACTGGAGGCTTTTAAGAAGAGATTGGACTGCCACTTGTCTGGAATGGTGTAAGGTCTCTTGCTTGAGCGGTAGGTTGGACTAGAAGACCTCTAAAGTCCCTTTCAACTCTGTTATTCAGTTCTGCTTACTGGAGAGAGGCTCAAATGATAACTCCATTGCTGCCTGAAACCTATTTGTCTTCCCATCCCTCCACTCTATAGAAGGACAATATGGAGGAGTGGGAAACGCAGGGAGAGGCAGGCCAACGTTTTGTGTGTGTCATCATTCTGGAACAGTGTTGCTGGCCTCGGATTCCCCTCCCACCCTGTTTAATAGCATGCTGAATTTAGTCTGATTAAGGCAGGGAGCGATGGAATGTAACAGGCAGATGCAAGGTCAGGCCGAATTTATCTGAGCGGGCTGAAGCTTCTTGCTACTTTAAACAAGATAGTGCAGTCACTCTGCCAAACTTCCTTGTAGGGCAGGGGACAGGGCAGGGGAGATAATTTTCAAGGAACTGCACATTGCAAGACGGCAGTTTTGTAGCAAAAGGGAGGATTTTTAATTTGGATTTACACCTTAGCAGTTACAAGCAGAGATGACATGGCAAACAATCTCCCCCCACCCCTTACAAGTAGGGGAAAAATTACTTTGAATGCTTTTACCCTTCCAGTCAAGAACAGGTCAGTCTGACCCATTCTGCTTCAATTTGGAGTCAGGCTGTTCACATACATGCTCCAGCCTTCCATTCTCAATTGCCACCAGATCCTGAAGTTCATTCCAGACTTGAGAGCAATGATCTTTTTCTGACCTGGAATTATGATTCGTGCTGAATTCTAACTATACACCAGATTCAACCATTGCTCTCAAAGTGTTGGTTAAAAGTGCTATGCGTTCACCTAGCATTCTGTGGCCAAACATGCAAATGGTATTAGAACTTAATGGCCCAGGTCACATACCTTGTCAAGACAGTGACTAGATACCTGAAACAGGAAATTATGAATTAGCCAGCTTGTTTAGGATCTAGATAGGGGAAGACGTTTTCTGAATAACTTGAGCTGAGCTGAGTCTCAGTAAGAGTAACAGAACAATAGAGTTAGAAGGGACCTTGGAGATCATCTAGTCCAACCCCCGCACAAGCAGGAGACCTTACACCATTCCAGACAAGTGGTTGTTCAATCTTGTCTTAAAAACTTCCACCCACAACTTCTGGAGACAAGCCGTTCCATTGATAAATTGTTCTTGCTGTCAGGAAATTTCTCCTTAGTTCTAAGTTGGGTCTCTAGTCCAACTTAGATAGGTCTAAGTACAGGTCCCATTCAGAAATAGAAGCTGAGTCTTTTTGGTCAGTTGAGCCACAGTGGCTTTTTATTATGAAGAGAACAGGGAGGGCAAAGAAAATGAGAAGTGAGGACAAACATTTTAAGGCACAGAAGGTCAACTTGAATCTCTCCAATTGAAATGTGCACATGCAGCTTGCATGCTCAAAATGGTAAACATTGTGCAAAAAAAAAAAAACAACCAGAAGGGAATGGGCATTGTTAAAGCCAACAGCCTTATGTCTTTCCCACTTTCCACAGCCTTATGTCTGAGGAAGTCTATATTAGAGGTGTTTCATGGAAAACCCCTAAACCTACATAAAGTAAATATACATTTAAGGAGAAGTTATAGCATAGTTTTGTGTGTGTGTTTCTTCTTGTTTTGTACACTAGCATCCATATAAAACAGAAGAGGTCAACCTTTGATGCCCTCTTCTTTGGGCAATCAAGAGCTTCTTTGGGTGTAATCCTAAAATTACAAAAATCCCAGATACAAGGGTATGTGGGAACAGCCTTGAGAGATAAGACAAAGACCAGCAGAGTAGACAACACTCAAGTAAAAGTCAGCTGAGTCCATAGAAAGAAAAGCAATGTAGCAAAAATCTGAGGAACAACTCCCCCTAGTTTCTTAGACTGTAAAGGGGAGGGGAGGGGAAGAGATGTACTTTCAGACTTGCAAGATTTTGTTAATATAAGCTTACAATAAAAATAGTGTTAATAATCATGGTTGGAGCTTCTGGTCTGAATTATCTTGGCAAGGGTGACATCAAGCAGCATCTCAAAAAAAAAAATCCTGTTTTCTTTTCTGTAGAAGTTAGACTTGCTTTCGAAAGTGCATAGGACAGATGAAGCCATTTGGAAGTTTGATACTCTTATTTGGCTGATTGAATTTAAAAAGAAAAACCAACAATGTGGCATTGAATACGACTATCAGAGTTTTGTTTTAGAAGCATGGTTCTGGGGAAGTTTGCAGAGAAGTCTACGAATTACATTTCTCGATCCCAAACTAAAGGTGCTTTTAGTGTGTGCTAAAAAAGCAAATTATAACTTATTTTTATTGATATCAACAATCCATGAAGGTAAGCCTATTTTAGACAGTATGTGTTTTCCTCATGTAATCAGGAAACCTGACTTGCAGAGGTAACTTTTATGTATTCTTAGCAGCAAACGTTGAAACATAAGGCCAGAATTTTAAAAATATATATTTTTTCTGCTTTACTGATGAATATCTCTCCTTCCTCAGAAAAAAAAAAAGAGAAGAAAAAAGCATATCAAGCCATCTATTTCCCTTCCTATTTTCTGGATATACTGTATATTCAGTGAAAGATGCATACATTTCTTCTCTGGAATATGTTTGCACAACATTGAACAAATTCCATAGCCAGAATTGCTCATTATCCATATGCCATATATAACATACATTTTGCCTCTTTCCAGTTTGACAACTGACTGCCCACCGAGGGCCCAATTTACTGACTTTTAAGTGCTCATTCTGGGGCATGCTACAGTTTTCCCATTTTTGGGGGGTGGTAGTTTGTTGTATTTTTTTTTTCTTTTGGTCTTGGTTTCTTTTGCAAGACACAGATTGCGTAATGTTCCTTTTGGATAGGGGAAGTTGCTTTAATTCACGCTTCTCAGCATAATACAGAGCCATGGACGACTGGAGGAGGGGGGGCAAGGCAGAAGAGTGAGGAAACTGTAACTAGAGTTCAACTGAAATGGGTTTTAGGTTTTGACTTCTGCCTCCTAGGAGGACAACATCATCGAAGAGGAACTTCCACTGTGGTGCCCCAATGTCATCCTGATCAGTTTTTACCTCTAGTGTTTTTCCTACTCTCTTTGTTTTTTTTGTTTTTTTAAGAGAAAGAGAAAAAACATGCTGGAGTGGGAAAGATGGCTAGAAGAATTCAACTCCAGGTCCTTTTTATGTTGATAATCTCAAATAAGGTTCTGTTTCAGAGAGAAGGAAATGGTGTGTAAAGATGTACAGACCTGAGGAAAGAAAGGAAATGCAGCCGTGCTTTGTTCATGGCTGGTAACATTAGATGAAGAAAGTTTAAAACAAACAACGAAAAAGGGGCAGGGTGGGAAAGATTCTAATTAGCAGGAATCTGGACGAGATATACCCACCATAGAGGAAACACTGCTTTGATTTTTGTTGTAGGGAAAACACAGTGGTTTTAACAATTAACTAGCAACAGCATGCATGTTTGTGACTTCATGCTCGCAGAGCTGCTTTGTGTGCATAAGACTACAATAAAGCTAAACTACAAATTACATGTACCCTTGATAGATTTATGACCTTTTATAGACATCTAAAATGGACAGGTGAATGTAAAGAAATTGTTTTGGAAGTGGACATAGTGCTGCAGCATATACTGTTTAATTCAACTTTGATAAGTGGCAAAATAGAGTTTTCTCAGGGGTTTAAAGCTTGACAGAAGGCTTACTGTGGTCTGGACCCACATACACCATCCAATAGACACCTCTTAATGGGAAAGTTTTTGTGCATATTTGTGTGGGAGCATGTGCATATGCAGCAGTAATGATGAAGCAAAGGAAAGTTCCTTTGAAAATTAGCCCACAATGAAAAGATATATGGAATCCTTGCCCATATATATTAGGGTTTGTTGTGATTTGCTGACTGTGCATAAGACACTGTGCATTAGAAATAGTGTGCCTGCTGCAGTGTTTCTGAACCTTAGCCACATTAAGATATGTGAACTTCAAATCCCAGAATTCCCCAACCAGCTTATGGGAGCTGAAGTTCCCACAAAATGGCCAACTGCTATATTGTGTGGATGTCAGAGTAGCACAATTAACAGAGTTTATAGGTTGTGTTGATTTGTCTCTACAGATACTGGATGTTCACGTGTTTAATTAATCAGACTTGTGGTTATGTTTCTGGAAAGAGTGACACTTGGCTAATCTTAGTCAGGATTTGTGGCTTGGTATTTTGTACAGATCTAGCCCTTTGGCTGATTTATGAGTCAGCCTATTGTGCTAACTTCAGAATGGAGGACTTCAATAACCAGGTTAAAAGTGTCATGTGAACACTATCCTTGATACCTTTCAAATAAGGGTAAGGGAATCTTTATGTGCTGTTGGGGTGTCTCTCTAATGCTACATCTCCTCCAGGTAGGACTGAGAGTCCTTTGCTTGCAAACAGAGTAACTAGGCTAGTCTTTCTGTTAAACACAATGAGGCAGTCATTTTGTTAATGGTGGAAACAAGAGCTATTTCCATCTGGTTGGTGCCTCTTAAGCTAACATGCAATCTTCATGAGTGGAAAGTCCTGTGTTTCAATATTAGCTTTGAAGAAAGACTAACAGTCCAGTTGTAGAAGAGAAGGAAGAGCCTAAAGGCAGAGTCCATTGACTCTTATCAAGCGTCAATTTAGTGCTGACCATTCATTGACTAGATTCTTGTATATAGAGGTGAACAATAAATCACCTTAACTGAATCGTAATGTGTGGTCCTGGTTCTTCATGCCTGACCCAAGTCTTATTACCTTTAAAGATGTTCTGGCTTACACATGGAATGGGTGAACTTGTAAGAAAATAACTTTAATTCAGAGTTGATTATATCATATGCTTTCCATGCAAAACTCATGGGTTTTATCTCTGGCCTCTTGGCAAGATCTTGGCTTAGCTCTTCAGCAAGTGTCTGCTAATCTTACACTGATGTATTAATCTAGATGGAGCAATACTTGGTGCATCTCAAATATAAATCTACCAAGTTTTTCCCTTATTGTAATTTATTTCCATTATTAGCATCATGCATGGCATCCAAGCATGAGGTGCTGCCTGTGGAAACATTATGGGGGGGAAACAAACTTGAGTAGCACTTCATGTTTTTTAATGGGTAACTGTGATGCTCACAGACCGGACCTCGTTCTCTAACAAGCATCTTTATAGCCTTGGGGAATACTCGGCAGAGCAACATTTCTACAATGGTCTGTTTATTCTGGGAGGGTGGGACGTGTATTCATTATCCAGAAAATGTATCTCTCTTGTTCTGCACCTGTGTTCTACATTTGGCATGAGAAGTGCCTGTTTTTACCACGATACAAATTTTAGAAATATGCTGCAGTAGACAGATTCAGCTCAGAGCCATCTGTCTTGCACGGTGACTTATTGTTTCTGTTGACTTCTACAGTGTAGGTGGGAGATAAAGACACATTCAGCACTTTCTACGTTGGTCATATGCTATTTAATTTGCAGGCATTAGATAAGTGTGTATGTGTATCTTTTTTTTTTTACACGCACAGGTACGTATACATGATTTCAACTGTGGATGGTTTGGCCAATTTCAAATTTGTTCTGATTCTGATTTATAACCTGGTGGGCATTAAGATCGTCTGGAGGGGGGAAATGGTCGTGATGGACAGGAATGGCAATAAGCCTATCTTGACTCCTGTGCAATACCATTTATAGGAGTCAACTCAAAGCTCAGAGATGCCTCTACTTAGCTTAAAGTAGTATTAAAATGTGACTGCATTCAGCCAATGTCTTAGATTTTTAGAAATGAAAGTGAACCCAGTAGAAGTGTTATCCTATTTTCCCATCAAAGATCACTGTAAAAATTCTCTTCAGATCCAAATTGGCAGTTTCTGTAGGCAACACCAGAATGTTTCCTTCCTGCCTTCCTTACAGGATTTGGCCAGTAATTTCTTCTAACAACCGGTTCTCCGAACTGCTTAGAATGTTAACAACCGGTTCTAGTGAATAGGTATGAACCTGTAGAATCCCACCCCTGATCCCAATCACTCACAGACATGAGGCAAGAGATAAGGAAAGAAAAAATATGCTCTGAACAAAACTTCTCCCAACTTTGTTAACCTGACTATTTTGGGAAGAGGATGGAGATTGATCAGGTAACCATTGGCTTCTTGATTTGTCTGCCATTGGCTAACTTTGAAGGAACCAGACAAACTCTGGAAAACAATGCAAAAGGTCCAAAAGTCAAGGTGTGTGAGTGACTCAGAGGAGTTCTTAGCTCCTGAACTATTTTGCTGGTCACATTGCCAATGAAGCATGCTGCATCTTTTGAATGGCAAAACTCTTATTTATCGGTTTTGGTCTGCCGCAACTGTTATTCTTGGCAGCTACGTCAATACTGTACAATGTTTTGAAACATCTGGGATATAAATAAAAAGATCACAAAGAAGTAGAAACCACAATAACAGCAATAGATGGCATCACCTTACCCTTAATAAGCTCTCCTGAACAACTCAGGTTTTGAAGGTGTGCAGAAAGCCATCCGTATAAAGGCCAAGCTAATTTCCAGGGAAATTGTTTCATAACGTATGTACGCTCATTGAGAAACAAGCTATCTTTAGAATGGAATACTGGATTCTCTTATAAAAAGCAAGTGGACTTTATATACCATTCTAAAGATAGACTATATTCTTTTTTACAATACTATTAAGCCCTTGGAACTGGACTGCTTCTACAGCTGATGCCTTTGATTACAGTCACAAAAAGTGCAAAGTGCATAAATTCAGTTCCTGATAAGAGCTGTGGCTATGTATACTTGATGAGTTCTAAATGGAATTAAACTATTTCAGGATGCCTTTTGGTGATCAATAGAAGCCAGAACACCACTCAGAAGCACCATTTGTAAGCTTTTTCTTCCTATCTTTAAAAATTGAGGAATCGGTCACAGTTTCTACTCAAATAAATGAAGCAGATGGGTTGAATCTGGATGGAGTACTGCAGTGATGGTATTCAAAAATTTTTACTACCGGTTCTGTGAGCATGGTTTGGTGGGCATAGTGTGGTTTAGTGGGTGTGGTGTGGCTTAGTGGGCATGGCTGGGGAAGGATACTGCAAAATCCCATTCCCTCCCCACCCCACTAACCTGCTTTCCAGCTCCGATCTCCTGTGCAGGGCAACAAAAGAAGACCCAGCCAATCAGCAAATAGTCAGCAAATAGATAGGGGCAGGGCCAACCAGAGGTGGTATTTACTGGTTCTCCAAACTATTCAAAATTTCCACCACAGGTTTTCCAGAACCTGTCAGAACTGGCTGAATACCACTTCTGGAGCAGTGGTCAAGCATGGTTCTGCTAGTGTTTGCCAGCCAATCAATGGGTCACTATATTCTGAACCAGATATCCTCATATAAATTGAATTGTAGGGATCTAAGAAGTGGGATGAAGCCTTAAATCAATATTGGGAAATCTTCCCAGTCTAGGAGCACCAGTTTGAGCTGAACTTGTCTTAGGAGAGGCACATAAACACTATTTTAACCCTGGGACTGCTAAAGAAGGCTGTGAGTTGGGAATGAGATGAAGACAACATCTTGAGATGTTGGTCCCATCATAAGTATATTCTTTAAAAGAGATTAGAGAGGTATCTCTATACCACCATTGGCAGGACATGAAGATGAACCCACAGATAGTCAATTAAACTAATGTACTTGGATGGTATCTTTGGCAATTCATAAATTTTCTTGACTGATCTCCTTTCTGGGCTTACTCAATGTGAGTTTCTGCTTTAAAGAATGGAAATCAGAACATTTTAAAATAAAAAATAAATAAAGAGGATGAAGAAAGAGAGAAGAAACAGCAAAAGGACATTTGTGCTGGCAGGCTAAGGAAATCAATGCAAAGCATTTCCCTTATGTAGGACCTCTGCATTCCTGGGAGGCCATCATTACATGCCCAGATCCTTGCTTGATAAAGGCTTCTCTCAAAGCCAAGTCCATCTTGCCAAAGTCGGCATCATTTGCTGCAGCTGTCTGCTACAGTAAAAGAAGACAAAAATCAATGTAGTATTTAAAAGTGCTGATTTTACCATTTCCATTTACTACTTTAAGCTTCAGGGCATTTTGCTAGATGCCGAAATGAAACCTTTCTCAGTTCTCCAGACTCTGTTGTAGGGCTAAATAGGAAGAAAATGGTGGGATGCCACAGTGGGGAACTATGACTTCTATAAGTCTGTTCAATTGAAACTTAAGACAATGGTTCTTCAGGATTTAGTGTGGAGGTGTAATGATCTGTGAAAATGTCCTGGATAGACAGGAGGAGGAGCAGGAGGAGGAGGAGCAGGAGGAGGCTAGGCAATGGTCAGATAAAAGGCAGTTTAGCCTGCAGAAAGAATGTGGTGCACGTGGGAAATCAGAAAAGATTATGTGTTTTTTGTCAGGGCAACCTGGTCTACCCAATTAAAGACCTTCCCAAGCTTCTTGGACTGTAAAAGTGAGGGGGGAGGGCTTTCCTTTACCTTCCAAGATTGATGTCAGCCCTTCAAGGTAGGGCTGGTGTTAGACAAGAATCACCAACCATGAGTACTAACTCCACAATTACAATAACAGAATCTGAAAAAACCATCAGTTCCTCTCCCCCACCTTACCTTTATAGTCCAAGAAACTAGGGAGGGTCTCTTCAGAAATGTCTGCTACTTCCCCATGGGTCCTGTGGGCTGATAAGTTACCTCTTTTCAGTCCATTGCTTAATCTATGACTACTACTATTACTCCTTCTCTCAAGGACATTCTAACAGACCATTATACTGTAGGATGGTTTTCTTCCTTGGTGATACATTTCTTTGAACTAATGTCTAATTGGCCTTGAGTGAAGTACAAGGGCTGGACTCCCCCAACTGATTGGTGCAGGGTTTCCTTTAAATTGTATGAACTTAAGTACAGATGATAGGATTACTCTCCAGTAATCATAACAAGTATACTCATAATGCTGCTGATGACAAGAAGATTTCAGCAGGTGGCAGCACCTGGCTGAATTTACCTGAGATCAGACAATGAGTAGGGTTAGGGTGAAAATCTGATGGGAAATGAACAGGGAGGTGGGACTAGAAGATCAAATCTTGGAATCAAATCTTGCTTGTGGCAAACATTTTCTATATCAGTGGCAATTAAATAATTTGATTGCATGTATGTAGTTTCCAGGACCTTAGTGCAATGTGAGCAAATTGCTTTGTTAACATGGCTTATATCAAGGAAGCTAACTGTAATCAGCTCCAGTTAGTATTGGGACTAGAGATAACCAGGAAATCCCACGGCTGTAGGGTGGACTGGAAAGTTAAAAAAATATTGGAAAGAAGGCAGTGGAAAACTACTCCACTGTTCCACAATGCCAAGAAAACTACCTGGGCATGTATTATCTATGAAGCAGCCAGAAGTTGACTAGAGGAAGAATTTACTTTACTGACAGTAACACTTAGCTTTTAAATCCGTGAAATCATTGGCTTTTTAGCCAGGGGAAAATATAATACTTCTTATAGGAAGGAGTGAATGAGAAACTTTTACCAATGAAATGAGAACCACAGAGTCCATGACTTACAACCACAACTGAGCCCAGAATTTATGTTGCTAAGTGAGAAATTTGTTAAGTAAGTTAACAACTGAGCCCAGAATTTATGTTGCTAAGTGAGAAATTTGTTAAGTAAGTTTTGGCCCATTTTACAACTTTCCTTGCTACATTTGTTAGAAGTGAATCAGTGCAGCAGTGGAGGGATTCAGAAATGTTTACTACTGGTTCTGTGGGTGCAGTTCAGTGTGGCATGGCTTGGTGGGCGTGGCTTTGTGGGCATGGCGGGGGAAGGATACTGCAAAATCCCCATTCCCTCCCCACCCCACCAACCTGCTTTCCAGCTCCGTTCAAATTTTTTTACTACCGGTTCTATGGGCGTGGCTTGGATGGCATGGCATGGCTTGGTGGGCGTGGCAAGGGAAGGATATGTAAAATCTCCATTCCCACCCCACTCCTGGGGGAAGAATACCGCAAAATCCCCATTCCCTCCCCACCCCATTGACCTGCTTTCCAGCTCTGTTCTCCTGTGCAGGGCAACCAAAGAAGACCCAGCCAATCAGCTGGGACTTGGGAGGCAGAGAATGGATGGGGGCGTGGCCAGTCATAGGTGGGATTTGCCGGTTCTCCAAACTACTCAGAATTTCCACCACTGGTTCTCCAGAACTGGTCAGAACCTGCTGAATACCACTTCTGCACTGCAGTCATAAATGGGTAACATGGTTATTAAGTGAAAATGGCTTCCCCATTGACTAAATTTTGAGTAGTAGCAAAAATTTTGAGTAGTTTGAAATACCACCTCTGACTGGCCCCACCCCCATCTATTCTCTGTCTCCCAAGTCCCAGCTGATTCGGCTGGGTCTTCTTTTGTTGCCCTGCACAGGAGAACAGAGCTGGAAAGCAGGTTAGTGGGGTGGGGTGGGAATGGGATTTTGCAGTATCCTTCCCCAGCCATGCCCACTAAGCCACACCACTAACCCTAACCCTAACCCAAAGAACTGGTGGTACATTTTTTTGAATCCCATCACTGGTTAGAAAGTTGCAAAAGATAATCACATGACCCCGGGAGACTGCAACTGTCATAAATATGAACCAGTTGTCCAGCATCCTAATGTAAATCATGTGGCCATGTTTTACTGCAATGTTGCAGTGGTCATAAGTGTGAAAAATGTCCATAAGCCGCTTCTTTCAGTGCTGCTACAACTTTGGTCACTAAATGAACTGTTGTAAGTCGAGGACTACCTGTAAGAGATCTGGTACTTCTTAAAAACCTTATCATTCAGATTCTGAGGAAAGGGAAGGCTTTACATTCTTGGTGATATTGTTTTCAGGATCTAAAAGGACTTCCAAAAACAGTTGCTGCTTTCTATTGTGCACAAGATACTAGTGTAACTTTCATAGAGAAAGCAGAAAACAACTTTAGGGGAAAATAGTAGGCATGGTAATAGCTTTCTCTCCATCATGGTTGCTTTTAAGGATCAAGACAAGACAGTAGGAGATCTGATCATTATGATTTTACGGCGTTTTGTTGGGTGCTTTGAGGGAGTTTACACCGTGAAAATTCCTTTGGATCCCATTCAGATCCCAAGAGTGATGATTAAACTTTGCCTTGAAATTTGTAGCAGTTTTATCCAAGTCTAATTATCGCTGCCCTGAACTATCTGCTCCCTTTTAAATTTGCCCTTTCATGAGACTGGGGTGGATTCTAAGGAGGGTGAACAGAGAAGGTGATGGGTAGGAATTTTATTTAAACTTAGTGATGAGAAGAAGAAGAAGAAGAAGAAGAAGAAGAAGAAGAAGAAGAAGAAGAAGAAGAAGAAGAAGAAGAAGAAGAAGAAGAAGAAGAAGAAGAAGAAGAAGAAGAAGAAGAAGAAGAAGAAGAAGAAGAAGAAGAAGAAGAAGAAGAAGAAGAAGAAGAAGAAGAAGAAGAAGAAGAAGAAGAAGAAGAAGAAGAAGAAGAAGAAGAAGAAGAAGAAGAAGAAGAAGAAGAAGAAGAAGAAGAAGAAGAAGAAGAAGAAGAAGAAGAAGAAGAAGAAGAAGAAGAAGAAGAAGAAGTCACCTTAACCATCTTAACCACTTTAACATCTCTCTCTCTCTCCCTCCCTCCCTCCCACCCTTCCTCCATTTTTAATTCCTTCATGCACAGGGAAGCTCTCTTCCCTTATGTAGTTTGATCAGAAGACAGGCAGATTTACATGACCCCCTCTTCATTCCTGGAAGAAGCTGTGAGGACCTGGAAAATGGAGTGGGGAAAAACCCTCTTGCTACTGCATTTACAATGCTTTCATCACCATCCTCATGCATCAAATCAATGTTAACACTTAGCAAACACACACATAGGTTTTCTCTCTACTGTTCTTCAGATTTGTCAATGGTAAACTCCTTGCCATTGTAAATGAGTCCTTCTGCCTTGTTCCTTTCATCTTTTCCAGCATTATACTTTTTTTTTTCAGTGAGCTATTTCTCTGTGTATTGGGTTTGAAGTAGGATAATTTCAGCATGGTTATTTAGTCCTGGTGTGAGAACTTTGGTTTGATTTATTTGATGACCCACAGAAGAGAAAAGAGACAAAGAAGAAAGAAAGGTGAAAGATAGCTATTACCTTTTTTGTTGATTTCTGATCTGCTTTTCCCAGTTTCCTGAATGTTGTTCATTGAACTTTTTTTTTAATGCTCTGAAATGGTTTTACGCCTCCCCTCCTTCCTGGTTTATCAGTAGGAAACTTAATCCTCTTAAGACTAGCATCAAATATTAATTTTGCCTATTTGTGCAATGTAATTAGCAGGTGTGATTAATCAATTAATCAATTTATGATTGCTATCTATGCCTGAAGCAGCGTGCTGGGATAAGCATGAATAACATAAGTTGTAATCCCAATAAATAAGCTTTCATAGTATTTATTTCCTTCTCGGCCTGCAGTTTTTTGCAGATGGCCAAAATGTGCTTCCTTTTTTTCAGACCTGAATGTAGAAACGTATCTGGTGCTGATGCAAGTTTTTATGAAACTACATTCTACTTTAGTTAGTCCTGAGGATGTAGAAAAAGAAAAATCTCCTTATGGCTGAATTTGTACTTTTGGGTTGGGATCCTCCTCCATTTTGCTTTCTTAGGAACTCTTTTCTGCTACTGGGCATTATTCTGTAATGCCCAGACAGACTGCTGGCATTTTGTTATATAAATTTCCCTACTGCAATTTTAATTAATTTAAACTTTCAACTTCATGCTTTTTCAAACAAATATCTACAACGTATGTTTCTTTAAGCATTTCAATAAACACATTTTTAAAAGAATTTTACAGACATGTTATGCATTTACATATATTGTGGATAAATGATAGATAAATAGATCGATAGATCGACCGATAGATAGATAGATAGATAGATAGATAGATAGATAGATAGATAGATAGATAGATAGATAGATAGATAGATAGATATAATTTGATTGAGGGAGCTACAGTAGGTATCCTATAGAAGAGAAGGATTGAGGGACATGATAACTAACATTCAGTACTTGAGGAGCTGTCATAGATAACAGAGAGCTTATTCTCAGAAGCACCAGAGATAGGACAAAAAATAACGTGTGGAAGCTTATCAAAGAAATATCTGACCTAGAAGTAAGGAAAAATTTTCTGATAGTAAGAATCAGTGGAACAAATTACCTTCAGAAGTTTTGGGTGCTCCATCACTGGGGATTTTCAGAAGTAACTGGACAACCTTTTGATTAGGGTCATATAAGTCTCCTTCCCTGCACTGAGGGTTGGACTAGAAGACCTCCAAGGTCCCTTCCAGCCCTATGACTATGTTTTAAAATGCACCTTTTGCAAACCAATGGTTAGGCATGTCTTCATTGTGATGGAGTTTGGAGCTTTTGCATTGCTAGAATTTGTGCAACCTATTAGAGTAAGCATACTAACTTGCTGTCTTAGAAATCTGCACTGTATTTCTGTGTTACATTTCTAGGGGAGAACTATATGCCATGCAGAACAAATTTCCAGTTTTGTTTATTTAGAGCAGCTGTGACAGATTTCAGCTTTGCCATACCTCCTTCAACTCTTTTACTAGGCTTTTGAGATCTATCACCCATAGCCAGATGACAAATGGTGGCTTGGAGGAAGACCTACTTATTTATTATACCCAGTGGGTCTGACCTTCCTATAAAAGTAGAGATTTCCATTTAAGTTATTGCAGATTGGGGCTTTTAATAGCCCGATAGATGGAAACCAACATTAGTTTTGTTTAGACTATTATTAAAACAACTAGAAGTACAAAACACAGGCTGATCTACAGCTTATTTATTCTTCCACTACCTCTAAGTGGACTCCAGTCTACCTTTCAACTGTTCCAATGTTTCTTCAAAGTTGGCCATTTTAGGACATGTGGATTTCGACTTCCAGAATTCCCCAACCTGCTTAAAGTTGCCAAGTTTGAAAAAAAAAACACAGTTCTCTCCCTAATGTCCTAAGATGTGAGTCATTTTTGCAAAAATATTTTACAGGGCATGGGACTTCAAGAAGAGACTGTGAGGTAAAAGAAGGGGAGTGATATGTTTATTCACTCTCCAGGCTGTAGCACATAGAATATAGTTTGTAGAAAGAAACATTAGATTCCATATTTTTGCCTTCACTCTTATGGAGTTATAATCTCCAGGATTTTGTTTTGGAAAAACAGGCCAGTTTTATGTATAATTAAACCAATAACTCATTTAGGTAAATGACTTTGTTATTTGCTTCTCCTCTTTTATATCTAATTTCCAAAATTGTAATTCCTTTAGGAAGGTCCACATTGAGTTTGCAGGAGTTGAATTTTATTTAGTCGTAATTTCGTTTTCTAAATTTTTTTTTGTACCTCAAAACAAATCAGAAAAAATGTTTCATTAGCCTTTGCCTTATGTTTGTCTGACATTTTATCTGTCTGTGATCTCTGATTGGCAGCTAATCTCCAGATAAGAATCTTTCCCAGGGATATTCTCTTAAAATCCTTTTTTTAATCAAATAGATCCTCAGGCTGAACTCAAAACTTTTTGTCTTCATGATAAGCAATGGGCTTTTCCCATTAAAAAAAAAAAAACTAAGAATGTATCAAGGCATCAACTGGGAAGTTCTCCAATTATCCAGCATGCTTCTCTGAAGCACAGGAGGTGGTAAAACAGAGATTTACAGTGCAAAGAATTTTGTTTAAAGTTGTACATGCAGCTGGTTCAGGGCAAAGGGGAAAAAAAGCCAAAAGTAGGGATGCTTGTCACAAACTTTTCACTGCTATGGTGCAGTGCAGAGGTGGCATTCAGCAGGTTCTGACCAGTTCTGGAGAAACGGTAGCGGAAATTTTGAGTGGTTTGGAGAACCGGCCAATCCCACTTCTGACTGGCCTCGCTGCCATCTCTTCTCTGCCTCCCATTGAGTCCCAGCTGATCGGCTGGGTCTTCTTTGGTTGCCCTGCACAGGAGAACGGAACTGGAAAGCAGGTTAGTGGGATGGGGAGGGAATGGGATTTTGCAGTATCCTTCCCCTGCCACGCCCACCAAGCAACACCCCCCAAGCAGTGCCATGCCCACAAGCCATGCCCACAGAACCGATAGTAAAAAAATTTGAATCCCATCACTGGTGCAGTGACACATCTAGGTAGTTTTACAGTCTCCTTAAACCCTCTCACTAATAGAAGAGGAGCTGTAGATGGTCGCGACTATTATTTGAAAATAAGCACCATTTGGCTAATGCCTGATTAGTTTCTTCGGGGACCTGCTACCAGGAAATCATTGTCTGCCTGCGTTACCTGGGGTTCACTTTACAGCTCTCTCAAAAAGAAATTATTCATTACCAGCAAACCTCCCTTAGCTCTTCAGTCGGTGTTATTAGCTCTCTTGTACATATTCTGGAATGGTGGGGGAGGCTCATCCTGTTAATCTTGTCTCTTTTGCCTAGATATAACAAATCTTTTATTGTTTTATTCATCCCAAGGGCAATGTCCTTTTCTCTTTCCCACCTCCCTTCTGCCATCTTTGCCTTCCTAATCAGCACTTTCCTTTTTCTTTTCCATTTTTTTTGCTTGTAACTGTATGTTCATCTCCTTCCTTCCTCTTCCCACATTTTCTTTGCAGTAAAGGAAAGTATTGCCTTCCACAGCTGTGGATTTGGAAACTACCTACCTGTATATGGATGCATCTGGTCGTTTCCCCCCACCCACCCCCCACGCCCCAGGGCAGGGTGTGTTATTAGGCTGGAAATAGGTCAGAGGCTTTTCCAGGGCAAGAGAATGGTTTTTAGGGGCCATTCCCATTTTCAAATTAAGTAATGTAAATCATATTTCGCCCCCCCTTTAATCTTTTATAGAAGGTTAGTGATGACATGAGGAGCCGTCAAATCGAATTGGTTGAATTGAATTGAATTGGTTTGAATTTTTATAGAAAGTTTGCTGAATACACTTGCACTCTGAAATATGAACTTCTCATAACCTTGTACTGACTGTTATGCACCATTTGATGTGCACTATCTCAATGCATGCTAGCAAAATATACACATGTCAGTTTTGTGTTCTTTGCAAAGAACTTCTCTTCTCTGGTGAATTAAAAGTAGGAGGGAGGGAGGGAGGGAAGGGAAAGGAAGGGAAGAAGGGAGGGAGGGAGGGAGGGAGGGAAGGAAGGAAGGAAGGAAGGAAGGAAGGAAGGAAGGAAGGAAGGAAGGAAGGAAGGAAGGAAGGAAAATACTCTTTTTAGTCATATATTATTTTATAACTGACATGGCATGGGAAAATCTAGTAAAATGACAATAAATTAGGGACAAATAATTTGTATAAGCTATTCTGCAAACTAAAGGTTATAGTAAAAATAGAATGTTCTGGTAAATTCTTTCCTACCTGAACTTGTGAATTGATGGGTCACAGAGATCAGTCAAATGAAGAAACTGAATGAAGTTGAAACTCACATATACCATGAACCCTAAATAGTATGCAGTGTTTCAAAATTTGATTTCCAAAAAGATTCTTCAAAGTATGCAGGATCATGAGCCTCTCTGCAGTTCAGAATCCACCCAAAACCAATTAAGTAGAGCAAAGACAAACAAAAGGTAGATGTATTGAATGTGGTGACACTTCTCCAAAAATAAGATATGACATGACATGACATGACATGACATGGGTGCAGATATCTATGTGGAGGGCATTTGTAAATATTCCACGTTACTGAACTTCAGCTCTGTCAATAGTACAAAAAAGGGCCACTTCCTCCAGGGGTGTCCCCTTCCAACACTACATGCTTAGTAAAAGAGGGCAATGTCTATGGAGTTTCTCAGTCATCCAGGTCATGATTGTCCCAAACTCCCTTTTTTCAAGAGGCAACTGGACTTTCTGGTTTTTCTTTGAAGACATTTCTTGGATGAGAAGTGAAATGTCTTCAAAGAAAAACCAGAAAGTCCAGTTGCCTCTTGGAAAAAAAATACCTTTAGAAGAGGACAACCTCCCAGATAACAGGAAGATTCAGTCAAAAAAAAATACAACAGCTGGGCTCCCCTACAAGGACTCCCCAAAAACCTCAAGATCTCTCCTTGGTCTCTCATTATTTTCCCACATGTAAGTAGATTTAGAGAAAGGAAAGAATGTGGTGCAGAGGAAGAGATCTCTCTTAGAAAGAAGGCCATCATAACTTGAGATAGGTTCATGTGGGTCATGTTGAATTCTTAGCTGAAAGGTTTTGCCAGATCTATCTCTTTCCACTCATTCACTGATCTTCCCTATCAGACAAGCAGCAGGGATCTTGGCTCCCCGAGGTTCCTTCGGAAGGCTTGGCTTATTTAAAATGCATTGCCTAAAGAGAAGCAATTCCATTCTTGCTCAAGTGTTAGTTGCCCAAGCACAGATTTTCTCAAGTTCTGACAATTAAACAATGCCCTTGTTTCATTATTGTCTCTATGTTATCTTTGTCTGTAAGAGACCAATTCATAAATCACTATTACTGTATCACCAGGTCTTCCATCCACTGAGTAAATCAGCCTGTACTGAAACTTATGTAAAATGAAATATAAAAGGGGGTATAATAAGAAGTTCTTTTAGGTATAATATTTGAAGTTGTATTGGTGGTTATTATTGATTGTGTAATTCTCTCCCTTTCTTTCTTTCTTTCTTTCTTTCTTTCTTTCTTTCTTTCTTTCTTTCTTTCTTTCTGTCTGTCTTTCTTTCTTTCTCTCTCTCTCTCTCTCTCTCTCTCTCTCTTTCTTTCTTTCTTTCTTTCTTTCTTTCTTTCTTTCTTCCTTCCTTCCTTCCTTCCTTCCATTTTTATTAAACAAATAAAGGGAAAATGTTGAATTCTTACAGTTAAACAAATACAAAACTAATGCTATGGACACAAGATAAAAGCTTTGTGTAGCTCTAGCTAGAGATGATCCTATAAAGTATTTCTCACTAGAAGTTGGTTTTTCTTCCATTGCTTCAGAAAAATGGTGACAAAAATGAATATGGGAATTAACAAAGTTGCTTTCTTTGAGGGGATTAACCTTTTCTGTAGCCCTAGTTATTGATTGATGGATTCATTCACTGATCAGTTGACAAAGGGAATAGATAATTGTCAAGCATCATCAGGAAGCGATCCCCAAACCAGTCATGGAGAATATTTAAAATGAAATATGTAGTGGAAGCAAAGAGTGAACGAAGAGAAGGGGAATGCTACACCTGCTCAAATTTAAAATGAATATATAGTGGAAGCAAAGAATGAAAGAGTGTGGAATGCTACAAGTCCTTCAAAACTCTAATTTAAAAAACTGAATTACAGAAACATTGTCATTGTATTCGTTATTTCTTCTCTCTCCCCTCACCTTCACTTCTGAGTAGTTCAAGGAATCTCCCCTGTTTTTTTCATTGTTGTAACAGTTCTGTGAATTGGGTTGCACTGGGAAATAGTGATGCACCCTATGTGTTCTATTGAGAACTTTCATAAATATTGCTATTTGCTATTGCTACGCATCTGAGCATCATTCTGGCTCTCTTAAACCAAGACCAGCCAACCTTTCAAAAACAGGATAATTTCCTTAGCATTTTCAGAATGATCAGAAAGCAGAGCAGGTACAGTGACGAACACAGAATTACAACAGCAACATCATATCAATGTGTGGACCAGAACACCACACTTTTTAAAAGCTTATGCTAAGCCTGATTTATGGTAAAAAATCTTGCTATGAATTTTCGGCACTTATGGCTGGAAAGGGCCCTAACCAGTGGTGGGATTCAAAATTTTTTACTACCAGTTCTGTGGGTGTGGCTTGGTGGGCATGGCAGGGGAAGGATACTGCAAAATCCCATTCCCTCCCCACCCCACTAACCTGCTTTCCAGCTCCGTTCTCCTGTGTAGGGCAACAAAAGAAGACCCAGACTATCAGCTGGGACTCAGGAGGCAGAGAATAGAAGGGGGCCAGTCAGAGGTGAGTGCTCAGAACTACTCAAAATTTCCACTAATGGTTCTCCAGAACTGGTCAGAACCTGCTGAATGCCACCTCTGCCCCTAACATTTAAAAAATAAATAAAACCAAAAGGCTACAACATAGGCCCAAAGTCTAAGAATATGTTTTACCTCCACCTAGGACATCTTCATAAAGGAAAGACGTCCACTCTTCAACATGGACATTTTCTTCTCCAACAGCAGGTTCTCTCCGGGTTGTAAAATCTTACAACCTTAAACTTCTGAAGAGACCAGTTGCTTTCCAGGCTTGGCCGCTGCTCTCCTTGGGAAAGACTGAAGTGCTAATTCAATGCAAATTGCTTCATCTGGTTGCATCAAGCAAGGGAGCCTGACATTGCCTCCTGTGGAAAGGATGGCGAATGGAGAACCCCCTGTGGATAGAGCAGAAAGCAGAGGAAGAGGTGGGATGTTGAGAGCGAGAATGGCTGCATTTGTTGCTTCATCAATTACACAGCAAGCTTGTTTTCGGGCCAGCCTTCATAGCGCAGGTTTGTCATTGTCAGCAGGTAGTGGAGCACAATAATGATATTTGTGTTGACTCATTATATATTAATAACCCATTTTCTTTGTGATGAATCTGTCCGACATTATGTCCACATCCGAGAGGTGGCTTGCATGTTAATCTTTCCAAGAAGCAGCCCAGGATGCGCACATTTGCCTCGCCACAGAGCAAATGTGCAACAAGAAGAAGAATTGTGTAAAAGGTTTGTGAGCTCCACGGAGAGCAGAGGGACTTGTCTTGCACCGTGCAATTGAAGGAAGTTTAGGATATCCCACTTGAGGGTAGCCGCTGTAACCATTCCATGTTGCCATTTATACTTCACTTTCTCTCGCATCATTCTCCATGGTGGGAGATGGTCAAGTAAACTTCCTATTAAGAATTGTTATATTTTAATATTATTATGCTGTATTAACAGTGGTGGTATTCAGCTGGTTTGCACCGGTTTGGGCGAACTGGTAGCAAGGATTTGGCGTGGGTTGCTGAACTGGTAAGTTCTGGCTGGCCATGCCCCCGACCCGGTCGCCTGGTCGCCGCTGGCTCACTTGCCCTGCTCATCCAATGCTCACTCACCCTGCCTGCCTGATGCTGGCCCCTTAAGGTATTTCTTTTTTTTCCCTCCCGACAATCCGGGATTCCCCGGATTTAACTTGTCTTACTGCTTTGCCCAGGAGGATTCCTGAGGCCCAGGAAGGTAAAAAAATGGAGATAGGGGCACAGCTCCCCCCCCCCCTTTTTTTGCCTTTCTGAGCACAGAGGAGCCTTCTGGGAGCAAAAATGTCCCCCAGGAGGCTCCACTAAGGCCCAGAAGGCCCCAAAATGGAGCAAAGGGGGTGCTGCATGCCCCCTCCAGGCTCCATTTTTTTCTCCCTGAGCCCCAGGGGAGCTTCCTGGGAGCAAAAATGCCCCCCTGCAGGAGGCTTGCCTGAAGCCCAGAAGGCCCAAAAACCCGGTGGGGAGGTGGCTGCAAAAAAAAAATCCATGCCCACCCAGTCACATTGCCATGCCCACCAAGCCACACCCACCAAGCCACGCCCAAGGAACCGGTAGTAAAAAGTTTTGAATCCCACCACTGTATATTAATAATGTGAGCTTTTATGTATGTTTAATATCTCAGAGTGTTTTCATCAAAACAATTGGAATTTGTATTCATGTTAGTTTGTATTGGTTTCTGACCAAGAGAAGGGTTTGAAAATAACTTCTTTTCAGTTAGACTGGCTCTGGGTGTCTTCATAGAAATGACCATGTGGTTTTCCTAGCAATAATTCAGACATAGTTTGCTTTCTTATGGGCTGTTCTTTTTTTCAACTTCTCAATCTGTCCTGTAGACCTGAGATGTCTTGGTTATCTTCACATCTGAATCAGAATTAATTTGCCCCAGACTGGATTTTTGAAATCAGCTAAGAGTAGCTGCATGCTGCCATCTGCTGAGGACAGATGACAACTCCCTCAAGTTGATTCTTGGTGATTTTCCAAACATGTCAGGGTAGACTTGACACTAATATTCAATAGGAGTATCATTGCCATGTTCTAGAAGGTTTTGATTTGATTTGATTTCCCTGGCTTATCCCTATAGCTCTAGAACAGAGGTCTCCAAACTAGATAACTTTAAAACTTGTGGACTTCAACTCCCTTATGCTGGCTGGAGAATTCTGGGAGTTGAAGTCCACAAGTCTTAAAGTTTCCAAGTTTGGGGACCCCTGCTCTAGAATTTCCCCAGGATCCCCTTTTCAAGCACTAATCAAGTCCAACCTTGTTATCTTCCAAGATAAGACATATCTGATAATCAAGGTAGCTTGGATTTATGGGATCGAGAAAAAGCAACTGATATATCTTTGGTAGGGATGTGCTGTAAGAGTCAGTTTGACATAGTGGTTAAGACATCAGGCTAGAACCTGGCAGAGTTCTAGTTCTGCCTTAGGCATGAAAGGCAGCTGGATGACTTTGAGCCAGTCACTTGCTCCCAGCCCTAAGAAGAAGGAAGGAAAGGGCAAACAACTTCTGAAAATGTCACCAAGAAAACTGCAGAGAATAGTTCAGGCACTTAATACTGATTCACATACCAAAGGGATGTGCTGACATTTGGATCTGAATGGCTATGAGTATAGACCCCATTCGTATCAATGCCACCTTAAAGAAGCTTAGTTGTTTTAAGGGAATGGTTGTGCAATCCTAGGAAAATACATGTCTGAGTTATGAAACATAAACTTCAGGGAAGTCCCACATCTTGACTGCAGGAAATACGACTTCAGCAACAGAGTGGTCAGTGTCTGGAATATTCTACCTGACTCTGTGGTTTCTTCCCCAAACCCCAAAAACTTTAACCTTAAACTGTCTACTATTGACCTCACCCAGGGATGGGTTTCTACCAGTTCTGTCCACCTCTGTAGAACTCCGAAGAGCAGCAGACATAGAACTGGTTCTATATCTGCTGCTGTTGTGGCCCGCCCGCCCACCTGGGCTCTTACCTGACCTTTGTTTCCTGCTTTTTCAACTGCAGCTGCTTTGCACGACACTGCTGGACTTGAAAAAGCAGGAAAAAAGGGCTTTTCCAACCGCTACACTCTTGCACGCAGCTCAGCAAGTTGTAAATTGCACTCACGTGACTCACGCGACTCATGCATGTGCGCGCTACACTAATAGACAGAACCGGTAGTTATACCAGTCGGATCCCCTTTCCTAAGAGGCCTGTAGGGGGCGTGCATAAGCGTCCCTGTCCTATTATTTCTTTTTATTTTTCTTATATGTATCCATTTCATGTATTCATAATCATGCTTATACTTATACCTATTACCTTATAATCGCTTGACAAAATGAAATAAAATAAAATGTCTCTTAAAATAACTTTCTGACTTTGCATCAGGAGTGTAAATGATGTGTTCATTGAGGGGTCCTGGGTGCTCTCTGAATTTGCTTGTTTTCTTGTGGATGTTTCATTGACTTGCACTAATGATGTTACCTAGTTTGGGTAATGAAACGTTTGCAAGAAAACGAGCAACCTCAGAGAGCATCAAGGATTAATTCCTTATTTCAACCCTGAGGTACAAATATTCTCCTATATTGGTGTGCTCACTCTATATTTCTGTAGAAGGGGAGATTGGGTTGGTCTTGAAAAGTAGGCTTTCTCACATTGCAAAAAGCTATGCCGTCCTACTCATTCATTTTAGACCTTGATGCTGTTTTCTTTGCCAAACACATTCTTTTTCCAGCTTTCTCCTACTCCAGATTAAAGGGGACTCTTTGGTTTTCAGACTACTTTAAAAGGAAAAAAAATATTCAAATTTATTTTAGTTATGATCAATGACCAGCATGGTAAAAACACAAAATCAATCACTAAATGCAGTAAAAAACAGTGCTCAGTGGCAGCAGCATAGCCAGTAAGATTTAATGTGAGGCATAGTTATTGCTGTTAAGATTATCTGCCAGGTCTGGCTGTAATTTTCTTTCCCTTCCTCTTATACCCCATTGAGTCAGGAGGAACCAGCCTGGATCTTCCCTAACGTAATCTCCATTCTCAGAGATCAAGAAATGCTTCTGCCCTTTTTGTTTTTATAATGGCTTTTGAATATTTTCTTCAAATCCACCTTCATGGCTCTCTTCATTTAGTCAACTATATATCTACCTACCTACCAGAGGGTTCAGCAGGTTCTGACCGGTTCTGGAGAGCCAGTAGCTGAAATTTTGAGTCGTTTGGAGAACCGGCCAATCCCACCTCTGACTGGCTCACCCCCATCTATTCTCTGCCACCCATTGAATCCCAGCTGATCAGCTTGGACTTCTTTGGTTGCCCTGCACAGGAGAACAGAGCTGGAAAGCAGGTTAGTGGGCTGGGGAGGGAATGGAGATTTTATATATAGTATCCTTCCCCTGTCACTCCCACCAAGCCACGCCCACAGAACTGATAGTAAAAAAATTTGAATTCCACCACTGTTACCTACCCATCTACCTATCTATCATATATCTATCAACTCTTTCTCTCTTTCCTTTTCTCTTTCTCTCTATCTCTCTCTGTCTCTCTCCAACTATCCATCTATCTCTTAATGATATTTTTTTAAAAAAACTGCTGACTTAAATAGGATCCAGTGGGGGGATTCAAATAATTTAACAACCGGTTCTCTGCCCTCATGATTTCTTCCAACAACCAATTCACCAAACTGCTCAGAAAGTTAACAACTGGTTCTCCCGAAGTGGTGCGAACTAGCTGAATCCCACCCCTGGTTGAGTCTTGCCACACTTTAGCTAACCAGGGCTAGCTCTGAACATGTTGCATAGAGAATCCATTACCACATACCATATTTGAACTATGAGTCGCCATGTTTTCCATCTAATTTAACTGCACCCAGGAGTGAGGGGACAAAGCACTTGTTCTTATTTCTCATTCCCAGAAGCCTAAGGAGCTGTAGAAGTCCTCAGCATTATTTTGGATGAGAAAGTGGGATGCAGCTTGCCCATCATGACCCATTCCATTTTGCTCAGCATAACAGGAGATGTGGGTTTCCTTCAGTTGCAATGGGTTTAATTCTCTAGTGGGGAGAGAGTAGATCTCTTGACCATATGCTTCCCCCAACCCCCCTGAGTTGTCTCGCTCTCCCGCTTCCTTTTCTGCTCACTTTTGAAAAATGGCTGAATGTAGATCAGCTTCATAAATCTTACAAAGAAGCAGTCATAAAAATCTCATGTTCTTACATATGGTGATAGCCCAGGGACAGCTGTGCCATATGTGAACAATAGCCGCTAGAAAGAACTTTGTAAGAATGTAAGGAAAAGGGGAAATGTTTTCTGATTGAAAAATTGTCTCTCATTGTTTACAGTGCCTGGAGTTGAAGCAGTCTGTCTCTCAGCTCCAAGTTCATCCAAATCTGTTACATTCAGGTTTGGCTGCTTTTCTTTTCAGATTAGAAATATATTGTCATTTTATTAGGTTTTCCTGTGCCGTGTCAGTCATAAAAGAATATATGACTAAAAAGAGTAAGTCTTTTCCTTCCTTCCTTTTTCCCTCCCTCCCTCTCTCTAAATGACGCATTGCTCAGTTTATTCTTACAGTTGTCAAGACTTTGCTTTTACCTCAAGTATCATTAACTACCTCTTTTTGAAATCCTTGTTATCCTTTTTTCCTTAATTATATGAAGCTGGACAGCAATGTATTCTTCCTTCCTTCCTTCCTTCTTTCCTTCCTTCCTTCCTTCCTTCCTTCCTTCCCTCATAATAGACACTTTTCTTTTCTTTCTAAAATTGTGACAGTATTTTTTTCTATCCCAAGGCTCAAAAAAAAAAAAAAACATTTCAAAGAAGCAGCCTCAAAAGTTGTCTTGGCCCAAAATTAATATCCTAACTTTTTCCTACCCTTTCTCAATGGATTGGCATAAATGTTAAGTGATAAAAGATACTGTGTGATGGAAGAGTTTTGCAGAACTTGAAAGCCTGAATACATCAGAGGTAACCTAATAAAAAATAATAGGAGTTTTGAAATCTTTTTTTAATCTTTTTTTTTCACATAATGGCATCTTCAGACAAAAATTTTCCACTAGATAAAATATTCTCCCATAACCTTTCCCTGTATATATCCTGGACTGTTTCAATCTAAACACAGTTCTGCTGTTGCCAAAGCAGATAGGTAGGTAGATAGAGAGAGAGAGACAGACAGACAGACAGACAGATAGAGACAGACAGATATATATATAGAGAGAGAGAGACAGATATAGAGACAGAGACCGACAGACAGACAGATATAGATATAGATATAGATATAGATATAGATATAGATATAGATATAGATATAGATATAGATATACCGTGTTTCTCCAACAATATGCCCCCCCAAATAGGAAGACCCAGCATGTATTCTAGGCATGAAATGAAATGAAATTAAGCCTCTCCCCCCAAACTGAGGCCTAGTTTAAAACATGTGAAATTGGGGGGAGGGTGGGGGGGAAGTTGCCTTTAACATTGCCCTGCAGGCAGCCACACCAGCTGCTCCTAACAGCCAGTCATGGCCGAGCGCGGAGTGCTTCTTACCCCTGCCAAGCGCCTTTGCTGCAGACCCGGGTATGGTGCTGGTTGCAGGCAGGTGGCGGCGCGTGGATGTCGGCCTTGGCGGGAACTGTGGAAGCCACAGAGGCAGCTCCCCCGCCCGAGAAGCAGCTGAAACACTGCTGGTGGAGGAATGCGAAGGAAAAGCAAGAGCAGCAGAGGAAACAGCAGAGGCGGATGCCGAAGGTCTTGCAATTTAAAGTGCCCTGCCAAGGCCGACATCCACACCGCTGCCACCCACCCGCTGACCTGGCGGGGGGAGAGAAATTAATTCACCCCCAAAAAGATGGCCTAGCCATTTTTTCAGGGCTCAAAAAAAAAATAAGATCCGGCCTTATTTTATGGGAAACACGGTAGAGATAGAGATATAGAGATATATGTATTGGTATCTATAACCAAAACCATAAGCAAGAATTCTTCTGAGGTTAAGGAGGCATGTTGGTTTTGTTTTATTTCATGCTCACATTTAAGCAACATTAATCAGTTATTTTTTTCCTAGGGAAGAGAGAAAGGACTCCAATGCTGATGTTAATTAAGCACTTTATTTCCACCTCCTTACATTTATTTGTGTAATCCAAAAGCATATCTGACATGTTTGCTTATTCTCTTCCTCCCTCTGTCACTGTTGCATTGTAGAAAATGAATATAAATAGTTGATGCTTTAACTTTTATTCTCCATGGGCCAACAATTTAAATGAGAAGCTGTGATTTACCATTTCAAAGTGTTAACGTTGCTTGCTTGAAATATTGATTCTTTATCACAGATAAAATGTTCTCCTTATGTCTGTAAAACATTTTAACTGTGCTTTATCTAGTGTTTTGGGGGGAGGGGGCAGGGGAGAGGAGGGGAGGAAAGATTATGCTCTTGTTAGGTTATTGTAAAAATGTCCAACCACCACATTAAAATATGTGATTATCCAAGGCTTCCATAGGAAGAAGGAAGAACATAGAAACATTGGGCTAGAAAGAGGTTTTCTACTCCAAACTCCTGTTCAAGGCAGGAGATCTTATACCATCCAGGTCAAAGGATTGTGTAATCTATTTTTGAAAACCTCCAGTGATGGAGCACCCACAATTCCCGGAGGCAAGCTGTTCCTTTGATTAATTGTTCTCACTATCACAAAATTCCTCCTTACTCCAGAGGTTGGATCTCTGTTTAACAAGCTTCCACCCATTACTTTTTCCCCTGCCCTTTGGTGAATAAGCCAGTCCCTCTTTCCTGTGATGGATCTTCAAGTACTGGAAGACACTTATTATGTCTCCTCTAATCCTTCTTTTTGATATGCTAGACATAAAAAAGAAGTTGAGATATTGGAAAGTATGCAGAGAAGAGCAATGAAGATGATTAAGGGCCTGGAGACTAAAATATATGAAGAACAATTGCAGGAACTGGGTATGAAAAGATGGACTAGGTTGACATGATAGCAGTGTTCCAATATTTGAGGGGATGCCGCAAAGAGGAGGGAGGGTTAACTTATTTTCCAAAGCACCAGAAGGCAAGACAAGAAACAATGGATGGAGACTAACCAAGGAGAGAAACAATCTGGAATTAAGGAGAAACTTCCTAACAGTGAAAACAAATAAGTGGATCAGCTTGCCTTCAGAAGTTGAAGGTGTTGCATCACTAAAGGCTTTCAAGAAGAGACGGATAACCACTTGTCTGAAATGGTATAGGGTCTCCTGCTTGAGCAGGGGATTGGACTAGATGACCTCCAAGGTCCCTTCCAGTTCTAGTCTGTATATACATATGTATACCTGGCTCCTTCAACTGTGCATCATACAATTTAGCCTCTAGGCCCTTTATCATCTTTGTTGATGTTCCCTGCAGGCTTTCAGCATTTTTTTTTTATCTTGGTGACCAGAGCTGTATGCAGTATTCCAAGTATGGCCTCACTCATGTGGTAGTTAGTTAGAACTTAGTCCCCTTGCCTGAGGACAATGCAATGTGTGGAAGGTTGTTCCAAATACTTATTTGTATTTATTAAATTATTAATAGAAGTCCACATTTATTTTCTTACTTTTTTTATTTTTAGCATTTTGCTTCTGCATTTTCATGGTTGTAACTGCCAAGCAGAAATGAAATGTTGATGGTTATCTCTTATGTAGCCATGTTCTGCCTTAAAAGACGAAGATCCAGAAAAGGACTATGCATGAAGTGAGTAGAAATACTGTATATACAAGAAGCTTGGGTTGTTAGTTTGCCTACTTTTATCACAGTAAAACTAAACTGGTTTTGATCGCTTTCTTTAATATGCAAAGAGAACAGGAGAAGGATGATGGGAATTAAAATTAATTTATATAAGAGGGAGCCACCCATACCACTAAAAAAGGACCAGTGGCAAACATTTGGTTGTTGCTGATGATTCTTTCTGCAATTTTTAAAAATCATCTCCTTGGGCTGGTTAAAAGAGAATCTGCTTTCAAAAGAGCTTTGGTGAACATTTATGGGGTGGATTGTGATGTCGCTGTACTGAATTAATCACGAGGTGTCTTAAATGCTCTGTGTTTTTCAACACACAACCCTTTTTACAATGATTTTCAATCTCTCTGGCTTTTGAAATGTCCATAAAATCCCAACATAGCCCATTGCAAGGGAGTTCCTTCTGTGCAGGATTCTCAGAGTGGTAAATATGGGCAACCAAGGAGGTTTCAGGAAGACATGTGGATCAGAATCAAACAGAGACTGCCACATTAGCCACTTCTCAACCCTAAAAGAAGCTCAAAAGCACATGGACCAAAGTCCAAAGGAAATTCTTAATCATGCTAAGAACTAAATAGAAAAACAGAAGCTTCTTCTTTTTTTTAAAGAGAGAAGAAAATCCTTGGAGAGAATGTAAGGCAGGTCTCAAGTCCTTTTTCTCTGCAGACCTGTCTTCCCCAACACACACACAATATGCGTGTTCTCATAATAAATCAGTCAGTAATCTTGTCTCATGCAATTTCCCCCACTAATTATGAATGAAGAAGGGAGCAACAGGCTCTGATTAAAAATGCATCAGCTAATCTCAAAATGACACCAAGACATTTACCAAAGCAAACAATTATTACTCAAATATTCTTTGTCACCAGGCTGGGTGGGAGTTCAGTTTTATATTAATGTTACACCATGGCATATAAGCAACAACACTTAGTCAGAACTATGTTTAGTCATGATAATGAAGTTGTAAGTCTGATTAAAACAAATGCTTTTGACACACCAAGCATGGGGAGGTATAGGGAGCATGCTATGATTAGCTTTGAAGTTTGCTAGTGGGAGATCTTAACACTCGGTGAACTGTTGTTAATAGAATGTGTCACAGTTGCGATGGAAAGGAGAATAAAGGTGAAATTCCAGCAGTGTGCATGTGCTTTGGGAAAACACTTTGGCAGAAAACGAGAGCCATTGAAGAAATACTTTGTGTTGGGTTCTTACACGTGTGGGCATGCACTTACGCGTTTCACTACATTTAAGTGCAGATCATTTTATTCTTTAAACTATAATTAATTTTTCATTCAACATTTTCTACATATTTTCCATCACCCACCAGGACTTGAGGAAACAAAGGCAGTTGTCATTCTATGCCTGTGATTGTCAACATATTGAAAAGGGCTCTCAAACTGTTTCAAAAACTATCATGGGGGTTATTAGAGCCGTAGTGGCGCAGTGGTTAGAGTGCAGTACTGCAGGCTACTTCTGCTGACTGCCAGCTACCAGCAGTTCAGCAGTTCAAATCTCACTGGCTCAACGTTGACACAGCCTTCCGTCCTTCCGAGGTCAGTAAAATGAGGACCCAGATTGTTGGGGGCAAGAGGCTGACTGTAAAACCGCTTAGAGAGGGCTATGAAGCGGTGTATAAGTCTAAGTGCTATTGCTATTAGAGTGGGCATGAATTTTGGAGGTGGATTAATTTTTCCAGTGAGTATGTCTTGGACACAAAGGTGAATAAAATCCACAGATCTTCTTCATAAAAATCTTACAAGACTTCATCTGAGGAAGTCTCAGAGTCCAAAACCCAAGAAAGACATATGATTCTGAGCAGATTTCTTCATTGTTCCTCACCCATAGACAGAATCTTGCCAAACTAAAGCAAACTACCATCCACTTAAAGCATTACTCTAGGAACTATCAGGAAGGAGCTGTCTGCACTCTCTTTCTCTCACTCTCTCATGAGGGGGTGGGAGGAAGCCTCCTACTTCCAAAAAAATGTGTTATTTGAAGAGATTGAAATATTTTGAACTTGGCTTGTCTGGAGAACAAGGATGCAGTTTGCACAACTTCATTAGTTCCAAGGTATACCCAGAGGTTACAGCCTATTACACACTCTTGATGAGAGTATTAAAATGTTAACTTCATTCCCATATTAAAAGTGCAATTAATGCATCATATTTGAATGTCCTCAAATCAACAAATGGCTGCTATATGAAATTTGACATGGGACAAATGGTCTCTAAAGGATGGCCAGCTAGAGCAGAGAAAGGGTTTCCATTTATATTTCCAAAGTCAGTCTCAGACATTGAGATCTTTCTACAGTGGATGAAAGTGACATTGCCGTAATTATCAGATGTCACTTTACAAGGAAAGATACGCACACACCACTGCATTTTGAAACTAACACTGCTGATGCCTCACACAAAACAAGGGCAATTAATTTCTGCATCCTTTATCTTACCTTGTAGATCTTATAGGCAATTTTCCAAACATGGTTCCATCTTTCCATTTCCTCGACGCGGGGCTGCTAAGATGGCTATACTTCAAAAATCTATAATTCAAGACTTCCCAACAGTGCTTTCCAGGCGGGTCTTTTCATAATTGGTTTTTCCAACCACTCTGTTCTGTGATGTGTAATTGTTAGCAGTTGTGAAAAAGATAACTCAGTTTTTAAAAGCCTAACGTTTGCTCTGAGCAGATAAAAACTGTGACAAATTATGTTCCAAAAAAATCATAAAAGTGGAAAGACATGTTAATAACCAAAGGTGAAGTTTCATTTGGAGGTCAGCAAGAGCTATTAAAGTGGTCAATAATTCCAGGGTTTGCTAGTAGTGGCTTTGACCAATATCACTTATCTACTCTGGTCCATGCTTAAAAATCTCCCTTGGTGGAAAAAATAAAATAATCCACTGAAATGCAGGAGGTCAGGAATGACCGTGGAAAAAAGCAATCTAGTCAAAATAAGCCACACTTTCAAGTGTAGACATTCAAATTCCAACTCCATTATAATGTTCCAACTCTTGGCTATTTTGCCATCATGTTCAGGCACCTCTTTTTTTTTAAACAAAAAAATTGCTTCATGTATCTAGAAAGAACACATATTTGTACATAACGTGGAATAACACGGAATAAATATGTGGAAAAACAGATCGCACAAGCTACAGTTTTTTAAATTTAGAAAGCAATTTGCAGAAGGGGGAAGGATAGAGAGAAAGAAGAGGTAAAGTTGTGAAGAAATTAAGTGGCATTGAAAACCTCGGTGCATCAAAATGGCCCTTCAAGAGACCCATTATGATTCCAAAGGAACCTTTCAAAGCATTTCAGATCAGAAAAGGAGAATGTTTCTTAGTTTAGAAATGAGCAAGTAGTCCATTGTCAAGCACAAAGAGCTAGACCCATATGTGTGTGTTCAAACTAGCTACTTTTTTGTTGTCAGCCTGTTACACAGGCAGACTGGCAGCGTTTAGCTGGGATTGACCAGATAAGGTTCTAAGATCAAGCCCTCTTGTGTTTATGCAGAGCATCTAGGCCAGTATTGGCGAACCTTTTTGGCACTGAGTGCCAAAATGGGAGCGTGCATACAGGCAGGAGCACCAGAAACTGGAAGAGCAGCTTCCTGGTGCATGCATGCATGCTGGCCACCTGGTCTTCCGGTTTCTGGAATGCATGCACCAGAACCCGGAAGACCAACAGGCAATGGCTGGCGTGCCTGAAGAGATGGCTCTGTCTTTTGAAACAACATGTTTATTTTTATTTATATGCCACTCATTTCATTGTCAGGTGAAGGATAATTGTCTGCTAGAGAATAATAAAAAGTTAGCTTTCATGTAATTTTTCATTTTAGTTATAGCATTCTATGAAAACTGAGAGAGAATGTTTGGCCTAGAAACTTTCAATGAGTTCTGCAGCAGAGTTCAAGCCAGTTATCCTGATTCTAAACCCAGTACCTGTAGGAAAAGACTAGAGGGCAGAGTTAAATGTGTCATCAGCTTAGAGTCACTGCATTCCCACAAGTGCTCTAAGTCCAACTGCTCCTGAATTCCCTTAACCCATATCTGGAGCCAATTTTGTGTTGAACTCTAGTTGACCAGATTCTTGCATAGATTGCTGAAATAAATCTTGTATGCAGCAATCTAACCAGTGGTCTTGATCAGTGGTGGGATTCAAAAAATTTACTACTGGTTCTGTGGGCATGGTAGGGGAAGGATACTGTAAAAACTCACTCAGAAATGGTATTTGCTGGTTTTCTGAATTACTCAAAATTTCTATTACCGGTTCTCTAGAACTGGTCAGAACCTGCGGAATACCACCTCTGGTCTTGATTCTGTGCATCTAACTGTGCCTTCACCAGTGCTATCACCTCAAACAAATCAAAAATAGAGGGATTAATTTGTCTGAGACTGAGATGTTTGATAAATATGTCAAGTAGTAAACAATCTGTAGCTTTGTTTATTTATTTATTTGATTTTTTTTTTATCCTATAATACTCCATTTTCCTATTTTCCTAACATCAACCACCTAGTGAGAGAGAGTTGGGTTGAGAAAAAGGGACTGGCTCAAAGTCACCCAGCTTGCTTTCATGTCCAAGGAGAAATTAGAACTCACAATCTCCTGATTTCTAGATTAGCATCTTAACCACTAAAGTAAACTGGCTCTCTTTGAGAAGGAATCATATGTTGATGAAGCCTGGAAGTTAAATGGGTGTGATTGACTAGGAGTAGAATTTGGATGGGAAATTTGAAATAGGAGTTCTTTGGGGTTGAAAAGAAATCCCTGAAGAACACAATGACAAACTGTGTATGGATATCTAAGAAGCTGGCGTAGCTATGATGTCATTGAGACTGTTTGTTCTAATGATCATGAGAAAAATAAACTGGAGATAGATTTCAAGACTAAGCATCAGTGGTGGGATTCAAATTTTTTTACTACCAGTTCTGTGGGCGTGGATTGGTGGGCGTGGCAGGGGAAGGATACTATAAAATCTCCAGTCAGAGGTGGTATTTGCAGTTCTCTGAACTACTCAAAATTTCCACTACCAAATCTCCAGAACTGGTCAAAACCTACTAAATGCCACCTCTGCTAACCATGTATTCCAAGTCTAACTTGACAGGATTGCCTTTATGCCTGAGATATAAGCATGAATCCACTCACTGGCGTTAAGCATTGTGACTTTAACACCCCTTTGTTGCCTTTGCTTCAGGGGCCCGAGCATTTGCCGAGAAACCGCCACATTACTGACCATAATTGCTGTAATTTGTTAGTCTAATGGGAAAAGTAGACGGCCTTTTGAAACTGGATGTATAAAATAATATTGTGTGATATTTTATACAAGTAGTGCTTGCACTCCAAAGGGCTTTTGGTTGAGTGAGCGTTTCCTTTAGAAAGCCTTGATAGGTAAGATTAACTTTCCCTTATAATAGGGGCATTTTATTAATAAATGATATGTCTGCAGTTGCAGAAGAGAAAGCAAGGAGGAGACTGAATGCAAGGCCTTGAAAGATATCTGTGTGTATAATGGAGTTCTTGCTAGCTGACAAGCAATCAAGGAAATTCAGCAGACACCATTCTAGAAATAATAATAACAACAACAACAAGAACAATAAGCTTTGACGGAGGTCAACAAGAGGAAACAAAAGAGTACAGCAAACCAAGAATCAATATAGGAAAACAGCTAATGATAGAAAGAGAAAGAACTGAAGAAATAACAATATACAAAGACTTGCACATAGAAATAGAATGACTATGGGAAAATAAAGCAAAGAGAGTACCATTAGTAATAGGCACCTTGGATGCCATTCCAAAACATCTGGAGCACCACTTGAACATCCTCTGCATTGATAAAATCACCATCAATCAATTGCAAAAGGAGCTTTCCTTGGAATAGCTTACATCCTGCAGTGATATCTTTAACACCATCACACAACAGGTTGCTATCTGTGAGCAACCATAATATTTTTAACTTTTTATAACATCATACTTTAAACTGGTTAACGAAGTAGAATAGGAACTGAAATGCTCCTGGTGCAATAGACAATATATAATAGGCATTATATAAGTTGTCATGTCAGGCAGAATCGGTTGTTTCTTCCAGCTTACATCCTGCTACAATAACTTTAATATTGTTAAACAATCTCTATTCCAGGTCTTTGAGAAGGACTCAGTAGATGACAAAAATGCTAAATCTGATCTAAACACCTGACTGATTGCAACAAACCACATTAATAATCTCAGGCAGTCATAAAGTTCTTGGGCTCATAAATGCTTGATGAAAAGATGTGTTGGTGTGGCAATTTATTCTTTTACAGATTCAATCTTTCCTTTATGTGCATAACCTATACAGGTTGATTGGAGATGAGAAGAGTAGATTGAAGGCAACAGGGCATAGAAGGGACTATCCAGAGAAGGGGAATTTCTGATTGGAAGGGGGTACCCACCAGATTTATGTGGATTTGATTTCCCTCAATTGAAAAATAATTGAATTTGAATCAGATTAAATTTAAATTTATCCCTGTCTATTTGTTCAGATTCTTGGTGGAATAAACTGTCTCTCAAAATCAGATTAAATTCAGTTTAATGAATTAAAGTTAATTCATCTAAAGACTGTTGAAGACTACCGTCCAGAGCCTTGGCAGTAGAAAAGCTATTTTGGCTTTCAGGCACATTAAAATTTTGATTAAAAACAAAAACCAGCAACCACTCTTGGAAAAAAAAATATGAAAATGGCACCCTCGAGATCACAGTGCCTTTATTCTGCATTAGTTTGGGGTTGTTTTTTCACAGCAAATTAAAACCAAATGATAGCTTAGTGTGCCACAGCAAAACCTTTGGCCATTCAGAAGATTTTAAAAGAATTTGGAGATGCTGAGATGCACAGCAGGGGAAGCCAAGGAGAAAATAAATGAAATTAAAAGAAATCAATCTTTGCTCACAGTTGATCAATATTAATAACAAATGTGAGTGTTTGAAGAGAGTCCCTCTGTTTTATTATAATAGGGAACCTGAGATCTATATGAAATTAATTTCTTTTTCAAACCAAGTAAGACAACAGTAAGATATAAAGCTTAATGGTTACAGGGTGATCACACTGTTATTAGAACAGCCTTTGTCATTTGAATAACATTCAGAAAAGGAGCTTTTGTGTGGATGTGTGTGTGTGTGTGTGTGTGGATGTGTGTTTGTGTGGATGTGTGTATATGTGGTGCTACCAAGGCTAGAGATTATTGTGCAATGCCCAACAAGCAAAACGACAAGAAGGAAAGTGTTTTAATATCTGCAATTCTTTGGAAAGAGGGGAAGGAAGTGAGGAGAATGTATCTCTCTCTGACATATTTTATATTACCGTACTATATTTGATGTCTCAACTGTGAAACCATACAGGTGAGCCAAGTACATATGAATTAAGCCGCTAAGTTCCCAATCTGTGCAGTTTGCTAAGCTTAGTTCAAGTCCAGGAGCTTTCAGAGTTCAGCTGCGGCTTATGCACTTTGGGTTTGAGACGCGAGCTTTCGTCTGCAGCGGTTGGCTGGCGGCTTCTTAATCTCTCCCCAGCTGCAGATTTGCTAGGAGGCAAGGCAAGGAATAATGCACAGAATGAAACGAGCCATCGCCATTGGGGAGGGGGCAATATTAATAACCTGCAGCCAGGCTCTTTATGAAATGTTTTTGACTTTAATGCAGGACTTGGTTTGTGTGTTTGATTCACAGTATCACTTTGGTCTGAATCAAGTTGCCGCGCTGAATCCTGTTAGAAAGTAGGTTCCAATTGGGGATTTGAACTGGATGCTTTGGAATCATTTCAATACACTCAAATGGTTCCGTGCATAAGGAGAAATATTTTTCAAAAATATTTCTGAACGCTAAATCAAATCAACCTGATTTTGATTCTAAATTTCGGTTTGTACCTGGTGATATATTTATACAATGTTTTTGTTTTCTCATTTGCAAACTACCTCTTTAGATTTAGGAAGCACAAGATTTCGTGGGAATGGATAGACTTGCACTGAAATTCATACGGAATGGCGTTTGCCTGTATTCCTATTCTCCAGGTCCTGGGAATATAGTTTCTCTGCTGGGCTGAACTTGATGTAAAAAAAGTCCAAGAATGAATCTCTAATATCTTTTGAAAGAAATTAGAACATCCTTGGAGAGTGATGTACTTTACATTAAAAAAAGAAAATCCATGGATGCATCTGGGCAGTTTTCTTGGCAGTGAGATGAAAGGGGTGTTCTGGGTATCTTTTTCAGTTTCTTATTTAGCCTGGTAGTCTCTCATCATAATAAAATCTGACCTAAGTCCCTTGGTTTTGGATAGCAGCCACCCACAATTCTACTCAGTAGAATTGTAGGTGCATGTGCAATTCTGTACCTACATGTCAGGTGCAAAAAATATCAGGAGCCAGAATAGAGTTCAAAAGCACTAATTTTTGTATGCAATGGCTCAGCAGTTAAAGAGATTGGGCTTGTCAGCTAGAAAACTGACAACCAGGGTTCAGGACATGAGTGCTGCATGATGGAGTGAGCTCCCATTACTTGCTCCAGCTCCTGCACACCTAGCAGTTTGAAAGCATGCAAATAAAAGTAGATAAATAGGTATCACTTTGGCAGGGAAGTAGGAGCATTCCATGCACCTTGGCATATAGTCCTGCCGACCAAGGAAGTGTCTTCAGACAATGCTGGCGCCCTCGACGAAGAAACTGAGATGTGTACCATTCCCTAGAGTTGGACGTCACCTATACACAAGAATCTTATCTACTAGTGGTTGAGGCAAATTGGTGCCAGATAAGAATCAACAGATTTCAAGGGGGGAGGGCTGCATTAGGTCTGCATGTAGTGGCATAGGGACATGGCGGCTCAGTGACTAAGACGCTAAGCTTGTCGATCAGAAAGGTCGGCCATTGGGTGGTTCGAATCCCTAGCACCGCATAATGGAGTGAGCTCCTGTTACTTGTCCCAGCTTCTGCCAACCTAGCAGTTCAAAAGCATGTAAAAATGCAAGTAGAAAAATAGGGACCACTTTGGTGGGAAGGGAATAATGTTCTGTGCACCTTCGGAGTTTAGTCATGCCGGCCACATACCATGGAGACATTTTCGGACAGCGCTGGTTCTTCGGCTCTGTAATGGAGATGAGCACCGCCCCCTAGAGCCGGAAATGACTAGCACATATGTGCAAGAGGAACCTTTACCTTTACATTTAGGGGCATAGGGACTACAAACTAATGATGCATTTGACTCAGCTTGGTCATCTCCTACAATATTTGACTTTTTGTTGTTGCAGTCAAATACACACTCCAAACTCAGGACAAATACTAAATGTGACTACCTTTGAATTTCTGTTTAAATCAGATCGAATATATTTAATAGGATTGTTCCCCATGTACTTCCTACCATTCCTTTCTGCCAATATTAAAAGTTGCAATCTTTCTGAATAGTTCTGAAACTACTCAGAAACTGAGTAGTTGCTGGCTTATCATATTTGGCACTTCTAATATAGAAGTGGTATTCAGCAGGTTTTGACCAGTTCTGGAGAACCGGTAGTGGAAATTTTGAGTAGTTCGGAGAACCGGCAAATCCCACCTATGACTGGCCCTACCCCCATCTCTTCACTGCCTCCCGTTGATTGCCCAGTACAGGAGAACAGAGCTGGAAAGTAGGTTAGTGAGGTGGGAAGGGAATGGGATTTTTCAGTAACCTTTCTCTGGAGTGGTGTGGGAATGGAGATTTTACAGTATCCTTCCCCTGCCACACCCACAAAGTCATGCCCACAAAGTCATGCCACACCCGCAAAGTCACGCCCACAGAACTGGTTGTGTGTTTGTGCATGTGTGTGTATGTGTGTATGAATTAGATAGAACAATTGAGTATACAGCAGCTGTCAGTATAAAAATACAAGATACACACATGTATATAATCTCCAAATCTTTTTGCTTCGATCTATACAAACGGAGGTGCAGGTGAGGAAAGTTAAATGTCTCATTGCCCGAACAAGCCAGCAAACGTGAAGAAATCTCTTTGCATTCCTTGTTAGCCAGACTAACTCTCAGAAGGATTTGTTTTCTCTCAGCTGGTATTCACTTGGCATAGCCTCCTGCTCGCAAACACTGTTATCTCCTTGCTCTATCAGCCTTAAAGATTAGGAATATGGATTTCTTTTCCAGACTGACCGTCTGACTTTGTGACCTTAGGCTGTTCGCTAACACAGAAACATTTGACATGACTCTTTGTCAAAAAAAAAAAGAAAGCAGCACCATTAGTCCGGTCCCCTTACAGGAAATAGAAGCTCTACAAGGAGGGATTAATGGCTAATGGGAAGTCATGTGATGCATCATTTTAGTTTGGATGTGCTGCATGTAGGCATCTAAGCCTCTTGTTCGGTACCTGTCATCGATGACCAGGTGACAAAGCAGCAGCTAATGGCACAATAGCATTCAATCCTGTAAGGATGTGTTTATGCAATTAGTTATTTCTTTACTTTTTAATAATTTTTCTTGATTAACTTTGAATGACAAGGCTTTTGAAGTTTGTTTATCGATATAAGGTATAGGAAGAAGATTTTTATATATATATATTTTTAGCGAAAGTGATAAGTTGCTGAGGAAAGGAAGGTAAGAGAAAGGAAAGGAAAGGAAAGGAAAGGAAAGGAAAGGAAAGGAAAGGAAAGGAAAGGAAAGGAAAGGAAAGGAAAGGAAAGGAAAGGAAAGGAAAGGAAAGGAAAGGAAAGGAAAGGAGAGGAAAGGAAAGGAAAATTGGTTTACTTGTTTAAGGTTAAAATCTATGTTTTGTTATTTCTGAAGGAAAGAGATATATAAGTGTTGTCTCTCTACATGAGTATGGACAAAACATTTTTCTGAAGATGATGGGAACTATCCAATGATTACCAAGAATATCCTTTGGAATTATTAAACTGGGATGGTGTAAGATCTCCTGTCTTGAGCAAAGGGGGTTGAACAAGAAGACCTCCAAGATAGTAATATTTAAAGGAGTTTTGCTGACTGAGATTGAATAATGAGGCTTTAATGTTTGCTAATGGGTACAAAGATGAGATATTGGGTGAAGAGATTTTTGGTTGAACGCTTTTGGTTGTTAGAGAAGGTGATAAGTTACTGAAATTGTTTGTACTGCACTTGCCTTAATGAAGGGGAAGTAATTTCTTTATACGTCTTTTTTTCTTCTTTCTTTGTATTTGTTCCCCCTTTTTCTCTCTGTATCCTTTTATTTATTTAACATTTTTCTTCATTTGCATTAGCTTTTTATCTTTTATCTGTATTCAAATAAATACATTATTTTAAAAAAGACCTATTTTTGTTCACAAGTTCAGAATCTAGGATGAAAGAAAAAAAATCTCTGGGATTTGTAGCTATTTCTTCTCAGGAATAAAATACACAAACCTGCATATTTTTGTTCCTTAAGCTGATATGTGTTTGGCTTCACATGTCATATTAAACCATGAATACAATCTGTGTGATCTTCTGGGGTTTCTCAGCACACACATCTACAGGGGTTGAAAGGGGTTCTTTATGTTTTGAATTCTGATGTGGCTAATGAAAGATTGAGGTTGTTATCATGTTGCAACTTGGATGGTCCTCAGGTTGACAGAAGTTGCATGCCTCTGTGTTTAATTGTGATTTATTGAATAAAAGACAAACCAACATCCCTGCTAAACATTAAACCAAACAAAGCAGACTATTTCAAGTTCTATCTTTTTGTTACCTGTTATAGTTGCTGAGTAGGGAGCTCAGTACAATATTGCCATATCCCAGGAGTGGAAAATATCATGACTGTTTTGTACCAAAGTGCTTTTAGGTACTTTGCTGGGTTCCATCTACTGCATCTGAACCATTTTTTAGCAAATAAACAAAACTTCACAATTTGCAGAACAAAGATCAGCTTCTACCATCATATTTATTTACAGCACTGCTTCTGGGTCCCAAAGAAGTCTCGATCAGATGGTAGAAAACATTCTGGAGCTCACCTTTCTGTTATACGGTTATTTTGCACTTAGTTATGAATGCATTTGGTGAATAACTAAGTTCTCATGGCAGAGTGTTGTAAGCTTCTGAAATGAGTTTTTGGCTCTAAAAAGTTGAGTAGCACATGCTAAAGTCCACTTTCTTGGATCTCGTGGTTTTGGTTTTTTTTAATTTTCCTTCAACTGAATGACAATTTGCATTTAAAAGTTCTCCCAAAAAGGGTACCTCAAGAATAAAATATGGAGGAAAATATTTTGATCAAAGAAAAAGTGATAGTCAGAAGTTCCATCATGACTAGGGCAGATCTTCTGCACTTACATCATTACCGAAGTTTCCTCCAATGATTTTGTTTCTTCGAAACAAAACTTCCTGCAAAAGTGGATGGAAAAAAGGATGCGCCCTGGAAATTACATTATCCTTTTCCATCAGTACTGCAGTAGTTAATGAGTTGCATTTCCTTTCAGTCTGTCTCCCATCTGCTCCCCTACATCCAGTAAGCATAAATATGGATGCCTTTTGGTCGAACTGAAAGATTTATGCTAGGCAAAGGAGAGCACTCATGAGTGACCGCACAAACAAACAGAGAAAAACGTGGCCTGTCTTCAGGAGAAAGTGAGTGATGGGAACAATAAGGTTGTATGCATCTTGAGAATCTTGCCTACTTGTGGGTCTTCCCTGTTTTTCTAAATCACAGGAATCTTCTCTTTTAATTACTGCAGAATACTGAGTTGATTCTGCTATCACCCTTTTTTGAGTGTAAGATATGCAATCCATGCAATTGTGCTCTGGTTGTAGATTACAGGAGCTTTCAAAATGCTAGGGCATTACTGCCCCAATTGGAGAAATGCCAGCCAGGAACTTTTTTTTTGTCCAATATTTGTTTGTTTGTTTGTTTGTTTATTTTATTTGATTTGTCAATCACTTACAAGATAATAGGTATAAGTATATACATAGTTATGAATACATGAAATGGGTACATATAAGAAAAATAAAAGAAACAATAGGCAGGGAAAGTAGGCACATTGGTGCGCTTATGCACTCCCCCTACAGACCTCTTAGGAAAGGGGTGAGGTCAATAGTAGACAGTCTAAGATTAAAGTTTTGGAGGTTTGGGGAAGAAACCACAGAGTCAGGTAGAGTATTCCAGACATTGACCACTCTGTTGCTGAAGTCGTATTTCCTGCAATCAAGTCTGGTTGTAACTTCTTGCTCTCATGCAAGAAGCTTCTTCAGTATTTTTTTTATCTCTAAACTTAATCCATCTGAAGAGGTAAGCTCCTCATCAGTAGCTGTTACTGCACAGAATATACAATATTGTACATATGTATGCATTTTGCATAATGCTTTGCAGCGAAGCTTCTCTTGAAGTGTAGATACTAATTTGTTGTTATTGATGATGATGATAATGATATTGTTGATGTTGTATTATATTTATTTAAAAAAAATACTTACTGATTTAGTTCACTGAATCATTAAAGGAGTCATCCCAAAAAAGAAATAAGGTTTCTTTGCAGAACTTATAATAACGTCAGAACTGAAGAAGCTCCTGAAAAAATGTCTTCAAGGAAAAACACAGAAAATCCAGTTGACATTTTTTTTCAAAAAGCACCTTTGGAACAACCATGATCTGTATGACTGAGAATCTCCATAGACATGTCCAGAAAATGCATGAGTTCGATAGCTTAAATGAAGTCTATTGTGTGCATACATCTAATAACAACGTCTAGTAACTTGATTTAAGGATTGAACCTTCAGTCACTGATGAAATCAAGATACTTAAAACATAATACAAATAGATAATGCATTTCAAGTGAAATGAACAAAATTTTCCCTTCCCATTTGATTGCTGGATTGTGGAATTTCAGACTGGGATCCTGAATGAGGATCACTTTGTTACAGCATTGAGCAAATACGCTACTAGTCAAATTCTTCTAAAAATAATGTGTTTCATGTTTCATATGCTTTTGAACTGGGGGGTGGAAAACGTCTTATTTTTTAATATTTTGAATTTTAAATTAATGCAGGGATAATAGTGCTAATCAGTAGATGTACCTGTCAATTTGATGTCAAGAAAGATCTTGAAACTTGTAAGATATTTAATTCATTGGTCATTGGAGAGGGTGGAATTAAATCGATTGATACGGTGAGCGGGAGGGGCAGATTTGGCGGTTGTAGGGGGCCACATTCTGTGTTGGGAGCGCGCCCCCGCTGTTTACTTGCTGTGGCGCGCTCCGACCCCCTTGTCATCTCCCGTTCCCCAGGGGGTTTGAGCAATTGGGCCCTGGGCCTTCGGCTGATGCTGTGTAACGCCAGGTCCGTCGCTAATAAAGCCCACCTCATCCATGATTTGATCTGTGAGGGGGGCGCGGACCTGGTGGGAGTTACCGAGACCTGGCTGGGCCAAGAGGGGGGAGTCCCTCTGGTGGAGATGTGCCCAGCCGGGTTTCGGGTTTTTCATCGGCCGAGAGCCCAGGGGAGGGGAGGGGGGGTCGCGGTAGTTATTAAGGAGGATCTGTGTCCGAGGGAGGCCACTGTATCTCAGACGACCGGGTGTGAGCTCCTTTTCGTGAAGTTCGGTTCCACGGTTCAGGTGGGCTTGCTGGTCGCATACCTGGCTCCCTGCTATGCGGCAGCGGCCCTGCTTGAGCTCCTTGAGGTTATAGCTGGCGTGGCGGTTGGGACCCCCAGGCTTATGGTCATGGGGGATTTCAACCTGCCATCTGCCGGCGGTACCTCGGGGATTGCCCAGGAGTTCATGGCTTCCATGACGGCCATGGGCCTGACCCAGTTAATTCGGGACCCTACTCACGTGGGAGGTCACACCTTGGATTTGGTTTTTGTCTCTGATCAGTGGCAGAGTGATCTGGGTATAGGGGATATAGTTGTGGAACCCCTGTCATGGACGGATCACTCGCTCCTGAAGCTCGACTTCCGTTCCGCGCCCCCTGACCGCAGGGAGGCGGGGCCATTAAAATGGTACCGCCCCAGGCGCCTGATGGACCCTGATAGGTTCCTGACGGAGCTTGGGCCATTTCCCGAAGCTCATTCACACGACTCGGTTGAGGGCTTGGTCGCCACCTGGGATAGGGTGGCTGCTGGGGCCCTTGACCGAGTCGTGCCCTTGCGGCCTCTGACCCGGTGCCGATCCCATCTGGCTCCTTGGTTTTCTGAGGAGCTAAGGGAAATGAAGCGCCGGAAAAGACGCCTAGAGAGCAGTTGGAGGTCCAGCCGCTCTGGGTCTGACCGAACACTACTGCGTTCTTATATTAAGACGTATCTAGTGGCAATAAGGATGGCGAGGAGGTCTTACCTCTCCACCCTTATCGCGTCTGCGGAAAACCGCCCAGCCGCCCTGTTTAGGGTGACCCGCTCCCTCCTGGAGGTGGGAGCGCGGGAGGACCCCTTACAGGGACGGGCTGAGGTGTTTTCTAGGTTTCTGCAGGACAAAATCGCTCAGATCCGGAGCGAACTGGACTCCGACTGGCCATCTCCGGGTGGGGGGGTGGGGGTGGATATCGGTGGAGTTGGTTGGGTTGAGTTCGACCCTGTTACTTTAGAGGATGTGGACAGGATACTGGGGGGGCTTAATGCCACCACCTGTTTGTTGGACCCGTGTCCCTCCTGGCTGGTTTTGGCCACTCGGGAGGTGACACGAGGCTGGTTCCAGGGTATTATAAACGCTTCCTTGAGAGAGGGGCTGCTACCTGCTGCCTTGAAAGAGGCGGTGGTGCGGCCCCTCCTCAAGAAACCGTCCCTGGACCCAGCACTGTTATCAAATTATCGTCCCGTCTCCAACCTTCGTTTTGTTGCGAAGGTTGTTGAGAGTGTGGTGGCACGTCAGCTCCCGCAGTGCCTGGATGAAGCGAGTTATCTTGACCCCCTCCAATCGGGTTTCAGGCCCGGGCACAGCACGGAGACGGCTTTGGTCGCGTTGGTTGATGATCTCTGGAGGGCTCGGGACAGGGGTTGTTCCTCTGTCCTGGTCCTATTAGATCTCTCAGCGGCTTTTGATACTGTCGACCACAGTATCCTATTGCGGCGGTTGGAGGGGTTAGGAGTGGGGGGCACCGTGTTACGGTGGTTCACCTCCTTCCTCTCTGACCGTTCGCAATGTGTGTTGACAGGGGGGCAGAGGTCGGCCCCGAGGCCCCTACTATGTGGGGTTCCTCAGGGGTCGGTGCTCTCGCCCCTGCTGTTCAACATTTATGTGAAGCCGCTGGGTGAGATCATCCGTGGCTTCGGGGTGGAGTTCCATCAGTACGCTGATGATACTCAGCTGTACATCTCCACCCCGGGCCACCCCAACGAAGCTGTCGAAGTGATGTCCCGGTGCCTGGAGGCCGTGCGGAGTTGGATGGGTCGTAACAGGCTCCGGCTCAACCCGACTAAAACCGAGTGGCTGTGGTTTCCTGCGCCCAGATACAGCCAGCTGGTTCCTTCGCTGGCCGTGGGGGGAGAGGTTTTGACCCCCGTGGAAAGGGCGCGCAATCTGGGTGTCCTCCTGGATGTGCGGCTGTCTTTAGAAGAGCATATTGCAGCCGTCGCCAGGGGGGCTTTTTATCAGATACGTCTGATTTACCAGTTGTGGCCCTTTCTGGATCTGGGCGCACTTCGCACAGTCACGTCCGCCCTCGTCATTTCCCGCCTGGATTATTGCAATGCTCTCTACATGGGGCTCCCCTTGAAGAGTCTCCGGAGGTTACAGCTGGTCCAGAATGCAGCCGTGCGAGTGCTTGTGGGTGCCCCTCGGAGCTCCCACGTTACTCCGCTGCTTCGCAGGCTGCACTGGCTCCCTGTGGCCTACCGGATTCGATTCAAGGTGGTACTGATGGTATTTAAAGCGCTCCATGGCTCGGGACCTGGGTACTTACGGGACCGCCTGCTGCCATCGTCAACCTCCCGCCGCCCAGTACGCTCCCACAGGGTTGCCCTGCTTGGGGTACCGCCACCTGGCCGTTGTCGGCTGACGGCCCCGAGAGTTTGGGCTTTCTCTGTGGGGGCTCCCTCCCTATGGAATGATCTTCCCCCGGAGATACGGTCTATGACGGATATCCTGACCTTCCGGCGCGCGGTGAAAACTTTATTTTTTAATCAGGCCGGCCTGGCCCAGTAACTGTGTTTTAGGTTTTTAATTAAATTTTAATTGGGGTTTTTAGTTTTTAACTTTTAAATTGAATCTGAATTAGACAGCCGGATTAAATTATTTAATTTATTTTTAACTGTATTTATTGTATATCTTGTATGTTTTAGTAGGCTGTACACCGCCCCGAGTCCCTTTTTTGGGAGAGGGGGCGGTATAGAAGTTTAAACAAATAAATAAATAAATAAATAAATAAATTTCTTTAAAAAACCTCTTGAGAATACCTGTAGGTTTTTTTCCTCCCTTCTGTTGACTGTCTTACTTACTTTTAGTTTAATTCATTCAGTTGTTCCCAGTAATATTTTCCTTCCGTCATTACTAATTCTGTCACCTTGTAATCCTATCCTTGAGAACAGGTCTTATAGTTCTCAGTAAGATTTATTTTCATATATATGATTCTGCTTCCAATTATAAGCTTCCAATTTTACAACCATCACCTTATTTGAAAACCAGATTTGTATTATATCTATCTATCTATCTATCTATCTATCTATCTATCTATCTATCTATCTATCTATCTATCATCCATCTGCCCATTTACCCATCCACCTATCCACCCACCCATCTTCTATCTATCTATCTATCTATCTATCTATCTATCTATCTATCTATCTATCACCTATCATCTATTTCTCTCCATCCAACCATTCATAGAAACATGCTTTAAGATATGATTGTGTATAATGCATGCTTGCATATATGCATGGATATAGATACACACACACACACACACGCAAACAAGAATGCCAACACTGGGCTAGAAGCCAGGAGACCAGGAGTTCTAGTTCTATCTTTGGCACAAAGCCAGCTGGGTGACCTTGAACAGGTCACACTTTCTCAGCCTTAGGAAGAAGGCAATGGCAAACCACTTCCAAAATCTTGCCAAGGAAATTTTAGAGACTAATCCAGGCACTAACGACTTGAAGGAATGTGGATGCATGTGTCTCTGTGTGTACAGAAACACAGATATACATACACATAAACACATGCATGCATATACATAGCAAGAGCCCTTCCTCTTGCTTTAATCTTGGTTATATGTTTTTTTGTCTCGTTCTTCTCTTGACATTTCCACCATGATGTAATCTTTCACTAGACTGGCAGCCCTCGATAAGCAACTGTTTGCAATAACTATTAATATTTCAACATGCTTTTAAGAAAATTTGGTCTTTTGTAGTGTAGGTCTTTGGCTTGCATGCTGTTTACTAAGAGATAGTGTAAGCTTAGGTGTTCTGTAGGTGTGGTCTGTTACTCAGTGGTCTGTTACTTTCTTAACAGTAGGTGTGGTCTGTTACTTTAACATCCAGTTATTCCTTCCAGGCTTTACATGGACCAATATGAAAAAAAGATGTCCTTTTGGTTTAATAAAACATTTAGAACAAAAAGGAACCCTAAATGCTTGTATGAATACCTCTAGAGTTATCGTCCCCTTTAGAATCTTCCTCTTGATTTTTGAGGTCTGCAGAAAGTTTTTACAGGGCAAACACCATCCAAAAATCATCTTCTTTGTTTTGCTGCTTTTGAAAGGATGATTATGATTTAAAAAGTAGCAGTCTAATCTTTGATAATTAATTGACAGGAGATGAAGGAAATTTCCCATTTACCTGCATGCTATGAAAACTCTTCTGGTTTTGCTTAGATTACATTTTTAACATCATCTTTGCATGAGAAACCTTTTGGTATTCATAAACATAATCTTTCCATGCATGCCAGGGAGTGACTGTATACTGTAAGTGTTATCTTTCTTGGCTAAGAAAAAAAAAAGATTTTTATAGTCCTACAAAAGAGAGCTTGCAGTATATTAATAGGAATCTATAAATTAATCTCTGTACAACATCTTGCTAAGACTTTGATTTTTATAGAGTCCCTGAGCTCAAGGCTTTGCTGAGCATTCTTCCGTTATTGTGTTCATTAAGGGAATATGGCAGGTTAGGAGCAAATATCAGCTCACCTTATAAAGCACTAGAGTGAATTAAGTGGGCAGTTGGTGCAGTATTGTTTTCTCTAATCAGAAATATAGCTGTATGGTGTTTGATTAATTTTCCAGCTCAACCACTGAACTGGCTGTTAATAGCACTCTGAGCAATGCATTTTAAGCCACTTATGAGATTAATTGAATTAATGTTTTAATTATTTGAAGGATGTTATATGTAGAAATAGATACATATAGATGTATCGATGCATATGTCATTGCTGCACACTTTGCAAGCATTCAGCCACTGCAATCATTTATCAGATTTGTTGGAAGAGAAGTGCAAGTAGATAACTTGAGGAGTTATGGAGAACTCAAATCCACTTACAATTGTTTCATGGATCATTAACATACAGTGTGAATTTTAAAAAAAGAAGACATCTTAGATTATAACAATTAAATGCTATTTTGTTTTTTTTTTTAAGAATCTTTACGTCTTAGTCTCTGAATTGGTATCACTTATTTAGATTGGGAATCTCTGAATCTTCTAAGGGATGCCTTTTAAATCAGCTTTTTGGGGAAAGTAGGAAGTGTAATTGAAGGCACCATGCTGGAGATGACTGCAATGTATGAATGCACAGTAGGAAGGGAAGTAGAAAGGAAGGACAGCTGTCTGAATAATTTTCATAACCTAAGGAGATGTGGAAGCAAAATGGCATCTCTCTCCTTAATTCAATACATTGTAGCCTGTTGGTTGACCTTTGATGTTACTCCCACATTGTCAATAGAAAAGCAATTTCTATCATGCCTGAACTAATAGTTTCATATAAACTTGCCAAGTCAGGCTGCTCACTAGCAGATAGAAATGGAGAAAGAAGAGATTCAGAAGCATCTTGGGAAGTGTGGTTGCAGTTGCTACCCATAGTCCTCGACTTACAATCTTTCATTTAGTGAGTGATTCGGGGAATTGTAATCCCAGAACACCTGGATAAAAATTTACAGAATAACAAGAGTTTGAATAAACCTTGGAGGCCTTCTCGTCCAACCCACGTGCTCAAGCAGGAGACTCTGCATTCCAGAGAAATGGTTTTCCAATCTCTTCTTAAAAGCCTCCACTGTTGGAGCATCTGCGTTCTGCTGATTAATTGTTCTGTCAGGAAACTTCTCCTGAATTCTAGGTTGGTTCTCTCTTTGATTAGTTTCCATCCATTGCTGCTTGTTCTGCCTCCAGGGGCTTTGGAGAATAGGGTGACCCCCTCTTCTTTGTGGCAGCTCCTTAGTTGTCCCTCCTCTATTCAAAGGCTTTTCAATATTACAATTCTATGATGCCCTGTTGTGGGAAGCTGGATTTCTCTTTTACATTTTGACATAGTTGTAGTTTTCATTGCCATCTCTTTCAAGTCCGGGATTCTTAGTTTACTGCAGCAAATGATTCAGCTGAACTGAAGTGTTGTACAAGTCCCTGCTTTACAGTAGAGACATGACTTGGACCATCCGGGTTATCAGGCTTGGGGGAGAGTGGTTGAAGATTTGTTCTGGCTCTGCAAACACAGTGTATTTTTCATGCCATTTTTTTTTTAAACTACACTGGGTCACTGCTTGTTCCCTTCTGTTTGTGCAGTGTGCTAAGCCTGCTATTTTGGGAACAGCAAACTGGAGAATGAGAGGACGAAGTCACCCTGGTAATCACATGTATTCACAGCCTTAATGAAAATTAGGGCCATTATAAGTCACACTTTCCTTTGTCTCTTTTTGCTGTGTCTTGTGTGATTTCGCTGTCATTTGGGGGCATTGATTAGAAGGTCATGAGATCCTGTTTTTTCTGTTGCTTAATTGCTGTGCAGAAATGTGGGTTCTTAAGTGAGACTCTTATAATTAATTGCTAGGCTTTCTAGACCAATCAGAGAACCTAGATAGTGTTTCAAGGCAGGTGTGGGATTTTAGAGACCCCGGTTCAAATCTCCATTGAACCATCAGGAAGAGGAAAGACATTTGCTCAGAATCAAGTAAAACATTGTAGAATCAATGTATGTTCAAACAATATATATAATTGTGCAGTATTTTTACTTTTCTAAAGGTGCATTGGATTAAAGACAATTGAACATTGTCTGGGGATAACTTAACAAAAAGGGACTTAAAAGGTTTCAATAAATGAACCACAAATACAGAATAAATCTGTATGGAAAATGCAAACAAAAATCCATGCTCAAGTATAAGATCAAATCCAAAAGCACATTTCATTAGAATCATTATAAATCCTTCCATTCCCCACAAGTCAGTTAAGAACTGAAGAAGCTTCTTGGATGAGAAGTGAAATGTTTTCAAGGAAAAAAAACCAAGGAAGTCCAGTTGCCTTTTGGGAAAGTAGCTTTGGGACAATCATGACCTGGATAATTGAGAGTCTCCATAGGCATCTTCAGGGTTGGAATTCTACCATTTCAGACCGGTTTGGTAGAACTGGTTGTTACGATTCTGCGCAGTTCGGAGAACTGACAAATCATGCCCCTGGCTGGAGACCTTATGTTTGCCAGAATTGCCCATACTAGGCAAAGTTAAAGTTTGTTTGTTTTTTTTTTTTAAAAAAAAACCTTAAGAGAAAGATACATAAAATATACTCATTTTATGTAGATTTGTTTTAACATAAATAGGGTTAAATAATTTGAAATGTAGGAAAATGTAAAAATAAGTGGAATTGAAATTAACTGTTAGCTATTATTTATATATATCTTAATTCCACCTTTTAAAGAAGAGGAAAAAAATAATAATAATTTCCACTTCATTTGGCTGGCCAAATGTAAAGTTTATTTTACATTATCATTACATTACATTTTCTTTTGAGCTTAAAAAATGAAAGGCTGGATAAATACATAATTTTAGTTGATACATTGTTTGTTTGTTTTTAATCAATTAACTGAACCATTTAGCAGACTCTATTTCCATAATTATTATTATGTTTAATTCTGAGGACTGAGAAAGCAGTGCACATTTTCTCTGATGTATAAGATTTCAATTGCAAAAAAATGCAAAAAAATAAATAAAATATAATGGCCACATCTAATCTATGACCCAGGTCAGTTGCTAATCTACATAAAACATTTCCATCCACTGGTGGTGCCCAGTTTGAATGTCTGGAAGGCTATTACTTTCTGCTGTTTTGTAAAAATAAAAGCTGTTGTTAAAAAAAATTAAAAATTGCAGTAGTTGGCTGGAAGTTGGTGTCACCATACATGGAACGTTCAGACTTCATCATTTTGCAGACCTTCTCTGAGATTTTGTCTCTGTCCACCACCAGATAATAATGTAACCCCAAACAAATCCTGGGCTCTTATGCACTCCTGCAACTCCACATTCCCATTTGGGTTCTGTTGTTTCAAAAAAAAAAAAATTATTCATGATGCAGTTTATCATGTTGCCCGAACAGAGCCATATCCTGAGAATACACCTGAATAGGACATATGGACAAAAGTATTTGGAAAACAAACCTGTGTGTGTGTCTGTGTGTGTGTTTGTGTTTGTGTGTGTGTGTGTAAGAGAGAGGGAGGGAGGGGGAGAGAGAGAGGGAGAGGGAGAGATTCATTCTGGGCTGTAACTGTACTGTGCCACTATAGCAGAGAGCCAAATATTAACAATTGGTCATCATATGGTCCCTACATGCTTAAGCTATAGCCCTAGAAATTTCTAAACTTTGTTAGATTGATAACTTTAAATCTTCTTTTTAAAGTTTAAAAAGTATGAAGCACATGGCAGGAGACCAATCATCTTAATGGTTTGATTTTGATTGCATTTAATGTGAAGGAAACCAAATGGATTTGAATTTCTTCCTGGTTCCATCCACTCACTCAAGGGGTCAAGTGGAGATAAGCCCAATGTGTAGATTCTGTTCTTCAGCCTGCATTTCTTGTAAGCGCTATTTAATTTGTATTTGTATTAAAATATATCCCACCTTTTAGTGACTATGGCATTGGGGGGGCAGTGCTATTCCAAAACTAACATTTACATTACATTTTAATCATGCATTCTTGCATGCCTGTGAAAATGTATCATCTATGACTGGTCATCTGTCAGAGATGCTCTTCTATACTGAACAGATCCTATACTGAACAGAAGGTTGGACTAGATGACTTCTAGGTCCCTTCCAACTTGATTGTTCTATGATCATCTCCACTTTCTCAAAAACAGCCTAGTTTTCTCAGCTTATTTACTCCTTCTGTATGTTTGTTGACAACTGTTAAAACCTCGATATAACATCATTGTTCAACTGAGTCACCGTGGAGTTGCCAGTTGTGGTGAGGAGAAGATAGTTGGGTTGAGTGGAAGCCACGTGTTTTGCTGGGAAGGTTTTATCAAGGTCTCTGCTTTTGCTGATTTTCACTCCTGTACAAAAATAACTTCCCCAGTTATCACTGGGGTGGACAGTCATGCGCTATAATAACCAACATTTAAAAAAAAAATTAAAAAAACCACCACAGGACAACATTGGCTCAACCTTGCATTGTAAGCAGTTAACACTAGAAAAGAAAATGGGTAAGCATGAGTAGGCTGGCTGGGTAAGTAGGTATTGAATTGATCCTGACTGCCATCAATTTTATTCCTTGACAGACGAGACAAGCCACCCCTAATGTTTTAGTTACTTAAATGTATTTACTGTCTTCCACTGTTGCTTTTCTTAGGGAGTGAAGGATAGTTAAGAGCAGCTAAGGCTCTTCCAGAGGGAATAAAGATGAGAGAATACTTTCTAATACTTCTGTCATCCTAATGGGATGAGTTATTGTACAGGATTGGTTGTTGTGCTGACCTCCTCTAAAATTCATATTTACTAGTCTATCTGGGGGTCATCCTGGCAGCTGGAACTATGATATCACTCCGCTTCCTTCATCTTTCAAGGGAGCCACAAAAGCAGATCCACCTTTGCTCCTTTCTCATTGATGTACATAAGAGGTTTCATTGAAGCTAAACTAGTAAATCAAAAGGAAATCTCTAGACTACAGGTTATCACTCAGTGGATTGGCAGTCAAGCGGTATTTCAAGATCAAAGACATCAAGAGGATAAAAAGTAAGGGAAGGAGAGAAGCCTAGGAAGTCCAAGCCAGACAAGTGATACAGAGAGCTGTCAGCCTCATACAGTAGTCCAGACAAGAAGAACACCTAGAATATTAATTCTGATTTTATTGTAAGGTCTACATTGAAAGAATTTAAAAGTACACCCCCCCACACTTTTACAGCCCAAGAGTTTACTAGAGAGGGCCCTTCCTGAAATGTTTGCCATACCCACATGGCTTCCTCTTATATAACTGTCAATTAATCTGTGGCTCTTTGTCAGACACAAAAGATCATGACCATAGCTTGAGTAGTAGCTCAGAAAGATTTATTGCTGACACCTATACATACATGATTGACTAACGATCAGCATTAAATTGGTCTTGTGGCAATGCAAGGATTCTAAGCTGATGATGCATTTAACTCTATCCTCCAGCTCTGCCTGCTCTTCCCTTATACTCTTCCACCCGTCTCCCAAGGCCGTTCTCACATATCATCACAAGATCAGAATAATGAAGACCAATAAGTGACATAGTTTTAACAGAAACTGTATATAGCTATTAGATTCAATGGCAAAATTAAATCACACAATTTGTACAAATTTATTATAATATACATAAATATGAATAGTTACTGTATATGATATATATACTATATATTATATACAGTATAAATCTGTCTGTCTCATTTTGGAGAACTGGCCAAGGCTGGGTAACTTAGGAGTGTTGTTGTCCTTGCACTCTGTGGGTTTTCCAAACATAGCCAGTTGGTTTCTTTGGGAAGCTGGGTCTTGAATTAGAACACAACTGTTTTTATTATTGCTAGCCAATGAACTACTGGAAAGGATTTATATGAAGGTAGATTGGGACTCTACTCATCCATCCATCACTTCAATACTGCAAGTCTCTAAAACCTGAAAGAACTGGAAAAGATTGGTATAGTGGAAGGAGGTTACAAAATAAAGATCATTTAGAACTAAGCACAATCCCCAAAAAGTTCTTTCTAGGGAAAATGTCAAAGCGAAAAAATCCAGCTCCATATTCCAAATTAGAGGAAATGATTCGTGTTTTTCTGTTGCCAGCATACCTTATTTACACATAACTAGAGAGAACAAAAGAAAAGCAGTACATTCTAAGAAGGCAAAAGAAAGAAAAGTGAAGTAAAACAAATGTTAGTAGTTTCTTTATTTTCTGCTAGTCATGTTATCAGAACTGTCCTCAGGAGAGTCAGACAGGTGAGATGCATCACAATGGCACAATTCAAGTCCCACCCATTTTTGTATGCACAATGATAGATACAAAGGAGTGGGACTTCAGCTGTGACAGCCTTCCTCCTTCCTCCTCCTATCTCCCCATAACAACATCCCTGTGAGGTGGATTGAGCAGAAAGAGAGAGATTGAGAGAGACCAATCTAATTGACTTTCATGGCTATGTAACATCTGTAATGAAAGTTTCAGATTTTAACGTGACCAAAGAAATAGGGGAGCCTCATGATTTTTTGATGTGTATTGGCTAGTATGCAGAGCATTGGGATAGCTTTTTCAATTCTTCCCACTTTTTAAAAAGTGATCTATACAAATGTTCCAGTGTCCCAACTTCCTGGGTCCAAAATGAACCACCATCTAATTGTTCCTTCCATACACAATGGTTTCCAGTCTCTTGTTTTCTTTTCCCTTTTTATCTGGAGACACACCTGTAACTTTTCCGCTTCTCTAGTGTATGAGGCGATAAGCCATTCAGCTCTAAAGAGTTTTCAGCAGCAAATCAGGCTGTCCCCTCTTTCAGGTTTTGTCCTCGCTGTTAATCTGCTAAATATTCAGGCCAAAGGTAAAGAAGGGAATCATTCCAAAGCTCTTAGACTCCTTCATTTTCACAGTGGGTTCTTTAAAAGTTTTTTTTTCCTCCTGGAGTTTCCTTAATCTTGGCAAGGTGAGATAATTGAAGTTTTGGAGAGATTTTGCTTTTCATACTCTGTCTAGGCATCCAGATGGCTGGCATTAATGCTCTTGCTCTAATCAAAACAGAGCAAAACATTTCAATCTTGGTTGCATTTTTTTTTCTATGCTGTTTATTTATCCAGAAGTCCACCTCTCTCTCATTGTTTTTGTGTACTTCTATAGGAAAAGAAGGATAAAGCAGAATCAATTTAACATGGCTTTTCTCACCAAACAATAACATTGGGGTGTGGAAGCCTACAAATCGAGTGAAATTGTGTCATCAATCTGGCTTTTATTTTTCTTTCTTTTTTTAAATAAGCCTTTTCATTTTTATATACTGCAATCCCTCGAAATAATTGAGATAAGCTATTAGGGGTGAGAAACTTGATGTGCTGTTAAAATTATGTAAAGTTAACATGGGAGCCTGGAATCTTCATTCTGATTTTTCAACAGTTTCTAAGTCAATTGTCAGCATAGCTCAGTAATAATAATAATAATAATAATAATAATAATAATAATAATAATAACAACAACCACAATAACAATAATAATAATAATATGAAATTAGGTGGAATTGAAGGGCTAAAGTCATTTGCAATTAATGTCCAATACTTTCTTCTAAAAACAAGTTGTATTTGTTTTAATAAAGTCAGTTGTAACTAATCCATACATCATGACTTACCTTGATGCTTTTTCAAGGCACTGTCACAGACTTTTAATTTGCCAACTGTAATCTTCTTAATGGATGTGGATTAATTGCCAATCCTGCCTCATCACAAGATTTTGATATATTACATTTTTATTTGATGTTGTTTGGATAGTGGTAATTTGAGCTTACAGTTTTTCAGAGGAGTTGCTGAAATAGAGCATGGATTCTCCTCATAGTTTATAGGTCTCTGGTTATCTGCAGAAGACTAGCTAAGCTCAGGAGTGGGATGCTACTGGTTCGGGCCGGTTCTGTAGAACCGGTAGCTCTGAAGAGCAGCAGACACCAAACCAATTTGGTGTCTGCTGCTCTGTTTGGCCCAGCCGGGTTCTTGGCTGTCCTTTATTTCCTACTTTTTTCAACCTCAGCTGCTTTGCCAGGCACAGCTGATGTTGAAAAAGCAGGAAAGAAGAGGAACTTGAAACGCTGTGCACCCGTGCACAACACTTGTCAGCTGTCTGGGCAGCGCAGCTGAGGTTTTTTGAAAATGGTCTACACAAGCACGCAAAACACACTCTCACCAGAGGTGGGATTCTACTTGCCGGAGAACTGGCCAATCACGCCACTTGCTGGCCCCGCCCACCACTCACTCCTTACCTGGCATGAACACCATCAAACTTGCCTGCTAAGTTGCTTTTTTTCCTTTTTTTTTTTCCCCCAACCATAAGCTGTTCTGCTATGCCGGGAGCTTTAGATTAGCTAGCTAATCTAAAAGCAGAGCTGAACCTTCCTTAAGACTGAAGCTTCTATTTTTTAGTGCAGACTCAGGTAGCCGATTGCAGATAGATAGATCTCTAAGTGAATCTGTGATTCTGTGAGCAACTAAATCTGCCTGCCTGCCTACTTTGCCTGATTTTGGGTAAAAGTTGCTCTTTTTTAATTAAAAAAAAACAATATTTACATACATGGTGTGTTGTGAGTTAATTTTGTGAGTTTGCTTGCAAGCAAATTTTATGTGACAGATTCAGGTAGCCGATGGCAGATAGATAGATTTCTGAATGAATCTGTAATTCTGTGAGCAACTCAATCTGCCCGCTTTGCTGATTTGGGGTAAAAGTTGCTCTTTTTTAATTAAAAAATTCAATATTTACATTAATATTTATAATATTTACATACAAACCATGCCCAGCCACTCACATGACCACCGAGCCACACCCACAAATTAGGTCACACCCACAGAACTGGTTATTAAGAAATCTGAATCCCACCTGTGGCTAAGCTGTATTTGAAACCTCAGTACTTTGTGAAAATTTCTTGGTAAATGTTGTGGCCTGTCAGCGCCAGCCCCTCCAGCAAGAGGAGGAGGAGGAGTTATGGAGGTCTGAGTCAGCATCAAGGCAACCTGGGAGCTCTGAAGGGGGAAAGGGAATGGAGCTGTCAGAGAGAGAGAGAGAGAAAGAGGCAGAGCCTGGGCCATCCATCAACCCTCAAATGGAGAGTCAACAGCCCCCAGGTCTGGAGGTGGCTGATGAGAAAGAGGAGGAACAGTTCAGTCCAGTGCCTGATGTGCAATGTGCAGAAGGCAGAGGAGAGGAGAGCAGTGGAAATCCGTGGGCTGATCCTTGGGAAGGAAGAACCACAGCTGCTAATGAAGCCCAACCCTAGCTGTAGGGATAAAAATCAGGGGGCGGAGATGAATGGATGTGGCAGAGAACTATTCATCTTCTGGCCAGCAGGACTTGTGGTGAGAGAGGTTTTTTTTTTTTTTGCCTTGGCTGCTGGCACTCCTAATTAAAGGAATCTTTGAGTTAACTTCAGAGGGTTTAATATCTAGATGTTGAACTAGATGAAGAAAAAGTTGCAAGTTAAGTCAATACTTTTACACAAACAGTTGTGTACATATTCAGACATTGAACAAAATCAAGAAGAAGACACAGTTAGATGTATCTTCAGCCATGAATTGTCGATGGAGCACTCACAGGGTTGATGCATTTGAGAAAAGAAAGAAAGAAGAAAGAAAGAAAGAGAACATTCCCTAGAAAAAGGGAATGCTGTGTTTGCCACTGTGAGCTTCTGGAGGAATCTTTGATATACGATGCCTCGTGTTTTGTCATTAGATGCATTTGGGGTACAAGGAGAAAAAAAGTGAACCATGCCTTCTAACATTATGGACCAGAAGTTAACTGCTGTTAACTTTTAACAGGAAAGACTATTTGCTATCCTTAACAAGGGACATGCAAATTTTCTCAAGTGAAGGACCACACTTTGAGTGGCTAATAGGAGAAAAGCACTGTAGGAAGGAAACAAAACTTCAATTTGGTTTAAGTAAATGCAAATTAATTATGTTTCAATGCAGTGAATATAATCACTCCCTCGATAGGTAAGAGCCTTGTTTCTATTTAAAAAATAGAATTTGGCTTTAGAATTAGAACTTTTAAAGAAATCCTAAGGGCTTGAAAGCGAAGAACTGTGGGGGGTTCAGGATCTATAGCCCTTTTTCCTAACTAGCATTGCTATTTTGCAGGCAATTGCTACTATCAAATTGTTTTTCCCTTTTCGTGCACCACCAGATTTTTTTCTTTCTTTTAAAGGTACAGGCTGGAAGCTTGAACAATGGATCTGTTGTATGCAAAGGATGGGCTCTACCTTTAATTAATCTGGAGCATTTTTTCTGTTTGCTACCTTTGTTGCAGCAAACAATTTTGTTAAACAGCTTTGCTAAATATCTGAACTGCTGTGAAGCTTTCAAAGCAGCTTACACACACACACACACACACACACAAATCAAAAGAGACGAGAAACAGAGAGACATGTCAGGCATAAGAAATCGGGAGTCAGGGTTAAATCCAAAATGGATACAAATTTATTCCATGCTTCCCGTAAACAAGACACTGAACTATTAACAGTCAAGACAAATTGACAGTAGATAAGAGTCAACAGAATTTAAAGAGGGCTGGACTGTTTCCCCAAAAATATGACCTACCCTGAAAGTAAGTCCTAGCTTGATTTTTATAAGTGCACCCAATATAAGCCCTACCCCAAAATAAGCCCTAATGAAGATCTCACCCACTCCAGAGTGCATGTGTACAAATTAAGCTATAGTGGGGTGGAGCTGCTCTACTACTTACCTTTGAACAGTTGTAGCCAAGCCTTGCACACCCTGCAGAAGAAATGAGCCAGCAAGGCTTTCCTGAAGGTCTCTGTAGCTGATAACAAAGCTCCAGATTGATCCAGAGCTGTTATTGGCTGCAGAGGCATTCAGGAAAGCCTTGCTGGCTGCAGATGAAGAAATTCCTGAAGACCTCTGACAGCGAAAATGAGGCCAGGAGCGAAGCATACAAGTGAAGTTAGTCAGTGGATGACATCCCCTGAAAATAAGACTTGATGCCTTTCTTGATGGCAAAAATATATATATATAAGGATCTTATTTCCAGGAAACATGGTAAATCTTTTATAGGTGCAAAGAGATTCCAAACTGATGACTTGCTTAACCACTCCCTCAAGCTCATCCTAATTATCTCCTACAGGACAAAAGAATAATACCTACTTGACACCATAGGAAGGATATGTATTCAATTTGCTGGTAATCTTGGGGTAGCTGCTACTTGTGAGCAATTTGGAGGGATCTCGGATCAGTCTATTCTCCAAACCAGCTTTCTGGGCCCTAGAAAGCCTGATAAAATTGGGATCCTTTTTAGAGGAGATGAAGGCTGCTTGGTAGTGGTGGTGGTAGTATATTGTTTTACTCTTAATCAAAGCTTCACAGTTAGGTTTGGAAAATTGTTGAGGGAGAAGATTTGTTGCCATACTGGTGGCAGGGAGCCTGCTTCTCCTCTCTCACAAATTCTTATTCAGTTTGGTGAAGAGAATTTGCTTTTGAAAATTTATTTCAACAAAGATGTGAACATGGGTGAAATTCCCATGGGGAAATCTGATGTTTTTATTTATAAGGTGAAAGAGAGAGAAATTGCTTGTAATAATATTTCAATATCATTAATCTCAGGTAATCACTGTTCCCTTTGGTCACCTTAGAAATTACCATTTTACAGCAACTTTAGACCTTGCTTGTGGACCCCTAGTAAGAGAAATAAGAAAGGTTAAGAAATCAAGGACATCTGAAAACCATCTGTGTATGTGTGTGCGTGTTTGTGTGTGTGTCGCTTTTTGTTGAAAAGGCAAGCAACACCTCTATCTTGCTCCTTGCCAATCTTCAGCAACCTCCCTGCTGCTGAAGTTTATTGCAAATTGTATATTTTTCAGTATAATTCATTTGTCCCAGACTGTTCTTGTCACATCAGCTGCATTTTACCTAAACACTGCTGTCCAAGAATGTGTTCCTTCTTTCAAAACAAACAAGACACTGATTTCAGCCATCTCTTCAACACTTTGTTATGTCATGTTCTTCAAAATTTGCCTGATGAAATTATTTGCTTTGGTTATACAAAAGGGCAAATCCTTCAGAGTCCGCATACCGAAGTTGCTTTCTAAAGCTAGTTGTTAGTGTGAGGTCTTTTTGTTGGCATGGCTAATAATTCAGCAATTTCAGACTTTGGAAATATACACTGTCGAGAATCTATATGTGACAGGAAAATGCCCACATACACAAAGAATGTAAGCTTTGAAACAATATTGAAGAGGTAACTACTCAGCACTCAGTAGCATTGGACTCTGAACCTCTTTTTTGAGACTTATAACAAACACACTACAACACGTTAAAATCATCCTGAATTGTTTTGAAGAATTATAATGTATAATCTAAAATAGTTGAACCTTCAGATTTAATGAAAGAAAATGCCAAGAAAAGAATTCTGTTTCTGTTTACTTGCAACTTTGGTCCATCCCATTCTATCTCTCAATTGCTAAATACTTGTCTATTCTCTATGGTATAAGACAACATCAATATATAAAGATTTTTTAAATCATTACCCTAAGATAAACTCAATTCTGCTCAATGGAACTTATTTCCCTATCAAAGTATCTCCCCTGTCAGGTAAATAAATTTTCTGAAATGTAATGAAAAAAAATTCAAGATGGTATCAGCTATAGCTGCCTTTGATGGGGAGAATATCTGTGATAAAAATGAATATGTTACCAAGAATGTTATTTATATTTCAAACAGTACTGATTTTTGACTTTGGATTGACTCTTCAAACAAGGACAGAAAGAGATATGCAGATTTATCTGTCAAGGGGAAAAAAGTTAAGAGTTAAACTTAAGATCTTGTGTGATGCTAAAGAGAAGGGGGATTTAGTCTCACCAGATTTGAAACTGTATTTTGCAGCCTGTCTTGTCTTGTTTGGTTAAAGATAACTTATTTTCAAGTTTGTGATCTTCCCTTCCCATATACATGCATTTGGTAGATATCTTCAAATGAGCCTATATGTGTGATAAATCTCTGAAGAATGCTTGGCAGAAAATTCGAAGAATGGCAAATTATGCTCTTTGAAATCTACTTAGTATATAATATTACTCTTGTAAATTTGGACACATTTTGTTCTAATTCCTTGTAGGAGTGAATTCACTTTTTTTCCCCCTCTTCCATCTTCTAGTATCTTACTATATTAGCTTTTCTCTTATATTATTTAGTATTTCTAGATAAGCAGCTTTGAAAAACCAGTCCATTAACAGGAAGCTCCAATGAGTCAAAGCTGATGCGTTCTTGCACAATGCAACAAAACTTATGAAACAAGCCTGGTGAATTTTTTTGAAACCTGCCTTTTGAACTAATGTGGGCCCTAACCCACACAAGAGCAATTTGGGAGGACAAGACTAATCCACAGCACTGTTGAAATAATCTTCCAAGAAAATAATCTTATCAAAGAATGGGGAGCGAGCTTGTTTTGGAGAGCTAAAATTAGCAATAAGTTCTTATTTTCCTATTTTTTAAAAAATAAAACAGATCTGGCAAAGAAGTTGTTTTGAACACATTCTTGAGGTTGAACAATTGCAAAACCTACTGGGTGAATTTTAGCACTTATGAAGGTAATGATCCAGTTTTGCTGAGACCTTAGAAACTGTGTAGAGAAGAGCAACGAAGTTGATGAAGAGCCTGTAGACTAAATCAAACGAGGAGCAGTTGAAGGAACTAGGTATGTTTATCCTATCAAAGAAAAGGATGAAGGATGAAGTACTTGAGAGGCTGTCAGAGGGAAGAGGGAATTGACTTCTTCTCTAAAGCAAGGGTGACAAACTCAATTTCATTGAGGGCCGCATCAGGATTTTGTTTGACCTCGGGGAGCTGGGTGGGCGTGGCCAGCTTGACACTTGTGTTGGGGGTGGGGCTTGATGACCTGAGCACTCTGCAAAACGTCCAAGCTCCTTTTTCGGATGGGACAGTCTCCTGCAATCCCGCTGCCAGCGAAAATGGAGCTCAGAAGCACCGTAGGCTGGTCCTTCACTGTTTCCAGGACAGCCCCACCAGCCAGATCTAATCACCCCATGGGCCAAATCTGGCCCCAGGCCTTGAGTTTGACACCCCTTCTCTAAAGCACCAGAGGGCAAGATAGGAAGCAATGGATGGAAGATCATTAAATAGAGATCCAACTTAGAAGTAAGGATAAATTTTCTCACCGTGAGAACAATTAACCAGTGGAACACCTTGCCTCCCAGAGTTGTGGGTACTCCGTCCCTGGAGGTTTTCAAGAATAGACTGGACAAACATTTGACTGAGATGGTATCAGATCTCTTGCCTTGAGCTGGGGAGGGTTGGACTAGAAGACCTCTAAGGTCACTTCCAGCCCTATGATTTTACACTCTTTGTTTATGTACTGTATTGTGCTAATATGTTATATATTGTTTATATATTGTGTTTATATATTGTGATTTGTTTTCCAATGGTTCCTCCAATTAGGCTCAATTGGCCGGGTTCATACCACATGCTTAGTCAGAAGAAAATAATACTGTGACTTACTGCAGTCAAACCTTTGCTATATTACTTATTCAGTGATACAGATAGCTTTCAATTCCCCTACCACAATTCTCTTTTGTGTGATAGATCCCCTATTTGTGCTCTTCTACTCCAGGCTAAAATTATGATGTTGCTGGCTTACCTTTTCCCCCCAGTTAAAACAAAACAAAACCCTTTCACCTAAATGCCTAAGCTGATTACTGACTTAACCATCTGTCTAGTTCACAATACAATACAATAAACCATAAACCAACCAAACACATTAAAATGCAAAAAACAAAAAAACAGAAAGGAAATCCTAACAAAGGGAAAATTCAACCAAGGTGAGCCTAGATAGGGCTCTATCATACAAATGGGAAGCTATCTTAGCATGTTGTATGGGTGGAGTTGCTGGATATTTAACTTACATATTGTTTGAAGATATCTGGCATGTACAATGCCTCATGAAAAATTATGACGTGCAGAATCAGATAGGTCAACTTTAGAAATAAAAGACAAAGGAGAGTCTAAATATTATAAAACATGGAATAAATTTTATCTATGGTTATATAGTAAAAAACAAGTTTGAAATATTAGTAGTTATGATTAGATTATGTAGTAATTAATATTTTAAATAAGGAGATTATAAATGATGAAGTAGAATGTGTATATAACAAGGATGAGTTGGATGTATTGTGTTGTATTCTCATAATTAAAATTAAAAAAAAATTAAAAAAAAGAATTTCATTGGGAGAAGTTAAAAAAGATTGTAGACAATGTTAATATATCTATTTTTCTCATGGTAATTAGTAGAACGGAACTGAGTAATTCTTTGATCACATGTAGCCCCTATACTAAGGTTTAATACCCCTAAATTCACCCTCCAGAGATCACACAACCGGCATTCAATGGCACAATGCTGATTTGTAGCCTATTTTTCTGTCTCTTTTATTTTACAGATTGAGTTCTAAAAGCAGTCTTGTTGAGCTTGTTAACTCCTTCCAACCTGTGACTCTCTCTCTCCCCCGCAAAAAAACAAATCTCAGTGAGGTAAAGATCTTCCATTCTTCAAACTATCAGGGCTCGTAGAGGTAAATCAAAGAAACCAATAAATAATGGCCAGTTTCTGTTATAAAACTCCATGTGAATTAGTGGAATTCATAACTGAGGTTTGCAAGCAGCCTTCAGCTTTTCAGCCAATTAAGGTGCTCAGCCAATGTCCACAGGAAAGAACTTACATCCCTCAGTAGAACTCATTTTCAAGTTGCTTGCTCTTTCAAAACACGCCAGAACTTCGCAAACACATTTGTTAAAGGCTGTCATTTATCACCCATTGAAGGTTTGATTTTCAAAGACACCTTTAACTCTTCAAGTGGTGTTGCATCAGGGCTCGCTGGGAGAATGTGGCCATCAATCATTTTGATGGATTGCAAACATGTGGGGGCTCTTGCCCTGGATCTTTTTTTTTAAAAAAATAACAATTAGCGCTCCTGGAAAGGGACATGTTTTTGCTGATGTCACCCTTCTGACTGGCAAACGCAGAGAAACCGATGGATAACTGCTTCATTAACTCTCATAGCATCAGAAAGAAGTAGCAAGGAGATATTTACCGGGCAATAAATGGGAAGCAGAAATCTGGATGAAAAACGAGCAAATGACACATGTAATCAGGTCAGGCTTTCTCACCTTAATGCAGAACTGATCCTTTATTAGCAGATATTTCTTTTGTTCAGAAATACAGCTTGCTACTTAGCTGGGTTAACAAGACTTTTGCACAGTGACCAAGTACATTTTAAAAGGGCCTAAATCTTGACAGATTTTTGTGGAATCTCATTGTCAAGGTCTCGAATGATCTTGTGCAAGAATAAAGGGATCCACAAGGAAGGAAGTTGTGAAAATCTGCAAGATGACATGTAGAGTAAGGATGGGGTTTAGATTTTTGAATTACAACGTTGGGCCTCTTCTCTTGCAGATTTTGACAGACATCTTATGAATGCCTAAAAATGTTGCTAAAAATGTTAAAGTTTCAGTCTTTTCAGCAAAATAAAAAATAAAAAAGAGCCTCACTCAATTTTGGCATTGTTGTTTTGTCCAAAATCTTATGCAATTGATATTTCTAAAGATTTGACAATTTCATATTGATTTTAGACATTTTCCCCCATCTCAAGGTTCTGCAGATATTTTTGATGGCACTTTACAATACATGCTTCTTTCTAGCGATATTTGAGTTGGTATTTAAACCAGCCATGGTATGGCCTAAAAGAGATATACTGTATTACAGGAAGTGGGAGGGAGAGCTAAAAATATTTTTAATAGTTTTGTATTTCAACAAATCTTAAGAGTCATTCAAACATAGTACTCATGTCTTATTTGTCAGCATGTCAATTTTTTTTGCAGACCTATCAGCACTCAACTGAGTGGTTTTTTTTTTTTTATGAAAAAGAGTGATGTTAATAGCCCAGTTTCATAAATATTGGCATTTGGAGGAAATTCAGACAAAAGGATTAGAGAGAAGGAAAAGACAAATCCTTCTTTGAGTCAATCTCAACTGTCAGTTTATAGATACATCTGATAATATTTTCAGTAGCATTATGGAAGTGGGTTGCTGTTATTTGGGGGGGATATTTTTTTCAACTTTTCCATCTAGCCCCCCAGCCCTAGTATTTTTTGGTGGTACCCATTTTTGGATAAATATAGGCTGGTCATTTCTGGATTGAGGACCAGAAGGATCTCAGAGGACCGCTAGATGGCAGGAAAGAGATACAAAGTTGTCTAATTCTTTGCTGCCATCTAGTGGTCATGGAGCTGTACAGCCCTGATATAGTCAGCTGGGTATAGTCAGCTAGGTATAAACCACACTGCAATAAAGTGACAAAGAGCATTTTATTGATATACAGAGTGAGGGCAATATATCAATGTGAAATTTAATAGAAATATGTTGAATATTATTGCTGACATTTATTTATAGTGGCTAAAACTATGCTGCTATCATTGTACTGTGCAAATTATGTTGCTAAATAATGTGCTATCCAGATGTTCCCATTTGAATTGTAATTGAACTGGATGACCAGGCTTATGCCTACCTTTTTAACTTTTAATATCCTGGTTCAGAATCAGACTGAAAAGTTTTTCCTTTGAAGTTGGATCCAATTCACAACTGGATCATTTTGAACATCCAATTGATATTTCATATTATCAGTTGAGAAAGAAACAAGGTGCTTGGTAAATCATTTTGGACTAAACCTCTTCTGATATTCATAAGCTATGTTTTCCCCACTTTGGACTTTCCATTTCTCTCTTATGCAAATGTATACAGATTTAATTGTTTAGCCCACCAACCCTCATGCAATGAATGGACAATTAATTTTTTTTGTTTAATCTGACAACCGCTTTGGTTATTACGGTTACACAGCAATAAAGCCATCTGTTGTTTTGAATTATTTATGGGTCAAGTTTGACTCTGAATCACTGAATTTTATCCAGGTAGTCAGAAAAAGGCCAACTTGGATGTGTGAGGGTAGAAACAAATTGACATAGAGACTTAAGAGTAAGCTTACGATGGCAACAAGAACAAACAATATTTATTGTTTATTGGGGATAGGCACAAATACTAAATTGGAGATACAAGCACATCATTCAGCATTCTGTGATTGCACAGGGGTCTATCAATACACTCAACAGAAACTTACTGATCAACCTTATGCTTACCTAGTCAGAAATAAGTCTCATTAGTGTATTGGATAAAACAGAGGTGAGCAAACAGTGGCTCTATTTTGCTGTCCTCTGCAAAAGATCCAGGGTGGGTACATGTCAGTGGTGGGATTCAAAAAAATTTACTACCAGTTCTGTGAGCATGGCTTGGTGCACATGGTTTGGTGGGCGTGGCTTGGTAGGTGTGGCTTGGTGAGCATGGCAGGGAAGGATACTGTAAAATCTCCATTCCCTCCCCACCCCACTAACCTGCTTTCCAGCTCCGTTCTCCTGTGCAGGGTAACCAAAGAAGACCCAGCCGATCAGCTGGGACTCTGGAGGCAGAGAATAGATGGGGGTGGGGCCAGTCAGAGATGGGATTTGCCGGATCTCCAAACTACTCAAATTTTCTGTTACCACTTCTCAGAACTGGTCAGAACCTGCTGAATACCACCTCTGGTACACATGTTGTATGGAGAAGATCTTAGGTTCAGTTTCTAGTACCAGCAAAAATCAGATAAACTTATTCGGGGCATAATATTAGGTTGTTTTATGTTTCTTCCATCTATGTAACTTTACTGTCAAATCTGAACTGTAAACAACCATTAGTTTGCAATAGTCAAATACATTAACACCAGGAGTGGGATTCTACCAGTTCACACCTATTTGCTAGAACCGGTTGTTAACACTCTAAGCAGTTCAGAGAACCGGTTGTTAGAAGAAATTACTGGCCTAATCCTGTAAGGAAGGCAGGAAAGAAACATTCTGGTGTTGCTTACAGAAACTGCCTCTCTGTTAGCCCTTATTACATTCTTGGCAGGACTAGACTTCCTGTCTCAGGTACTTCTCTGGAGTTTTTTTTTCCTTCCTTTGCTGGTACTTTGCTTGTGCGGAGTGACCATTCAAAGTTACTATGGCACTGAAAAAAAGTGACTTATGACCATTTTTCACACTTAAGACTGTTGCAGTATCCCCACAGTCATGAGAGGCCAGGCAAGGAGATGTGTGCCTCGATGTGAGTGATATTGAGTTGGCCACGCCCAGGCAATAACATGACCATCAAGCCACATCCACCCAGTCACATGACCACCAAGCCACGCCCACCAACTAAGCCATGCCCACAGAACTAGTTGTTAAAAAATTTGAATCCCATCCCTGATTAACACCTAGATTGACATCAGACCAACAATCAAGAAACAAACAATACTTTAGTCAAGGAACTATCAACTCAGACAAAGAAACTAATAGTGAACAACAACCTAATCAAAATACCACCAAGACCACTCCCTCCAATACTATCAAGACAACCCAGATGTGTATGTACATACAAAGAGCAAATTCCACTCTCTTCTAACATGGATATAAGTTCAATAATGAAACATCTGCAAGAGAACAACCAAGGTCAGAGAGCATCAAGAGCCCCACAGTCCAACCCTGAGCTACAAAGTTGATATACACAATTACAATGCTTTCCAGTCATCTCGTAGTCATTTTGATTATTCTGTATCATATATAATAAGGCTGCCATCATTGGCCCTGATAGAAGGACAAATTGATATTTCTTAAGGATTTTTATAAATATATATGTAACTCCCACAACTTTTGCTATTTGCCATAATTCACAAAATTTAGAAGATAACAAATTGTTCTAATTGAACTGAGGAAGGCAACTCTATTGGCACTATTGCCGAGCACTTAGCATGGTGCTCCATAGACTGTAAGCCACCCTGAGTCTTGGGAGAAGGGCGGCATATAAATACAAATTAAAAAAAAAAACTCACATCACTTTCTCCAGAAACTATTTAACAGAGGCTGGTCATCATTGGATGTGGATCTTCTCCATCCTGAGCTGATAAACACCTCCACTTGAATCTGCATCCATATCATAGATTCCATCCTTGTAATGTTTTGGAATTTAACCATATTTTAATCTGGTGCATTCAAACTATCTCCTGTAATCTTAATATAGAAAGTGTGATGACCCAGGGCATGGCACAAAGGCAACATAGTCAAATAAGCAATAAGAGTCCCTTTATTATCTCCAACTTTGCCCCCAATATCCAGGTTACCTTTGGCTGGAGAAAAACTCTCCCAGGAACAGTTTTAACTGTAGAAAATTCAGTCCAAAACAAGCTACATACAAACTGTAAGTAAAAAATCCAAACCAACCAAGCTGAAGTAATTAACTTGACAGGGCAGGAGAAGGAATTTCAGACTTGAAAGCAAAGCAAAACTCACACAGTTGGGAAGATGCCAGGAATACAGATAAGCCACAAAAATACAAGATAAATTCACATTTGCTCCCAACAGCTTGCTGTGCGCAGCTTCCTTTTTTATACACTGTGTTTCCAGCTGCAGCTAATGAAGGGAATCAGGGCCCTTTCCTCACCCATAAGCCACACAATTTACATTGCTCCCTTCTCTGTTCTTCCCTGCATGCCCTAGGATGAAGAAGGGGTGGGCCTGGGTCTTCCTCTGAATTCTCTCTCCCTTGCTCTACCTCTCCCCTGCTCTGCCAGACGGACTTTGCCTTTCCCCAGTTTCTTCCACAGCCAATGGAGCCACACTCACACTCCCTGTCAGCTGTTCAGCTTCCTCCTCTGAATCAGATTCCGACAGGGGCATGACAGAAAGCTTTCGAATTCCCAATAAACATGGCATTTATGAGATGGGTATACCTACCTTGGGAGGTAGGTGGACAACGAAAGCTGAAAGAGGCTAGTTTAGGCATCAGGTGCAAATGCACAAATTTGGGGGCCTACTGTCCAGTAGGCCCCCAAATTTATGCATTAGCAGTACTTTGTGTGTAAATTTAAGGTAATTTAGAAAGTGTCCTGCTGTAACAAAGGACACTCTTTGCAATTTTTCGAGAATAGTCCTGAATTACTTTTCTACCTCCTGTTTGTTTCCCCTTCAGGTCCAGTCCTCTTTATCACACTAAAGTGCCAATCAATACTGAGAGATAGATGTTACATCTTGGCTTTTTATAACATTACCTGTCCCAGAAGGGATACTGTATCTTTAAGGAAATGGATCCGATATCCTGTTTCTGAAGGATTAAAACACTTTAAAGAGACAGAAGAGGCTGTAAACTCCTATCATTTTCTTATTCACTCTTCATTATCTTGTCCAGTATCTATCCCTGCTGAGTAAATCTGGTTGTGTGTTTCTCCAAAGTGGTCATAAGAAGAAATTTATTTACTTCTTGGTGCACTGGAGGGGCATTACTAACTTTCAGGGCTCTCTGAAGTAATAAAGATTTTGCCGAGTGAGCAGAAGAAGCAGGAATTTTCCGAAGTTCGTTCCCCCACTGAGGTCGTTTGGCCAATCTAAAGGGGAGACACTTCTCATTTTTTTGACAGGCTTTATTTCTGGAAGATTTTCCAATTAGCAGGAAAAGGTCACACTAATGTTAGCAGTGAGAAAGGGAAGAGGGAGTGCTATGCAAATAGAGATTCTTGAAAGGACAATATTCTTTCCGAGTGCAATGTGAAGCCCAGTGCTTGGTGGTTTACATGGATGTATCCATACAGTATTCTGGGCTGCAGTATTGAAATGATTCATAGAACATAGAATAATGAGGTTGGAAGAGATCTTGGAGATCTTCTAGTAGTCCTCCATTGTCTTCTGGCATTTATCTTTTTCAGCAGCAGCATTTCTCTCTTCCTTGTCATACACGTATATATTTATTTTGCTCAGTTGCTTGCATGGAACAGCGTGAATTGAGGAGAAGATGAAAAAAGGAAACGGTTGAAGTTGGTTGCTTTGATTCCACACACCACCACCCCACAAGTCTCCAAGGGAGAAATATTTTCTCCCCAAATGCCATATTATAGATGCATCCCAATTCCTTTCTGTGAACAGATTCTGCTCTCTATTCGTGGTCTTTTACCTGTTACATTTAATTAAAAAAAAACAAAAACATTTAGGCATTCTTGGAGTGATTGGTTAAGCAACCTATAAAAGTGCAGGGAACTTTTCCAAGTTAACGAAGGCACTTGGTTACAGAGTGATACGCAGGAGAATAAAATAGTGGATTTGACCAAGACAAAAGGTTAATGTTACTTCATTTAATTATAGGTGCAGTTTAATTAATGATCATTCCCCAGTTATGTTTTGAATTATCTCCTGTATATTTCGCATTAAAAAAATAGTTTGATCAGACCTTTTGTGCCAATTTGAATGACAACTTGGTAAGAAGTTTGCATCAGAAATCTCAAATAATACTTTTCTGGTGCAGAGAAAAAAGTAGCCATCTCTTAAGTATTTCTGTTCACAGAATATGCTCTGCTTAGTTAGTCCACTAACCCATTTTCTGAGTTTCATGCAAAACACGGAAGCATACCTAACTAACCAATTCTAGTTTCCACAACTTACTAAGTCACACATGTAAAACAAAGGAGAGTTAAAAACCAGTGCATAGGCAGTTTGTGTGAATGTAACTATTTATGATAACTGTTGTTGTTGAAATTACACCCTGCTTTTTTGTTTATAAAACACTCGTGCTGGTTTACAACACAGAGAGCATAAAACAAAACAATGGCATCAATACAATTAAAATCAAAATCACAAACAGAAACAGAAATTAAAATCAATATCATTAAAATAGATCTTTAATTGGGTCTTTAATGGTTCAGTACATTGTCTGGCTACAGCTGGGAAGGAAGAATGCCAGCTGTAATTTGCTTGGTTTTTTTTTGTTCTGTTATGTTTATATCCTGTTCTTGTTTCTCTTTGTCTTGCAGTCCCTCCCAGGTTTTTTTTTTTTCCCTGATCCTCCTTAGATATGAATTATTTCTCCCAGAATTCTCAGCATTGGTCATGCTGGCTAGGGAATTCTGGGATTTGAGAAGAAAGCTTCCTTAAATGCCTTTTGTCAGAAATGGTGTAGGTTCTCCTGCTTGGGCAGCGGGTTGGACTAGTTGACCTATAAGGACCCTTCCAACTCTGATTATCTGTTATTAAATGTTCCATTTACCTGTGCATTTTCCCCATTTTTCCTGGTTTGTTTTGTTTCCAAGATGACCACATGCCATTTACATTGTCTGCATTGTTACTTTGCGGGAGAATTCTGCTTTCTTTCCCAACTACCTTTGTGTCACTATCACCCTACCCTAGAAGATACTATAGAGTTAAAACAATATACAAGCCCTTCATTTGTAATGTATTGATTAGGCAAGGTTTTTAGGGTAGTAGAATTATGCTTACTGGTACGAAATGAGAGATGGGGTTGGAATGCTTTTTAGATAATGTCACAAAAACACTCAGTCGGGGAGTTGCCTTGTCGCTTCCTCTTTTCCAATTCCTAAAGGGGACAAGAACGGATGAGAGAAATATCAAAGCCTAGCCAGGGTGTCTTCTGCAGTTTCTCAGATAATCCACTGAAGACGTTGGCGGGGGCTCAGAAACGAATGGAAGCAAGGAGGCGCACTTGGCTTCACTGCTATTACAACATTAGATGTATATGATATATATATATATATATATATGTGCAGTGAAGATTTATTTATTCTTTATGTGTAAGTGTAAGTGTGCAAGTTCTTAATGTAATTGAATCAATTTGTGGAGGGAATCTCCCCAGGGGAGGCCCACTCCTTCCTATTATCTTCATTTCTTTTCTTGACTACAAATCCGATATCTAGTATATGAAGTTTTGAGAACAGTGGATGCCTTTAAAAAAAAAAAAAGCTACAACCCTTTGTAAGTTCTTACTGAAATTAGCAACTCCTTATCCAAATGAGTCAGTGTATGTTATGGCTAGTCCATTTTAATGAGTTTTAAGAACCTAATCTTTATTATCACCTACATCCAGACAAAAACAAACCAGACTGCACATACAAGTTTTTGGTTTGTCGTTTTAATTGCAGGAAAGTTGTTGGTTTTTTTTCCTCCAGTCCTTGAGAAAATTCCCCAATAGGCTCGCATTGTTTCAGGGCTGACCTTTCCTTTAGTTTCAGTAACAAGTCTAAACCACAGTGTCCTTACACTTTTAATTTGGGATAAATTAATAGGAGGTAAGTCCTCGACTTGCAATAATTTAGTGACCATTCAAAATTACAACATTCACACTTTTTTCACACTTATGACAGTTGCGGCATCCTTGCAGTCATGAGATCAAAATTCAAGCCCTTGGCAATTGACTCATATTTATGACGGTTGCAGTATCCTGGGATCATGGGATCATCTTTTGCAACCTTCTGACAAGAAAAGTCTATGGGGAAGCCAGAATCACTTAACAACCATGTTACTTACTTAACGGCTGCAGTGATTCACCTAACAAGAAAGGTCGCAGAATGGAGCAAAATTCACTCAACAAATCTCTCATTTAGCGACAGAAAGCTTGGGCTCAATTGTGGTTGTAAGTCTAGGACTGCCTGTACTAGATTTCCCTGACTTTGTTAGCCCACCTACCAATTGTCACCAAATAGGAAGGGAAAGAATGGCCATTTGCTTTCCTGCCCTGGGAAAGAGGTGAATTTTGACCAGACTCATCTATCAATCATTGCCCTGGTTTTGCACAAGTGTTTCGCTCAGGTGTGTTTAAAGGGAACTCAGTGATCAGCTCCCACTCTTTTTGGACTTTTGACTTTACTGCTATTCTGGAAAGTTCCTATTCTGAAGTAGGGTTAAACTTGTGTTGAAAAGTTTCTGCAATAGAGGTATAATTGTAGAAGAGAGGCTGAGCTAAAAGGTGCGGTTAAACATGTCATTAGTTTGGAATCATTGCATTGCCACAAAAGACCCAAGTCCAGTCCCTGATAAACTCCATTGACCATTGCCTAGTGCCAATTTAACTTTGACCATTAGTGGACCAGTTTATTGGGTATAGATAGCAGTAACAAACTCATCTGTGCTTTGAACTCAACAAATGGCTCCTGGTTATTTGCACCTGACAATAATAGTAGTTGGAAGACAAATTAGGAAAATATTTTGATGTCCCTCCCACCCCCAAAGTGGAAAACTGCTAATTATTTTTAAAAAGAGCTTAAAAACTAAACAATGAACAAAATAATGAGGAACCCTATGTATATGGTATGTCCTTCCTGCTCTGCATTCAAATATATGTTTGCTATTAGAGGCAAGGAGATCACAACTGGCTTTCTACTAAAGAGGGTAAAAGCTGTGAGTCCTTCATGCCTAATTTAGTAGAGGAAGCAATCAAAGAAGCAAAGTTGGCTGAGAAAACCATTTCCTCATCCAGCAGCTTACTTGCTGAAACTCTTGTCAACTTCTCTGATCAGTTTCATTGCTTTGCTAATATACAAGCATACATATCCAAGAGTGTATTAGACCTGTTTTTTAGGCAGGCCTTCTGCTCATTCAGGATAGTAATAGGCCTGCACTTATGTAATTGATGCTCAGAGACATGCATCAGTGTGTCTCTGCTACAGTCAAATATGTGGACATCCCACAGCTCAAGTCAAAATATTCATACCCTTAGCAATGATCCCAGGGGTGAAATGATGCCTGCACCAACCTAAAGCTCTCCATTGGAGCTGGACAGTTGCCTGACCTCAAACCCCTTCATCAGCAAATGATCGAGGAAGTTAGGGATCCTTGGTGCTCTCTGTGCTGGGTTGTTTCCTTTCAAATGTTTCACTACCCAAACTAGGCAACTGTCAACTCATAAAACATTCCTAGGCCTGTTTTAGTAGTTGCCATAAGAAAGCGGGGGGGAGGAAATCTGGAAGAGCAGTGCAGCAGCTTGAAATCGAAAGTATATTCCAACTCTTATCTTTAAAAGGCTGTAACTAAAATACCAGAGCTTTTGCGCGGGAATATATTGAATTGGAGAATGTGAATGATGACACCCACCCTGTGAATGTGCTCAATTAGAGAATCTGGTTTATGGGACACCCAGGGGGGCGAGGGGAAACAGTTGGCTTCATACAGGGCAATGCCAGTATGTCGCCTCTAATGAATCCTTTGAAGTTTTTTGAAACTTGGCTCGAGAATCATAATTTAATTAGGGCAATTGCTGGAATCCTGACAGCAGCAGCATCAGTGCTAGCAAATTGATAATACAGTGTTAGCACGGATGATGTTACCTAGTTTGGTAATGAAATGTTTGCAGGAAAACAACCTATTTCAGAGAGAACCAAGGACCCTTTGCTTCAACCCCTAACTACAAATATTCTCCTCTATTGATCAAGGGAAAATCACAACTTTAAAACTGGAATAACTAAACGGCTGGGAGTTGTTTTAATAACGGCTGGTGTGAAACAAAAGCAGCGTCGTATGAACTAATCCTTTAATGCTTCATGCTACAGCTATGGGGCGAAGAGCTTTTTGATGCCTAGCAAGAAAAGACACAGCACAGGAAGTGAGCATAATAAACCTGCTCCTTTGACTGTCTGCATTAGTCAAGCTGTCTGATACATGGTATTTTTAAATAGTTTAAAAAAAAGAGAGAGAAAGAGATGTAAACATTCAAAGTAAAAAAACAAACAAACAAACAGCCCTGCATCTATTTCTATTCACAGCTTTTTGTAATGCAAACAGCTTTTATAGCCAACTTCTCCTAATGTAAGTAGTTGGAAATGCAAATTCCCCTGCAAAAATTATTTTTATGCAAATTCCTCTGATTGCTGTCTTTGTTATGTAAAAAGCTCTGTGATGTCAAGTCCTTTAATGTAAATGCTCAGGTTTTGTTTTGGTATACATCTTTCAGAAACATCCCTTCCCTCACAGACAATTCAGGGAAGTGTGTGGATTTTTAGTGGAATAAAAGCAGGCTATGTTTGGATTTTGTTCAGAGCCATAGCCTTTGTCAAACAGAGACTATTTCATGAATCATGCACATTTGCTTCTGAAGAAATTGGGGAGGATTTCTTTCATTGGACAAAGTAGCACCTCTAGAAACTCTAGAAGGTCCTTTAGAAGTTTAGAAAACCATGAGTACTTTCCATCTTGGTTAACTATCTAGAATAGAATAACAGAGTTGGAAGGGATCTTGGAGATCTTCTAGTCCAACCCTTTACTCAAGCAGAAAACCTGATACCATTCAGGACAAGTGATGTCCAGTCACTTCTTAAAAGCCTCCAGTAAGGGAGCATCCACAACTTCTGAAGGCAGGCTGTTCCACTACTTAATTGTTCTCACTGTTAGGAAATTTCTCCTTAGTTCTAGGTTGCTTCTCTCCTTGATTAGTTTCCATCCATTGCTTTGCATTTTGTCTTGCCTTCTGGTGCTTTGGAAAATAAGTTGACCCCCTCTTCTTTGTGGTAGCCCCTCAAATAGACTAGCCATAGCCAATTTCAGGGTATGTCTAAATTGGAGACTAAAAAGTTGGAGAAAGCTAAGATAGTCCAGTTCTACAAAGTTGGGTTTACTGAATCTTTCTTCTCGATTTGCTATCCTTCTGTGGCTTTTGAAGCCTGTTTGAAATAGACTGGCATTGACCTGAAGCTTCCTCTTTTCTAGAACATTCTCTGTGACACAGTGTGGACCTTTAATCCACAGTGCCATTGTTAAATGCATTCTGTAAGAAGAAAATTGCAGAGGGCATATATATTCTCTGTTGAACTGTTCTGGAAAAAGAGGCAGAGAAAGCAAGGGGTGTACGGATTCTAAATTCTCCCAGCTTTTCTAGTAGGGTAATACATTTTTAAGATGTATTATCCTCTTAGTAATGTAGTCATTTTCTCAGGCTAGACAGAGCCACTGTTTTGTAGAAGATTCTCATGTTGTTTATGTATGTACTAGCTTGATACCCATGCTTCGTTATGAAATTATGTGGTTCGGCTTAGTTTTGGGGGAGGAAAATAAGGAGGGGAGGGAATTCTGCCTCTGCCTACCAGCATCCATCAGTATTCATCTGGCTAGCATCCTGTCAGTGTGTAAGAGAGTTGAGGGCTGTTTGGAAACTGAAACAGTATTTGCTGTGTGAGCAAGAAGGAGACAGCAAGGAGCCTAGGCAAGCCTTAGCTCAACTGTTCTGTGCTAAAGCTGCTTGGTGCTGTGAAACTAAAACTGAAATTGAAACTCCTTTCCTCTGCTTGCATTTTATATTTGGAACAGATTTCTTTTCAGGTGGGGAGGGGGAGTAGAACTCCTTAGCATCAGAGTGTGTTAATAATAATATACAAAATACTAATGCTCTGATGGTCATTTCGAAAAATCCTTTCTTAGGGAGCACCTAGAAGCAAAGAGGAACATACATGCCAAATTTCAAATTTGTAGGCTGTACGGTTCTGGAGATTTTGTGATGATGCGTGAGTGGTATTTAGCAGATAGATAGATAGATAGATAGATAGATAGATAGATAGATAGATAGATAGATAGATAGATAGATAGATAGATAGATAGATAGATAGATAGATAGATAGGTAGGTAGATAGATAGATAGATAGATAGATAGATAGATAGATAGATAGATAGATAGATAGATAGATAGATAGATAGATAGATAGATAGATAGATAGATAGATAGATAGATAGATAGATAGATAGAAGAAATAGATATAGATAGATTTTATTTTATGGTCCATCTCACCAAGTAATTCTAGGCAGCTCCCAACAGAAGCAAACCTTGGTACTTAATACATGGCCCTGAGATGCATCTGTGTTACTCACTTATTACTACATATGATGGTCCCAATTATTAAGAAACAAAACCATATCTCGGATACACAAACACATGTGAGGTAGTCCTTGCTTAACAGCTACCCTTGGTAACTTCAATGCTAAGCGCCATAGTCGCTAAGTGAGTTACCACATCACTTATTATTCCACTGCCAGGTCTTCATTGATTCTGCATGCAAATAGTGATCTCATGATTATGGACCTGCGACGATGGTCACAAATATCTGCTAGCTGCAAAGCACCCAAATCTTGATCACATGATTGCAGGGATATTGAGCCAGTTCTGAGTGTGAGGACCACTTATCAAGTTACGTTTTCCAGCGCCTGTTGTAACTTTGAACAGTTACATTAAACAGGGCAGTCGTGAAGTGAGGACTACCCAAATTTTGTTCATGCGACCAAGGGGTTTGCTGCAACAGTCGTGAGTGTGAAACTGTCGTGAGTGTGAAAACTGGTCATCGGTGCCCTTGTAACCTTGAAACAATCACAAAATGAATGGTTGTAAGTCAAGGAATATCTGTATCTGACGGTTCCATGGACAACTTGCAATAGTTGTAGACACTGGCTTAGAGGTAGCAGATTCTTGGCCATCTTTATGGAAGGAGAAGCCACCTGGCTATAGATGTGCAGAAAATAGATTGTTGAAGAATAGCTGAAATGTGGCATGAGAAGAAATGAACAGAGGAGAATCTTCAGCAATTAGTAAAAATGAAGGCAATGAGAATTGGCATTTCTGCTCCAAGTTAGGAGCCCGCTGCCTTATCTTTGTGTATTACCCCCTTTATCTATTGTTTTTAGGGGAGGGAAAGTGATGGAAGCATGACTTGGCTTCAAACAAGGAAACAGTCAGTAAAGAATAGCTGTCAGTTTTACAAGGAACCTCTTTCCCCTCTTCCTTCCTCCCTATTGTCCATGACATGTCAGAGGTTATGAAATATTGAGGCCCTGGTGATCGGTGGAAAAGAGAGGAAAAAAGACCTTGCTAATGGCCAGGGCATAACTCTGAACTTAGACTACAATTCAATCTCCGCTTTAAAGAATTGCAATTCCCATCCTGCATGACTGATAGGCAAGGATGATGGGCTTTTAATCCAGCAGCACACAAGGGCTCAACATTGCAAAAAGGTGCTTTATGGAATCCAAAGATAAATAGTGCATTTGAAACATTAGCCTTTCCATTAAATAGCTTGAACCTTGACTAACAGTGATGGACCCAAAGATTAAAATTCCACAGCAGGAAATTTGCTAGAATGTTATTTAATCTGTTTGGGATTAAACATAAAACTTCTACCACATAAACATTGCCTACCCTGTCAAAGCATTACTCTACCGTTCTTCTTCCCAGAATTTAGTTGTTTGCATTTTCCAGTCTTCAAAAATAACTCTGTTTTCATTTTCTGAGCATCTCTTCCCATCTCTTATCTCCAGGCAAGCTTTTCAGTGCTAGAGGTAGGGTTAATATCCCACTGTTAAAAACAATTGATTTGCTTTCACGTTTTTGTCTTTGGAGAAAGACTTCTTTCCAAACATTCTTTCTTCTACCCTCATTTTCTAGGACTTTAAATGCAGTTTCAATTGTGTTGTTTCTTTCACCCTCCTCTTTTAATTTCATGGCTTTGGATTGATAATTATGTTTAGACTGACTTTTTTCTCCTTCTTTCTGAACTACTATTGTGGAATAGCAACACCAGAAGAATGGCTCATTATACGCACTTTTTTATGCTAACTGTGTTTCATTAAGAATCCCAAAGATATGGGATAGGTGGGGATAGCAATAGCACGTAGACTTACATACCACTTCATAGTGCTTTACAGCCCCCTGTAAGCAGTTTTACAGAGTCCAGCACATTATCCCCAACAATCTGGGTCCTCAATTTACTGACCTCAGAAGGATGGAAGGCTGAGTCAACCTTGAGCCTGGTGGGATTCGAACTGCCAATTGCAGCCAGCCAGCAGTCAGCAGAAGTAGCCTGCAGTACTACAGTTCTAACCACTGTGCCACCGTGGCTCTAGGATATTCTAGGATAGCAATTTGATAAGGAGTTTTGTTGTTTGTTGTTCAATCACTAAGTCATGTCCAACTCTTTGCAACTTCATGGACCATAGCATGCCAGGCCCTCCTGTCTCCAGAGTCTCTTGAAGTTTGCCCAATTCATGTTCATTGTGTTAATGACACATCTAACCATCTCATCCTCTTCCATCTCCTTCTCCTTTTTCCCAACATCAGGGTCTTCTCTAAGGAGACCTCTCTTCTCATTAAGTAGTCAAAGTATTTGAGCTTCAGTTTCAGGATCTCTCCTTTCAAAAAACATTCATGGTTTGATTTCCTTTAGGATTGACTGATTAGATCTCCTCAAAGCATCAATCCTCTGGTGCTCAGCCTTCTTTATGGTCCAACTCTCACAGTCATACATGATTACTGGGGAAACCATAGGTTTGGCTATATTGATAAGAACTAAAATTCAAAACTGTGCCTATTAAATTGGGAAATTTAAAACATGGATGATGTGGGTGGTTTGGAAAAGTTCATATTTGGTTAATTTACATAAGTGTATTGATACAGAAAAAGAGAATCACTTCCTAGAGTAATTCTTCGCTTTCCATTAGGGTTGTCAGTGTAATGATTGAGTTGTTAGCCTAGGACTGAAAGGATCCATAGTGAAATTGTTTCTCAGACCTGGAACCTACTGGATCAATTCCTTTCTCAGTTTAGCTTGTCTCACCAGTTTTTTTGAGGAAATAATACAATACCTAGGTGCTATGACCTCCTTGAAGAAACAGTGGAATATAAATCTAACAAATAATAAATGTCAGGAGCTTATTAGTTTCAGAACTGCTTTATGTGTTATGTACTATAAAGCAATTACTTTTGAAAGAGGTTTCTGCTCTTTTTAACCAGGCAAAGCTTTTGGCAGCCTTGAAAGGGCCAAAAGGAAATAACAGGCAATGTCAGGCATTCTTTGTATGAAGATGGGTTTGTTTCACCTAAGTTGTCAATTATGCACCTGCTATAAAACTCATTCATTAAGTCAAAGAGGAGAAGATCTCTATAGCAAATGGAAATGCAGTTGGGTGGGCTGATTAGAGGAAAAGGGAAGGAATCCCAGGGCAAATTCTGTAGAAGAGATAGAGAGTTCTATTCACCACATAAACCACAATGTGAGGATTCTTTCTTCAATCTGTCCCCCCAATTCATTTTAACACACTTTGAACCCTGCATTAAATACCACACAATAGTTTGTTCTAACAAGAGTGAGCAACCTTTTGTGCTTTACCAGCAAACTGACTTTTAGGGAGTGGTGTGGCAAAGCCAAAATAGGAAGAGCCAAGATGCCAAGTGGGTCCCATCAGGTGGGAAAGACCAGGTCTACATGTGAAGGTCCAATCAATCTGATTTATAGTCATTCATGCCTACGCACAGGAATCAGCTCAATTAAGGGTTGGCACCTGGTTGGAATTGGATAAAGGTCTATGGAATTCAAGGGAGGTTGGAATCAGTTCGTTTGGGGCTACATAGGGATTCTAGGCTAGGATTCCCTAATTTAGCTCTGCTCCCAGGTACTGCTAGTTCTCCTAAATTTCTTGGGTGCCACTAGTATTAATTGAAAGGATTTTTGTTAGTTTTAATAATCTTTTAGAAATCGGTTCTCGATTTGCCTAACTACATTCATTCATTTCTCAGCAGGAAAATGGAGGAGGAAAAGGTAGAAGTTTGCTTCTGCCTTTGCTCCCTCTATCCCTCACACGTGCATGTTATAGGGAGATGAAGAACGAAACAAGCAGTATGTATATACGTATTTATGTTTTTATATCCCATCTTTATTATTTTTTATAAATAAGTCAAGGTGGTGAACATCCGTAATTGTCCTTCCTCCCCTCCATTTTCCCCACAACAACAACCCTGTGAGGTGAGTTGGGCTGAGAGAGTCGGTATCTCATGAAAGCCAGCCAGCTTTCATGCCTAAGGAAGGATGAGAATTTACCACCTCCTGGAATTCATCCTAGTGCCTTCGCCGCTAGACCAAACTGGCTCTCCCATTTGCTAGGGCTTCCAGATCATAAGTGCAACCCCTCCCCCCTTTTTGAAAATGGAAGTAGTTACGGACAGTCTAAACAGTGTAAAATTGGTCAGTGATCAGCAGAGCATTTTAGTTCACCAACTTCCCTTCCGCGGTTCTACGAGATAATCCCTAGTGTGCCATAAATGCCTAGAGAAAAATCTGCCTTAATATTAGGTTCCACCTGTATAGTGCCTGTCCTTTTCACCACCTTCTTCCCTCCCAGAAACATCCTCTTAGCTGCAACCTACCAAGGATTGCCCTTAGCTTGAGATCCTCCTTGGTAATTTGTTTAATTGGACAAGGAGGCATTTCGGCAGCTGAGAGTAGATCCCTGCACAGCAGTCCATCAAGCCTGATCTGTTGGCTGCTTCCCCATTTGAGAGTGATTACCAGTTTCCTGAGGAAGCTTAACCCTTTTTTTAATGGAAAATGTAATAGCAGCTATAAAGGGACACACAAACAGCCTCCCTCCCCCCCCCTCCTTTTTTTTTAACACAAAAGAAAGGCAGGTGGCCTGCTAAGGTATTGAACTGAGCTTCTAAAGCACATGCGTACACACATACACAAAAGCTTGCTGATCTAGGTATATAGTGTAGCATAGAACACTACAGAACAAGACAGCCTAGAAGTATCTTCCTTGCTTTCCTTGTTAAGTGTAGCAAAGATAAGGTACACAGAATCACAAAAAAGTCATCCTATCCAATCTAGTGTGATGGGCAGATGCCTTCAGGAAGAGACAAGCCCATAAATAGTTTGATTCTGTGCCATATAGACCTTTAAAGATAATAACCAGAACCTTGGATTGCGGTAGGAGGACAAGCAGAACCTGGGGGTGGAGTCAAGAGAGGAACCAGCCTAGAATCATTATGTTCCCACAAACAGTTTAAGTCCAGCCCTTCTTGAATTCTGTTGACTTTTATCTGGCGCCAATTTAGTGCCGGTAGGTAGTTGATTAAATTCTTGTATATAGGCATGAGCAATAAATCAGTTTAACTGGAGCTTATCCTGTGGCTCTGATTCTTCATGCCTGACAATTTACTATTTTGAAAACTAATACAATTTTGTCATGTCGTTAACTTGATAATGGTTATCCCGCTCTGTACACAGATTTCTCTTGACTGACTTCCTTAAAAGTGCCTGTCACCATTCCATAGTTCTTCCATGACAATTCCTCCCTTCCTCCCTTCATGTTTGTCTCCACTGTGTGCTCGGTTTGCTCAATTTTGAAACAGTTTTACAAGATTTCCCTCCCCCTTAGAGTTAACTGTTTGAAAGGAAGCTGTGCAGTCACTTTCATCTCTGTTCTACAGCTTAATTGAATTGAATGCAAGTATGAACTTATAACAACCATTTCAGTCAGTCTTTTTAACTTGTCTTTTTTTTTTCTAAGAAGCCAATTTAATGATTTTTTTTTTCTGAGAACCCACTGAAGCAGCTGAAACCCAGATTTACATTGTTCTTGAACAGCGCAAAAAGGAATTATTTATCAAGATGGGCTATTTGTTAATAGGCCCAAATCAGGAATTCTTTTTACCAAATACTGCTTTCATTTATGGCCTTTGAATGAATTTCATTCAAACAATGCTAACATCTGATGATAAAACCCACTAATGAGGGGGGAAATCATTCACATTATTTTTTTTTATCCGGAGATCTCATTAACTCCAAACTTTTAGCTTGTTTTTGCTGATCAAACCAGTAGTATTTTTCTTTTCTTTGCTGATGCCTTTCACATTTCCGCAGAGATTATGCAAGGGGCTCTGCAGCTTTTCTTCTGCATTGTTCCCGGTTGAAGCAACACAACGTCACAAGACTGATGGAGGCAGCAGTGGATTAAATCATTCAAAAGTTACTGAATCGTCGGTCTTACAGCATAGGCTGTTGATCTGCTTGTTTGGGAGTTTCTGGGCATGAGTCTGTCAAATGAGCCGTGTAATGCGGGGTCCCACTTCAATTCCTCACTCAGTGATTCATGGGGTCAGAAAACTTTGATAGTATCTGCTATTCTTCATTTTAGGATTTTAAAATGTACAAAACAAATTAAACTGGAATAACCATGCTGATACCAAAGACTGAACTCAAGGACATATTTCCTTTTCTTAGGTCGGCGCCCTTACAGGTAGTCCTTGACTTACAACCATTTGTCTAGTGACCATTCAAAGTTACAATGGCACTTACAATCGGTTTTTACACTTATGACCATTGGGATCAAAATTCAGACGCTTGGCAACTGGCATGCATTCATGATGATCTCCTTTTGCAACATTCTGAGAAGCAAAGTCAAAGGGGAAGCCAGATTCCCTTTGACAACTGTGTTACTAATTTAACAATTGCAGCAATTCACTTAACAACAGTGGCAGGAAAGGTTGTTACAATTGTAAAAAGGGTGCAAAACTCACTTAACAAAACTGTTGTGCTTACCAACAGAAATTTTGGGCTGAATTGTGGTCATACGTCAAGGGTATATCTACCTGAATTGTAGATTTAAATTCCCAGAACTCTCTAGTCCTATTGGCTGGGAAATTCTGAGAAAAAGGATGTCCACTTGGAAAAGATATCTTAAGGATAAGCCTCTTGCTTTCTTCCTGTTCGCCCTCCCCCCTTTTATTTTAATGAAAAGAATTCTGACTTTTCTGATTGGATGTTCACAATAGAGGAGCTGTAAAGTTGGAAGCAAAGTTTCCATGATCAGAGAGAATTTTCATCCAATAGAACAACTCTGACCACTCAAGAAAGAGATGTATGAATCCAACATTCATTTTTCTTGCGTATTCTGTGGCTTTGCGAACAGTCCCAGTAAAATTGTAATAAATACTATAATTGTGGGATCCTTGGGGCTCTCTGAGTTTGGTTGTTTTGTTCAAGATGTTTCATTGCCGAACTAGGTAACACCAGTGCACTGAGCTACAAATGTTCTCTTCTATCAATACAACAAATCATTTAAATCAGTGTTTTTCGAGCTTGTCAACTTTAGGTTTGCAGACTTTAACTCTCAGAATTCCCCAGCCAGCAGGCCACAGTTGACAAGTTTGAAAAACACTGATTTAAATTCTCAAGATTATTTATCACATTGTTTTACTGAATTGGTTAACATAGTCCAACTTTCATCTAGAAGTTAAAAAGAAAATCATTCTGCAATTATTATGCATGAGCATAAAGACAAATAAACAGCTCGCTTTTAACAATCATCTACAAGTAGATTTCATGTTTTCATAGCTTCATCCTTCATTTCATCTTTCACCTAGCTAAAGGATTGTTTGAATTAAACAGCCTAGCTAAATAAATAGTGCTTTTGTTCAATAACATTCCAATATATTTTTAAAAGCATGCTTGATGTTTTAATCACAAAACAGACATCAAGAACCAAGATTGGCTCTTCTTCTTCTTCTTCTTCTTCTTCTTCTTCTTCTTCTTCTTCTTCTTCTTCTTCTTCTTCTTCTTCTTCTTCTTCTTCTTCTTCTTCTTCTTCTTCTTCTTCTTCTTCTTCTTCTTCTTCTTCTTCCTCTTCCTCTTCCTCTTCTTCTCCTTCTTCTTCCTTCTTTTAACAACCCCATAATCTCTTGCGGAGTGGAGTTTGGGCAACTGAATGGAACTAGCAGAGTGTTTAATGGCCAGATGCCCTTCCTGTCACCAATGCGGAGTTTTGTTCAGCAGTTGTATTCTCATTGTGCCCAGAGAGAGAAATATTTGCCTCTACCTAGGATCAAATTCAGTCTGATTGTAAGGTGAGAGCTCTAAGCCACTGCACCACTCCAAGATTGGCTAAGCATCATCTGGGCTAAATTGTCATATTTTTCTAGGATTCCCCTACCTTAGTCTTGAAAGAAACCTATGAGCCTCAATTCTGTAATATAGAAGAACAGTTATGGTGCCTTGAACAGAGTCACTTGTAAGCAGTCTACTGGTAATCCTTCACTTACAACCATTTGTTTAGTGAGCATTCAAAGTTATGATGGTGCTGAAAAAAGCAACTTATGACCAATTCTCACACTTACGGCCATTAAGGATCCCTGTGATCACTTCTTCATCCTTCTCATCTTTCTTATTACTTATTTCCTTAACTTCTTATGACTATAACTTTGTGGTTTGTACCTATGATTTACATTGACTGTTTTTATTTAATATCTTATTATGATTTATGTTGATTACTTATTTAGTATCCTATGACTGTGACTGTTGTACTTTATAGTTTATGATGATTGTATTTTATGATTATGATCATGATCAATCACTTGTAGCTTGTATGTACGCTGAGAGCTTACACACCAGACACAGATTCCTTGTGTGTCCAATCACACTTGGCTAATAAAGAATTTGAATCTAATCTAAAGAGAGACTAGTCGGGTTAGCCAAAACATAAGACTCCAAAATGTGCATCTCAGCAGCAGCAGCTTGCCTGCCCTGCTGCAATGTACTTTCTATCTTCTCCAGATCTTTATTTGTTATAAGCTCATTATTAAGGAGGACAAGTGTAACACTTAAAGCTAAGTAGGAGGGAAAGTTCACACCACTTTGACGCCACTCTCTTGATCCACCTTTTCACTTCTTCCATCTTGCTGTCCTGTCTGACCAAGATTAATGAGCTGTTTTGCTTGTTCAATAACCAACTACAATCCGCTCTGAAGCTTTGGGCTTCTTTGCTGTCTGACTCCTTAAAAGCCTTTCTCCCTGTCTGCCACCCAATTGGTGTCTAGTGAGCACAACCTCCGTGCAGCTGAAGCTAAATTTTGGTTCCACTCCATGTGGTCTTTCTTTCCACCCCAAGTAGCCCATCCACATTCCATAATGGGAGTGATGCGATCGGAGCAAGTGGAATGAAGGGGAGATTCCTGGCACGATGCAATATTCATATCACCGGAGTGAATAAAAAAAACAGTTGGAGAGGAGAGGGAGGGGAGCGGGGAAAAGGTGATGGTTGAGAGTATTATAGAGCATGACTTGATTTATTATCTCTACACTGTGAACTAGCATGTTTAATTCATGGGCTACATTAAAAGCCTGCTCCTGCTGGCTCACAAAGATGTACCTCCAACTTTCAACCATTCTCCACAAGTTTTGTGGAAACCAGGAAAAAGGTTTCCTTGGCAATGGAGAATGCAAAGTTAAAGAAGTCGGTGCCAAAATGAATTTCCCATTTTACTCAAATGAATCAAAGGACTGGCGCCAGGGTGGAAGAGAATATCTAAGAGCAATAGAAGTAACAGGAGCTGGGCTGGGTTGAACTTCAGGGTTTAGGGACTGTAATCTAGAGAACTTCCCTGACATTTTGCCAGCAACTGTGGCTGGAATCTTCAGAGACAAGGTGGTGGGCTACACAACTAAGACAGAGACTGCACAAGCTCCTGTCTTTATAACTGAGTGTCTTCACTTCTGATTGGTCCTTAGTCTACCTGTTTTCTGATGGGTACAGGTTAGTAAAGGGTTGTTTGCACAGAATGCTGATTGTTCATTTTAGTGAAGTTGGCTCCTGATTGATCCTTTGTTCACACAAGCTTCTGACTGGTCATTTTGAGAGTGCTAATTCCTTATAGATTCTGTTTGTACTGGGTTCTGGTTATTTAGTCTGAACAGCTGTGTCTTTATTGGATCCTTATCCAAAGGCAAGTTTCTGATTTGCCCATTTTGGGAGCTGGTTCCTGCTTGGTCCTGCTTTTGGGGCAGGATCAATCCAAGGAGAATTCAAAAGATTCCCATGCTCATTGTCATTCCCAAAAATATCCTCTATGGGAGGTCTTTTGACCTTGAAAGATAGGGGGAAATATGGTTGAATAAGCGGCAATTTAGACTGCAGAAGGAAAGTGGATGTGAGAAACATCTGAGAAGAGATCCTCCCTAGTTTCTTGGGCTGTAAAGGAGATGCTGAGAGAAAGGCCCTTTCAGACATGCAAGATTCCATTAATGTAACCTGACAATAAAGTAGAATTAGCTCATCTAGGTGTGCTTCCTGTCTGGAGTACCTTGCAAATAAGATTGCTCTATAAGTTATCTCTGTCTTTCAAGTAAGGAGGAACTGCAAAGAGGGGATCGTCTTGTAAACCATGTTGCATTCAGTGCTTATCCGTCAGGCAGAATCAAGACCAAATGTTGAGTTGCAATTATTGCTCAAATGTATACTTAAGGATCTAGTCAACTAATGGTCAACACTAAATTGGGGCTAGATAAAAGTTAACAGAATTCAAGAGTGATTGGACTTGGACCACTTGTGGAAACTTAACCACTCCAGATTGATTCCTCTCTTGACTCTGCTCCCAGGCTCTGCCTATCTTTCTCCTGCATTGTATTATCATCTTAGTCACCATTATAAATGATTGTTAATTATATGAGCTCCCATCCCATTTCCTATATGGTTTACAAAATAGCCTTATTCCTGGTTTTTTTAAAAAACTAAATATAAAATATGAGTTGGGATATAAACAGCTGCATTACACAGAGGTCCCAATTTGGCTACTTGGTAAAAGTGTCCCACCATCCTCAAATTAAAATTTCACTTTTTAAAATAAAAGGCTGAGTCTGTTAAACGTTTTGGAAGGGCACCCAAGATCTGAGAAAGATGCTGGTCCTTTCTGTGCAATTCTGTCTTCTAAATAACAAAACTATCAGAGCTGTTCAAAAAAGAAAAACAAGAAAAGGCAAAAACTGGAAAATATACCATAAATAACATGAAAGGAAGATGAAAATAAGTTTATGAAACCTTCTATGAATGTTAGCTTTCATAAGAAAATTAATGTTGACTTCAGTGAGCTCCTTGAAAAAAATAATTTGCCCATTTCAGCAAATCACTCCATTAAAATGTGCAATTTCCAGTCCAGGGTCATATTACTAAGGATTGAATTAATAAGTAATTACTAAGAAGGGCAATTTGATTGTCTTCTTAACTGATCATGAGCTTGCCTGGTAAAACAGTTATGAATCCAGAAGAACCTAACCCAGAATCTTCTAATTTTTGTTAATTTTTGTCAGCTGGACATTTCCAGACTCCCGAACTCTCAGAATTTCCACCATATAAATGCAAAACTGAAATTTTTGGAATTGCAATCTGTTTGTTTAGAGACATTCAAATTGATCCAGATTGTCTTGAGATTTTCAGAGAGGTGAACGCAGTACAAAAATAGGTCTCCAGAGAGTCTATGGAGATTCTCAATCAACCAGGTCATGGTTTCCCCAAAGATACTTTTTTTAAAGGCAACGGTGCACTATCCTATCAGCTATGAGATGATCTTCAATTCCATTATGCTGAACCTCTGGAGATCTATCCCAAAGATGCTTTGTCAAAGGCAACTGGATTTCATTTTTCCTTGAAGACATTTTGCTTCTCGCCCAAGAAGCTTCTTCTGTTCAGACTGGGAGGTAGAGAATGGAAGGATTTATATTCCTCGCAGTCATCTGGAAGTAGGCACTCTATCTCCTATTTACAACACAGTCCTTTCAGCCATTCCACAGCCATTTGAACTCAGGTGACCCTGATGGCACAGATAAATCTCCAAGTGGCCTCAACGACTCTCAGGAAGAGTGCTAATGACCACATGACTGCAAGGAATGTGGATCCTTCCATTCTCCACCGTTCAGTCCCAACTGAAGAAGCTTCTTGGGTGAGAAGCAAAATGTCTTCAAGGAAAAATAAAGAAAGTCCAATTGCCTTTGGAGAGCATCTTTGGGATAGGTCTCCAGAGTTTTAGCATAATAGAGTTAGAGATCACCTCATAGCTGAGGTGGAAAGCTTGTTTTCCAAAACAATGAAGACTCAGAACTGAAGTAAGGTTGAGAGAAATCAAGGAAATGTTAGATTTGTAGGTGAGGATGGGATTTTTCTTTTAAATGTACTGGAAGTAGGCAGTGGCAAACCATTTACATACAGGTAGTCTTAAACTTACGGCCACATATTGAGCCCAAAATTTCTATTGCTAAGTGAGGCATTTGTTAAATGGGTTTTTGCCCCATTTTACAACTTTTCTTGCCACAATTGTTAAGTGAATCAATGCTCATGTTAAATTAGTGACACGGTTGTTAAGCGAATCTGGCTTCCCCATTGACTACTTGTCAGAAGGTTGCAAAAGGGGATCATATGACCCCTGGACACTGTAACCGTCATAAATATGAGTCAGTTGCCCACCATCTGAATTTTGATGACATGACCATGGGATGTTATAATGGTTTGAGTGTGAAAAATGACCATAACTCACTTTTTTCATTGAAGTTGTAACTTCAAATGGTGTTGCATGTCAAAGACTACCTGTATTTCTGCCAATAAAACTATGTTGAAATGTCACCAGATCTCTGTTTTGAAAGATTTTAATGTTTTCTTTTCCCTTAGCAAATAGTGGCACCAATGAGCAATTTGGGGCTCTTATTAAATTGCTCATAGCTCCAAATTTTAGTGGAGTTCCACTCCATTAATGATTGGTTGCAGCTTGCACTGGGCTGACAGTTTGTCTCCAAAACTCCATTATTGCTTTTGTCTTTTTACTAGTGCCAGAGCTAAAGATGGATGCAACTAGTTGCTTTTAGTTGTTGAATAACATTAAGTTCCTACCTGCCATCTTATTTCATTAAGAATCTGGCCATGGTTCAAAAAAAAAAGAGGCAATATTATTTTCTATCTGGACTTCTGTAACTTTCGCCAGCCATGCAAAGAGTGTCATTTTTTTAAAAAAAAATCTTGTCTGCATCCCCATATTTTATCTCCTTCTCCTTTTTGGGGAGGGGGGGGCAGGTGAGAAAATATTTTTTTAAAAAAAGATGAAGAGTCAAAAAAATGGAAATCTTTCAAGCTGTGAACTCCAGTTGATAAAAACCAAATGAAACATCAACACATAATTTGTATAATTCAAATGGTAGAGATTTCAATACCTATTTATTTTCATTTGAGTTTTAGAATACAATAAAAATTAAAAGAGAAATGAAGAACCATAGAGATGGGGGTGAAGAGGAAAAAAGGAAAGGCGACGAGGAGAGAGAGGAGAGGAGAGAAAAAAGGATGGATGCGGGAGGGAGGGAGGGAGGGAGGGAGGAATTATGACTTCTGCCTTTTTTTTAACGAAGTAGTTGCTGTCTTATTCTTTTTCCTCCCTTTTTAATATTTCTTTAGTCCCCAAAATCCATAGATCATCAATTCAGTCTTTATTTCCACACAAATTCCATATAAGGTTTCCATTCTTTTTTTAAAAAGTCCTTACTGTTTTTTCCCAGAGCCAAATGGTCAGCTCTGTTATTTCTGTAAGCGCTATCAATTTTACACAGTAATCCAATCTTGTACTGTGAGTATTTCATTATTCTTCCATCTTAGTGCATACAGTAATCCTGCTGCTGTTACCATATACAATATTAATTTCCCATATTTCTTTTCTGGTTCAATTTCCATAAAACCCAATAGAAACGATTCTGACTGCATTGCAATGTTAATCCACAATATCTTAAGCATCGTTTTATGGATTTGCATCTAGGATTCCTTTGCTTTTTTGCAGAATGCATCTACCTTTCACACTTTGAACAGTGGTTTGATATTCCTTTATACATTTTTGGCAACTCTGAGATCCTACATCAAAACCAAAATTGACACGTGGAGATTCTTCCAAGCTGAGTGGCTTATTGTTTCATACCTACAGACAAAATCTTTTTCATGTGACTTTCCTCTCACATATACCATACAGACTGAATTGCCTCTTATTCCTCTGGGTTGAGCCCCTCCCTCCATTTCCTTACTACATTCCATCATATAATTCTGATTTGATGCCATGGCAATCATGCAAGGATGCTGAGATTACTGACTAGAAAATTCAAGTCTACCTAATTCTCCACATGACCATGAAAGTCACTAGGGAATTATGGGCCAGGTATTATAGAGTGCATAAAATGAGAAGAGACCCACTTTAAAGCTGTTTTGCATTTTCTGACAAAAACATAAACACAATGAACGAACAAAGACTAGAGCAATTTGAGGGTGGGGCATATTATCAAAGGAAGTCCTAGGCTATCCTAGGATTAATGCTGATGGAATCCTAGGCTGCATTGACAGAGGGATAACGAATAACTTAAAACTCACAATTCACACCTATAGACAGAATCTTGCCAGACTAAGGACTCTACAATCTGTGTCTATAATATAATCTGAGAACTATTAGGTCTTTCATCTTCTTTCTCTCACATTTAACACACAGACTGAGCCGCCTCACTTGAGACATTCAAGAAGAGATTGGACTGCCATTTGTCAGAAATGGTGTAGGGTCTCCCGCTTGGGTGGGGGGTTGGACTAGATGACCTACAAAGTCCCTTCTAACTGATTATCTGTTATCTGTTATCTCTTACTCCTCTGGAAGTTGCCCCCTCTCTCCTGGGACTCCACTTCCTTACTACATTCCATCAATCCCAGGATCAAACCCTTTGTTAGCAAATACCACCCTTCCACACACATGTGAACTGCATTCATTATCATTCTAGTTCCATAGCCACACACCATTGGACAATATACATTTCAGATTGGAAGTATCCTCTGGAGAAGGATAACTTATGACTTCTCCCCAGTGTTTTTTGTTTTGTATGCTCCAATCTGCGTCTTCAGATTCAGATCTACTAAATTAAACTAAGTTTAAAGGAGCAGCTGGGAATACTTTATGTTGTCAGACACATGCTGTATACCTGTAGTTTTTATGGGGCCAGTGTCATTTTAGAAAGTACAGGTAGTCCTCAACTTACAATCATTCATTCAATGACTGTTCAAAGTTACAACAGTAGTGCAAAAGCAACTTATGACCGATTTTCACACTTACAACTAGGCAGCCTCCCCATGGCCACGTGATCAAAATTGGGATGCTTGACAACTGGTTCATAATTATGATGGTTTCTGTCTCCCACCACTGTCCCAGTGTCATATGATTCCCTTTGGCGATCTTCTGACAAGCAAAGTCAATGGGGAAGCCAGATTCACTTAACAACCATATTAATAATGTAACAACTGCCATAATTCACTTAACAAGTAGCAAGAAAGGTTGTAGATTGGGGTAAAATTCACGTAACAACTGTCTTACATAAGAACAGAATTTTTGGGCTCAATTATAGACATTAGTTGAGGACTATCTCTATTCTGATAGTTGGTCTCTTCAAGTCCAAGCAGTACATTTTCAGACTATCATGCTAGCTTGAGGGCTTCTAGCATTGTTCAAAATGCATTAGGGGGACTTTGAGATACGAAGACAAGGATTTGCAACTTGAGTCTTAGGCTTTTATGGTGACTTTGGGTTAATGTTAATCACTCTTAGTTTATTTTCAAAACTTATATGCAAGAGGTCAGTTGAGAACTGTAGGAAGAACTTCTGCTCCTAGGTAGCACCAGGAGGACAAAGATATCCACCAGTTAGAGCATTAGGTCCATGCAATAGATGCTCTGAGAAAATTTAGATCCCTAAAACATTAAAAAAAAGTATGTTTCATATGTTTAATTTGTTTTTCTTTCTTCAGATCTTCTCAGCTAAGCAGAGCTAGGACACCTTTAACTATTGGTTTTAACATTTGGTGGTTGAATCAAGACTTAGTTAAAGTTAGAATAGACCTATCCATGAAACTTATATTAGTCATGATTTGAGCAAAGGTCAACAGTATATATTTGACTCAATGTTTACATGCTGGTGGTGTGCACATTGTCTCTCTTTTCTAAAACCGAGAGCCCTGATCTGAATTAGAGCCACTCTGTGTGAGGTGGCAGAGATAAAATCCATACCCGCACCGCCCCAATTGCTTCTTTTCCTATCCACCACATTGGAACTGATTTTTTTTTAATAATCTTATTCAGCCTCCCATCAAAGCTCTATGCAGAAGATGGAAGAATGTATTTTGTAAAAGAAAGAGCTGTGGAAATGTTTAACCCTTCTTTTGGAGTAAAAAAACAGTCAGTGATCAGCAGTATTGTTCAACCCTACTCAATTCTATCGATCTAAATGGTTCTACTCGAAGTATGATTAAATTTATCCAACTGTTCTTCAGCCAGAAAGATCCCATCGGTGTTCTATTCTGTTGCTTGCTTACTTGCATGAAAATCCACTGAAATCAATAGAATTTGCTTTGTATAAATGCCAGGCTGCCATTGAACAATTTGGTTTTCTTTTATTCTCATTCTAGTGAAGTCTCACCTAGCCCCATTCATTCCAAATTCAGTCCTCTTTCTCATTGGATGGAATCTTCTGTTTTACTCAGAAGAATTTAAGTCTCATACTCGTTAATTTAATAATAGTCCGAGGCAGTGTTGCTTTTAATTTTAAATTCAACTTTGTTGAAATATTAATTCTAGAAAGGTTATTTTCATTGGTAAGTACAATAGCACTGGGGAAAAAATGATTCACGGCCATTTCTTGCACTTAAAATCATTGCCGCATTCCCATGGTCACATGATCAACATTTGAGGTCTTGTCAACCTGCATGTATTTACAATGGTTGCAATATCCTAGGTTCAAGTGATCGTTATTTGTGACCTTCCCAGCTGGCTTCCAATAAGCAAAGGCAATGGAGAATGCTGGATTTGCTTAATGACCATATGATTCATTTAACCACAATGTTCACTTAACAACAATGGCAAAAAAAGGTTATAAAATTGAGTGGGACTCACTAAACAGCCACCTCGGTTAGCAATGGAAATTCTGGTCCCAGTTGTGTTCATAAATCAAGGACTACCTATATTCTACTATATGGGTTTTTCCTTTTTCTTTTTAATTGAAGAAAAATTAAGAAATGGAGTGTTTTCTGCTCCCATCTCAAAAACTGTGTGAAGCTGCATTGAAATGTTAGCACCCTTCAAAAATGAATATAGTTATTATTGTGTTTATATTGCTTTCATGTGATGCCTCAGGTAGATAACAATCTAAAATATATAAAAATGTACAAGAAGTATAAAAATCTTTACTGAAAAGCCCTTTAAAAAGCAACAGCCCTACAGATCTAGCTCTTCCTTCTTCTATTGGCCCCTGAGAAAGTGTATCTCAAAGCATGAGAATGAGAATCTCTGCTCTGTTTTTAATAGTAGAATCGAATCTTTGTGCAACATTTTCTGTATTCCTTAGTTCAGTAGTTTCCCCAGATTATGCTAAAGGCCAGGAGTGGATTTTATCATTTTAAGAGATATTTGTGTCTCTTCCTGAATAAAAAAATATTGAAATTGTATTGCTGGTACTGATTTTTTCAACAATTATAGCAAGGCCCTCCACATGAATTTGCATTTATGTCTTTTGTTAAAACCTCAATTGGTTTGGAACAGAGCAATCAGGTTAGCCTCTGGTAAAACTCAAAGAGAGCACATTATACCTGTCTGAGAGAATTACCTGAGCTGCCATTTTGTTTCCAGGCAAAAGACAAAGCGCTTGCTTACTGTTAAGGTTCTGCACAACCTTCTCATCAAACTTTCCCATTCAGTTTCATGAGCTTCAATAATTCCTGCATTCAGTTGAGACAGCAAATCTATTTGATCATCTCACTCGATCGAACGGTCTTGTTGGATCTGTCAGACAGAAGGATCTCTCTGTGCACGGGCATGTATTGTCTGAAGCAAATGAGAATTTCAATTCAATTCAACCTAACTGATCAGTTTGAATAAACTGAATTAAACTGGAAACTTGAATTGCTCCAATCATTTGAATAAGGTCTGATCTAATTTTTCAACTCAAATCAATCTGGTGAATCATATCAACTCATTCATGCAAACTGGTTATGACTCTTCAATCCCTATGTGTCTTAGTTCCAAACTCATGGAGAAATGGTCTCTTTTATTCTATGAACATCATGCTCACAATGATCATCTGCATCAAAAGTTCATCCCATATATGTACAGCCTACCATCATGTCATCTGTAAAGGAGTAGGTGGAACCAATAATTCAATATTTTTAGTAGTTTGGCAAAAGGATACTTCAAATCAATGTTGACTCTTGGCAACTGCTTGGATAAGACTCTACAATTTTGTTGGCAAGGTTTTTTGGAAATAGTTTGCCATTGCCTCTTTCCTAGGAGGGAGGGAGAGAGAGAGACTGGTTCAAGTTTACTTAACTCAGTTTGTATCTAAAGTTGGACTAGAACTCATGGTTTCTCCTTTTCCCCTCCTTAAGCTTTACAAAAGGAGACATTTGTTCATCCATATCACCCACAAATGAAAAGTTTAATTCCCTGCATTATATTTACTACATCATACTCCTGCATTATATGTACTAAAGGTGAATGGTACAAATCAATTAAGTCATGCAGAGAATCAATTTTATACATTTCAGGCATTGCCATTATTTAAATTGATGATGCCCTACCTCCTGTACTTTCCTATTTTAATTATTATTTAATTTGCAGAGGGAAAAATTCCTTAAAATAATTCTTTCTTGAAATCCGTCACTCAGATTCTGATTTTCTAAGTTATTTTCATACTATTTGACAATTTCTTCATAATTTACTTTGGTTATTGGAGATGTAGTTGGCTTTCTCATTAGGTTGGCATATAGGTGGGCTATTATCTAAATTAGAGAATCCAATGAATTTTGAAGTCCAAGCCATACCATTCATCTAGACACACATAACCATCATCTATTTTTTTGTATAGCCTCTGGCAAGTCCAGCACAAAATCTTTCAGTTTATACAAATGCCTTCAATTCAGCAAGTAGATGCCAGGCTGACATTTTCTGTGAGTATCTTCAGACAAAATTGCTCTCCATTAGCTAAATGCACCATGCCTGATGACCTATTAATTTATGGCAGGCAGTTAGGAACAATTTAAAAAATAAACTTTTAATTCTCCCTTGCCTGGCAGGGAAAGGACTAGATGTGTTTTCGTTTCTTTACAACTGTTACTGACAGCAGCCAACATTTGGTGTGAATGTTCCCCTTTTTGGGTAGGAAACATCCTGTCAGGTGCAAAGAATCAGGACTATACATTAAATTGCAGTATTGCTCAAGCCTACACACAAAGTTCAAAATTACATTGGCACCAGATAAGGCTCAGTGGAATTCTGGAGGGTTTTGGGCTTAGACCATTTGTGGGAACATAACAACTCTAGACTGATAATTCATTTAACTCCACCATCCAGCTCTTTTCCTATAGATGCAGTTGAAATCCAAGTGAAGGGTAATTATCCACTTGTGATGGGACTACAGAATCATAAAAGGGAGTTTTTGTGGATTTATGAGGTAGAGTTTTGAAGAAGTTTGGGTGTGCAAAAAGTTGCTCCAAAACCTGATAGACTTTGATTTACAACCATTCATTTAGTGAACATTCCAAGTGACAACAGACTAAAAATGAATTTATGACCAGTCCTCACACTTACAACTGCCACACCATTCCCATGGTCATGTGATCAAACTTGGAACAGCCAACATGGTTGCAATATGCCAAGTTATGTGATTGCCATATCTGAGTTTTTCAACAAGCAAAGTAATGGGGATTACCTGTAGTTGTTGTGGTTTGTATAATGAACCAGAGACTGAACCCTGAGATAGCAGTCAGATTGTTTTGATATGAACCTCTTTTCTCCCTTCCTATTTTGCCAAACGTTACGAATAACTTAGTGTGAGAATCCCTATGAGTTTCATCACTTACTACAGATTTAATCCTAACCCTCCTTTGTAATTCTGCTCTTGTAACCATTGAAATACTGTCTCGCCCCCCAAAAAACATGTTAGGATGATGGCTTTTAACCAATAGCTGACTAATTTACCATTTGGAAGGGACATCTTTTGTGATCCTCAGTTTGTTCTAATCTGTGAAGGAAAAGAAAGGTATTAGAGGGTATTTGGTACTGTCTGTGGTGTGTTTGTATGTATTTGAAGATATTGGCTCATCTCTTGTACCGTATACAGTTTTGTTCTCTGGCCAAAATATTTGACATCTAATTATTCCTTTCTGTGTTTTGATGCCATTTGATTGTTAAGAGACAATAACCCCGTGATTGCGCCTAAATATTTTCAATCATTGGATTGTAAACTAGTTATAAACACTGGTTTCTTTTTATTTTCCACCAGCCTGCACTGTTGTGTTTGCCATCAGGACTCCATGTGTGCATTTTAAACCATTCAGGCAGAAACTGATGAATCAGTAAATGGCTGATAATGAGCTGTTACCATCGTCCCTTCTTTTCTTTTTCTTAAACAAAAGGTCTCAACAGTTGGTACAGCTTTTGTTTCCAAGGGAAAAAAAGAACTATTTTCATTAAAGACATATATTTAATAAATAAGAAAGCCTCTCACAAAAGTAAATAAAATAAAATTTAAGATCTTTTACATCTTTCAAACAATGTTGTTGAAAAACAGGAATGCCTAAATAGTTCTCTTTTCCCCACCGAAAAAATGGTAATTATTTGGGTGATGATTTCTAAAAAATTAGCTAAAGTAAACATGTTTTCTGTTGTTCCAGATTACTTTTTCCTCTTAATATTTTCTTTGTCATATTAAAGTTATAAAACCAATAGTGTTTCTTTAGAATTTCATTGTTTCTGTGATAAGCATTTAAAAATCATTTCTATTAGATCAGATTAGTATTATGGTTGGTCACATGGTCAGCCAGATGTTTAGACTGGATTTGGCATTTTTATCCACCTATCAAGTCCTTCCCAAGATCTTGGGATATGCAGATGTTATTGGTTGATAGTGTTAAAAGTATCTTAGCCAGATGTTAGTATTCTAAATATGTGTTAGAAAAGAGCTAGAAGGCATCTTGGGGGTCTTATAGAATAGAACAGAACAGAATTCTTTATTGGCCAAGTATGGTTGGATACACAAGGAATTTGTCTTGGTGCAAATACTCTCAGTCCAGCCCCTTCTCAACCAGGGGACCCTATACCACTTCAGATAAGTGGCTGTCCAGTTTCTTCTTAAAATCCTACAGTGATGGAGCACCCATGACTTCTGGAGGCATGCTGTACCACTGGTTAATTGTTCTCACTGCTAGGAAGTTTCTCCTTAATTCCAGATTACTTCTTTCCTGGAATTAATTTCCATCCATTCAGTGGTGGGATTCAAAAAATTTTTACTATCTGTTCTGTGGATATGACTTGGTGGGTGTGGCATGGCTTGGTGGGCGTAGCTTGGTGGCTGTGGCAGGGGAAGGTTACTGCAAAATCCCATTCCCTCCCCACCACACTAACCTACTTTCCAGCTCTGTTCTCCTGTCCAGGGCAACCAAAGAAGGCCCAGCCAATCAGCTTCGACTCGGGAGGTAGAGAATAGATGGGGGCAGGGCCAGTCAGAGGTGATACTTGCCGGATCTCTGAACTATTCAAAATTTCCACTACTGGTTCTCCAGAACTGGTCAGAACCTGCTGAATACCACCTCTGCATCCATTGTTTCTTACCTTGCCCTCTAGTGCTTTGGAAAAATATGGTAAATATTCTTTGTGGCAGCATCTCAAATACTGGAACATTGCTATCATGTCACCCTAGTCCTTCTTTTCTCTAGAGTAGCCTACCCTAAACCTGCAACTGTTCTTCATATGATGACCTCTAATCATCTTTCTTGCTCTTCTCTGCTCTTTTTCCAAAGTCTCAACATCTTTCTGTCAATGCCGTATATGTTAAGCATTCTTGCTCTCAAAAGAATCAAAATGTCTTTGGTAAAGATATAAATGAAGTACTTCTCAGAGAAAACAAACAAACACTTAACTGTTATTTCATTTTCTGAAAAAATAATCTGAAAAGTTCTTAGTCTGGGTCACTTCACGAACAAAGAGGCGACTTGACTTTTAAAAAATGAAACTAGAGAATGCCATTTGTTCTGAGGGGGTCATTGATGCTCTCTGAGCTTAGTTGTTTTCTTGCAGATGTTTCATTACCCAAACTAGGTAATATTATCAGTTTTAGGAAGGGAATAGGGTTTGCTCTCAAATGCTCTCTTACTAGCACTGATGGTATGTCAGAAATGGTGTAGGGACTCCTGCTTGGGCAGGGGGTTGGACTAGATGACCTACCAGGCCCCTTCCAACTCTGTTATTCTATATTCTATTCAATGTTACCTAGTTCAGAGAGTGAAACCTCTTCAGGAAAACAGTGACACTCAGAGAGCACCAAGGACCCCTCATTTCAACGCTGAGCTGCAAATATTCCCCTTTATTGGTGCCATTTGGTGTCTTGAAGAAAACACTGAGTTATCAGATCCTGAAGCTGGAAGAGAAGCAACTTATTTTTTTGCCTCTCGCCTGCCAGGATTCCGAGGATTGAAATGTGGGGCAAAGTCAGCAAGAGAGGAGGGTGCCAGGCAAATAAGCCTGACAGACACTTTTAGAAATGTGAAATTGATTTCTTTAGCATACATGACATTTTCTGCAACTCGAGTTATATGGCTGAGTATTTCTGATGTAAATATTTTACAGTAATACCCATGTCATAATAGCAGGTTTGTGCAGGACAGAGATAAAGCTGGGTCTAAAATTAAATCCAGTGGAAATGTACGCACGTTGGAAGTAGAGCTTGTTTTAGCAAGGACTGCACAAATTCTAAAGCAACCATAAACAAATAGGACTAAGTTATTTCACAGCTCTGTAATGCAGTGTGGCGGTTTAGTTAACATCAAGTCAGGATTAGAATTGGACTGGAAATATGTGTGTACACATACACACATACACACTGGGTAAGGGAACACTAGATTGTGGAGATGTGGTGACCCGGTTCCCTTTTTCAATCCCATAAAATGTCACAGGGTATCCAAATCTTATAAAATTTCAGAAATCTACTTCTATCCCCCATACTCTTTCAAACTGCTAAGCTACACGTCGTATTTGCTGCTGAATTGAACTTCTTGGAAAAAGGGGGAGATAGAAATTTAATGTGGAAGGAAATATTAGGGGAGATGATTGATGGGATAGATGTTTCCTTGAAGACAGCAAACTGATAGCAGTCTAAGAGCAAAGTAGTAGATGAAGAGGGCAAAAACGAAATTTGCTTTAATGAAGTCAGAATTAAATGCCGTTAGGCATATATAAAATACAGAACTGCTCCCCATTTATTTTTCTACTTTGTCATGTTAAAAATGGCAAGTTGTTGGCAAGGCTTAGCCTTAGCAACTGTTCCAAGTTTAAATGGCACTGAAAAAAAGTGACTTACGACTGTCACAACATTCCCACGGTCACAGGAGCAACATTTTTTGTGCCCTTCTTAGAACTTTGGAGAAACGACCCACTCCATTTCTCTGCCAACAAATATAGTGGATAGATTTTGGCCACCACTAAGGCTCCAGCTTCAAACCTTTTCTTTCGCATGAAAACAGCTCTGTGATCCATGATCAGTGAGTGGTAGCCTGTCTTCCCCAGCTTGGAGTGGTGGAGCGAAATCTAATTGATTAATACTTGAGCAACGAAGGGAGCCAAGAACCAGGGTGAGTTGTCATAATCTTTGTAGAGTGTCTTGAATCTCCGGGCTTCATCTTTCTAATTGTATGCTAGAGCTGCGGAGCTGTCTTAAGACTTGCAATTTATCTGCCTGGTGAGGCAAAACACTTTCTTATTAAAAACATATCTATCATGGTTAATGACTTGATTTGCTCTCTCTCTCTCTCTCTTCCTCCCCAAACACACTTTTTTTTAATACCGTAAAATGACAGGTGTAAAACAAAGCGGAGTGTCATATGAGCGAGCAACATGCTTGCCGATTCAAGACGCTTTTGAACATCAGCATTCCTGCACGGTGCCAAGTAAAAAGACATCCGAGCCAAAGCGGGGGGGGGGGAGGATGGAGGGAGGGAGGGAGAGAGGGAGGGGTAAGAGGTGGAAAGCAGGCACTGCAGAGATTACACGCTTCTGTTAGAGAGAAAATAGTACCATTTGCAATTTCGGTTAAAAGCATGTTGAAGTGCATATGGAAAATACCATTAGGAGGAACTCCAGAGCGCCGAGTAAAATGGGCCATTAGGCTTTCATTTGTTAGCGACTGCTCCCCATCTGACAGTGCCGAATGCTTGGGTTTTTAGCAGCTTATGTTCCCAGTTACATTAAACAGACAAACAGATTGACTGTTTTGCATTTCTCATTTGAAAACAGCTTGTCTTCATTTGCGGCCCACTGGTGGCTGAGCTTGAAAGCAAGGCGGATGAGAGTAGCTCCGGCCCCTGCTTTTTCAATAACAGCAGATGCCAATGTTTAACTTTAAAATCAATCAATTCTTTGGCCCGGAGTGAGGAGAAGAAAAGGGCTCGCAAAGTGCCCGAAGGAGCTTTACGGCTGGAAAAAATATATATGAAAGCCTAAGTTATTAAAAAGAAAAAGAGAGAGAGAGAGAGAGAGAAGGAAAGGGAGAATCCTTGCAATTTTATAATTTTATAATTGAGATCTAGTGGAATTTCAAGTGGAGACAATATTACCAAGGGGGGACAGGAAAAAAAACCCAAAGCAGTCATGTACATATATTTTGGAAGACTATAAAAAAATGCCTGCACAATTTTGTACATTCACATTCACTCTCTGAGTCCCAAGAGAGGTAATCTGTTAGCAATTACTTTGCTGATGTAACTATGAAGTACAAACTGGACATAAATGAAACTGTATTTATTTAAATAATTCTTCAAGACTGTGTGTGCTTCTGTGCTGATTTTTTCAGCCAGAAGTATTTTCTATATTTTTGACTACCTCTGATTGTGTGTGTGTGTGTGAGTATGTGTTTAGGTATGTATATGTGTGTATGTGTTTTCCATATTTTGCAATAATTTGTCAGCTAACAAACAAACAAAAAACCTTTAATTTCTTATGTCGCCCCCGTTTATATATCCAGGTAAAGATGATGGTAAAATCACAACACACATGAAGATTAAAAACCATTATGTAATTTTTTTTACAATCAAAAATAAAAATGAGGAAGAAAATGGTGGCCCCAATGTAGAGTAGTTATTTTATTATAACTCCTCTATAACGTTTCTGATTACCATCCCATAATTGTTAAAGTTTTTTAAAAATATGTTGTCTTTTTTTCCTAGTCAGTTCTTGATAATTTCTAAAATATTGAAAAATATTCTTATGATCTAAGATTTCCAAATCCTTTTCCAGGATTTAAAAGACGTTGGGGTGAGTTAATCATACAAAGTTTATATAAGTTTGAAAAGGTTCTTTTCATTCCCCTTACATTCACTGAACATGCTCCATTCTTCGATTTTTGTCAGTGTTTACACCTGATTAGAAATTGAGTTGTAACATGTGTCTAGTTCTTCTTTGGACTGCATTAGTAAAAATAGAGGATATCGAGAATATAACAGGGAAATCAGAATACTTATGCCTAATCCAACTTGTATCTAATACCTATAACTTATCTTGCTAAGTTCTCTGTCTCTCCATTTTTATTTAATCATGATGATGATGATGATGATATTCAGTTGTGTCCGACTCTTGGCAATTCTGCAGGCTAAGGTCTTTCCACATCTTCTGATTTTGTACAAAATTAACTAAACTTCTAATCTTTATCTAGTTCCTGTATTTATCTCAATATTTAATACCTTTGTGACCAAAGGTGGGAGAAGAGGAAGAAGATGAAGCGAAGAATTTGTTCCAAACTTCTAGGGCAATTTTTAAATACAGATTTAAATTCTTAATTTCAGAAAGGAATGGAATTTCCCTATTGTTGGAGGTTTTTAAGTAGAAGGCTTCTTAGCTTCCTTCTTGCCCTAAAGTTCTATTATTTTATCTGACTGTCTACTACTACTTCAACTTAAACATAATTTGAATTATATTTGTTTTGATTGAAAAGTATTCCAATTTTTCAGATTTAATGCACCTAAAACTCCATTATAGTTTTGCTTAAATTGTAAACAGCCTAATTACAGGTTTTCTCCCCTAATGGTTACATACAAAGAAATATTTTTTGGCATGTTCAGAATTGATAACAGAATCGGCAGCATCTGAAACAGGAGGAAGAAGATGACTTATTTCAATTGTGGCTTATTCTGCCAAGCAAAGATAAAGAAAGATGTTGCCTTGATTTAAGTTCTGTTTTGGTATTAGGCAACAGAAGTTCATCATTTTATTTCTTTAATTGGAATCAATCTTTTGTAATAATTGCTCCTAAATATCCATATGGATTTGGTTCAGTAGATTCCTAAAGAAGGTTTTTGCATCTCTTTATTAATCACCTAGGACAAACTCTGTGATGACAGTTATAAAAACATGTTTTAAGTCTGGAAGCAAAGAAAGCATTAAAAAGAAACTTAAACTGATTCCGCCCTAAATCCCTGGGTTAAAAAGGGAGGGAAGGTAAAACACACTGAGGTTTCCAAGTTTCTGTTACATTAGCCTACATTAGTAAAGTAGAATTTTGGCATTCTAGTGAAGTCCTGACTAGGTCTACCTTGAAGGGCTGAAATTAACCCATCAATATATTTCTAGTATGAATTCTAGTATGAATCGAACTGTATGAATTGAATTAAATTCAAATTATAACTATTAGGACTATTACCTGGACACATCTAATTCCAGAGTCTACAGATGAATAATCCTGATAGAAGACTCCATTTCTCAAAGAATATATTTATCAGTCTAGTCTAATGAAGAGAGTGACATGATAGCAGTGCCCCAATATCTCAGGGGCTGCCACAAAGAAGAGGGAGTTAAACTATTCTCCAAAGCACCTGAAGGCAGGACAAGAAACAATGGGTGGAAACTAATCAACAAAGAGAACCAACCTAGAAATAAGGGGAAATTTCCTGACAGTTAGAACAATTAATCACTGGAACAACTTGCCTCCAGAAGTTGTGAATGCTCCAATACTGGAAGTTTTTAAAAAGAGATTGGACAATCACCTACCTGAAATGGTATAAGCTCCCCTGATTGAGCAGGGAATTGGACTAGAAGACCTTCAAGGTCCCTTTCAACTTTGTTATTGTTATTCTATTATTCTGAATCAGGAAGTCCTTCAAACAGTTTTATACATCAGTCCTTTTTTGAAACTCTAAATCAATCCTGAAGTGCAAATTTTGACTTGGCCCATCTAGGGACATGCACCGTTTTTTATTTTATAGGATGGTTCATAGAATCCAGATGAAACAGGAAATCTAAGCAAGTGCCAAAAAAAGGTGACTGAGGCATTGATTCCACAATGTGAAGAAGAGACACAATATACTTAATTTGAATATAACACACACACACACTAGTTCTGGTCCTGCCTTGAAAGCTGACTGGGCCAGTTCTCTCTTAACTCAACCTATCTCACAGGGTGGTTGTTGCAGGAAAATAGCTGGAGGAAGGAGTATGGTATATGTTCATTGTCTTGAGTGACTTCTAAATAAAGGAGAGATTTCTTGTATTATCCTAAATAGCTGTCATCCATCCTATTTACTTCTGTTCTTCTGTTGTAATTTTTATCACTTTCTCTCTCTGTCTCACACACACACACTTGTGTCTCTATTTTAATAATAAGATTCTGTTTTACAAAAAAATGAATACCTACAATTATCTAAGATTTGAGTCACATTTTTCCCCTCTGCCCTACTTGGAGGTACCAGGATACTAAGCACTGGGACAACATTTCTGGATCAGGTCAAGATTTGTCACATTCTGTGGAGAAATCAAGTGTGCCCCAGAAACTCACAAGCATGGAGCAGAGGTGATAGTTGTGGTGCCATGCAGTTGATACACCTTGATTCAGAAGATAGTAAACCATCATCAGGAATATCATCCCTAAATCAAGTGGAGTAACTCAGTCCTTCATCTGTGCTACAACCTTTATTTAATTCATTTCTTTGTCTATAGACTTGTCTTTGTCCTTCTTCATTCAACCCTCAGTGTTAGGAGTAGAAAGTAGCCATTATTATTGTAGTTATTATTGTGTTCATTTTCTTACTAGTGATTTCCTCCAGAATTGTTGGGATGCTTAAGAGTGTCTGGCTAGTGCTAATCTTTCTGGCTAAATTAACTTTGTTCTTGGGAGATTACAGGATAATGGTTAGGCTGGGAGACACTGGGTAGCAAAGGGAAGAGAACTGATTTAAAATAAAGGGAAAGAGTTCAAAAGATTCGGAGAATCCTCAAGGGCAAACAAGGCAGATGGAACGAGAAAACGCCAAGGGACTTTTTAAGGCTAACAGTTGGAAAAGCACCAGTATGCGATCAAACAGAACTGGCAGGGAAAAGGAAAGGGGAAAAGAAAAGGAATGAGGAAAAGAAGAAGAAAGGGAGACAGAAAGGAACATTCAATGGATATATTTTTTTTATTTGGTCTGATTCGGTGAATCACATTTCACAATACAGCGTAATTCTGAGTCCTGTTATTTTACATAAAGTATGTTGAAAAAAAATCCATCTCATCTGTATTATGAACTGGAGCAAAGTAATGATTGCTAGCACTTCCAGAAACCTACTGCATTTGCCATTCCTAGGGATTGTTTTAATGGATAATAAAGCATGGAGTTTATAATAAAGCAGAGGGTTTGCTTTTTCCTTCTTTTTAATTTATTGGCTGAATAGAAAACCATGCAGACAATGAAGGGTTGAAGCACAGATTCCCTCCTGTAAGCTAAACAAAAAAAAAAAACTCATTATAAACGGGTGGAGCCTCTGAGTTATATAGTTTTTAACCAAAGGCCAAAGGTTAGCCATTAAGAACGACACAGTCCAAACAGGAGTCGGTCAAAGTTGCCGGAGTGGGAAGAAACTCAAATATTTGTCCTATAATTCTCAAGTTTAATTTACCCGGTGTGGCAAGACTGTGGGGGCGAGGCCTGTTGGAAATGATTAAATGGCTATGTTGAGGCTACAAATTGCTGCTACTTGCTTTTGTGGCTGGACTTGTTGCTATTGAGTGATGTCGCCTATCATTGTGTTGTATGCCCAGTAAAACATTCAAGCAGTGACAGATAGACTGCAAGTCACAGCTACTCCATCACGGCTGAAAGACCTGACTTGCTGGGAATTTGGAATGAGCACTAGAGTTCAGCTCTGTGGGACTGGGCTTTTGCTGGGTGAATAGACACAGCTATAGGTGGTGAAAGGATGAACATATGATGCTATGAAGAGCCGAGGAGCTGGGAGAAGACCAACGAGAAAAAGTAGAGGATTTCAGAGAAAACCCTTTGAAGCTCATAGAGCACTTGCAGATAGCTTTCCTCACGGGGAGACAAGGAGCACTTTGTAGAAGCAGATGTTGGTAGAAACAGCCCAAATACAAATTGTCCTTGGCCATTCACTTAACAATGGTTCCAATGAAAAACAACTTCTTAAAAAAGTCAGTTACAACTTAAATTTGAACCTAACTTTGGCTGGATTGTTCTATGTCATTCTGAAGATGTGCCTCTCCCCCACCCACATACACAGTCACACCCACCCATGCCCACCCACTTGCACACCTACACAATGTCTATCTGTTCATGTCCATCTCCATATCTATCTACCTATCTTTCTGTCTGTTCCTTTCTTTGTATCCATCCATCCATCCATCCATCTATCCATATCATCTATCATCTCTATTATCTATCTTCTATCTATCTATCTATCTATCTATCTATCTATCTATCTATCTATCTATCTATCTATCTATCTATCTATCATGTATCATCTATCGGGAGCAAATTAAGAAAACCAAAACAAAGAAAATCATGTCTACCTCATGTCAAGAAAATAATCTTCTAGCTCATGTCCCCTTCTATCTCATGACCCCTAGAGGGGTCCACCTCTAGGTCCCTCATTTGTGGGGTGCCTCAGGGGTTGGTCCTCTCCCCTCTTTTGTTCAACATTTATGTGAAGCCGCTGGGGGAGATCATCCGTGGTTTTGGGGTGCAGTGTTATCTGTATGCTGATGATACTCAGCTTTACATCTCCACCCCAAGCCACCCCAACGATGCTGTGGAGGCTATGTCCCAGTGCCTGGAGGCCATGCGGATTTGAATGGGCAGGAACAGGCTCCGGCTTAACCCTTCCAAGACTGAGTGGCTGTGGTTTCCGGCGCCCCGATATAGTCAGCTGACTCCGTCGCTGGCTATTGGGGGAGAGATCTTACCCCGCACAGAGAGGGCTCACAATTTGGGAGTCCTCCTGGATGCACGGCTGTCTTTAGAAGAACATATTATGGCCGTCTCCAGGGGGGCTTTTTATCAGGTTCACCTGATTCATCAGTTGCGGCCCTTTCTGGATCGGGATGCCTTACGTACGGTCACTCATGCCCTTGTCACCTCTCGCCTGGACTACTGTAACACTCTCTACATGGAGCTCCCTGCGGGGAGCACCCGGAGACTTCAACTGGTACAAAATGCGGCCACGCGGGTGGTTATGGGGGCGTTACGAAGCTCCCATGTGACGCCTCTCCTGCACGAGCTGCATTGGTTGCTGGTGGTTTTCCGGGTTCGCTTTAAGGTTCTGGTTTTGACCTTTAAAGCAATACATGGCATTGGACCAGGTTATCTGCAGGACCGCATTCTGCCGGTAATCTCCCACCGACCTGTGCGTTCCCACAGAGAGGGCCTTCTTCGGGTGCCGACGGCTTCCATGTGCCGTCTGGCGACCCCTAGAAGTAGGGCCTTCTCTGTGGGGGCCCCGCCCTCTGGAATGGTCTGCCTCTGGAGTTACACAATAACATTGACCTGAGAGCTTTCAGACGTGCATTAAAAACCTGGCTCTTCGAGCAGGTCGGCCTAGGCTGAAATGGGATTTTTAATGTAATTTAGTATTTGAGTTTTAAACTGGGATTTTAAAATTTGGGTTTTAATAATTTATTGGGGGAGGGTATAATTTTAGACAGCCTAAGATATTTAATTCTCTTTTAATTTTATAATTGTAACAAAGTTTTATGGTTGGCTGTACACCGCCCTGAGTCCTTCGGGAGAAGGGCGGTATATAAATATAATAAATAAATAAATGTCAAGAACACTCCATGGAGTTTCTTCTACTCTTCTACTCAAAGAAGCCAACCCTCTCCCACAAAGGGTCTGCCTCAGCTCTGCTCCCAGAATCCCCCAGTCAGCCATGAAGTCCACCCATTTTAAGCTTGCTAAAATTGAGAAGCAGTGCTGTCCATGATGTAAATGTTTTACTTGTCCATCTTTCATTGTGCCTCACAGACACACCTCTGGCAGAAATGTTTAAGCCTGCATGTCGTTTGATTCTCTCCTTTGAATGTACTTAATAAGATAGGATCCAGCAACTAAAAATGCAGAAAAGTTAAAAAAAAATTAAAACGAATGGATTTTGTACAATAAAGGATCTCCAGGAAGTCTATAAAGCTTTACATTCTATGATTTATAAAGTTTTTAACCACATTGGTTCATTAGAAAATTATGATTACACTGAAGATGATGGTGATAATCATAGCTATTTAGTCCATCTTGACTAAAACAAACCTTCAACTGTCTAATTAGCAAGTTTTGTCTTCTGTTGTAAGCAACAAAAATAAAATGAAAAATCAAACTAAAAATGAAAGAAGAAAGTGGTAATACGGCTTAAAGTCTATTTTTTGTGGGCTAGCTAAACTTTTCAAAACGTCGATTAAATATAAATACCATTGGGTTTCCCCCCCTCTTTTGTGACTCTTAAGATTATATGAATGGGATGGAAATACAATATATGTGCCTCGGAGAGACCCATCTTGCAAATGAGCGGTAGATTTTTGGAAAACATAATGCCTTGACCAGGTTTTATTTTTTCTGAGAAAACAAAAACAGAGAAAGAGAGAGAGAGAGATGGAGAATACTATTATGTCATCCTTTTCCCTTGCGCTGTCATTTTTCCTTCCTGTGACACCTAATATGTTCCAGCTATCTTTATTTACAAGGGACAGACAGCTCCCATCCTTCCGGTTCTTATTTTTCAGAAATCTTAAACTTTCTACTTCACCCCATTTTCCTTTCCGTGAGGGGAATGTTTATATCCTGTTGATAACTCTCTTAATTCATTTTTGAAGTAGTATTTTTATGAATCCTACCTGTGTTTGGAAGAAATTATTTGTTCCATATAAAAGAGAGCTTTGTTTAGAAACTGTTTATGTCTCTGTGTGCAGAAAAGCATCTTATCTTGGAGGAGGAAATTGTGAAAGACTTGCTTGTTTTTTAGTGCATCCTTCTTTAACCCACCAAATTACTTATTTGTTTATGTAAGAGTGCAGAGAAGAGCAATAAGAATGATTAGGGGCCTGGAGGCAAAAATAAATGAAGAAGAGTTGCAGAAATTGGATAGCTCTAGTTTAATGGGAAAAAAGCACTGTTCAATATTTGAGGGTCTGTCACAACAAGGAGGGGAGCCAACGGATTCTCCAAAACACCTGAAGGCAGGGCAAGGTGCAATGAATGGAAACTAATCAAGGAGAGAACCAGAAACCAGTCTTGAATTTCTCTAAGAGAAATTTTATGACAGGAAGAACGCATCAGTAGAACAAATTGTGGATACTCCAACATGAGATTTTTAAGAACAGTTGGACAATTGTTTGTCTGAAATGTATAGGGTTTCCTGCTTGAGCAGAGCATTGGACTAGAAGACCTCCGTGGTCCCTTCCAACTCTGTTAGTCTGTTTGTTTATGTATTTGATTTATAGCCTGTCTGTCACTTCAGACCAATCCCCAATCTGAGCTGTAGGAAAAGCCTTTTAAGGATGCTTGCAATACTGTTATGTTTTTATCCTGCACTTGCAGGTCTGAGATTCAACTAGGTGACCAACAATAGTCACATGTCCACACAATCTTGAATATAATCTGATTGTTCCCAGAACCTGAACAGTTAAGACGTTAGAGTGGATAAATATTGGAGCAACTCTATCAAAAATCTATTCCCTAGGTGATTATCTACTTCACTGTATTCATAAGGACACTAGGACAGGTCCTATGGCAGAACAAATCAGAATTTATACATAAGTCAGGAAGAAAGAAAATACCTAGAGAACCTGGTTACATTGGATCTAGAATAGACTGGTAAAGAAATGTTATACCATTGATCGTTGTCAGACGTTAGGATTGTCAGATATGTCAGTGTTCTGATATGCATGGCTCTCTCCAATCATGAACAATGTTAACAATTTAGTTGGGGCTCAGTTTGAGCAAGAAATAAAAAACTTTTTGATATGTTATATATTAGCCATATGATAACTGATAATCAGAGTTGGAAGGGACCTTGTAGGTCATCTATTCCAACCCCTCGCCCAAGCGCGAGACTCTACACCATTTCTGACAAATGGCAGTCCAATCTCTTCTTGAAAGTCTCAAGTGATGGCGCTCTCACAACTTCCCAGGGCAAGCTGTTCCATTGGTTGATCAGTATTTTCTTACGTCAATTAATGAAGGATATAGGACCATCTTCCTTAACTTACTTAAAATTTTATGGCTAAGAGTGTCAGCCAATGCTTTTAAGGAAATGAAAAAAAGAGAATGATAGAAGAGAGCATTTGTGACATTTATTGAACTGTGGGCTCCTTGGTGCTTTCTGAACTTGGTGCTTTTCTTGCACATGTTTCACCACCAAGGTACGTAGCATCATCAGTGTCACCAAACTAGGTAATATCAGCACTGATAATGTTACCTGGTTTGGCAAGGAAATGCCTGCAAGAAAATCACCAAGCTCAGAGGGCACCAATGACCCCCAGATGTTAGAAAGTCAGTGAAGTAAGGAAGTTGAGAATGAAAATATATTTGATCCATTTTATGCCACCTCCAACTGATTATTCCATAAAAAATGTAACTGAGGGATTTTGCATGCATGTTTTATGAACGGACTATTCCTACTTACCTGTATTGTTCTGGACTTGAACTTTGAAGTTACTCATACTTCGTTTTGTAGACTAGCTCCCTGCTTTATTTAAATAACAATTACCTCGGTGGTTAGCTCAAGACTTAAAGCATGAGATTACAACTCTCCCACTATGGTTTTGAGTACTTCTTCTGTCCCTCCCTCCAGTAGATCATGACTCTTGCTGGGAAACACTCACAGTTTTCTACTCCATTGCTGAAGGCAGGTTTCCCCAAGTTGGATGACACGTTTCCTCACAAAAGGGCCTCATATTTAGTAAGGTTGGCTATGTGATTTCTCTAAAGTTCCTAACCACAAGAGTGTATTTTTAGACTCATGCAGAAAGCTTCCTTTACTTGAGCCACAGAACCTAGGAAGATAATTTAGACATAAGGCCTGATTTCTGCTTCCTGGGGCACCTACTCCTTCTCTAAAGACTTGCATTGGCAAATCAATCTCTGGAGGAAGAATCAGTAGCTAGAGACCCAAAGGGCTAAAATGCCTCTCTTGAAGATTGTACTATCCTCCCTTTTGCCAAGATCAGCAAAATATGTTTCCTTATCATAGAAAATGTGCTTCTGTCATATGTCATGATGAGTACCAATTGAGGTGATTCCACAGGGGAAGTAATTACCCTACTTCAGATACATTATGCAATAGGTGCATCATTGCAAGACAAGGTTATGGAAAGGCTATCATGGAAGAATCTCTCCCTCCCTCCTCTATCTATCTATCTATCTATCTATCTATCTATCTATCTATCTATCTATCTATCTATCTATCTATCTTCTCACTAAGGGTTGAAAGGTATCTGATGGTCCTACAGAATGCTGGATTAGATGGATGTTTGGCTTGATCCAGCAGGATTCTTCCCATGTAAGGGAAAGGTTGTATAGAGAAAAGGGGCCTCATATTATATTTGGTAGTGGTTAAAGAAACTGTATATAGTGCCCTGAGTTGCATGTGGAATGGCAAACCTTATAATTTCTATCAAGCAAACAAGCAAGCATTGCTGGGCTACAAATCCTGTCTTTAACCAGGGTATCACCAGGGTAATTCACTTTGCTAGTTGGGAGGTTGGCATCTGCCACAACTCAAAGGCTTCATCTCTGTCTGACTTTCGATAGCTCAGAGGCAGGGGGAATAGGATCCACCTACTTATCCAATACCTTGCACCCATCTGAAAAGCAAAACAAAAAAAGCCACAATGGTTTTGTTTTAGAAATTCCTGTCATTTCCTTGAGGGTGAACCTGGGAGAAGATTCCCTTGCAAATAATAAAAAGCATCCATCCTGGTGAACTAACATTCTATTTTCTGTATAAAATCCTAGCTTTTTCTTTAGCAATAAAAGCAAATGAATAGAATAGCTAAGCCAATGTTCATCAGCCTTGGCAGCTTTAAGATGGGTCAACTTCAATCCCCACAATTCCCTAGCCAGATTGGCTGAAGATTTCTGGGAGTTCAAGTCAACCCATCTTAAAGCTGCCAAGGTTGAGAAACACTGAGCTAAGTTAGTTGACCTTGCTCTTTCATTCTCATCTTTTCATAGTTAACTATAACTATCCTTCTGCCTTAACCTACACCCTCAAAATCCCTTGCACTCAAAAATTACAGAAAATTACTTTGGGTTGCAATGAAGGCTATGAATGTCCACGTTTTGGACATTCAGATGTCCTTATGAATTGCTTTGCACCAAGCAAGTTGCATCTAAATTGGTAGAATACCCAGTATCCATTGTCACTAACCCTTTTCAGCTCTTCTGCCACAAAATCCAGTTTAATGTATTGTGAGCAGTTATAGATTCATCCCTCTGTGGAAATTGGTGGTGGCAGCATTGTGGGAAACCAACAAATTTCCAATTTAAAAAGTTGCTGGTTGTGCTCCCTTAATCACATTCATTTTGAGTCAACATTGAGTGACAGCCTGATTTGGCTATATACCTATCATTCATTTTGAAGTTTTCCTAGGATATAAGTGGTCCCAGAATTGGGGTGAAGGTTTGCAACTGTGGAATAGGGAAGATTTTTCTCTGTCTTTTTCCATTTTCTTGAGAAAACGGCAAGCAAAGTCTATATGCAGAACTCTCTCAAAAGGTAATAAACTCAAGAGAAAGTTTCATCCGGGATAGAAAAAGCAACAGAAGAGAATAAATAAAATCAAGGTTGTTTGCAGGCTAAAAACAACATTGCAAACATTTCCACAGACTGGGCTTGCCTGCAGGAAACGGGTTCTTAAGGAGTTGCAAACATTGCTATTACTGCTACAATTACAGTAATTTGAAAATATCAAAAGTATTTCCTATTTATTTATTGCAAGCATTCAGGAAACCGGGTCTGTAAAATAGGGCAGAACTGCAAATGGGGGTGAAGAAACAGTAGCTTTTCAGGTGATTCCAAAGCCAAGTGGCTTTAGCATAAAAACCAAGAGCTTCAATTGCCCTCACACACACGGGTTTTGCTTTCTGAAATATTGAAGTGACAATTCAAATGCGGCTTGGTACAAGAGCCAAATGAAGAATTTGGGCTGAAAGGTCAGAAAAACAGGCCCATCTTTTGAGAAGAAGCCCAAATCTCTTTTAAAAATGAACTTGGTGCCATGTTGTTTCTATGAGTGACAGAAGCTTTTATTCATGTTTACACGAGAGGAAGTGGAATTGGCTGGGGCAGCCCCTATGCAAAGCACTTAGCCATGTTTAAAGATGCTGAGCGAAAACTAGAAAGAAAACGAGTCATTCTGCCGTGTTTCAGAGAACTTTGATCTGTTTTCTTTTCTTTCTCACTAAGGTCACAAAAAACTTTTCACCTCCATTGCTGATCTCTTTCCCAGGTGCTATAAAAAGAACTGGGTATTTGGGTTAATTTTCTAAACATTTCAGACTGTTCAAGTATGGGGCACTTGGATTTTTTAAGACTTGTGAACCCATATTTTACAGTCTACTTCTTACACAGCCATTGTGATCTGAAACATTGGTGTTTCTTCTCTTATGATCCCTGGAGTCCAGGATTTAATGAGAAACCAGAGCATTGTTGGTAGGGGATTGATTAGTTGGCAAATATATGAAACATATGAAACATGTTTTCATATATGCTTATATAAATCAAACATATGAAGAACAGCTGCAGGAATTGGGTATGTTTAGTCTGGTGAAAAGAAGAACTAGGGAAAATATGAAAGCAGGGTTGCAGTATTTGAGGAGTGTCACAAAGAAGATGGGGTCAGTTTATTTTCCAAAGCACCAGAAAGCAAGACAAGAACCAATGGATGGAAACTAATCAAGGAGAGAAGCAACCTAGAACTGAGGAGAAATTTTCTAATGGTGAAAACAGTCAACCAGTGGAATGCCTTTCCTTCGGAATTTGTGGGTGTCCCATCAATGGAGGTTTTCAAGAAGATACTGAATAGCCACTTGTCTGAAATGATTGAGCAGGGAGTCGTAGTATATGACCTCCAAGGTCCCTTCCAATTCAATTATTCTGTTAAATCTCACACTTGACAAGGGCAGAGTTCTTGAGGAGGAGAATGGCACCTAATTCCCGGTCATCAACTTGTAGATTTTCTTTGCATTTTAAGTTAGTTTTCTTTCTTAGTTGCAGTTTGCAGCTTTATGCATTGTGTATTATTTTGCTCGGAGGTGGTATTCAACAGGTTCTGACCAGTTCTGAAGAACCGGTAGTGGAAATTTTGAGTAGTTTGGAGAACCGGGAAATGCCACCTCTGACTGAAGATTTTACAGTATCCTTCCCCTGCCATGCCCACCAAGCCACCCCCACAGAACCGGTAGTAAAAAATTTGAATCCCACCACTGATTTTACTCTTAAAAGATTTAACTGGGGTGGCTTGAAAGTATGTTGTATCAGGAGGTTCAGAACAACGCAATATGTTGCTGTTTGTACTGCAAAATTTCTAGAATCATTGGTAGGGTTAGAAGGAAATTAATAATAGCAACAGAAATAGCTTCTCTACAGGGGTCTAGATGTTCAAAGTACTACGGTATATGAACATTAACTAATGAATTCATTGATGGGTTCAATTGCATAATGATTTCTAACAGTTGGTGACCAAGATCAAACAAAGCAAGGTGATAATGGGTGCAACATTTAATATTCAGCGGTGATGCAGGTGAATTTCTGTTTAAATTGAAGACAGGAACACTTGCATTTTTATTCTCTTCTCAACACAAACTATTACCTCCCTTTGTTAAATACGGTTATATCCTGATTTATAGATCCCTTTTGGAATCACTCAATATGATCTAAATTTCGACACCTTGATCCCTACTAGCCCACATGTTGCTCAAGAACTCCGAATGTTGGTTAGGCTATTATTAACTCCTGATTGGAACATCTCTTCCCCATGAAGAAGCCTTGGTCACTGAATCTAGCAGCCTTTTAAATTATCCCCAACTAGCCATAAAGCAACAATACATTGAGGCATTGAAAGAAACATAAATGGAGGCTAGATCTAGGCTTCAATCATATTGATGCCATCTCAACTTGATAGTCTCAATGGGACTCATTAGAAGGCTCTCCATTGTGGCCCAATACTTACACCTATGTATTGCTACAATACACATTTCCTGCTTTAGATTTTTCTTAAAATAAGTAAAGTAAATCATAGAAGAAGAATTGTATATTCGTAGACCACAGCTTTGTTGTTGTCATTGCTTTAAGATGGAAAATAAAATAGCTGATATTATGCAGGATGATGGTAGCCTTCAGGGTAATGAAGTACAAAACTTCAAATGATTTACCTTCAGGCCTTTGGTTATCAGCTTGGTATCTAAACGGATATGATTTTTTTGTCTCAACTACGGTCATCCTGTAACCCTATAGTAACCCTATTGCAGTAAACTTTTCTTTTGTTCTGGACATCTTGGTCTTGGACATATTGTAGAACTCCTTTGGGGTTCCCTCAACAGTGCCCACTCCCCAACAGAATGGAACACATATTCAATCAAGAAGGGGAGGGGAGGGGAGGAAAGGAGAATGATGGAAGGCAAGGGAAGAGGGAGGGAGGGAAGGAATATCTTGGCAAAGAAAACCACAAAATTCTACAGCATAAATCATTGATATCTGATGGTCCCATCTGTTTTTTAAAATGCAAGTAAGTAGCAATCTGAAACAAAAGAGCTGTACAGGTTTCTCCCTGGTCACCATAAGTCTTGGAGTGTGTGTGGTCAGGTCCATCCCAGTGAAAGGTCTGACAGATAGAGATAGATAGAGAAATCCATCACAAGTTGCAGTTTCATTCAAAAATGTCATGATCTACTCAATTGCAAACCAACACAGCTTGGATGAAAACAATAAATCCTTTAGCTTCTGTCAAATTCTATTTTTCAGAATCATGTATGCCTAAGGGAGGTATCTACAAAAATTCATGCAGTACAGATCAGGATAGGGAAAATAGTTTAGTAAGATGGATACAAAAATATATACATTCCTCTAAACAGATATAGAAATAGAGAAATAGAAATAATTGGGCATAGAAACGAAGAAAAATGGGATTAACAAGTGTGTACATAGGACAAAAATGTAGGTTTTGGAAAATGCATATGAAATGTATATATTAGGGATACATACATATAGAAGATTGCAAAACAAATGTATGAATAAAGCAGATTTCTAAAAAAAAACTACAGAAAGATGTATGGTCCAAATTTAGCTATTTTTAAGTTGCCTTCAGCTGATTTTAGCCAAGTAATTTTTGTGTCTTTTGGAAGCTGACTGAAACTGGTAGCCAAATATGGACCTTCCTGATCAACACTCTTATGCATGTATGAATGTATTCATCGTATTTGTAAAATTAATAACTTCTAGATAGGAGAATTTCTACATTAATCTAGGAACTGGATTATTCCATTTGTGCTGTCATATTTGGTCCCTTGGCTTCTTTTCATCATCTATCCAGGGAACCCCTTCTCTACATCTTAATTTAAAAAAATAAAACACTACCACTCAACACATTGGGTGCCATTGTGTGTATAATGGTAATAAGATTTCTCCTCAGCAGCATTTGATTGGGATATGCTTATCAAAACCTACAGATCGGTTTTCCTTCCTAAATCATAAATTATCTCAACTCTTCTCCAGAGTAGGAGAATAGCTATTGATTTGCGGGGAGGTGATATGCAGACTATTTAAATGTAATCAATCAGAGGATCTGTTAAAAAGATGGATTATTAGAATCATAGAATTAATCAAGGGCAAACTTCGTAATCATTTACGGTAATGCCATCACACACTCTAATTGTTTAGTGTAAGATTATAATATTATCACAGCTCTGTTTCAACATGGCTCTCTCCCTTGCATTTAGCAAACCTGTTTGGCCCTTATCAAAATGTAGGATAGAAATGGAGTGCACTGTCTTAAGCAGCAGATAGGCTGTACTGAACTCTGCAAGATAACTGAAGTGAATTGTTAATGCAATGACCCAATTCATGCAAAATATTATGGGAATGGCTGGGACAACAGGCTCAACCCAGAAACTGACCCACTCCAAATTGGTCTAGCATACTGTATGAATTTTTTGAAGGGTAAGTTTGAAGGGAACTCCACACCAGCATAAGTGGGGACAAATCTGCAGAATACCACCAGTCTGGTGACATCTACTTTGGGAAAGATGTTAGAACTTGTTCAGTTGCAATGTGTGTTTTTGTGAATTATCTTAAACCATATCTGGTGGTCTAATTCTCCCTCTAATTTCCCTTTTTATATTAGATATGTTTGCCTGAGTTCCTGATGCTCTTAGGAATCATTTCAAGCAGTGGAGGAAAAAAAATACTAATTTATTTTGTTGCGGTTCCCCTTCAGTGTTTTTCTTTTTCCCCAGGAACATATTGGATTGCACTTTTATTCATTTGTTTATTTATTTCTTCATTGCCTGCTCAAGGTTCCCTTTGCAAGGATACCAAGCTGTAAAACGACTGAGATCCATTAAGTCTTCATACGTCTTGTTAACACTTTGAAGTCCCCATTCCAATTCTACTTGCTAGCAGGTGCATTCTGGTTGGAGGAGATAATCATCTGGGAAAGACTTCTACTCAGCCACCTGGCTAAATGAAGGTTTACTCTAGGCTGAAGCAAAAAAGGGAGGGAGGGAAGGAAGGAATCTCTTCCCACTTAGCACAAAAGATCATCTAGGGCTTATCCAGCTGGGGACAGATTTCCTCTTAAAACCACAAAGAGGTCTTCTTGAATACGAGATGTTAATTGCACCAGGAATTTAGGTTCCCTAAGGATTCAACAGCTATGGCTTTCAGCAACAATTGGGATTAAGAAGGAAAAGGGTGCATGGTTTCATGATGCTATTACCCCAATTCCTGAAACTAAAATCTTAAAGACTCTTCCTTGGTGGCCAATAAAAGACATGCATGTGTAATTTTGGTCAAAAGAAAGTGCACTGTATATTGCACATGGCTCAAAATGGACATTTTGAGCCACGTGCAATATAAAATATGCAGGACCAGAAGGGCATTCATTTATGCACAAAAATACACACAAATGTTCATTGCTTTAATTTAGCCCAGATTTTAATGAGGGTTGAAAAGAAATAACAAAAATGTTTGGCTAGTTTGTTACAGCACTTACCTATTTCTATTTATAAATTTCAGGAGTGGATACATATACAGAAGGTTGTAGAGTGAATGCTTCGAGAACAGACGTTTTCAGTTGTTCAAAGAGATGAGTTTGAAAGCAGGTATTATGTTCCTGAGATCTCTCTCTCTTTGGGGTAATCCCATTGAGATCTTTGCAGAGAATATTAATGTCTCCTTCAAAAGAATGCAGGTGGTAAGAGCTGAGTGTTAGAGACTGGGCCCTGTCTGCAGACCCAATTATTTCCAAATCAAAATCAACCAGAAATTGGGTGACCTTGGAGAAGAGTTACTGATCAGAGGAGATGGATCCTTCCATAAATCTCATAGTTTCCATTTCAGGGATAGAGAATCTTTTTGGAATGAGTGTAGGTTTGAGATTTTGTGTCTATAGAGCACATTCACAAAATGACTATGGATGCTATTCGGCTGTGATCAGTCACAAAAACTGCTTAGCACACTACAGAGTTATTTCCCCGCATACTCTGTATCATACCTGTGGGAATTTGTGGACACTAGAGGTATTCTTGCAACTAAATATGATGCTATGCTTCATAGCTGAACAGCTTTATCTTTCTTTGAGTGGTGGGATTCAATTTTTTTTACTACTGGTTCTGTGGGCATGGCAGGGAAAGGTTATTGCAAAATCCCCATTCCGTCCCCACCTCACTAACCTACTTTCCAGCTCCGTTCTCCTGTGCAGGGCAACAAAAGAAGACCCAGCCAATCAACTGGGACTAGGGCGGCAGAGAATAGATGGGGGCGGGGCCAGTCAGAGGTGGTATTTGCAGGTTCTCTGAACTATTCAAATTTTCCACTACCGGTTCTCCAGAACTGGTCAGAACTTGCTGAATACCACCTCTGCTTTGTTTTTTAATATGTTTTTCAACTAAGGTGATACAAGAAATTTTCCATGATGTGCATCACATCTTCTTTGTCAGTTTCTATAGGAGGTTTGTTGTGAAGATCAAATGAATCGGAAGAATGAATTGTATTACATCTCCATTATGCATCTTAATGTTGTGTATGTTTGTCTAAAATGGCAGCACCTTGTCTGATCATACATTAGGCAGGATTAATCTGGTTAACATTTGGTTGAGATACTACCAGAAAATCCAAAACAATGAGGAAGCTTAATTTTGATCAGATTAAGTTACACAAAGTTTTTTAGCTGGAGAATTTCATTAGTAGCACCCAATTTAACTTTAAGCTTGTTAGGGTGGAGTTGTTGTTTTTTTAAAAAAATTCATTTACTAGCAACTGTTTCGTGGACAGGAGAAGTCTAATTTTCTGTATTATTGTCAAGAAAAATATATGGACTTGTCCATGAAATCATAAGAAACAAAGCTTTATTTGACAAAGAGTTTATTTGTCTTTTTGTCTATCTATTAATTTGTTAATTAACTGAATATTTTTATTGGAGAGGAAACTGGGCCAAAGCATCATGATTTCTGAATCTGAATTAAAAAGATGTGTATGAAGTTCGGAGATGGATGCTAGATCAAAATTGATCAATGGACTTTTTAATTAAAAAAATGTTTTGTACAGTATAAAAGTCAATGAGACCATTCCAAGTGAAAGTATTAACAGAGCTTTAAATAATGTTGAATCGATTATTTAATTGGTTGAATCCTCTGATCAGCTGATTTACAAGAGCATTTTTAGTGTGAAGAAAAAATGAGCAGATTGGCTTCTGAGTGGAATTCATAGGGCTGTGTTATTTGAGGGACTGCCTATCTTCAATAGCTTCAGCTCATCCAATGATATCAGGCAGAGAGAGAGAGCATAGAACATAAAACATAGAATAACAAGGTTGGAAGGGTCTTCTAGTTTGACCCCCTACTCAAACAGGAAACCCTATATAATGGTCTGTAAGGGTCATAATCAGGGGTGGGTTTCTACCGGTTCTGTCAATCCCTGTAGAACCGGTAGCTCTGAAGAGCAGCAGACACAGAACCGGTTCTATGTTTACTGATGTTTTTGCCCACCTGCCCACCTGGGCTCTTACCTGACCTTTATTTCCTGATTTTGTTTAACTTCAGCTGCCGTGCGAGGCACAGCTGCAGTTAAAAAAGCAGGAAAAGAGGGCTGTTTCAAAGGCTGCTTCTCTGTACGCAGCGTGCTGATGACGATTTACAGGCGTGCAGCTCACAGCAGTGCAGGGAAGCTTGTAAATCACGAACCGATAGTTAACCCTGTCGTATCCCACCCCTGGGCATACTGGTCTGTAAGGGGCATGCATAAGCACACCAATATGCTTACCATCCCTGTCCTAATGTTTCCTTTTATTCGTATCTATTTCATGTATTAATAATCATGTTTATACTTATATTTGTTGTCTAATACATGGTCGACAAACAAATAGATAAAATAATAAATAAATAATAAACTCCTCAAATATTGGAAGACTGCTAGTCACCCCTAGTCCTTCTCTTTGTTAGAATAGACATACCTTACTTCCACAACCATTTATTATACAGTTTAGTCTCCACATCTCTTATCATTTTTTTTTGCTGTTCTCTGTAATCTTTTACTCTTTCTAAGGTATCAGTATCTTTTTTGTTTTGGGGTGACCAGAACTGGATTCCATGTGTGATATCATTAGTGCTGTATAAATAGGTACTTCCAGTCCTTCATTTCAACGGTATCATCTATCAGGGACATAGATAGTGTGGATTTTCTATCACAGCACCTGGAACAGTTATCCTTCCAGAAATTGGTATGATTGGTGTAATTTCCACCCATGTTCAAAAAGTTAGTGAAAACTTGAGAGAGGGGGAGGGAGGGAGAGAGAGAGAGAGAGAGAGAGAGAGGTGAGAGATGTGGGGAGAGGAAGGGAGAGAGAGAGAAAGAGAGAGAGAGAATATGAATATGATGTGGTTATGTGTGCTTGATAATCAATATGCACAAGATTTAGATCAAGCTAAAGCCGAACCAAATGTTAAAGTCCTAGCCCAGCCTCTGAGCATTTAATACTGCGATAGATAAAATAATCTAATGGACCTTAAATGTTAATGGGTGCCAAGATTTACACTTTAATTGTATTTAATTTAAACCATTCTGGGTTTTATGGGAGACTTTTATCTTTCTGTCTACAAACAAATAGCCATCTATATCTTTGCCTTGAGAAACTGGGGTGGGGGTTGCAAGATGTCTTGTAGACAACCTGAAATTACAGGCTATATTGGCATCTTTTCATATCACTCCTTCGAAATGTTTAATTGAAGCAATTGGTGATTTTATCTAAATGGGGGACCTTCTTAGCAAATGAAGGCAAAGTACAACATGAAACAGAAAAGCTTTCCCAAACAGAAATATCTCATAATAAACGTGAACCAGGGTTCCTATGTCTTGCTATTATCACTCTCTTTAAAAAAAAACATAACACTTTTATTGCACATTTATATAGACTGTGTTCGCCCATATAGTTAGAAAGCTAATGGCTGCATTCGCACAACTTTATTCATTTCATTAGTTTTAATCTTGTTTCTTAATCTTGTGCCTGTTCTATGTGTTTGTGTGTGTGTGTGTGTGTGTGTGATGGGGGGGGAGAATGATGTGATTATGTTAATCTTGTGCCTCTGTGTATATGTCTCTCTCTCTGTGTGTATGCTTTTGTGTGTGTGTGTGTGTGTGATGGGGGGGGGGAGAATGATGTGATTATGTTAATCTTGTGCCTCTGTGTATATGTCTCTCTCTCTGTGTGTATGCTTTTGTGTGTGTGTGTGTGTGTGTGTGTGTGTGTGAGAGAGAGAGAGAGAGAGAGAGTGGCTTCATACCGTACATAAAACTAGAGAATATATTGGTAACACATATTCAGAAAATAAATTAATTTGTTAAACATGTTAAGTATACTGAATGCAGGAATTCACATGAGCATTGTTCATGCAGGTCCAAATTATTTCCTCCACATCCCCTCTACACCCCCTTGGCATCCTATGGCTGGTAGCTGGACTTGCAGGGGTTTCTTTTTTTCCTAGCTTGCCCTATCATGTTCCTCAAGAGAATTTCAAATCACAGATTATCATTCTCAACTATGCTGTTGAATGAATTCATAGTCATGGGTTAATTAATGTAGGATCAGAGGATGCTGTCCCTTAACATGAATGTGTAACTACTCCTGACTTTTCAAAGTCCAATTAAACTTCTGGAATGCCTTGAGGAATTTCTAGGAGCAACATGAACATTTTTAGAGTCAAAAGAGGACTTATTCAGAGTAAAAGGTCAATGGGTCTAGAGACTCCTTCCTTCCTTCCTCCCTCCCTCCCTCCCTCCATCTCTCTCTCCTTCTTATAGAACCCTTTATCTCAACCTAACAGCTCTTGGTGTTCTAAAAAATCTAGAATCTAGAATACATGAACACCAAAACAATGTAATTGAACCAAGATGCCAAAATTAACCATACATATAGTAAACCATATGTGCCGAGTTCAGAAAAGGCCAAGTTTTCAAGGCCATCTAGAAAGCTAACAGGCTTAGGACTATCCAAGCCTTGAGACTGTTCAGTGTGGCAGTTGTAATGACAGGAAGACATGCCTCCTGAGTCCAAACAGATGACACTATTTCACAGATGGCCATCAGGACAGGCCCACCCTAATTCTGGTGGAGCAGATGGAAATTATTAGAGATAGATGGCCTTGTAAGAAACCTGGGCCCAAGCCTGCAAGTCTTCATAGTAAAAACCAGCACCTTGAATTGCATCCGGAAGCCTATTAAGCGGTGGTGTTAGATGAAGTGTTTTACAAGATATCAAACTTCATTTATTTTTATGTAGTGCATTATCATGCTGTTGCTTTCGGATAAATTAATTTCCTTTATGTCTTGGGAGTCCTTGTTTGAATTGTGGTTAAAGTGTGTGTGTGTTTTCGATTGGTTTAATTGTTGATCTGCTTATACTACACTGTAATTCACAGTCGTTAGATTTGAATAGCCAACCTAGATAGTCTCATGCAGTACAAAGGTCAGGATAATATATCCTTCCTTCCTTCCTTCCTTCTCTCCCTCCCTTGAAACATGCACCATTTCTCAGTTAACAGGTTTAAAACCCCTTTTAGATTTAGTCTTAGACTAATGCACATTACATTTTTATTATTTATGCTCATTTAACCCATGTTTCGTTCGTTATAAACAAAACAGATGTATAATTCATCTCAAATACAATTTTTAAACTCTATATTTGCATTTTATTGGTCTGAGATTGTATACGATATAAATGAATTCTATTCTACGATGAAACTCTATATATTCAAAACAGAAAATAGCCTTTGCTGATTGAGAACTCCAGCTTCAGAGATTAGGCTGTCTGCTGCTTCATAGCTCTTATCTTATCTTAGCATTCTTCCTTATTTTAAATCTCTGTACAGTTCCCACCCATCGGTTGTTGTCCTGCCCTTGGACACCACAGAGACCCTCTTCCCTGTGACAGCCTTTCAATTATTGGAAGACCATTATTATTTATTTATATTTAGGACAATCTTTCCTATGTGAGATCTACTACATATTGCAAAGAGGTTCTTTCATGGTGGACTTTATGAGCTGGTTTGTGCTTAGCAGGCTAGGTGGGCCTATTTTCTGAGAAGTGTAAGCCATGGTGTCAACTCGTAAAACATGCCTGTTTCCGAGCTGCCATAAGCGGGGAGTGTGGGGGGAACAGAAGTACATTCCACACTTTCTCTCAGCCAGTCCTTGAGTATTGAAGATTTGTCCTGAAATGAATACAAACTCCAGCTCCTTTGTAGCGCAATGGTGGTTTATTCATTAGCTCAGCAAACAACAAATACTCTTCTCTGATAGGAAAGGCTAAAAGCCAGACAAGGTTAGAGTTGAGTTTGAGTTTGCTCCCTTTCCTTTTATTACCATTATCATGAGACACACCCCACCACACCCAGGCCTATACGTAGTTCTAATTCTGGACACGCCTAACCCATTATCCCTGAATGCATGTCTACATCCGTATCCTATTCCGACCCTCACTAACTGATCCCCACCTGGTGCCACCTTCACCATGTTTTACCCTAAGCCTTAATTACCACCTATACATGCCCCAACCCCCTTTAACAATATGTACAACATCAATATATGAAAAGAGCCATTTCCAGCAGCCCCACAGTTGTTTCAGATTCCATCTTGCAGCCCTGCAGTTGCTTCAGAATCCATCCTCCATCCCCGCAGTTGTTGAAGAATCCATCCTCAGCTCTGCTGAGTCATTCCAAAGCCATTGGCCAGCACACAAGCAGAAATACAGATCCGGCAGCAGCAGAGATAAGGTGACATGGCCAACTGACTTGCTGCAAGGCATATTCGGAGCTGACGGGCTCTCCTTATCTTACAAAGATTGTAGCTAGGCTACCGGATCTTCTGCCCGCGAAAATCCTTCATTGGAGATTGTGATTGATGAACCCAGCCCATGAATGTACTTTATTGGCGAATCTGATATATGACACACCCAGGGGGGAGGGGGGAAATAGGGTCACATGTAACCGTGAATTACATGGGTCAGAGTTGGCTTCATTTAGGTTAATGCCGACATGTTGCTCCTAATAAACCTTTTGGATTCGTTTGAAGCTTGGCTCGAGGCTCATGATTTAATTAGGGTGATCGCCTGGAACCCTGACACACAGTTTGTGGCTGGAAGTGTTTCCAAAGGCCAACCAAATTTGGCTTATTTGCAAACCAGTTTTACGGAAAGGCTGTGGATCTTCCATCAGCTCAATTCAGAGGTTGGAAGTTTGGTGACGTCCAGGAGTATTTAGGGGGAAAGGGTTCAAATGGTGGTTTTCATGCCTTAGTAAGGTTTTGTTACTTGCTGTTCCTTTTAAAGCCCCTGAAATACAGTAACTCTAAATGCAAAGAAAACACCCCTTTGTTTTGTGTCACAAAAGACTGGCCTCTGCAGGCTACAAAAGTGATCCTGGAAGGTTCTGTAAGGGGTCTGGGTGTGCTTGCTGCTCCTATGGCTTATATTATAAAACAACAAAATCGCTAATATCATTGATTCAGGGGTGCAGCTCACATGGCACTTAAGTAGCAGGCTTTAAATTCCCAACCTGGCCCTCTGCAGGGTAAGCAATGATAATTTATTAGGAAAGTAAATGTGATTGTGATGGGAAATCTCAGTGCTGTCGTTGAAAAGAGGCTTATGCTCAGCTTTCAGTTAAATAGCGCAGGGAGGCTGGCCAAGTTGCTTCCACAAGATGGCAAAACAATTTCTAATTGCCTGTGTTGATGCGAACTAGACAATTCAGACTTACCTTGACCCAGTGGGATTTTTAACATGTTTATTTTTCCCTTTGTCTTTGACCATTCCAAAGCCGTATTTCTGTCTTCCCTCCAACCTTTTTGCAATTTTCACCTCCCTGCCCTGTCCCACATGTCTATATTTCCTTCCCGTGCTTCCAAATTTGAAAGAAATAGCTTCCCTAGAAAACCAAACGGCAAGTAGCTTTGAGTCTTCAGTGTCAAGTGGCCTCTCTTGTGTCTCAGTTCAGAAGTGTCGAAGAGGGGCTCAGAGTACGTGTATGTAAATGTGGGACTATGGCAGACCAGTTAGTCTGGACCCTTTGAAGAATTTGAACTGTGTACGTTTCTGATTTGGATCAGCCTGGATGGTTTAGAAGGAAGTTTTGCCTCAGATGCTGAAAAAGAGATGGTCGGAATTCCATTATTACAGACGTAATAAGAAAAATTATGACATGTGCAGAATCTGATAGGTTAACTTTAGAAATAAAAGACAAAGGAGAATCTAAATATTATATAGGTGAAGTTCTGCGCATGACTGGGATGTCGGCTGTTTGAATGGAGACGTCCCGGGGGGGCTTCGTTCGGCCTGGGCAGAGGGCGTCGGGGGCAGAGTTTTCCCCCCTGGTCTTCTGCCAGCTGGTAGGGATGGATCCTGCCGTCACCCTGAGTCCATCCTGGAATGTGTCGGAGCCGTGATAGCCGAGCGGTGGGTCTGCGACGCGGAGCTTACAGGATTACAGTATCTTATTGCAGCGGCTGGAGGGGTTGGAGTGGGAGGCACCGTTATGCGGTGGTTCTCCTCCTTCCTCTCTGACCGCTCGCAATTTGTGTTGGCAGGGGGGCAGAGGTCGGCCCCGAGGCCCCTGGTTTGCGGGGTGCCTCAGGGGTCGGTGCTCTCGCCCCTTCTGTTCAACATTTATATGAAGCCGCTAGGTGAGATCATCCGTGGCTTTGGGGTAGAGTTCCATCAGTACGCTGATGATACCCAGCTGTACATTTCTACCCCGGGCCACCCCGATGAAGCCGTCGAAGTGATGACCCGCTGCCTGGAGGCCGTGCGGTGCTGGATGGGACGAAACAAGCTTCAGCTCAACCCATCTAAGACTGAGTGGCTGTGCTTCCCGGCACCCCGGTACAGCCAGCTGGTTCCATCGCTGGCTGTGGGGGGGGTGGAATTCTTGCCCCCACAGAGAGGGCCCGCGTGTCCTCCTGGATGTGCGACTGTCACTGGAAGACCATGTGGCAGCCGTCACCAAGGGGGCTTTTGGTCAGGTCCGTCGGATCTACCAGTTGCTGGCCTTTTCTGGATCAGGATGCGCTTCGCACGGTCACCTCCGCCCTGGTGACCTCTTGCCTAGACTATGCCAATGCTCTCTACATGGAGCTGCCTTTGAAGAGCATCCAGAGGCTCCAGTTGGTGCAGAGTGCGGCCGCGAGGGTGGTAATGGGAGCTCCTCGGGGCTCCCATGTTATGCCACTTCTGCACGCGCTGCATTGGCTCCCGGTGGCCCTCCGGGTGCGCTTCAAAGTCTTGGTTACTATCTTTAAAGTGCTCCATGGCTCGGGATCGGGATACTTGCGAGACTGCCTCCTGCCATCATCGGCTTCCCACTGACCGGTACGCTCCCATAGAGTCGGTCTCCTCGGGTGCCGCCGGCTGGACGGCTGATGACCCCGAGGGTGCGGGCCTTCTCATTGGGAGCACCCCCTCTCTGGAATGAATTACCCCCGGAGGTAAGGGCCGTCCCTGATCTCATGACCTTCCGTCGGTTACTTAAAACTCACCTATTTCGGCAAGCTGGACTGGCTTAGGGATTTTTAAATTTTAACCTGGTTCTTAATTTCTTTTAACTTTTTGTTTATATTTTAATCAGAGCCACGCTATATTTAATTTTTTTAAATTTTTAATATTGTCATGTTGTACGTGTGTTCTGTATGTCTATTTTTATCTTGACTGTTCACCACCCCGAGTCCCTTTGGGAGAGGGGGCGGTATATAAGTCTAATAAATAAATAAATAAATAAATATAAATAATGGAATAAATGTTATAAATGGTTATATAATAGAAGACAAGGTCTAAATATTGGTAATTATTAGATTAATTAGTAATTAATATTTTAGTAAGGGGATTATAAATAATGAAGTAAAATGTATTTATGTATAACAAGGATAAGTTGGATGTATTGTGTTGTATTCACATAATTAAAATTAATTTTTTAAAAAATGCTTTTTTAAAACAGAGGTAAGCACCCTTAAATTCAATCTTGAAAGGCCTTAAAAAGAGGTCCTTTCCCACCAGGAGAAGTGAATGTTCTCTCTTCAGAAGGATAACCAAAATAGCTTTGTATTTTCAAAAGTCAATCTGACCCAGAATTCAACACAACTTGGAAACCACATTTAGATCACAATTCTATATATGGGCTTGTACCATATCCAACATTTAGATTATCCTTTCGGTCCAACATTTTTATTAAGTTATAAAGTATTACAAAATGCAAAATAGAAAAGTAAATAAAAGAGTAGTGAGAGGAGAAGGGAAAGGGGAGAGAGAAGTGAGGGAAAGGTAGGGAAAAGAAAAGAAAAAGCATTGATTTCCATCAAATTACAGCTTTTTGTTTTAATATGAACAAGTCATTCCTATAAAATGACTACTCTGATTAAAAAAAAAGAACATAAGTACTTTTGTTTCCACATGGAAGCCCCTTCTGAATTTCATGCCTGATGTGGAAAGGATTGTAACTTTGACTTTGGGTTTTATAGATTAAATTGATAGATCCTTAACATTTAGATTATCTTGATTTCACAGCAAAAAAAGAAAGGAAGGAGCCATATCACAATCAAACCATGATGAAAAAGCAGAAACAAACTCAAAATAGCATTTCCCCAAGTTTGGAGTCCTCCAAAGCTAAACGAAGGGTCTATATCATGGGACAAGACATACACAAAAGTGTTGACTTCAGTGTGGGCAGAATAAGGAAGATCCCTCGTAAACCCAATACATTCATTGAAAATAGAGTGGAAAGGATTTGTGAGACTTGCAAAACTGACAAATTAAAAACTGCAGATAATCTCCCTTGATTGTGGCAACACATAAATGCAAATGCAGATAATTGATTGGAGCCCTTGGAGCAGTACCTAAAGGAATCCCTCAATATTTTGATATTTTGAATTTATTGGAACTGAATGCCCTAATTTTACAAAAAAATTACTTTGGTTGGAACTGCCTACATCCTTGGGCACTATTTTATCATTCTTCGGTCTTTGGTTAGGAACTGAGCTTTTCACCAGTTTTAGGCTGCAGATGACTCATCATCATCATCGTCATTAATATATACTTGATCCTCTTATTTATAGATTTGGTTGCATCATCATCGTCATCATCAATATATTTTGATCCTCTTATTTATAGGTTTGGTTGCATCAACATCATCAATATATTTTGATCCTTTGATTTATAAGTTTGGTTGCATCATCATCATCAATATATTTTGATCGTCTTATTTATAGGCTTGGTTGCATCATTCTCAGTTTTGAAACGAAGAATTAAATGCTTTGCAGAATGTTGCTCCCTTCGGGATAACATGAGGCCAGTGGCTCATTTAGAACTTTACACTGGATTTAACTCAAACTGCTGAAAAACGACTCTTCAATCATTGCTAACAGTTTGCTCGGTGGGAAATTCTTGGCAGATTCCACACTTGTCTAATCCTATTTCCTACCATAGCAGGCTTCCCCCCCTCTCTACTGGACACTTAGCAGGTGACATAGAGGGCTTCAAGATGCTATTTGGGTGCAGCAGATAAGCTGGTTTCCGAGAGCTAGCAATGTATTGGCTCCTTCGGGGAAGGGGATAACAGATAAAAGCTGTGGGATATGCTGAGACAGTGATATTAGGAACCATCTGGATCCTCACCCATTGCATTTATACAGACCCCACTCTTTCCCCATCTCTGGAAAAAAGATGTCCACGTGAAGTGCCTCAGTCTAGGAAATACGTATTTCCTTGGCCTCTTTGTGCAGCTTGCTCAAGGCCTGCTATTTCACCTGATTACTAATTGATTTCCAGGCTCATTAAATTAGAATCTGTACTTGAACCCCATAGCTTTCCTTTTACAGCCCTGGCTTAATAGAGACATGTGGACAAATTGAAATTTGTGACTGATTCCTTGAAGAATCTTTGTGTGTGTGTGTGTGTGTGTATGTGCACGTGCACACACACACACATATTGAGCATGTTAATTAATGTAAAGTACTCTTGAGTCCCCCAAAACCTCTATATCTGTACAGATATATTTTATCTTATTTTATCTAATCTAATCAATCATCTCTCTCTCTCTCTTTCATCTATTATCTGTCTATCTATTATCTATGATTTATTTCTATCATCTATTATCTATCTATCGATTGATTGATTGATCATCTATCTATCTATATCTACATTTCTGGAGTCCCCCAAAGCCTATACATATATACAAAGCCCCAAACATATATGGGTTTTGGAGACTCACAAGTATGATTTAACATGCTCAGATACATACCCGTTCTCCAGAATTCTTCCAAAAGAGAAAGGAAAGGAAAGCTTTCTAATATTATTCAATGATTGCTTTCACTTTGTAAAAAGTAGGACGGGGGAAAAATGGTGCTCGACCACAGAAAGATGGACATTCTCTCCATTATATAAAAATACAATTTTTGATGCTGATTATGTCTTTTAGGAGAGGATCACTCAAGTGTGATGGACTTACCTCCTTCAATTCAGTAACATTCTTTTTTTTCTTACTATTGCCAAGGCTTTGTTATGCAGAAAAATCCAAAAGAAAACAGGATTTGCTGTTGAAAGCCTGTTTGTTTGTTTATCTAGATTTAAAGAATGCCTGATTCCAACCAAGTCTGAGTGCTTTACATCATTAAAAAAAAACAACCTGTAACAATTGATGAAGAAATAGAGGATACAAACCCAGAAAATATATGCAAAAAGGGCAAAAAAATTTCAGGGCAAAATCTTACCTGCCACTGCTCCAAGATCTGGGAAAATACATAGATATTCAGGTACCGATGTATTCAGGTACTCAAGGTGGGAACCTTAATGTAATGGTATGTGAGCAAGACATTGGGAAATGCTGCCTTAGGGAATGCTCAAGGCACAGAAGGCATAGTCTCTTGGGCTGTAAAGGAGATGGCAGGAAATTAGTACTTTCAAACTACAAGATTCTTTTAATTTAGCTTTATAATAAAATAGAAGCAGCTTATCGGAGCCCTGGTGGCACAGTGATTAAAGTGCAGTATTATGGGCAAACTCTGCCCACAGCCTGGAGTTCGATCCTAATGGGTTTAAGGTTGATTCAGCCTTCCATCCTTCTGAGGGCAATAAAGCTTACAATATAAACTGCTCAGAGAGTGTGTAAACTGCTTATGGGGCAGTATATAAGCCCAAATGCTATGGCAGTAGGTAATATCGGTCATGTTTCCTTTCTCATCTACATGGGAAAACTGACACAGCCTTGTTTCTAGTGAGGTTGCTGTTCCAAAGGGCAGCAAGAGAGAAGGCACACCTCCAAATCAGAGGTGGTATTCAGCAGGTTCTGACCAGTTCTGGAGAATCGGTGGCAGACATTTTGAATAGTTCGGAGAACTGGCAAATCCCACCTCTGACTGGCCCCTCCCCCATCTATTCTCCACCTCCCAAGTCCCAGCTGATTGGCTGGGTCTTCTTTGGTTGCCCTGCACAGGAGAACAGAGCTGGAAAGCAGGTTACTGGGGTGGGGAGGGAATGGAGATTTTGCAGAATATCCTTCCCCTACCATGCCCACCAAGCCACACCACACCACACCCACCAAACCAAGCCCACAGAACTGGTAGTAATATTTTTTGAATCCCGCCATTGCTCCAAATCCTAAGAGGTGACATTGTTTAATTGAACAAAGACACCCCACCTTGCCAGATCTTCCTAGGTGGACAGAAACCAATGGGAATAGTGGTCTCTGAAATAAGCAGAGCCTGGAGTGGCAATGATGATGTGTTGTGGAGAAAACTGCCTAGGGAAAGAGGGCACCTGGCAGACAATTCTGCTGAAGCTAAATTCCTCTCTAACGGAAGGGAGTAAGCCGCTTGAAGATTAGACCGTTTCTCTTTTCCCAACCTTTTCTTAGCCTGCAAAAGTTTCTGTGGTTTGCCTCCGCTGAATCTTTGTACAGAGTGACCCATATTTTGCATGCCTAAGCCTGTGGCATTTTAGAATATTCCTTTATCATGTGCAAGAGTTGACCTCAGAAGGCTATGTTTAGGAAAAGTCATACATAACCATGTAAGTTACATATTCTAGTTGGGAAAATTGGCCTGCCAACTAGATACAGCAAGGAAAGAAAAGGAAAAATATTGTGCATAAAAATAGCTTAATAATTTTCTTGTTTTGCTTAGATTGTCAGCTGAGACAGAAATTGTCTGAAACCTATTGGAGAAACTGGACAGGTTGGCCCACTCAGATCCTCTGCTATGGCATAAAGACTTAGCAAGCTTAGATACCAGCATTGCTTGTTTATGCTGAATATAGGCTTAATTCTTATCTGTCAGCTGATTGTTACTGATTTGGGAAATCCACAGTTGTCCTGAAAATGCTGGAAAAGTTTCAGATCTTCATCTCCCAGGTGTTTTTCTTTGAATGAAAGCAATGTCTACCTTATATTATCTGCCTTGCATTATCTGAGTAGAGTCCTTCCTTCTGAGAACTTTGCTGATGCACATTTCATTTCCAAGTCAATCTCTCTGCAGTTTTGCTCCTTCCTTATACACAAATGCATTACAGTAACAATTGTTTTACATGTCACACATCATTAGGTATTCCTTCTTCGCTAAGCAGGAAATAACAACTGTGCTCAGTTGTCATTGGGGCAAGTCACAGGCATCCTGGATTCTCCAGTTTTAAAGATGGGTCACTAATTTATGGAATTCCACCATGAAGGAGATCTTTTAAAGAATTTAGGACCAATCTTATAACAGTTGAGAAGTATCACATTCTACACAAGACAGCTATGGAAGAGTTCTGAGTTAAAACATAAAATCCAGAGCTTGGTGTTTTTTTTAAATATTTTGCAGAACATTCCAAAGATGGAGCCTTTTAAAATTCTTTGCTTCAGCAAGATATTTTATTGTTTTAGGAATAAGGATTTTTATTTTATTTATAGAAATTGTATAGTTGGAATGAATCCACGGATGCCTGCAACTGCCCAACTGCACTTAAGACACGGAACTAACTTCTCAGCTTCCAACTGTGTTCAATATGTCAAATTTTGTTGGCATTTTGAAAATTGCTGGAAGAAAAACAGCGGTTGAGTTTCTTCTCATTCTCATGTGGAAAACATAGATAAAAATGCAAAAGAATGTTTTCCGGTCTCTTCCCCCATATCCAGAAAATCCCCACTGAACCTGTCTTAACATATCTTTCCCACTTTGCATCAGTGAGAGTCAACATCCACCCAACTCATTATATGAAGGATCCTTGACCGTGAAGGAATTGCCTACACCTGACTTAAAGAAAATGAGCTAATATCAGCATGTTTGGAGAAAGCAAAAGAAAATTCAATCCTGGTAGGGCTGTAATCATTTCAGAAGGCACCTTTTGTAATAGGGTTTTGGAATGACCTTGGGAGACGGGCCAGGGAAATGCTGCCTAAGGAGTGGTCAGATAAGAGGGACACAGGTACATAATGAATGGAGGAAAATGCTCAGAAGGGACTCCCAAAGTTCTTGGGCTGATGGCAGGATAATTGTAGCTTTACCATAAATCATGATTAGCTTACCTGGCTAATTCCCCTCTTGTCTACCAGGTAAGGCTGATACACCTATTTCCATCTCCTTGCCATTCTGAGCTAATGGACAAAATTAACATGTCATGGAAATTGCTAAAATATATGAAGAACGGTTGCAGGAACTGGATATGTCTAGTCTAATGAAAAGAAGGACTAGGGGAGACATGATAACAGTCTTCCAATATCTCAGGGGCTGCCACAAAGAAGGGCGGGGGGGGGGGGTCAAGCTATTCTCAAAAGGCCCTGAAAGCAGAACAAGAAGCAATGGGTGGAAAATAATCAAGGAGAGAAGCAACTTAGAACACTAGTGCTTTCACTCTAGTGAAAAGAATGTTTGTTAATTTTGCACTAAACATATGGAATGAGTATAAAGATGTTATGCTAGCAAGATGTGGAGTTTGACCTATGTTTTTCTATGGGACTTTTGTGGCCATTCAATGAGGGTGATTCGGACGTTATATAGATTTGTCAAGAGACATCTTCATAGGAAGAGCAAGTGATTGTATTGGAAGAGCAAAAACCAGAAACCGAAGATTAACCTAGTTTAACCCTGTACAAAGAAGCTTGGGAATGAGTAAGGGATCATTTCTCCAGACTGTGGGCAGGGGAGGGCAAGAAAGAAGAAAGAGGCTTAAGAAATCAGGAACTGTAATGATGTTTATTTTGTTCCTTTATTTTTACTGTGCTTGGGGTAGTTCTTACTTTTTTCCTTTTGCAAACGCCTTCCATATCACCAAATACATAAATATTTGTTTGTAAAAATCCCTCTAATTTGGGATCACCCAGAATACAGGCTGATCAGAACAGGGAAAGTAAAGTTTATAGGAGTGGAAGACCAGAAAGAATTACAGCAGGAGAGAGAGAAAGTGTTTATCAAACAGCTGAGACCATTCTCTTTTCTAGCCAGATATAATTATCAATTCTTAAGCAGCAAAGGACAAAAGAGGAACTGTCTAGACTATCTCACTTACAAGATATTGATTGTCCCAGTAGTAAACTGGTTAGTATAAGTGTATTTGGTTGGAAAGGTCATGAGTTTTAACACCTGGCAGAAAGCTATTCAACCTTGACATAAGTCAAATTATTGCAGTGTTGCTGAAAAAGGCTTTCTAAGGCTCAGCTTTTTACCCCATGGATGTTTGCCCTTTGTTCTATGGAAGGAGCCCTGTTTAGGGCAAAAATTGCATTTATTTTATTTCTTCTGAAGAGTTTGATTACCATTTTTATAATAATACTCTCTTCTTTTTAAAGTAATTGATGCAGAGAGTATTCAATGCACAGGAGGTAATTACTTGCTCTTGTACATATGAGTGATGTAGTTTTAATAAATATGGTATTTAAAATGAATTACATTTAGATTGCTCTACTACGTTCTTGACTGGGTCTTGACTGGGAAAGAATGGGGTCTGTATAATATCAGAGGATATCAGCGAATCATAGGTATGTGTACCAGGATAAGAAAACCTAGCCACTTCAACAGTAATAGATATTTAATATGATAGGTAAGAGTTTTCCTCCGATAACGTGTGGTGATCTTTTCCAACAAACCTAAGTTCAGCCAGAAAAAAAAAAATGCATGTAGAGATAGATGCTATCATTAATGAATCTGAGAATGGAAGCTGTTAGTGAAGAAAGAAAAACTTTCAGGCACCAATTTAGATAAATTATCCGATGCTTCATCTATCAACAGATCAATAAATAAATTTGACTAAAGGGAAATGCACTGAATTATGTACCAAAGCACAATGCAGCATTTAAAGCTAATGGCTTTGAATTATCGAGAACTTCAACCATTTATCAAAGTGCAAAGAAGCAATTATTTTGGAAATATTGTTCCTTTTTATTTATCACAAAGCCATTTCATTCCTTTTAAATATTGCTATTTTGGTTGCTTAAAGAAGGGCTTCTGAAATGATGGAAAGCAAGGAATTCAGTGGTAAAGAGCAGATCAGATGATTAAGACTAGATTTTTGTTGTGTAGCAAAGACCAGTTTAGTATAAGAATTCTGCTCTGGAATCTAATGTATTCCTTTCTTTAGCAGCTTGCTATAAATATATGATAGATGCAGCAGCCAGTAAGGACAATCTATGTATGCTTTAGGAACACAGATTTTATTCCATCTTTCAGATAAGCTCTCAGTTCATTTCTCAATTGAGATACGCCCTCACCTCCTTCTAAAAGAAGTTGCCATTTCTCCTAGGAGTACACAATCCCAGGAAAATGGGTGTTTGAATTGGTGGGGCCAGCCGTGCTTCCATGCTCCGGCCACTTTTAACATAAACGGACAGGCACCATAGAATCATTCTTGCAACATAATGGAAAACAGTGTAGGAAATGCATGTGGTTCAGCGAGGTGGCATGCAAAATAGATTGGCTTGGATCTAGAGAGAAGAAGATGTGACGCAGCTGCAGCTTTTGTATCACCAAAACAAGAAAAGAGTTTTGTTTTGTTTTGCACTGAATGTGGGAGGAGTAAGACATGGTTGAACTCTTTGGTCCTTCTCTTAACTTTCTTATCCATCGCAATTTGTAGTGAAGGATGATGGAAATGTAATGTAGCAACATCTATGCAACATTACTAGCCTTGAATGCCCACCTAGTGCTTACTGGCTGTATTTTGGGAATGGGAGTAGAAGATAATCTAGTCTACCTTGTGAATGAGGTTATTTAAAAGGAGATCTGTTCTCCAATCCAAGACTTTTTGTGGAAACTTCATATCATCCAATAACTGGTTACTGAGTCCTTCTGTGTTCAAACACACAGCAGGAATAAATTGCAAAATGTGTATGTTAGTAATTATAGAACATTTTTTACTAGACACCAAATGCATCTTCTTGCATTACATACAACTGCCGTAAAATGTGGAATAGTACGACTATTCCCTGTAATGGCTCGGGACCTGGGTACTTACGGGACCGCCTGCTGCCATCGTCAACCTCCCGCCGCCCAGTACGCTCCCACAGGGTTGCCCTGCTTGGGGTACCGCCGCCTGGCCGTTGTCGGCTGACGGCCCCGAGAGTTCGGGCTTTCTCTGTGGGGGCTCCCTCCCTATGGAATGATCTCCCCCCGGAGATACGGTCTATGACGGATATCCTGACCTTCCGGCGCGCGGTGAAAACTTTATTTTTTAATCAGGCCGGCCTGGCCCAGTAACTGTGTTTTAGGTTTTTAATTAAATTTTAATTGGGGTTTTTAGTTTTTAACTTTTAAATTGAATCATTAGACAGCCGGATTAAACTATTTAATTTATTTTTAACTATATTTATTGTATATCTCGTATGTTTTAGTAGGCTGTACACCGCCCCGAGTCCCTTTTTTGGGAGAGGGGGCGGTATAGAAGTTTAAACAAATAAATAATGTAAAGAAAGAAGCTTGCTTAATGCACTGCTGGAATGAGCTCTGAGCTAGTTACCACAGAGGTTTACAGAAGAAGAAATTATTTGGCTAAAACTGTAGAAGGAAATTCATTATAATTTCCATTGTCTGGCTTTCGTGAGATCTCGGATGAGGTTCTCCTGAAGACTGAGCTCTTAATTGCCAACGGTCAGAAGAAATACGAAGAGTGGTCCAAGAATTTTTCTTCATGTGGAGAAAAGCAGAAGCTGTCCCCTTTCCTCCTACAAGAAGAAAAACACCTTTTCTCTGGTTATCCAGGAGAATGTTATCCATATGTATCTAATGTATTGTAGATGTCATTAGGAATGTGTGCTATAGTATTTTCTTAAAGCTTCTGATAACACTTGGTCCTTAAGTTAAATCTAGAGAGAGACAAAATTGGTTCCTTGGACTAGATTCAACTCTTTCCCTGGAGCAATCAAGAGCCCTGAATATATCTGCTGAATTTCTTAATGATTATGTTCATTAAGAAAATTATTGTTACTCACTCTTCTTCCCAGCTTGACAAGGGCAAATGAGAACACAGTGTTGGAAGAAGTAAAAGGTCAAACCAACCAACTCAAATGTAACGAAAAATATCAGTAAGAACATACTAATCCCAATGTAGAATTAACCATTATTTTATTTGCTTCTTTATTGCAGATAACATGATGCCGGTTTACAGATGGCTTACAACAATTTCCTGGCATGAAGAGTAAAGCTACAAAGCACAAAACAATGGGGGAAAAAAAATAAAAAAAAAAACCTACAGACAAATGAACTTGGGATAGAACAAGGGGAAAAAAAGTGAATTTTCATGGTTTCGAAGAATTCTTTATTTTTCCTCAAGTTTTCTTTTCTTAAAAAATAAACAAAAATAAACAAAAGGAACTAAGACATTCACAGGAACCATTTCTCTTCAGGTGACAGTACTCAAGCATGTTCTTTTATTACATTTAAATTGAAAAAAAAAGAAAAGAAAAACTGAATGAACATAGTGCTGAGTGAACTGGGCCACTGGTGATGATATTTGATGTACATCCAACTTTCCTTAAAGTTCTCAATTTTTAATCCCTCTGGCTACTTACACCCTATGTGTTTGTAAAGAAACGAGTTCACCCTGCAGTATTTAGAGAATGGTTTGCAAATGTAACTTTTAATATCATATTTTATGGATATTGTACTATATATATTTAACTAGAATGGGTGTAACCTGGACTTTGAGAATCTTCTCTTTGAGGCTTTCATTTGCTATCAAGAAGACTTTTCGATTATTTAATACTTGGGATTGTTTTATTGAACATTTAAGTGCAGAAAGCAAAACCAGCTATGGGCTATTCTCCTTAGAGAGGAGAATCCAAATAACAAATTGAAATTCCAAGGGGGTTATTTTAAATCTTATGTGTGTTTCATTTTTCCAAGCAGAGTACAGTATAGAAATCAAACTTCTCCAAGGGCCAATTCAACCCATTGCAAAAAAGTAATTTTTTTAAGTTCCGCTACCACACATCCATTATAGCAGTGAGTAGGGGTATCTCTGGTGTGTGTACCTGTTTTAAAACATGCAGTCAGGCACTTCACACTTTATTTTCTTAGTTGTGCACTGAAAGCAAAAAAATAAAGCACGGGTGGGTGGGGAGCAGCATTATGCTTACAAAATTGTAATGTGCAATTCAGCTTCCATTTCTTCCTTCCAAAAAATGCTTACAGAATTATTCCCTGACTTATTCTAAGACCTCTGTTGGATATTTCCTTCTCTATGTTTTTTTTCCTTAATCAGTTCAGACTATAATCATGGGAAACAAAGCTAAGAGAATTAAGCCTATCTCTATCTTTAAAAAAAATAGTTCAGACACTAATCATAGGAAGCAAAGCTGAGAGAATTAAGTCTAGCAAAATTATGCTCTCCATTAGCCCCGTGCCATTCGTATTTCCCTCCCGGTCTGTTTTTCTGCTGGTCATGATTGCTACCATTTCGTTTAACGCTAACTAATTTGCAGCTCTAAGCTTCTAGTTGATAGGATTGGAAGAGTTCCAATATTGGCACGTTTCTTTCTCTCCACCTCCCCAACAACCTCACCCCACCCCACCCTCCTCTCTGTCTGGGAGTATATCTCTCTCTATCCTCTGCATGTGCTGGTCGTTCTCCTCCTTACTTGCCCTGCCTGCCAATTCTTTCCTCGATCAGCTTCTCGCTGAGGTCCCACAAGGCAGCCGCATCCGTTCCGTTCTGTGCCTGTTGCGACGGCACGCAGCGACAGCAGTTGTTGAAATACATCCCTCCCAGGCCTTCCAGTTCTGCTGCAACAGCACAGTAGACAGTAGTGGCTGCTCCTTGTTGCTGTAATTAAAACAAAACAACAACAAAAGAGAGTGAGGGGACATGTTGTGAACGCAAAGGTTAGAACTAGGCAGGCTTGACAAAACCCGTGTGCTCATCAAGGGCAGATTAGCAACTTGGCCTGGATTCAGAAGTGAGTCCAGAAGGGCCCTGCCCTGTGCCATCCATCTTATAATTAGTGGTGTCTAGCTAAGTGTGAGTGTCTACCTCAGATGAGTAAGGATGCTCCTTTAAGTAGCAGCTCAATAAACGTAGCTGAATAATCACATGAATTCTAGCCTTTCCCTCCAATCAATTTGATGAAGTGTTTTTTTTTTTCCCCCAGAAAGGAGCATGATTGAAATGAGCATGAGGGAAAGGTGGGTGGCTGAATCCAACCTTAGGGGCACTAAAGTTGATCGTCTACTCCTATGAGTGACACACAGGTTTTGTTAGCATTTGAGGTTAAAAATGAATGTAATTTGAACACCTTGAAGATGTGTACAAATGATTTTGAGGGCCCTCTTTTCTCTCCACTTAGAATTGTTTTCGTTCAACTTGTGAACCAAAGCTTGAAGATTGCGAGTTTGCAAGTTGTTTGGGTGGCTAAACTTGCCAAGTCAGCTCCGGCAAAAAGAGATAGAGGGGAAAAAAAACAAATAAGAATCTCTATGGCTGTCCTTCGCAGTGATGCACAGTTGGAATATACCTCAAGGTACAGATTATGAAGTGCATAGACATTGAGGTGTCAATGGACATAATTCCAGAAGATGACATTGAGGTGTCAATGGATATCATTCTAGAAGATGCACAATCTGTGGTTTGTTGCAGATTCACCAGCAAAGATCTTTCTTGCCCCATGAATAAACATTGCTGAAATGAAGAATGGGGGTGGGGAAACTACATCAGGAATTCCATGACAGCAACTGGAGCTAGGAGAAGATACCAACTCCTGTCCTAGGAAGGAAGGAAATATGCCACCTTGCTTCTAAATGGGTTGGATTCCTATGACTTGGCCGAAGTAACCATTTGGATTGGATGAAGGGATCCATCCAAATTGTCAAACGTTGCCCCAGATATTTTTACATTGAAAAGAATTACCCCATTTGCATGTCTCTTGTAAACTTTACTAGGACAATTCATTTGGAGAAAGAATTTGAAGTTAGATCAAATCCCAAATATCCTTTGGGATTTTTTTGCCCAAGTAGGTAACTGACCGGTCTCTGATTTGTTATTCTAAATAACTTAGAGATGTCCACCATATCAGTGGCATAGAACACGAATGGAAATGTTGCTAAAAATGTCTATGTGCATGCACACACATATATATATGAATTACCAATGAAGTCTTAGTTGATAGAAAAGGATCTCTCCTAACTAAAGTCCATTCATTGGGGAATGATATGATGGTGCTCATCTAAAGGTCTAACTTGTTAGCAAATAGCTAAAGCGGACTTCTGGGCTTTAAGGTGTGGACTTAAAACTAGTTCTGGAAGACTCTATTTATGACACAGTGGGAAAAATATTAAATTAGAGTGGAGCTTCAATTGTCTGATTGGGGGAAAAGATGGAGATTTACTTTGTAATCTATTTAAAGACCTGTGGCTACTTATATTCCAATAAGAAGTTTTAAATCTAGAATCTGGCAGGTTATTATTTTCAGTGAAAGAGAGTTTTTTTGTCTTGTTTCCTTGTCTGGAAATACGTTTTTTTTTCTAAGAGGTGAAACAAAAGAGTTTGGTTAAACTATCTACTACCCTTTTTGTGAAAATGTGACATAAATTACTCATAAACCAATATAGAAACTCTCTGTTTTAGTTAGACTTTCAGCAAGTTTGAATAATTTTATACTATAAATATCTTACATTATATATCAATGTAAAGAATACATGTCATTTCCATTGTGATTTCTAAATATTTGTTTTCCTAAAGATAGAAGAAAGATAATATTAATTATGCAAAATATTAATTTTTCTCTTTCTGCCAAACTACATATTTCTGAAAAGTCTGACTCCAATTATTAAATTAGGAGGGAAGTTACTTATCTGTTATTTATGCTAGTATGAACATAGTTATTTAATATATATTGGGTGGAAGTAGGAAAGAAAAATAAAAACAATATTATTTATAATATTCATAACAATGCAAGCAGAAGGAGAAGAAAAGCCCATTGTGAATTAATTGTATGCTTTAAACACCCTTCCTCATTACATACATCACTTATGGCTCAGGCTATGACCCAACTAAATTAAATGTTTGTCAAATAATCACAGGCAATTTTAATTAGTCCTGTCACTGAATTAAAGGAATTTGAGTTGTGTAATTGGATGAGGATTAGTCAATTGGCTGCCTTTGTGTAAATTTGCATAACCTAATTTGTGCATGTGTCTACTTACATAAGACCAACAGAACTGAAGGAAGCCCTATTTTCTTTTGCTAGAGCTTTTTCCAAGAATATGATCTGTTCAGTTTTGCTTTCTTGGTGAAATGAACTGATCATACTTCCACCTCCTACAAGGCGAGGAGATTCCTGTGAGTGGGGTGCTAAAAGAAACAGCTTTCAATTTCTATCAATTTCAATTGCTATATGCCATGTGTGGAAGCAGCTGGAAAATGGCAAAAGTCCAGTTTAAAGAGCAAAGGGGAATTCCTTTTTATAAACAAACCCAATTAAAAAGTGGCATTTCATTAAAAAAAAAATCAACTTGCTTGGATGATCTAAAGACTTGATTTGAACAACATTAGTTTTGATCTGTTCAGTTTGCTGGTTACGTTCATGAATAGCGCAGCAATTCACGAGAAGTAGAATACAGAAGATGTACATTTGTTTTGACCGTGCTGCTTTACCTACAATCAAAGTTGGAAAGGTCGTAGGTGATCCTCTAGGTGATTAAAAAGCCCATTCTCAGCTCCCCTACTTGTTCTCTCAAGAAAGTCTAATCTAATAGTCTAATCTAATAATGCTGTTAATGTTCTGTTAATGTCCATGTTCTGAAATACTGCTACTTTAGGAAAATTGCAAGACATTTAAAATAGTTCTAGGATCACATTTTTTCTCTCCTCCTCCCTCCAAGATTGGTGGACAGGACTCTGATACTGGATCCCCATCTTTCTGTCAACTTCAAGGATTGATGGAAAAGGTAGAATAGGAGAGATTGTCAATGTCCTATCTTCAGGGTTAAATTTAGAGTCCTACTAAATTAGATAAAGTCTTTCGTACTGTTTGCAAGGGGTAGGGAAAAACACAAATAAATTGACTTCAGTTTCTGGTGTTACAGGGATAGTCACTTGCCCACACAAGTCTAGTCTCCAAGCCTAACCTTCGAGTCCAGACAAGATCTGCCATCTTAAATTACTTAGAAATAGAGACAAGGGTGAACCTCATCACTTCACGGGGTTGAATTGCTGACTATTGGGGAATGATTATTACTTCTTGTAGACTGTTTTTCCTGGCTGTTATTTATGTTATTTATCAGAGGCAGCTGGCTATAGAAACTCAATAAATAAAGCAATCAATTCAAATATGTGAGAATGCTCAATTTGGAATATAAGCAAATGTTCCTTTGATTTTCTCCCTTCTCCATATGTCCCGTTATAGTTTTTCAAAGATAGTCCTTAGCTTATCTGGGGTTTCTGGAATAATTTATACCATCTATAATAATCTCATTATTATAAATATGCAGCCATTAAATATTCTAATGTAGTCTAGTGCTCCTGATGGAAAGACATTATAGGCCTAAATGTTTAGTTTTCAGACTTTGCTGTTTTTGAAGGGTTTATGTTTGCTAAAATTAGCATCCAGCCCTAAAATATGCCAACCTCATAAACACAAAGGAAAGGAAAGGAAGGAAGGAAAGGAAACTTTAAATGACATTGAAAGTTCAAAATGAACTGTAATCAATGTATTTTGAAAAATCATTATGGTATTTCTATTACTGCATGCCATCACCGATATGAGTCTCTTTCCTGTGTTAAAATAAAATATAATTTGCTGGCACTTTATAGAAGGACCATTAATGTTTTGGGCATCAGTTGTGTGTCAGGAACTCAGTTTGTATACCTGTGTTGTAGAAATGTTTACAGTTACAGATGTGTTGAAAAGCTGTTTTTTATTTATCAAAGTGCAAAGTTCCTCTAGCAGAAAGTAATTTGATTTCATTTTAGTTACCTATGTCTCATTAAAATGCATTAGGGAGCCGACTGATAAGATATAGCTTGATCTGGAATTTTGCTATGTTTGGTAAGCAGAGGTGGCATATTTTTTTGACTGATGTTTAAGAAACCAAGGTACTGTGTGTCTTTCTTTTGATTTTGAATTTCTTGTTGGGTTTTTTATAATGATATTTCTGGTTAATTGTGCTACACAACACAGAATCAAAAATAGATATTCCTATCCTTTCCTTGGCTTCCATAATACAGAGAGTTAAACATGATGCAAGATAGTAGAGAGTTAATTTCTTAATTCATTTTGAACAGGAGGCAGGAGCTGCAAAAGATTTTAAGATGGCAACCTAGTGTGTGTTGTGGTTAATTTAGATGGATGTATAATAAAAAACGGAAGTCTGAAAACTACTGGACAATCATTATCTCTCACCAGATGGAGGATAATGACTTATAACCCCAGTCCAGGTCTTATTCTGATGATTATAGGCTCACATTGTCAGAAAAGTGAAACTGTTAAGATTACGTTAATGTATATGTGCAGGCACAAATACAGAAATGATTCCAATAATTTAAATATTGTACATTTGCTCCATGATGGGGAAGAAAAATATATTTTTGTGTGTGCTGGATGAATTTGTTGTTTACATATTTATGGAGAACTCCAAATTTCCTGTTCTCCTTTTCTAAGAGTATTATTTGGATGCAAGAGATCTTCCAATAGAGAATTACCTCGATCACTGTTCATCTAGAGATGATTTCCTAAAGACAAATGTTCCTTATACATTAGGACACGTAGTCAGCCATCTTGTATGTACACAAATTGATGGATCTGAGTTAGGAATGTACACACCCATCAGTCATATAAGATGCATCTAGCCCAAGAAATCACCATAACAATAAATAATCTGAAAGGATCAGAAGGGGTTATGTCCATGTCCATTTTCCCTTCTCTGGAAAGGCAGGAATGGATAAATGGAGACTATACAGCTTTAACAATTTCTAGTTTTGGAGTCTAGCATACTTTTCAGCAGGAAAAACACCGAGTTGAGAAGCAACTTAGAACTAAGGAGAAATTTCCTGACAGTTAGGACAATTAATCAGTGGAACAACTTGCCTCCAGAAATTGTGAATGCTCCAACACTGGAAGTTTTTAAGAAGAGATTGGACAACACTTTGCCTAAAGTGGTGTAGGGTTTCCTTCCTGAGCAGGGGTTGGACTAGAAGACCTTCAAGGTCCCTTCCAACTCTGTTATTCTATTCTATTCTATATCCCAATATTCTATTCTACTCTACTCTATTCTATTCAGTTAAACCTTACAGTGAACTTTTAACGTCTGTCTTTCAAGCATTTAGGACTTGCCTATGGTGTGCTCTCAAGATTATGAATCAGTTTCCCCAACAAATAATTTTATGGGGTCTACTTGGAATCACCACCTAGACTATATCATTACCATGTATTGAAATCAGTATGGAGGTGGTTAAAATTAGCATGGAGATTGCTCATTTATAAAATACATTATAAAAAGTAGGTCAGGGAGGTAGACTTCCTTACTGCTTATGAGTAAGCATTGGTTTCTCACAAAGGCAGAGTGGTCTCTTCCCATATGAGAACTATACTTCCCGCCCTCCACTCACTTTCTCGCACCAATACACAACACCCACACTTTTCCCCTTTCCACCCCCTCCCCACAGAATATATGTGTCCCAGAGCTTGTTGGTGCATTCTGCTGTTATTTCTCTTTAAAGTATTTTGAAGATTTATCTATAATTAACTTTAGTAATATTTAAATATATTATTTCTATATATCAAGTATATCTAACGGCATTGTATATTTCTACAAGCCTTTAATATTCTTGAGGTTATTAGTCAAAATTAAGCATTTCTTCATGTACACTGCTCAAAAAAATAAAGGGAACACTTAAACAACACAATGTAACTCCAAGTCAATCACACTTCTGTGAAATCAAACTGTCCACTTAGGTAGCAACACTGATTGACAAACAATTGCACATGCTGTTGTGCAAATGGAATAGACAACAGGGGGAAAGCATAGGCAGTTAGCAAGACATTCCCAATAAAGGAGTGGTTCTGAAGGACATCCCCAATAAAGGAGTGGACCATTTCTCAGTTCCTATGCTTTCTGGCTGATGGTTTGGTCACTTTTGAATGTTGGCAGTGCTTTCACTCTAGTGGTAGCATGAGACGGAGTCTACAACCCACACAAATGGCTCAGGTAGTGCAGCTCATCCAGGATGGCACATCAATGAGAGCTGTGGCAAGAAGGTTTGCTGTGTCTGTCAGCGTAGTGTCCAGAGCATGGAGGCGCTACCAGGAGACAGGCTAGTACATCAGGAGACGTGGAGGAGTCTGTAGGAGGGCAACAACCCAGCATCAGGACCGCTACCTCCGCCTTTGTGCAAGGAGGGACAGGAGGAGCACTGCCAGAGCCCTGCAAAATGACCTCCAGCGGGCCACAAATGTGCATGTGGCTGCTCAAACAGTCAGAAACAGACTCTATGACGGTGGTATGAGGGCCCGGCGTCCATAGGTGGGGGTTGTGCTTACAGCCCAACACCGTGCAGGACGTTTGGCATTTGCCAGAGAACACCAAGATTGGCAAATTCGCCACTGGCGCCCTGTGTTCTTCACAGATGAAAGCAGGTTCACATTGAGCACATGTAACAGACGTGACAGGGTCTGGAGATGCCGTGGAGAACGTTCTGCTGCCTGCAACATCCTCCAGCACGACCGGTTTAGCAGTGGGTCAGTAATGGTGTGGGGTGGCATTTCTTTAGGGGGCCACACAGCCCTCCATATGCTTGCCAGAGGTAGCCTGACTGCCATTAGGCAGCGAGATGAGATTCTCAGATCCCTTGTGAGACTATATGTTGGTGCGGTTGGCCCTGGGTTCCTCCTAATGCAAGACAATGCTAGACCTCATGTGGCTGGAGTGTGTCAGCAGTTCCTGCAAGACAAAGGCATTGATGCTATGGACTGGCCCGCCCGTTCCCCTGACCTGAATCCAATCTAAGACCTCATGTCTCGCTCCACCCACCAACGTCACATTGCACCACAGACTGTCCAGGAGTTGGGGGATGCTTTAGTCCAGATGTGGGAGGAGATCCGTCATGAGACCATCCGCCACCTCATCAGGAACATGCCCAGGCATTGTAGGGAGGTCATACAGGCACGTGGAGGCCACACACACTACTGAGTCTCATTTTGACTTGTTTTAAGGACATTACATCAAAGTTGGATCAGCCTGTAGTGTTTTTTTCCACTTTAATTTTGAGTGTAACTCCAAATCCAGACCTAAATTTGCTAAATTTGATTTCCATTGATAATTTTTGTGTGATTTTGTTGTCAGCACATTCAACTATGTAATGAACAAAATATTTAATCAGAATATTTCATTCATTCAGATCTAGGATGTCTTCTTTTTGTGTTCCCTTTATTTTTTTGAGCAGTGTATAATATTTGAAAAGGAAAAAAAAGGCATCTCATTATAGAACTTATCCGGCTTCATTTTGTACTGAACTGTTTGATCTCATCAGATAGGAAGCTGAATTATTATAGTGATGATTTTAAGAACTGCAAGGTAGAATGGGAAATTGATCCAAATGGCCATGAAAGAGCTACTGAACTTGCCAAGATTTTTATTTTTTATTTTTAAACCATAAAATAACAGACACATCTATTCCTATGAGCGTTTAGGGCAAAATCCACTAAAAAGATGTTCTGTATATGCCTAAGTTCCTATGAACAAAATTGATGTGTTCCTGATAGAATATTGCTTTTAGGTTTAAAAAAAAAAGATCACCATTCTAAACCCAATGAAACCGTGTGATTTCTGTGGGATTAGATTTTTGGACGATTTGCACATTACATATTAAATGTCAGTGTTGAAATGCACTTGGAATAGCAAGGGCATGAAAAGAGGACGCCATGATATGATAGGGCAAAGTATTTAAGTGTTAATTCTGTCTTCCAGAAGCTAATTAAGGGAATGTATTTTGCAATAATACAGATCTAGTAAGCAGCCTCTAATGTCTGGACTCTGGCTATAAACTAGGCTTCTCCTCTATAATATATGTGTCATAGATAGTCTGCTGTAAAGTGAATTGAGTTTAGTGCATCTCTCAGGCTAAAAGACACTGGTCTTGTTAATATTTCATTTAGTACATACTGTAGCGTCTCATTTATATCACGTCTATAATTAATGGTGATAGCTTAGGCACTGCCTTTACAAGGAGAGATCCCTGTATGTTGGTTGATGGATAATGAGAAAAAAAATTAGATAATTTCATTCACCAGCAGCTTCTTGATAGTTAGTTAATCGCATTCATTGCCAGGGTAAATAATGCTCCATTGTGTTCGTGACCATTTTAGCTGCATTTGATGGAACTAGAGTAGATTCAAAGCTGAACCATGTTTTTTAAGTAAATAAATAAAGGGACTTTTGTATTGTGCTATACTTAGCAGAATTCAAACCACCTGCCCTCCAAACTTTTGCCTTCTTTTGTCCAAAAATATATCTCAATATGCATGTGCTAACTATTGAAACATCTGTATTTTAAGAAAAAAATACAATTAAGCTGCCTTTCTCTTCTCCTATGTAGATTGTAAATAAATGTAGATGTTCCTTTCCCCCTTCTTCCCCCAATTTGTAAATATCTGTAAATATTAACAAGCTATGCATGCTAATATTCTAGGCAATTTCAGGTACTTTTATAATCCAAAGGCATGTACTTGAACTGGTTTGTTAAAAAAAAAGGAAAAGAAATCTACTCCAACTCTTTAAAGCTTACTAGAAATTAAAAATTTGTTACTAGACTGTTTTTTTCATCCTTTTGTGTGTATTTCTTTTTAATTTGTGTCTTTTCTTGGTTTCTCTAGGAGGAGATCTTTTTGAAATTATGCTGAATACCCTAATCACTTATGTCACACTTACTAATTCAAGTAAACTATTTTTCTGCAAAGAACTGGTATTCAGAGTTATCTTCCCAAGTCTCAAATGAAATTTTCTGTAGAAGATGGGTCAGAAAATCGAGAAATCCATACACAGTTGACTATCCAACCATCAGCTACATACCAAAACTAGTGACACAAGATATTCACATTCTCTACACATTCTCCCAATTGTGCTGTGTGGAAATTGCCCCGCTGCAAACACTGAATTTGCCCATACCACAAGTTAGACTTTTCTAGAACATTTATAACCTATTTTGGGATAGCAATAAAGCCAATTTAAAATAATACTTGATCAATAGATTAATGATCAACCCAAGTCCTGAAAAGAACAACTAAAGCAAATTTGTTATAATTCATTCTTAAATCACTCTGGATGATCTTGCTACGCTAACTTTGGCAAATAATTTTAAAGGCTCAGAGATATTGCAATAAACAAACAAACTTCGTTCTCAGACTAAGAACTAAAAGGTTCATACTGTGATTTTTTTGGGGTGTGGGGGGAAATCATATGATCCTACCTGGGGATAAACTTTTATAAGAGGAGAGCACAAAACAGACCTTCAAACCTGGATTCAGTATTAGAAAAAGGTAAAGCTTGTTAATCCACAAAAAAGTTCACGAAAGGAAAAAGTTCTATGCGAAAACAGTTTCAGTCCAAACGGTGCTAAAATCTCTCTTGAAATTGCTGACAACGATGAAGAAAGATGAGGGGGAGGAATTTTAAAATGTAAAATTCCCAGGGTGTTTGGGAATTTCTTTCAATGCTCTCTCTAAACAGAGTTTTTGAGGTTATGTTACTGTTGACATGGCAAAGGAAGCTGTTCATGGGAGCAATGAAAAAAATGAAAAAACCAGGCTCAAGGTTGACTCAGCCTTCTATCCTCTCGGGGTAGGTAAATTGAGGACCCAAGATTGTTGGGGGCAATAACCTGACTTTGTAAAAATGCCGCTTGGGGGAGCCAAAAAGCCCTAATAATAAGCAGGCATATACAATGGAATGAAGGCTATTGCTGAGCACTTAGCATGGTGCTCTAAAGACTGTAAGCTGCCTTGAGTCTCCGGAGAAGGGCGGCATATAAATTAAATAAATAAATAAATAGTTCCTATTTACACTTTGTTCCATTACCCATAAATGCTGTTGGCTACTCACTTCCTGTTCTGAGAAAGCCCCATGGGAAGATTTCCCTGATATGGTTTCTTAAGGATTGAGTTGAAACATGGAAAGTCAGGGAGGTGCAGGCCAGTGGAGAAACAATTGCAAAATGAACATTAAGTCAATCAAGCATGTCAATGCCAATATTGGTTCAGTCAAACACACCAATTCTCTTCTGCCCAAATGTAATTTTTTTCAACTGGATAAGAATCTGGAAAAATATGAGCTGACTATGTTGATTGGCCACAGCATTAGTCCTAAGAAACCATGGTCACTGAATATAATTAGGATGGCCTTGAACCACTGCTCCAACCTATCTCTTTGCTACACTGAAAGCCTCCAGTCTCCATAGGAGAAAACATGGCTTCTTTCACCAGGATTGACATAAAAGAAACAGAATTGACTCTGGAAAGAGTAGCATGGGATGAAGAGGAAAGGCAGGGATGGACTAAATGCTGGCTGTGACCCTGTGATCAAAGTTACACTCCGTTTACAATGGGCATTATATACTTTACAGAGAGGTAATTGTACCAGTTCTGGTAATATGTACTTGCCAGGGCATGTGCCTGAAGAAAGACAGTTGACCAATCATATCTGTCACATATGACCTTTCACACTTGATTATGAGCATCCAATTTCCAAGGCAGATCATGTGCCCAAAGAGTCCTTATTATCACAGTGTTGAAAAAAGAATGAAATATTTTTATTTCAGGGCATCACTCCAACAGTACTTTTACACTGCAAACGAGCCCCAAGGAACCTTATACCACTTCCTCAAGGCACATAAAGTTTTGTTTTTGCTATTCACCCAAATTAAGCTATAATAGTTACTGTGAGAGTACAACACTTGCATTTCATATCTGCAGAGCAGGACTAAAGTGGTGGGGAAACTAAATCTTATTCTCCCAATCCAAAATTTACCTCTTTGCAAAAGTTTGCAAAAGTTCTGTCCAGCTAATAAGAATCTTTCCAAAGCTCTTGTCTTTCCCCAAGGAACTTGTTCAAGAAATTCTTTCAGGTTTTAGATGAAATATTAATAACAACTTGCATTTTTGCTTGGATTGTGGCAAGTAACAAGAGTGTGATTGCTTTTCCCAATTTCCTGCCTTTGCTCAATTCATCTTAGCACAATTTCTATAATTCATGCACACACACCCCATTCATATTAATTCACTTTCTTCTGTTCATTTTTTTTTTTGCTCATAGTCAGCTAAGAGGTTGGTGTAGAACTAAGAAGGCCCGTGTTTACTTTAAACTCTACAAATGCATGACCTTGCAACCCAGGAGGCTAAAACATATGAAGAATAGTTGCAGGAATTCTGTATGAAATGAAAAGCTTAATGAAAAGAAGAACTAAGGGTGACAGCATAGCAGTCTTTCAATAAATAAGGGGCTGCCACAAAGAGGAGGGGGGGGTGTCAAAGCATTAGAAGGCAAGTAGAGAAACAATGGATGGAAACTAAGGAGAGAAGCAACCCAGAACTGATTTGACTCAGTTTTCACCATGGCCAGGACCAACTATAGGAAAGCTCATTAAACTTGAAGTAAATGGAAAAATGTAGCCTTTAACTTGAGTACTTAGTTCATGCTGCTGTTAAAAAAAAAAGACAGAATATAGCTAGGAGGGGTGGGATCCCACATCTTTTAATCCTCTAAATTGTGGGCAAAGCTGTCTCTGCTTTAGTATCTATGGAAACCAAATGCAATGCAAAACTTTTTCAGGGAAAGCAAAACAGCTTTCATGCTAAAGAGATACTTCTCTTGGGGGAGGTGTATCAGGATAAACAAATTAATTGACAGTATTTGCTTGGCTTCTTAGGTTTCTCAAACATAACTTGATGTCTCTAGAATATTTTTTTCCAGTCCTTGAAGTCTTGTAAGGAAGCTTTTTTTTATAAGGCTGATTTGACATGGGGGGTTATGTTCACGTGAAACTGTGCTATCCTTCTAATAGAGGGTGCAGAAATGGTACAGAGGATTATTATCTTTTGACAGACAAAACCTATTACCTTCTCACTAGGAGGGCAAGGTTAGTTTTTTTAAAAAAAATTCATACAAAAATGGAATCAATTATCAATATCTGCATGGTTTTGCCAGGTTGGTGGATGACAGCTCGTGCAACACTTCTATTTTATGTTCTTTTTTTTTTATCAATTCTGGAAAGCACGTGATGATTTGACAATAGGTCTTCTTCAGTTAGAAAGCCTCCACGTTTTCTTTAAATTAAGTCCTCCACCCAACACTGACATGCAATCTTCTTCCACAGAAAATTAGAGGATAATTTACCTCATCCCACCCAACTTTTTTTTTCTTCTGAAAAACACAACCACTGGGAGATTGTTCAGAACAAGTTATCTCAAGCGTTGGTACTTGCACAATGTAATGCGACAAAGCATGTATCAATGTTTCACTATTACTTCTTGGATAGTGCTATTTTAATACAGTGCATAATTGGGTGGTTGAGTTGCCTGCAAAATTGATGCAGCTTTTTGAATGCTGCCTGTTGATCAAATTTGTCCTGTTAAAAAGTTCTCGAGATTTTGGAGTGTAAACACGTCCACCATCTCTTTTAAAGGGCCCTGTGGCTGTTTTTTCTGTGTTCTTTTCTATCATCTGAAAACAATTACATTGATCCCTTCCCTTCCCTCATTAAACTATTTTTTTTAAGGAGCATGCACAGGGTGGATTTGATTTAAATCAAACTGATTTAATTCACGATTTAAATCATGATTTAAATCACTAGTCAGTAAGGCTTGATTTAAATCATAGTTTTCTACATAAAGACTAATTCTCGCTGGTATAACTTTAATATGCAAGTAGATGAAGATTTTTAGAATAACAACTTTTCATATTAGTTTTTTTATCCCCAGTTTAATAGATTCATATTTGGACAACTATTCATATTTGGACAACTTTTCTGTTGTACTTAGGAAGGAGAAAAATAATCATTACCTTAATAATAACAATTTAAAAGTAAACCAAGCATCTGTGATAATATCTTGTAAGCAGAGAAACTGCCCGATAATCTTACAAAAACCTCTGGAAGAGCATGACATTGTGAATGGATTAATGGAATTTATTTACCAAAAAAATTAAACATATACAGCCTTATTCTACATAATTAAAAAACTAATCTTTATTTCATGATGGAATAACCTTTGGATAGTAATATATTTTCCTCAAAAAGCATTTTATTTAAAAAAATCTGATTTAAATAAAAAAAATCCGATTTAAATAAAAAAAATCGGATTTTTTTTTTAAAAAATCATTGATTTTTATCTACCTTGGGCATGCATAAGAGCACCAACGTGCCTACCGTCCCTGTCCTAATATCCCCTTTTATTCATACCCATTTCATGTACTCATAATCATGTTTCTAATTATATCTGTTATCTAAAACATGCTTGACAAAATAATAAATAAATATGTAAATGAAGCACCCCCTTAAGTAACTAATAGATTAACAGTTAAACGCAGTAAAAGCACAGTCTGTTAAATCTGAAAGTACATTTTGCATCTTTGATACGTTTTATGCATAGGTAAAATGGAAATGAGATTTTATGCATCTGAGAAAATGAGATTTTATGTATTGTACACATTTGTCACATGCATACCAAGGGAGATAAAATGTTATTCATTGGCACAAGCAAGTAATCTGTGGGTACAATTTCCCATTAAAACAAAAGTTAACTTTTGAACTTCCATGTTTCATTCATGATGAATTAGAACAGAGCATTTTAAATATGGATTTAACAACGAATATTAGCAACACTATGTGTATATTCATATAAAAGGGCCAGTAAGGTTCTTTTTTTAAGCTTGGCCAGCACTTAAAAAGAATAATGCTTGTCAGCATTGCTCACCTGAGGCAATTGCATGAAACATCTTATTCGAAACACCAAGGTGACCTAAAATGGCAGCACACTATATTCTGAAAAGAATTATAGCACACAGGTAGACCACAACTTTCACCTGCAAAAGGTCTTGGGTTCAATTTTCCTGGTGGAGCTAGATATATTCTTCTATGAATTCATGGTCAGCCACTGCAAGTCAGAGCAAAAGAGATACTTTTCTAAAATAGATTACAACTTTTGTGGGGGCAGGAGGTGGTGAGCAAACTGTTTCATATTTCAGATGTTGCAGAAGTACAATTTCCAGTACCCTTTCTTGACCATACTTACTAGATCTGCAGGGAGTTAAGCCTCAGTCACTACAGGAGGAGAATAGGCAGAGCCTGATGGCGGAGTCAAAAGAGGAATTAGCCTAGAATCATTAGATTCCCACAAGCGATATAAATCCAGCTCCGCTCCCCCTGAATTCCATTAATTTTTATCTAGCTGTCAATTTAGTGCTGGCAGTTAGTTGACTAGATTGCTGTGTATAGGCATGAGCAATAAATCAACTTAACTGAAGCTTAACATGTGGTCCTGATTCTTTGTACACCCACCCACAATTTAGACTGTTACTGGATCTTGCTTAATATCTCTTAACTTCCATTCGACCTCACCATACCATTATATCAATTGTTCTGTTACACATAGTCTATGCACCTTGGGAGGTTTGAGGATCTGGGTGATCTCTCTTCCAAGCTTTCAAATTCTTGTGCTCTGGGGAACCTTTGTTTTTGTTTTGTTTTAAAGTTGACCATCAATTGACACTGCTTTGTGTAAGCAGACAAGTCATTTGAATGTGCACTCAGCGTTATAATGGCCTGAGTGACAGCTAAGCTAGATAAACACAAGCATGTAACAGAAGTAGCAACCATCTGGGCATACCTTTTGTTCATTCAACTAGCTTGAAATGATTTGGCAGTCAAGGACACAACATTTTGGATTAATCTGTTGGAGTAAAAAACTTCGGGAGCATGGTGGAATTGCAAAAGGATGAGGAAGGCTGGGGGAGAATAATGAGACAATCATTTTCTCATCTGCAGGGTTCTTATTATTCACATTTTCTTCCAGGGCACAGAGATCTCATTGCTACAGAACACCAGTTTCTAGAGTATCCTGTGGCTGCTTTTGAAATAATTAATTCTATGCAAGAATAATAAAAAAATTAATAAAATAGAATAAGGAAAAGATCACCTTAAGTATCAAGTTTATCATCCGATCTCCAAAACAATATGGATTACATGCTATATATCAAATATTTTATGTGTGTTGATTATGTACTGTATGCATATATTCTCTCTGTGTGTATCTGTTTGGGAAGCCCTTGGACTTCGACTTGGATGGGAGAGAAAGCAGGTGCTAAAAGTCGCTGATCTGAGAGAAAAAACCCAAACATTTATAATACCTCATTGGGCTTTCTTTCTGTGTTTAAATTTCTCCAGAAAGAAGAGTCAATAAAATAAATGAGAGAAACAAGCAAATGATAAAAGCATCATTCTGTTTGCCTGATTTTGTTTTTCCAAAGTCCACCTTTGCCATTCCCACTAAAAGTACAGAGTTGTTTCCAAAGACGACAACTACTACTACTACTAATAATAATAATATAGGTTTTAACAAATAATTTTGTTTCTCAATAACAATAATTAAAACTTTTAAGGAAGATGAAAGATTAAAGCGATCGGAGAACAATTATGTGAGGGTGATTCCTTAAAAAAAGATCTATTGGACAGTTCAGCTGTCTGTTAATAACAGTCAAGTACACTCATGGTTTTCATTAACTAAGTTTTATTCTCCCTCATGTACCATTTTTAAAAGTTGCTTCTTGCTTCATAGATTTTGTCCTACCTTAATTGATTTAAACAGTACTTTTTTTTTTTACATTGAAAGGCCAAATTCTCTTGTTAGTTATCGAGACAATTACAGTACTAAAGTAGATGATTCAGAGACAGGAACAGGAAAGTCAAGATAGTGATGACACCCATCCAATCAAAGCCCCCACCCCTTATGTGTGTGTTGAAGCACACACACAAAAAGGATAGGGCTTAGATCACAGAATTATGGGCATGTCTTGATTTACATTCTTGGACATGGATGTTGACTCTACGGTAATAAATAGGTATCAACCTGGAAACTGTTTAATGCTTATGAGTTTATTATAATTTCCCTTTAATTGTTTCTATTTAAATTCCCTTCTGCTTTAGCTTAAAACCAAAGTTTGCTAACGAATGTCTTGATATCTTGTTTATCATTCTCGATGAAGTCTAAGACCATTGAACTACAAACAAAGGAGAAATGGTGGTCCTTCTTTTCCAAGGACAACTGCTTCTTAGTCATACACTGAAAACATTCTCTTCTAAAATCTTCCCTTGGGGTTGAAGAGAAACTGAGAAGTCAAAGAGGTTGAAGATGGAAGACAGGTTGCCTGTGCAATGAATAACTGAAAATATATAGCAATAGCATTTAGACTTACATACCACTTCACTGTGCTTTACAGCCCTCTCTAAGTGATTTACAGAGTCAGCATATTGCCCTCAACAATAATCTGGGTGCTCATTTTACCCACCTCAAAAGGATGGAAGGTTGAGTCAACCTCGAGCCGGTCAGTATTGCACTGCTGGCAGTTGGCAGAGTTAGCCTGCAATACTGCATTCTAACCAGTCATCAAGGGAAGGAAGGAAGGAATGAAGGAAGGAAGGGAGGGAGGGACAAAGGAAGGGCAATAGCAATAGCACTTAGACTTATATACTGCTTCACAGTCAGCATACCCAATAATCTGGGTCCTCATTTTACCCACCTCAAAAGGACGGAAGGCTGCAATACTGCATTCTAACCACCACACCACCGTGGCTCATGGTATATAAATATCATGGCCCCAGCATTACCAAGTAACGCCATTCACGAAAATGTCTCTCAAGTTCTCATCTCCTTCAAAAAATGTTTGTAACATAGACTTTTTTAAAAATCCAACTTAAAAAAAAAAACAGAAAAAAAAGAGACAAATGTTCTTGGTCTCCCAGCATTATCGCCACCCTCTTTTCACAAGCTGTTGAATATTTTTATTAAAACATAACATAGGACCAGATTTTTTTTTGCACTGGATGAGAACTGAGTAAGAAAAGGAAATAACAAAGGAGCCCACAAGTAGCAGAATGAATGAGTTGATTAAGTGGAAAGTACAGAAAGTGGTGACATGTGATGACTCACAAACTGTTCATTCTCTGATATTCTCTTTATTGAGGTAGATCTCCATCAAGATATCATGCTATTGACGGTTCTTTGACATGTCAGTGTAATTACTCTGCCTAAGAAGGGAAATGGTACGCCGAGTGCCATTTACACTTATATCATTACTTGTTCTATTTAAGGAAGCAAGAAGAGATTGTGTAACAAGGTGGAAAAATAAGTAGCTGGTTAATCCAGTGCAAAGGGGGACCTTCAAAAGCACAAGAGGTAAGAGTTATCTATTGATAACTTCCTGATAGAGGTTTATTTTTAAGTTCACATGCTTTTTTATTTCTACCTGCAGAAAAACTAGCAAGAAAGAAAACGAGACTAATACATTGTTTTTGGCATAGCACTAAAGCAAATAAAGAACAAAGTTGGGCTAAATGGCCCTGCATAAAGCTCCAATTTCCCTTTTGCAACTCAGGAGCCCTCTACATATCATAGATTTCATAGAGCGTCTGCATTGTCCTGCCGTTAGGAAGGAAAACTGAATAAATCCAGTAATAAAAATAATAAATGAGCCACCGTAACAAATAAGAAATATAACAAAGACTCCAGGAACATCTCCTTGTTCTAAATTGGGTTGATGGGCAGAATGGGAGAGCCACAGGACTAATGGAAGGATGAACAAAACTGCATTGATTTTTTCCATGTAAAAATATTGTTCCCCAATCTTGGGAACTTGAAGAAGTGTGGATTTTGTGGTTGGCTGAAGAAGTCTTGGAGTTGAAGTCCACCCATCTTCCTAAGTTCCTAAGGTTGGAACACACCGCTGTAAAGGGAATTAGATGCTCTCAACTAGCTCCTTCATCTGTTCCAAGAATGTTTAATATGTTTTCTTTGGAACTATTTGCTAGGCTGATGAATGGGCTCTTTGATGCTCCTTCTCTGAAAATCAGTTTGTTTGAGCTGTGATGCTGGAGAAGGCTCCTGCATATTCCTTGGACAGCAAAGGTGACTAACAAGCAAGTACCAAAGCGCGTAACATCAAGTATGGCACTGAAAGGCAAAATTGTGAAAATTGTCTTTCAACTTACTTTGGCCATGTGGGGGAATTCACTGGAGAAAGCAATTATGTTAGGAAGAGCTAATGGTAAAAGGAAACCAGAAACATGGTTCAAAGAACATGGTGGCTGGACACCATCAATGCTGACACCAACCAGAGCATAGAAATAAAGAAATAGTGCAAGATTGGAGAAGACCTGGCCCATAGAATTGCCAAGAGTTGGACATGACTGAATAAATATCATCATCATCATCATCAATCATCATAGATGGGAGATTGAACTTCTCCAATATGTTCTAGGATAAGAGGCATCCAAAAATATAAGGCTCATACCAAGGGGGCCTAGAGTTTGGAATGCAGAGCAAGGACACAGGTAGATTTGCTACAGTGGCCCTTTTTATCCTCAAGCATTTTTAAAGGGGAAATGTCAGAAGCCAGCATAATTTTCCTTCTCCATACCAACTATCCTCTGATTCCCATGAAAGAAAGGGAGAGAAAAATAAAACGATGGGAGTGGAGAGGGTTAATAATTAGCCATGGTAGTGGAAGACAGTTGGCGTCTCCCTCTAATCAATCCAAATGCAATGTGACTCTTGATCCTATTCATTTTGAGGTCTTCAGAACCATTGATAGGCATACCTTTACATCACAGCCCAATAGTATTGGCAATGTGTCTATCACACGCACACAAGCATCCGTAACATGCAAGGCTTTCTGAAGGAAGAGTGGCATGGCTTTGTTCAGCCACAAGAGAAGATCACAGTTCTCTCCTTCTCCATCCCTGCCCCATCAGTTATGCTTTGATGGATGCACTGCAGTCTCAGCAATTAAAAACAACACAAGTTATTTTATTGGGCTGAAGAAAAGAACTGCATCTCCAAGTTATTTGTTTCCCAGACTGTCTTCTCTACTTTCATGTCACCTACTGTATCTTCACCAGGGGTGGGATTCAAAATTTTTAACAACTGGTTCTGTGTGTGTGGCTTAGGTGATGGGTGTGACTTGGTGGGCATGTGACTAGGTGGACATGACTTGGTGGTCATGTTATTGGCTGGGTGTGGCCAACTCAATATCACTCACATTGAGGCACGCATCTCCTCGCCTGGCCTCTCATGACTGTGGGGATGCTGCAACAGTCGTAAGTGTGAAAAATGGTCAGAAGTCACTTTTTTCAGTGCCATTGTAACTTTAAATGGTCACTCCACACAAGCAAAGGAGGGGGAAAAAACTCCAGAGATGTTCCTGAGACAGGAAGTCTAGTCTTGCCAAGAATGTAATAAGGGTTCATGGAGAGGCAGTTTCTGTAAGCAACACCAGAATGTTTCCTTCCTGCCTTCCTTACAGGATTAGACCAGTAATTTCTTCTAACAACCGGTTCTCCGAACTGCTTAGAATGTTAACAACCGGTTCTAGTGAATAGGTGCGAACTGGTAGAATCCCACCCCTGATCTTCATTTATTCCAGTTCCACCCCACCCATCACCACCTGCTGATTGACAATACATCTTACACTCATGAAATAAAGAGTGGTTCACCAAAGCTTAGGTCATGTCAGTAAGGCTCTTTAGTTTTTCAGGCAGGGTTGGGATCTAGCACACACTAAAAGACTTGCTCTGAACCAGGGTAATTTTTGTTTTTCAGTGCTTTCAACCTCATGGAAAGGTCAAGATTTACTATTAGAAAGAACAGCTAGGTTTCAGTGACCAGAGATATAGTGCTTTGAGACAAAAGGACTTCCAATCTGAATTTTTTTAAAAAAGGGCTTCCAATCTGAATTTGACAAGAACATCAATTCTTTTTTAATCTGCAGGGAAGAGATACCCCCATCAGAAAAGTTAATTATTGCCTTTTTCCACTATAATTTTGCACTGCATTTTTGTAATAGCAATGTGGCAATTTGACATCTACCGTACCTCCAACTTCAGATCACTTCATGATTATGCTTCAATTCATGTTCCATACCATTCATTGCTGAGAACCAAGCTCCTTATTGTACAAGAGATGTGAGAAAAGGGAAATATTTACTATTTTCTTCTACTATTATATTTGCAACTCATTTGCAATTCCCTTCCCCATTATTAAACTTAGCTGTGGGGAGGAGACCCAGTAATGTGCCCTAACAGATAATAGTGACTTTGTAGGAAAGATTGGTTAAGGACACAGGAAAGAGAACATGAATTCAGAGTAATTTCTAGGTATTAACCTTTCCTATGAATATATGGAGACTATGCCTAATTCAGAGAATGATGGTAGTTAGAGAGGAGTAGAAGCAGATTGTCTGCTTTAAAAAAAAGAGTTGGCATAGTCTTGAAATTTGTGGCAATGTCCATAATATCTTTCTGCTAATAAGACCAGAGAATTAGACTTCTTTCTGAATAATAGTGCAGCAATAGCTTTAGAACTGAATGATTACTTAACAACTGTTCCCAATAGGGACATAACAATAACAACAAGTAGAAGTTGGCAGCATCTGCTAGGCTAATAAGTATGGAAAAGTTGCCCTTTCTTGTATTTTGAGCGTATGAATCAGCAGAAGTTTGGTTGAGGTGGTAGGTCTAATGCATTTCCCTAACCGCATTCTGGATTTCATTCTCAGATGGGAGGGTGGAAGATAAGAAGAAAGAGAATCTAATCCAACATGTTGTCAGCCAACTATCTCACTCCCTATCCAACAAACCTGAAAATAGAATAAACAGGCCTGGCAACAACATTACAGGCAGGGTGGATAAAAATCAATGTTTTTTTAAAAAAAAAAAATCAGATTTTTTTGATTTAAATCAGATTTTTTTAAATAAAATGCTTTTTGAGGAAAATATATTACCATCCAAAGGTTATTCCATCATGAAATAAAGATTAGTTCTTTAATTATGTAGAATAAGGCTGTATATGTTTAATTTTTTTGGTAAATAAATTCCATTAATCCATTCACAATGTCATGCTCTTCCAGAGGTTTGAATAAATCAGTTGAATAAATCTATTTAAATTGTTATTATTAAGGTAATGATTATTTTTCTCCTTCCTAAGTACAACAGAAAAGTTGTCCAAATATGAATGATTAACCTATTAAACTGGGGATAAAAAACTAATATGAAAAGTTGTTATTCTAAAAATCTTCATCTACTTGCATATTAAAGTTATACCAGCAAGAATTAGTCTTTATGTAGAAAACTATGATTTAAATCAAGCCTTACTGGCTAGTGATTTAAATCGTGATTTAAATCGTGAATTAAATCAGTTTGATTTAAATCCAATCCACCCTGATTACAGGTCATGGTTTGATTAGCACACAACACCAAGACATAATGGGGTGTGCTTGTTCTACCCTTAGGGTGATGTGTGAATTCACTAATCACAGCTAAGCACCATGGGTTAATTCTCTCTGAGAAATCAAGTTAATTATCTCTGGGAAACCTACTGCTACTGCAACTACTTTTAACTGAAGTTGACTATAACAACTAAATCTTGCAGGTCTGATTGTGCTGTTCCTCCTTTTGCTCCTCCTCTTCCCAATTCAGTGAATTAGGGAGATGTCTTCCTGAGTCATTTCAAAAATACATTTGGAAGTACTGGGCTGGAAGTTTTTGTTTTGGGCTTTACAAAAAATCATTCAGTTCCTTTTGCCCAGACAATAAATCCTCCACATGTCCATCAAGGTCACCTTTCTTGCTCTACAGCAGAGGTCTCCAAACTTGGCAACTTTAAGACTTGTGGACTCCCAGAATTCTGGGAGTTGAAGTCCACAAGTCTTAAAGTTGCCAAGTTTGGGGACCCCTGCTCTACAGGGTGTCCAATGGCTGGCTGTGGAATTATGGGAGTTGAAGTCCACAAGTCTTAGAGTTGCCAAGTTGGACCCCTGTGCTCTACAGTGATGCTATACCATAAATAGAAAGACCTCCTGTTTGCTGTTGTGTATGTTCTTTCCTTTTGGGGGAAGAAACATATACAACAGCATCTTATTTTCTGTTTGTTTCTATTTTCTTACCCAGGTATTCAATAAACTGGACTTTAAAAATGCATTATTTTCTTATCACTTCAAGAAAACAAAGATGATGAATGCTTCTCTTGGCCAGCTCTAAATTGCTCATTTGATAGTCAGTTTCACTACTGAATTGACCCTAATCCCATCTAGTTGCATTCTTATTGCCTATAGAGAGCTGTTTGGGTTAATATTTTCTTCTTATATTACAGCCATGCATCTTGCCTTTCCCTAAAATCAACTTTATTATGCTTCAAAAAAAAGAAAGTTATGCTTCTAAAATAGGGGGAAAGGGATCAGAAGGGAGAACTTAAGCTGGTTGACTTATGCTGATCTTTAATGAAAGATAACCTAGATAAAAGAAAAAGAAAAGAAACAACAGCTGAAAAAAGAGAACTTTATTTGTCAACAGTTTAAATATCCACAATTAGTATAAGGATTTAAACTGGATAAAAAGAAATTTGTTTTTGCAAAGAAAAAAAACAGACTTTGAAAGGGACTTATGTACTTGTGTACTAATAACACGTAACACATCTTTCCTGAATAGTGCTGTTATACACCATATGTGTGTGTTATATACCATATACATACATACATACATACATACATACATACATACATACATACATAGTTTTTCAAACACTGAAAAGCAGAGAATGAAACTCATGGATACTAGAAATGGCTATCATCAAAGCAGCCAGAAGAAAACATAAAAGGGTTTTTTTTTTCATAGAAAGTAGAATCAGAAGGCTAGGTTGGATCTATCACCATGTGTTTCAAGAGTAAAGTGGTCAAAACACTAATGAGATATTATGCTAATGAAGAAATAGTTGTGGAATACATTCGAGCAGACATGTCACATAGTTAGAATGTCACAGAATTCAAGTCATGATTTCCACCTCCATGTGACTCATGCATGTAATGAAAGAATAGGGGATTGCTCAGCCCTACCTCAATTAGGCAAATTTCTTGTAAACCTCTGGATTTTTTTTTTTTGCAAAAACATCCATTTCGCCTGTTATGCTAGAAAGACCCATTTGGCAGATTATTGTTATTGTGGAAGAATTATTTACATTTTCAGTAACATAAAACCTGATACCTAAGAAATAGTTTCCACCTGCAACTATCAGTGAGCCGTCCCACACATGATCTGAAAGCTTTCCACTATCTGTCAAAGCATGGGGTTTTGATGCAATAAAGACTATAATTATTGAGCATTTACGGGAAATAATATTTTCCCTCTGGTACGTGTTCTAACGATTGTTAACATGTGAATACGAATGTTAATGAAAAAGAAAAAAAGATACACACTCCACCTTTATGCATCTAAAAACAGAAAATGATTTTTTTTTAAAACTCATGCAAATGACAATATAATAAAAGTGCAGATTGGGTAGAGAAGCTAAATTGAAAAGCGTGTGTCAATCAGACAAAGGTTTTGTGTTATTTTAGAGCGCAAAAGCAACACTGTTTTGAAAGTAAGGCTTGGAAACAGAGACATAAATTAAGTTCCCGAGTATAAACAACATATTTTTTTGGCTGTATATATTTCTACATTTTGAGTAGATGGATGGATAAGTAATGAATCCTTCTGAGACCAAAATATAAGCCCACTGGACACATGAACATGAAATAAACAATACAGAGCATACATCCTAGAAGATTTGTGAACTGACAGATTACTGGGACCTTTTGAATGGCTCTTGCAATGGAAGTTGGATTGAATGTGCCTAGGATTCTAGATGAAATATGATACTGGACTGGCTATCCTTCAAGAAGTGGACTTCAACTCCCAGAATTCCTCAGCTAACCTGACTGGAGGAAGAATTCTGGGAGTTGAAGTTCACAAGTCTTAAAGCTGTCAAGTTTGAAAATCCCCCCTGCTTTAGAACATAGAACCAAAGGACTGGAAGGGACATCAGAGGTCTTCTAGTCCAAGGCAGGAAACATTATACCATCTGATCAAAAGGTTATCCAGTCTATTTTTGAAAACCTTCAGTGATGGAGCACCAGGGGTGGGATTCTATCAGTTCGCACCTATTCGCTAGAACCGGTTGTTAACATTCTAAATAGTTCGGAGAACCGGTTGTTAGAAGAAATTACTGGCCTAATCCTGTAAGGAAGGAAACATTCCGGTGTTGCTTACAGAAACTGCCTCTCAATTAACCCTTATTACATTCTTGGCAGGACTAGATTTCCTGTCTCAGGGATTTTTCTGAGTTTTTTTTCCTCCTTTGCTGATACTTTGCTTGTGTGGAGTGACCATTCAAAGTTACAATAGCACTGAAAAAAGTGACTTATGACCATTTTTCACACTTACAACTGTTGCAGCATCCCCATAGTCATGAAAGGCCAGGCAAGGAGATGCGTGCCTCAATGTGAGTGATATTGAGTTGGCCAGGCCCAGACTATAACATAACCACCAAGGTATGTCCACCCAGTCACATGACCACCAAGCCACGCCTATCACCTAAGCCACGCCCACAGAACCGGTTGTTAAAAAATTTGAATCCCACCCCTGTGGAGTACCCACAACTCCAGAAGGCAAGCTATTCCAATGACTAATTGTTCTCACTGTCAGAAAATTTCCTGTTACTTCTAGGTTGGATCTTTCTTTAACAAGCATCTACCCATTACTTCTTGTCCTGTTCTGTAATGGTTGGACAATAACCCAGTGCCCTCTTCTCTGTGACAGCTCCTCAAGTACTAGAAGATACTTATCATGTCCTCCATAATCCTTCTCTTCAATAGGCTAGACATACCTAGCTCCCTCAACTATCATATGAATTAGACTACAGATGCTCTATCATCTGTGTTGTTCTTCTCTGTACACTATCTAGGGTCTCAATAACTTTTTTGTATCACGGTAACCAGAATTATATGCAATATATGCAATGTGGCTTCACTAGTGTAGCATACAGTGGCATTATCACTTCCTGTTATCACTTTCCTTTTAGACTGCAACTTCCAATCCTACGGTCAATATGTTTCCTGACTGTGACTGATGGGAAGTATAGTCCAGCTCATTTGAATGTAAGAAGGTTGGAGAAGGTTGATGTTGTGGCAATCAAGGCAGAAGGATATAGCATTAAATCTTAAATTTGGGACTTTTCCAGGGGTGGGCAATACATTGATTTTCCCCCCCAGTTTGGAATAATTTATAGCCCTCCTGTAAACATGTTAAACTATTGTAAGTTTATGAGACTTTTAGAAGACATAATCTCAGTATTCCACAATAGCACATGTTTGCAAAGCCAGTACAGTCAAATTATTATCCACAAAAATCCACATCTGAAGAATCGAAATTGAACGGGTGACTTTAACAACTTCTTTCTTAGGAATAAGTCAGACAAAGAGATAAGCCACATTTTCTCCTTAGAGCATAAAACTCTGCTGGATTCTTTCTAGAATCACTGATTTTCTGCCTGAGTGAAACATTATAGACAATAAGGAATGGGGTATATAAGGGTGGCTGATAAAAGTCCAAGTGAGAGAACTGAGATATTTTACAGCCACCACTGTTTAAGTGCTGTGGATTCTGAGTTGTAGTCCTCAATTAGATCTGATTAGTGCAGAAAAGACAACTTCCTTTTAGTAAAGACCAACTTCTAGTAGTTTCATGGATATACCTAGCTTTCTCAGGCAACACTACAAAAGTGCTTCTCGTTGTAGATTTTGATGAAAGAGAGCTGTGTTAGTCTATAGTAGCTAAAAATCAGGAGGAGGTGTATAGGCAGTCCTCAACTTATAATAATTCATTTAACAACTTTTCAAAGTTACAATAACACTTACAAAAAATGACTTAGGACTGCTTTTCACAGTTACAAAAAGTGACTTAGGACCACTTTTCACACTTACAATCTTTGCTGCATCCCCATGATCAAAATTCAGATGTCTGGCAACTGGCTCCTATTTATGACAGAAGGGTCATGTGAACACCTTTTGTCAACGGGGAAACTAGAGACACATAACAACCATGTTATTAACCACTATTGACCTCACCCCCGTCCTAAGAGGTATGTAAGGGGCGTGCATAAGCACACAATTGTGCCTACCGTTCCCTGTCCTATTTTCCCCAATTATTTGTACTCATTTCCTGTATTTATACTTATGTTTATTATCTTGTAAGTTATTGACAAATAAATAAATAAATAAATAAAAAGAAACTTAACAACTGCAGGGATTCATTTAGCAAGTGTAGCAAGAAAGGTCGCAAAATGAGGCAAAATTCGCTTAAATGTCTCGCTTAGCAACAGACATTTTGAGTTCAAGCATGGTTGTAAGTTAAGGACTACCTGTGCTTTTTGTGACTAACAAATTGTATTAAAAGGCACAAGCTTTTGTGAGCTACAGCTCACCTCATCTGCTTGCACTTTTCCATCGTGCACATCTTTAAGCAAATAATGTCTAAATGAAGAAAGAGCTAAACTATCACAGGAAGAATGGGGCAATTGAATTAATGAACTGATTAAAGAAGGTTAAAAAGAAAGAAGAAATGAAGAAATAAAGGAGATATTTTTGGGCAAGAAATATCAACTCATGGTTTGGCTATGATATTCCATGGATGGAATATCCTGACTATTGTCACTCAGCCGAATTTGCATGAAGCGTTTGCTGTGATAATAAAAATAGAATTTTAGACTTTCCACAGGAAGGATAGATTATGACAATGACACACTGGAATCTCCTTTTCCAGGTGAAGGTGAGTTCAGAATCTCTTGAGATTTAAATATTATAAAAGGAACAATTCATTCAAAATGAAATATCTGCAGATCTCTTGATTTGCAGTGAGATTTTAATTGGGGTTCTACGAGTTTATTCAACTCCTTTCTCCATCACACTGCAACATCCTGTCATTAAATGAATATAACAATGAGATTGGACAGTGACATTCAGTAAACACTGAATTAAATCCCAACATTTAGAACTGGTTTACTCTAAACATGAGTAAATTTAGATTTAACCCACAGTCTTAATGTCTATTGTAGAATTATTATCAATTTTTCCATTTGTTTTCAATCTTTATACCACATTTCTGAGAAAAAAAAAGTCAAATCAGAATATTAAACTGCTCAGTTGCTAAGACTGGGCAAACATCAAGCCACGTCACAGCCACAGAACCAGCAATGATCATGATAAGTCTCCAAGATTCATCTCAACTGTAAAGTCTGTGTCAATTTCTTACAAGTGGAGCCCTTTACAATAAATATCTGACAAATAAATAAACCAGTCAATGGGATAGATTTACTGTATGCAAATTACTATCGATCTCTTTGGCAGCACAACTAATAAAATCTTTCCTTGCACACTTGTGTATGCTTAAGAGAATTATTTCTAAATCTACCAAGGGCCACGCCGCCACAAAAAGGAGGTGGAGGTTTGAACAATTAATTACTCGGTCTTCCCTTAACCCTCATTCCGGATAGTAAACTGAAAAAGTGGGTAGTATAGGAAGTCCATGCTTTAAGGGGAAAAAAATATCTATTCTGAAGAGTCAAATAGTCTAACGCAAGAGGTCTCAGAAATGATTCCTAAATCTTGCTTTTCAAGGGGGATAAAGAATAGTTGCAGGAATTGGGTTTGTATAGTCTGGTGAAAAGAAGGACTAGGAACATTATGATAGTGATGTTCCAATATTTGAGGGGCTGTTACAAAGCAGAGGGGGTCAGCCTATTTTCCAAAGCACTAGAAGGCAAGACCCTTGGATGGAAACTAATCAAGGAGAGAAGCAACCTAGAAGGAGAAACTTCCTAACAGTGAAAGCAATTAATGTGCTCCATCACTGGAGACTTTTAAGAAGAGTCTGGACAGCTACTTGTCTGGAATGAGATAGGATCTCCTGCTTGATCAAGGGGTCGGGCTAGAAGACCTCCAAGGTCCCTTCCAGCTCTATTCTGGCACATACTGTTATTCTGTTATTGATCTCCCAGCTTCGTAGAGAGGGGGAAAAAAGCAAAGAATTAACACATCTAGATTTGACTTACTGTTGATAAGAATAGAAGAATAGAAGATCTTCCAGAAGCTTTAAGTTCTCTTTCTTGATCATCTTTCCCAGAAATTGGCATCAAAATGCTTATTAGATTATTTAAACATTTATATTGACACCCATCTTTCAGCCAATGATGCTATCATGGAGAACTTTAATTTCAGAGGTCCTGGCAGATTGCTAAGTGGCCCAATGGTCAACAGAGGGTCATTTTGAAGTACATGATGTTGTCATCTAAAGAAGGTGGGGAACTTTATGAATTTGCATGCCAAATTACAGTGGAGGTGTCCTTTATGGACCCTCTTAAAGAGAAATGTTTAATTTGCACAGTTATTTGGTTGCTGGGAGAGTGAAAGGAAAGGGAGGGTCTCTAAGTCAGGAGGAATGACACTGAAAAGCTTTCGCCTTGGGTTAGGTTGACTGAATTTCAAAAGAGAAGAGTGCCAAAAAGTAGGAGGAAATTGGGTGTCGGTAGCTCAGTTATGGGATCAAGTGCTTCTGCATTAGAGAAAACCCTTCATTTCTGAAGTAGCGGGGCAGGGAAGGAAGCGGAGAGCAGACGAAGGAGAAGAATACGCAAAGAGCACCTTCGTTTTGTTTTCTGTTTTTTTGCCAAGACAAAATTCCCCTGGAAAAAAAAAAAAAAGCAGTGAGGCTAAGAGAGGAATACATGTTGAAGAAATGACCATCGTTCTCCTGTCAGGGCCTGTGACTGCTCTCAGTACTGATAAGATCCAACATGTGTCAAGTGTCTCTTTTCAGACTTCAGTGTGAACTTTACAGCAAAAAAAGTGGGGACAAGAGGCAGTGAAGGGGAAAATGGCATGGCTCCAAAGGACTTCTGCACTCAGTGTGACACCATTTCCATTTTACATTCCAGAGGACTTTCTCGGGTGGTCCCCTGAATGCAATTATTCTCACCTAATAAAAGCAACATATGCTAAGACAATTAAAAGATTTTATTATGTACCCGCGTGTTCGTTGTATTTTATTTTAGAGAGCGGTGCATGCCGGTGAGGGTGGCAGGAAGCTCTCAAGGAAGAAGAAGACAGGAGAAAGGTAAAGGAGACAATGCTGGGCCATCTTTTCCAAACAGGGACTTCTGAAAGAGGTGGGATCCTAATGGGATTTGGATGTTCGACATACGTAGAAGGCACCAGGTTAAGAAAGGCTGTGATGGATTATAATGTGATTGGCCTCTGTCACCTCAACAAGGGGAACATTTCTAGAGCTGTTCAGATGCTTGCTTGCTTCATTCTTGCTTGCTTCATGTCTTCTCCTTCAGGAGGTAAACTTCAGACACTTTGGTATTCCTGCCTTGAGAAAATCCAAACTGAAAGCCCTAGATTTAAATCTTCTTAGTTGCTACCTCAACGGATAATCCTAACCCAATCAGTTTAGCAGAGATATGAAGAAGTGATCCTGTGTTAATAACAGGGTTCATACAAAAATATAGCTTCAAAGGATTACATAAAATGGAGTAGAACCTCTCTGACAACATATTTATAACCCAAAATGTCTCTGAGGACAGATTCCAGCATCACACAGATATTAATAAAGGTAAATCCGAACAGTATAAAAATAATAACTTGTTTTTGATATTGCACTGATGATGTTACCTGGTTTGATAATGAAATGTCTGCAAGAAAACAACCAAGCTTAGAGAGCACCAAGGATCCCACAATGATTTTCCTTTACAAGCAAAGTGATGATTTCACTTCTGTCCTCCACACTCTAACCATTGGCACAGCCATCAATTCCAGAACACAAGTACCACCCTTCTCCCATTCCAATACTTATTTCAATTACGTTTTATTATAGCTAGCAAATGACATTTATTCATTTAAGCCTGCTATGGAATTTTAGTCAAACTACTATACAATTCTCTCTCATCAAAACCTGGTCCCCAATGTAGATCTTGAAACCATTGCTAGGATAAGCTTATGTTTTACAGCTGCTACTTCTCGGGAGAATCCTGAGTTGATAACCATTTCTAAGATCTGTTGCCTTTTGAAATTACCCATCAGTGATCCAGACTGCACAATCTTTGTCTTTGGTTTTCTCCTTTCCTCCTTTTCAATGGGTTTGAAACGCTATGATAACTTTCCCTCTGCAATAATACCCATGTACCAGCTTTGCTGGTATGATGATCTGTCAGATCTCAAATACGAACTGAAAGAGAAGAACCCACCTGAGAGAATTATTGCATTTCTCATTTAATCTTGATTTCCAAATTATTTTCGTCTCTAAGCTCTTCAAGAGTAGCCAAAATCTACCCTCTGTTCTTTTCAAATTGAATTTATTTTTTCAGTCGAAGGCTCAGCAACAATTCAACCTAGCAACTCTCATTGTGACTGTAAGGTGGCATTAAAAGACAGTGTTTTTGCACTGTTGCCCTTAAACAACTTTCCACATGTGGCCCAAACCCTACGAATAAAAAAGAAAAGAAAAGTAACACCATTTACCCGAAATGCAGATAGTTATAAAAGCAGCGTTAATTTGCTTAGGCGGAAAGATTTTCACAGGAGAGCAAGTAGCAGAAAACATTATGAAAATATCCAAGAGGACTGGTAATTGAGTTGATTAGGATGACCTTGGTTATGAAGGTAATAGAAGAGCGAGTGGTGCTTAGACTTGAGTTATAACCCTCCTCTTTTTTTTTTTCCAGTCGGGGTTGTAATTTGCTTGAGTTAAATTTAAGTAGCCTCCTTATGAAAAGGCATTCAAGATTAGCATGGTAGGCCTGCTGTTCCCTCCACCCACAGCTCACCGGGTTAAAAAAAAAAGGCATGGACAAAGGAGAAAATGATTAACTGTGTACTCTTCTCTGGCAGTTCAGTGTGCCGGTTTTCTTCCGGTAGAAGTTTTTGCTTGTCAGTGAGAATTACATAAAACAAAGGACAGGAAGGATCTCCTTTCACCTATGAAGTCAATGGGAGACCTTTTTTCCCCCAGGCCTTTCCTGTTTTGAGTGTGTTGAGGTCGAATTTTTCACTGTGAAGAGGAGTTGTTGTTGTTTTTTTAAAAAAAGAATGGTTAGCAATTGAAAAATTGTTTGTATTATTAAGCACCATTCATGCTTCTTTTCCCTGCGATCGATCCCGAGTTGCAGATTATTTTTAATTTTATTTGGCATAATCAAGGGGCGATTTACGGCCGTTTTAAAACTTTGGAGAAGTGACCCCTTGCAATGAAAGATCAGCGGATTAAATACATTGACATTGCGCAAAATTCTTTGGGAAGGAGTGAGGCTTAAAATGGCAAGACAGGTTTGCGCATCCCTATGTGTGGTTGTGAAATGGGATCAAGAAGGCGTCCCCAACCCTGAGCTACATTGATTCTCTTCTATTAGACTTAAATATTTTAACACATCCTCCTGGCATACCTTATAAGGATAGTTCTCGACTTACAACAGTTTGTTTAGTTACAATGGCACTGAAAAAAGTAACGGATGACTGTTTTTCACACTTACGATCATTGCCGCTTCCCCATGGTCACGTGATCAAAATTCAGATGTTGACAACTGGCTCATATTTATGATGGCTGCAGTCATATTGCAGGGTCATGCAATCACCTTTTGTGACCTTCTGACAAGCAAAGTCAATGGAAAGCCAGAGCCACCTAATGTTCTGACCAAGGCTTCCAAACCATAATTATGCACACACGTCTTTTAAAAACAGGACTGATTTTATTGCAACGGAATTAATCTCAAACAGTCCCCCGAGATAACCACCCACCTTTCAGTTCTGTGAAGCGCTGGCAAAAACAGAAGTATCAAATGAACTAGAAAAGAAACCAACCGAAGTACAAGAAAAACCAACCAAAATACAAAGAGCTTCGAGGATGACTCGGAACCGATCGAACGACTTTGCTTCCTGCAAAGTTTTTGTCATCTTTGCCTGTCCTTTATATCTTATGGGAGGGGCAATTACCTCCTAGCCTTACTCCTGAGTCACCCCTTCTGTTTCAGCTGCTCTCACCTTCTAGCAGCTCTGCGCACATGTGCACTGGGAACAGCCTCCCCTGAGTCCTCTGCCTCACTGCTGCCAGACTCCGAAGGTTCCAGAGTAGCCAGATGGTCATGGCCCCATCTCTGCACCGGATGCAGGACCCTTGTCTGAGTTCTCTCCAGACTCCCTGACTGGTCCCCGTTCTTCCCCATTGTCCGATTCTGCTGCCGTCTGCACCAGCTGCCGGCAAATCATAACACCTAACAGCCATCTTACTAACTTAGCAAGTGCAATGATTCACTTAATGACTGTGGCAAGAAAGATCATAAAATGTGTCCAAACGCACTTAACACGTCTCACTTAGAAAGAGAAATTTGGGTTCAAATCTGGTCATAACGTCAAGGACTACTGTAGTTGTCTGAGGAACGTAGATGTTATGCAAAATGTACTTTTGACAATAGTGCTTTACAGCAGTAAGAACACAATATTTCAAAATAATTTTGTAAGAAATTGTCTTTTTTAAAAATCAAAAATTCAGGGACATCGTTTCCACTTGTTTCCAAAGAGCAAGCGCAGAGAACCGAACCAGATTGTTTTAAAGACCTGTAGACCATGCTTAAGTGTTAGTTACCATCTTTAAAGCACTCCATGGCTTGGGACCTGGGTATTTACAGGACCGCCTACTGCCACCATCAATCTCCCGTTGGCCAGTGCACTCCCATAGAGTGGGTCTCCTCGGGGTGCCGCCGGCTGGATGGATGGCGACCCTGAGGGTACAGGCCTTCTCTTTGGGGGCACCCTCCCTCTGGAACGGATTACCCCCGGAGATGAGGATCATCCCTGACCTTTTGACCTTCCGGCATGCGTTGAAAACTTATTTATTTCATCAAGCCAGTCTGGCCTAAGGTTTTATGGGGTTTTAAATTCGGTTTTAATTGGTTTTAGTCCTTATTTTTAAACCCTTGTCTCGTTTTTATTATTCAGCCATGATATTTAATATTTTAATTGTTTTTAATTATTGTGTTATTATTGTATTTTTAATGGCTGTACACCGCCCCGAGTCCCACAGGGAGAGGGGGGCAGTATATAAATCTTGTAAATAAATAAATAAATAAATAAATGCAATATCCTAATTCTTTTTATACCCAAAATCAAAACACCTACCTCCTAAGTAAATCATTACCCTAATCTCAAGAAGCAACCTCAAACTATTGAGCAGAGGCCAAATGTTTAGGATGTGATTTATATATATATATATATATATATATATATATATATATATATATATATATATATATATATATATATATATATAAATAAATAAACAAAAAGGCCTGGAACCAAATTCTCAACTTCTGAGAGATCTTACAAGAAAGAATTTCATTAAGTAGCTGTTGACATCTCCATTCTCAGTGTGATACTGGAGTACTATTAAGAGACTGATTTCAACAAGAGATTGAATTTGGTATACCCAAGCCCTCCTAAGATATTTGAGGTTCATGTCTGGGGTTCGGGAATGAAGAAGGAAGAGGTGGGGTTTGATGACAAATATATGATAAAAAAACAACTACAGTGCAAACACAGAATCAGACAGCCAATTAATTTTGACACCAGGAGAAAAAACAGACAGCAAGAGGCGTAGAACTTTATTTCCTAATTCAAATTCAGACTTTTCAGTCTATTCTGTAGTATTATGCCGCTGACTCTAAGAACAGAATCCCCGCTTCCCAAATGTACTATGAAATGCAGATTTCTTTTTTCTTTGGGACAATTCTTTTCTTTACTTTCACTCTCCTTTTTTTGGTAGTACAGATTTCCCCAAGTAGACATATGTAAGCCTAAGTAGGTCTGAAAGAGTTTGGAGGCATGCTTTCTGACTAATAAAATTTATTAAAAGGCACAAGAGGATGAAAAAGATGCTAGCAGATGCTTCTTGTTTTTTATTTTATTTTTTGACACCATAGAATACCATGGCTCTCCCCTTCCAATGTCTATGTAAGTCTAGTCCAATTTGGCAGCCACATTAGTATGGAAAAAAGAAACCCATAGGAAAATCAACCAGGTCTATTTTGATTCCCAGCCTTTCTTAACGTATGTGTCTTTTCCTCCCAATTCCTTCCAAGTTAGGTAGTTTTTAATGCAAATTCCAGGAGAAACGTGATGTTTTACAATTCCCTGGGGCAGCATTATTTTTTATGATATTTCTCAATGGTTGCTTCTTAAGCTTACCTTTCCTCCCTACAAAATCTGCTCAAAAATTTACTGCACTATTTTCCCTATGCAAGTTTCAGAAACACGAATTCTATTTCAGATACAACTTTCTCAAGTCGAAGACTTTAAGGTGGTAGAGTTTTGACCAAGATAGATGGGAACAAGCTTCAGTCAATGTTATGACCCATGTTGTGGTGAAACTTGTTTTGTAGGTCTAGGAAATCCATAATCCAGGAATCCACAGTGAATTTATTTACATCCTGACTCCTAACTGCCATATACTGTCTCACTGTGCTACAAGCAACTATACTAAGCAATTTTTTCAAATTTGATTAATTTCTCTCTCTATTTCCTCAAACACGTTAGGCTAAATTTCTATAATATCCATTTAATAACTACTTTCCAGGAGTTTCTTCAGGGTATAGTAAAGTCAAGATGGCAACCAGTATAGTACAATCAAAGCTTAACCTGTTTTTAATGGGTGTCATGTCTGCAACAACACACATAAAAACAGGTGAAGATTTGATGCCATTGTTACAGTCACCATCTTGATTTTTTTGAATATCACCTGCCGACACTCAATATATTATGCACTTGGTGTAACTCAAAAGTAGCCTACAGAATAACAGAATTGCAGATAAGGAAGAGGAGGAACAGCAATGGGATCCTTGTTTTCTCTCCTCTACAGCATTGTTCTAAAATTGCAGCAAGTAGCCTCTTTTTGCAATTTTGCCCAAAGATAAATGCATTACACTCGAGTCAGGAGTACCAAAGTGCTTCTGGGTTGAAAGGATTAGCCGGCGACATTGCCATTCACCAGGAGACACCCTGTTCTTTCATGTCCCCAACAAGAGCTGGAGCAAAGGACGGGAGCTCATCCCGCCCCATGGCAGCACTTGGGTCTTGAACACAGGCTTGCTAACTTTCAACCCAGCATCTTCACCATGTGAGCTACCATGCTCCCCCAAAGAGAATTTGCTCTGAATTACTATTCCCAGCAACCATCATCCTTGGTCCCATCCCCTATTCTAAATCGGGGACCTCCAAACTTGGGAACATTAAGTTTTGTGTACTTCAACTCCCAGAATTCCCTAGTCAGCCTATTTTAAATTATCGTAAGAACTTAAAAAGCCCATTACAATGGCAATCCAACCCCAGGAGCTATGGCTCTCCAGGAAAGGACAGTCCGTATGTTTCCAAACTGCCCAGGAAATGGGATATAAATCTGGATTCTCTGTGAAATGTCAATCTGTAGAGAAAACCAAACCCTCTTTTGTGTAGTGGACAACAGACAGGATTTCATTCAACAACAGACCAAGGAGTGTGAGTTGCTACAGGCAACCTCCTCTTTTATTGCTAAACATAAAGAACTTAGAAGTCCTGTGTTTAACTTACTCACCCCATAATTAAGTTGGGGCAGCAAGAAGCACCAGCCAAATGCAGAGCAAAAACGAAAAAAACCTGCCCTCAATTTTATTTTTTCAATGGTGGCTATTATTCCTGTAATCCTTTGCTATTATTATTAGTCAATACTTTAGACCAGCTCTGGGCAGAGCTGCAGAGATACCGTTTGTAAAGAGCAGCTTCAGAGATTGCAGAGGTTGATGGGCAGCTGGTAAGGCCACACTTGGAATACTGCATTAAGTTTTGGTCGCCACGATGTAAAAAAGATGTTGAGACTCTAGAAAGAGTTGCAGAGAAGAGCAACGAAGATGATTAAGGGACTGGAGGCTAAAACAAATGAAGAACGGTTGCAAGAACTGGGTACATCTAGTTTAATGAAAAGAAGGACTAGGGGAGACATGATAGCAGTGTTCCAGTATCTCAGGGGCTGCCACAAAGAAGAGGGAGTCAAGCTAATCTCCAAAGCACCTGAGGGTAGAAACAAACTAAGGACAGAAGCAACCTAGAACTAAGGAGAAATTTCCTGACAGTGAGAACAATTAATAAGTGGAACAACTTGCCTCCAGAAGTTGTGAATGCTCCAACACTGGAATTTTTTAAAAAAGATGTTGGATAACCATTTGTCTGAAGTGGTGTAGGGTTTCCTGCCTAGGCAGGGGGTTGGACTAGAAGACCTCCAAGGTCCCTTCCAACTCTGTTATTCTATTCTATTCTATTCTATTCTATTCTATTCTATTCTATTCTATTCTATTCTATTCTATTCTATTCTATTCTACTCTATTCTGGTATCCCAGAATCCTATCAGGGACAACTTTGGTATTATCAGAGGCCTAAGTTTGGAAGGACCAAAGGTGGCGAAGGCTTTTATCACCTGCCCTGCTTAATAAGCCATTTGGCTCCATCAGCATTTTTATCAAGTGGCTAAAGAGCAAGCCTGTCATCTCCAGGCTTGGACGCAGAGGGCACACACAGGCCTTATCTCCAAGCATTTAAAGGAGACGAGAGGAGAACATGAGCTCCCCTCCAGTTTTGCTCCAGGGGTTCAGGAGAGCCCAGATGGCCACCTCTCCCGGGCTCTCTCATCCTGCTTGCTGACCCTATCGCAAGCAGGCTCTGACCACCAAATGCGAGCGGAATAAATTATCCCTGACACTCCGATATTTAATTATGCAGCTGTCAGAGCAGTCCTTTTGAAATTCATTTTAATAAAGTGGGAACTTTTTTCTTTTTTGCCTTTCAAGGGGAGAGTCATGAAAGTCACCTTCTGTGTCAGCCCGAGGTCTCCACCAGTTTTTTTTTTCCTCTTTCCCTTCTCTTTTTTCCTCTCTCTCTCTTCTCAAAGTCTGTCATTTGGACTGATAGAAAGACCAGATAACGGTCCAGTTGCCTTCTCTTCCCCCTCCCCCAGCCTGCCCCCTCCAACGTGCACACACACCTCCCTCCCTTTGCCTGAATGAACATCCTTCATTTAAAGCCACAATAATGAGAACCTCAAAGTCAAGCATGTAGCCACAAGGGCAGCGTGTCACATCTGGGAAAGTACAGTGAGAGACAGAGAGAGAGAGAGAGAAAGAGAGAGAGGGAGGGAGGGAGAGAGAAAGAAAGAAAAGATAGGTGTGTGTGAGAGAGAGGGGGGGAGGAAGGGGGAGAGAGAGAGGGAAAGAAAGAAAGAAGATAGATGAGAAAGAGAGAGGGAGGGAGGGAGAGAAAGAGAAAGAAAGAAGATAGATATATGAGAGAGGAGGAGAGAGGAAGAGAGAGAAAGAAAGAAAGAAGATAGATGTGTGAGAGAGAGACAGAGGGAGGGAGGGAGGGAGAAAGAGAGAGAGAAGGAAAGAAGGAAAGAAAGAAAAAAAGAAAGAAAGAAAGAAAGAAAGAAAGAAAGAAAGAAAGAAAGAAAGAAAGAAAGAAAGAAAGAAAGAAAGAAAGAAAGAAAGGCATATGTGGGTAAAATTCACTCCGTGTTACTAGAGCTGCAATTTAGAAGCAACCATCAGCAATTTACCTCTGGCTAGCCAAACCAGATCTTTTTACCTGTTGCAACAAAGGCAGGAATAAAAAAAGGTGTAGAAATGATGGTGATGAGGATGATCAGTGGTGCATTAAGCAGACTAAGCACATGCTTAGGGCACCAGGCCCAAAGGGGGCACCACAAAAACTTTGATGTAGCCTAAGCTTGGCTTCATTTGTACAGTATGAAGAAAGGAGGAGGGGCACCAAGATTTGTCAGTGCTTTAGGACACCAGTGAGCCTTAATCCATCACTGAGGATGGTAATGGTGACAATATTGATAATAAGGGTTGATGATAACATCTCAGTTCTGAGAACACCTGGTTAATTTTATTTTTTAGCTTTGAAAGCTAAGAAGACAGGAATGGAAGTGAATTATAGGCAGTCCTCAACTTACAACAATCCCTTTAGTGGCTGTTTGAAATGACAACAGGTAGTTCTCGACTTACAACAATTCATTTGGTGACCGTTCGAAGTTACAATAGCACTAAAAAAGTGACCTTATGACCGGTTTTCATACTGTAGCGTCCCCATGGTCATGTGATCAAAATTCAGACACTTAGCAACTGGCTCATACTTACGACGGTTATAAGGGGGTCATGTGATCCCCTTTTGCGACCTTCTGACAAGCTACGTCAGAAGTGAGAAGCCAAATTCATTTACTGTGACTACGTTAGCAACATGTTAAGTTGCCTGTTACTAGCTTAACAACTGCAGTGATTCACTTAGCAAAAAGCAGTGTTGGGCTCAACTGTCGTCGTAAGTTGAGGACTACCTGCACCTACTTTGAACCTAAATGGAGAGCTACTTAGGCATTCCCTGCTAAGAAATAAATAAATAACAGGACAATGTCAAGAAACATTTTGCAGATGTTCTGCCAGAAACATTGATGCTTCGGTTACAACCCTGTAGCAGAGTCAGTGAATTGAATTATTCTGGAGCTATAGCAAGGGTAGGCCAGAGAACGAACTTTCTTTCTTTCTTTCTTTCTTTCTTTCTTTCTTTCTTTCTTTCTTTCTTTCTTTCTTTCTTTCTTTCTTTCTTTCTTTCTTTCTTTCTCTTCCTTCCTTCCTTCCTTCCTTCCTTCCTTCCTTCCTTCCTTCTCCTTTCCTTCCTTTCTTCCTTTCTCTTCCTTCCTTCCTTCCTTCCTTCCTTCCTCCCTCCCTCCCTCCCTCCCTCCCTCTTATCATACCCAACTTAAATATATAATTTTTAGCAGCAAGCAATGCACATAAAAACAATATGTAAAATACCATTACCCATTACAATAAGTCTAAGAGGGAAAACTTCAGGGAATGTACTCTACAGAACTCACTCCTATCCTCGAAGGCAAAGAAAAAAAGTACATTATTTTGACTCAGAAGACGTTCATGGAGACATGAGAAATCACAGAGCTACGATGGGATCAGAAAAGAGGGGAAGGGGTTTTGGTGTAGGGTCTCCTGCTGGAGCCGAGGGCTGCTTGAGATGGACTAGAAGGCCTACAGGACCAACTCTGTTATTTGTCTGTTATTCTTCTGTTAATTCATAACATGCTAATCTGAATGTGTGTGTGTGTTTGTGGGAGGGCAGGAAGTTAATTCCTTTTAAAAAAAATTTTCCCCCAGCCTCACAATTTCAATCTCTAGCATATATAAATGCAATATTCCAGAAACTTTCTCATGAATGGTGCACTGGAAGCTTTGTACGTTAAGTAATGTTGATAGGACAGTCTTGTAGATCCCAACAGATTTATCGGGTGTTTGGTGGAATCACATTTGTCAAAGATTTGGCAGGGAACAATAATTGCAGAACAAAATATTAAAACACCCACCCACAGACCCACACTCATTCCTGCAGAAAACCAAAGGGTCATCCCATATACATAATGACAAAGTTAAAATCACTTATATTATCATCTAGCTAGATAGCTGTGCTTTGCTATGAAACTATGTGATCAGTCTTACTTTTGGGGAGGAAAATAAGGGGGAAAATGTTGCCTCTGCCTACCAGCATCCATCGGTATTCATTTGGCTAGCGTCTTGTCAGTGTGTGAGAGAGTCAAGGGCTGTTTGGAAACTTAAACAGTATTTGCTGTGTGAGCAAGAAGGAGACAGCAAGGAGCCTGGGTGTAGCTTAGCTCCACTGGTGCTCTGAAACTAAAACTAAAACTGAAACTCCTCTCCTCTGCTTGTGTTTTGGAACAAATTTTTTTTGGAACAGATTTCTTTTCAGGTGGGGAGGGGGAGTAGAACTCCTTAGCATCAGAGAGTGTTAATAATAATAATATAGGAAATGCTAATGCTCTGATGGTCATTTCGAAAAATCCTTCCTTAGTGAGCACCTAGAAGCCAAGAGGAACATATGTGCCAAATTTCAAGTTTGTAGGCTTTACAATTCTGGAGATTTTGTGATGATGTGTGAGTGACATTTTGCTTTTATATAGATTCTGAAATGTGCAGGACAATCTGAAGTCCAAAGCCTGATGATAAAAAAAAAAAAAAAAGCTTATGGCAACTCGAAAACAGGCATAGGAATGCTTTACGAGTTGACAGCCAATGTATCCTGACTTTTAACTAAAAGTTTCAGACAAAATTGTTAACAAGAAACTGGTTTTGATTCAGAAATCGCTTCTCAACAGAATAATCTTTAAGGAATTAAAAATCCCAAAGAATCCTGCTTATTGTCCAAGTATGTATTTTTTTTTTCTCCCGAAGTTTGTAAAATACAGAGTTAATGGGTCATTCCTGCCCTCAGCAAATATTCTCTTCCACTGATGAAGTCTTCAGCTAAAGAAGCAACATTATCAAACATACACCAAACCTTCGTAGTGGAAAAAATATATATGTTAAAAGAAATCAGGGGGAGGGGAAAGAAGGATAATTTAATATGCAGATAGTTACTTCTTTTGACCCAGCCTGGCTGAGAGGCAAATTACATTAGAAAATGACATGCTATTCATCTCACAAGTAGTTGCAGGAACATTTAGCTAATTAAATGATTAATAAATTTAACACTGCTTTATAATTTCATTTAGCCATGTTGGAAATCACACGGTGCGCTGCGTGTGCGCTGAATAAGATTAGGTGGGAGTAGAAGAATTCACCAGCTGCCCTGATAATTGAGATTAGTCTATTACTATGGTGACCTTTTTAACTTTTATATTCTCTCGTTAAAGTGGAATAAAATTTTATTCACTTTTAAGGAATATTTACTTAGTGAAAATTTGCATGAATTTAAAAAAAAACCCTGACATGCTAAGGAGCTTACTGGTGGGGAAATGACCCTTCCTCTTCAAATTAAGGTTTTTGCATTGATTTTGCTTCCATCTCTCAGGCATGTTGTGTTATGCTTGTGGAATGTTTGTGTGTGGCATTTATCTTTAACACAAGCAATGAAAAAACATCGTTCATGCTTTTGGAAGACAGCAAAACAATTTCAGGGGCACAACAAGGACAAGTAGTGCACAAGTCTCTCCTTCGACAACTTGTTATCAACCACTGGCATCTTGCTTAGGAGGCTATAACGTAGCGATAGCGCTGAGACTTATATACCACTCTATAGTGCTTTACAGCCCTCTCTAAGTGGTTTACAATGTCAGCCTATTGCCCCCAACAATCTAGGTCCTCATTTTACCAATGTCAGAAAGATGGAAGGCTGAATCTACCTTGAACCGGTCAGGATCAAACTATTGGCAATCGGCAGAATTAGCTTGCAATTCTGCATTCTGACCACTGCACCACCACAATTTGCTGAATGATAGGAACAGACCTGAGTCTGCAGTTCAGCCGTCACATCACTGAATTTTCCTTCATTTAAAAATGCATGAATGAACGAATGAATTCTGTGACGTAGAACAGAATCAGGAATGGCGCAATCTTTGACTTTCTATTTGTTGCTGAACTTTCACTCCCATCATAACCAAATGATAAGGCTGAAGAGCAGATGCTGGGGGGTTGCAGTTATGCAATGTCTGGAAGGACACAGAATAGGATACCCCATTTGTGAAAACAAAAAAAGAGCTTCTGCAGGGGGAAAAAAGTCAAAAGCAATCATCTTCTCTTTCAGTAATTTAAGAAGGTCCATGAAGCTTTTCTGGTGAGCAAATTCTCCAAAGAGAATTCCTCCAAACAGGAATGCATTCAATTCAGTAGGGGAGATCACAGGACACCTTTAACCTGAACTGCGCCACATAACCAAAGGAGGTAATTTGGAATACGGGCATCAGCAAACTCTCAGCAAACACGGATGAGCGCTGCAGTCTGTAGACATTTATGGAGCTGTGGGAAAGGGAGAGAAACTGATGAAGCATGCTTTCTACACATAATCCACAACTTAGGTTGCTGAATAAGATGTCAAGGATTTAAGGATGAAGCTGGATGAGAGCATCACTGTGTGATTGTCATCCTGATGCAACTTTGCTTTGTCATGGGTTACTATGATAAAGTCCCAAGAAATTGGGTGAGATTAGCAATTAAAATGCTGGATGAGGAAGGAGGAGACTGAGATGTAAATCTTCTCTTAGCTAAGCAGCTCATGAGATGACTTGGGCTTTAAGATACATGCTTTAGCCTAATCTATTTCCCAGGGCTGTTGTGGGGAATCAAATAAAAGGAACACAATGATCAAATCTTTTGTTTCTAATAGGAATGGTGACATTAAATAGATAGGGAGGAAGCCAGGTAGATAGTGGCTAGATGGACAGACAGAAAGACAGATAGATGTCGAGTGAATAATGATGTCAACTCTGAAGCTGATCTGGCCAAAGCCATTTTGGGCTTCAGTGTTGCCACACTGGAGCTGAGGAATAGGAAGGGAGGAATAGAGATAGTTGGGGTTTTGTAGCCAAAACAAAATACTTTCTCCTGGGAACCAAGGACATTCTCACATATGGTCAGAGGGGAGGAGGAGTGGTGTTACCAGGCAACTGGATGGCACCCTGATTGTAAAGGGGATTTTTTTTTTTACTTTTAATTAGTGAAAACCGCAGGAAACTTCAGAGTCGGTTTTCACCAGAACTGTGCCAATATGATATATCCAATAAAACTATTATTTGAGGAATTTACCTGCCTTGGAATTTTGTTGGCTATGGAATTATTACTTGGAACCCTGACAAATGATAAATAAAGATAGAGATGAGAGAGAGAGAGAAAGGGAGGGAGAGAGAGAGAGAGAGAGAGAGAGAGGTGGATAGATGGAGAAATGATAGAGATGTAGATAAATGATAGAGATAGACAAGAGAGTCAAAGAGACAGAGAGACAGTTTCTGGTTGGTAACATACTTCTGTGCTGGCCTGTAGGATTTCTTCTGTGCTACAACCAAAGACCTATTTTTGAAGATCATAATACTGGCAATGTTATCGAAGCAGGTAATGAAACATCTACAAATGAAAAACCTAACTAATAAAAGCTCCTTCACTCTCAGCTACATATATTCTCCAGCATGACAACACCATTTTGTGCCTAGAGCTGCAGTTATCAGTTCACTCAACCATAGAAGTGAATGGGAAATTCCTACGTAAGTTTCTTTCTCTTCCCTTTTGCCATATATTTTGAATTTCAAGGTCTAGGGTCAAGCTATTTTTACACACAGTGTTCCTGACAGTAAAAATAATCAGGGACTAAGGCATAAACCAGAAAATCTGGTTGTGTGAAACAGTCCTAAGGTACAAAGCATTTAATAAAAATAAATAAATAAATTGGATCTATCTGTACCTGTAATTTATCGCTTCAAACAGTTTCTTGGGGAAATTCAGGGTAGGACCTTTTAATACTTCAACCAGGGATATAGCATTTAGATTTATATACTGCTCCATAGTGCTTTAAACCACTCTCCAAGAATCTGAGCCCTTATTTTACCAAACATAGATGGATACTATAGATAGATAGATAGATAGATAGATAGATAGATAGATAAAGTAGAGATAGAGAATTGTTTAATATAAAGAATACAGAGAACAAATTTGTATTAAGAGAAAAGTGTGGGAAGATTTCAGACTAGGAGTATCAAGGACCTCATTTCCATATTCCAGGGCAGATGTAAGTCTGTTTGTCTCACTAGACTTGAATACAAGCAACTGGCACCCTGCATTTCTTTCATCCATCATTGGCTCTGTCAACACAGGACAACTAATCCTGTTTCCAGTGACCTCTGACCAGCTGGCTGAGGGAAGGAAGGTGACTACTGTTCAACTACAGGGAAAGGCAGACAAAAATTATCAATTTTAAATGCCTTTTTTTTTCAGCAGAAGAAATCAAATTAAAAAAAAAAGAAACCTGAGAAAGAAGCTGGGTTTTCTGGGAAGCCAGTCTCTCCCTAAATAGATGTGTACTGTATTTTAGTTCAGAATAGGTCTTCTCATCTGTAATATTGGAGGGCTAAAAAAACCACCCAATACAAGTAGTCCTTACTTAATGATGGTAATTGGGACTGGAATTTTTGTTGCAAAGCGATGTGGTCATAAAACATAACTTCATGGGACTATGCTGCTTAACAACAGCAGTTCCAACAGTCCCCAGTTATGGTATTTAAATGATTCTCACGCTATTGTTAAGCCCATTGTCACATGGTCGGTATTTGTACCTCCTGCTGGCTTCCCCAATGACTTTGCTTGTTGGAAAACTGGCAGGGCAGGGACGGTCGCAAATCATGAGATCTGTGATGCTGCAATGGTCAGAAATCCAGACCAGCTGCTGAAGGTCCAGATTACGATCATGTGATGGATGCTGAAGACGAGTTGCAAGTAGAGGTGGTGTTCAGCAGGTTCTGACCAGTTCTGGAGAACCGGTAGCAGAAATTTTGAATAGTTCGGAGAACCAGCAAATGCCACCTCTGACTGGCCCTGCCTTCTCTGCCTCCTGAGTCCCAGCTGGTCAGCTGGGTCTTCTTTTGTTGCCCTGCACAGGAGAACGGAGCTGGAAAGCAGGTTAGTGGAGTGGGGAGGAAATGGGGATTTTGCAGTAATCTTTCCCTGCCACGCCCACCAAGCCACACTCACAGAACCAGTAGTAAAAAAAAATTGAATCCCACCACTGGTTGCAAGGTTCCCTCATTCACGCCATTGCAAGTTCAAGTTCAAACATCCTTGTTAAATGAGAACCATTTGTATTAAGGATGGGAGTGTTCCTGGGATGTGAGGTCAAAAAAATCAAAATGATGGTATTGTGGTTTGTGTAAGAAAGATGCAGGACTTTGATTGCTTGGTGGTGGTTGCCACCTTCAATTTTTTGACTCCCCTGCAGACCTCCCTGTACAAAACAGTTTTATAGGGAAGGTAGAGTGGCAATCAAAATAGATTACAGTTATAATCTTGTAATGGCGATGCCCCCTATGAAGAGGACATAGATGAACGACATGGTCTTTTAGAGAAGTGCATTTATAACCTTCACTATCTTTTCTTTTGCCCATCCAGGACACACACACACCCCAAATATTTTTGCTTAGAAGGGAGAACATTTCTGTCCTATGTTGAAGTGCTCAAGACTCATCAAAAGATTTATTAGAATTCTGTAAGATAAATCCACCTTACAAGCTGGGAGACAACAGACTGCCTGAAGCCAATTAATTAATTTAAGGAGGGATTCAAACCAGGGACTTCATTTATTTATTCATTCATTAATTTTAGGGCTGGGGGCTTGAGGCAGTGTATGGAGCAGCCTCTCCTCCATAGCTTCCTTACTCAACAGCCCTATGAGGTAGGTTGGGCTGAAGAAAATCTAGCGAAGATTTAAACTAATTAAATATCAGTGCGTATCCGCTAGAATCTAAACTGAAGTGTACATGCTGTAGGAATTCAGCCAGTATGTGGAAAGGTGCTGTACAAATGGATTTTCAATAAAGGAGAATATTTGTAGCTCAGGGTTGAAATGAGAGGTCCTTGGTGCTCTCTAAGTTATATAAAAAGGACAGACTGTTAATATTGTGAGTTTTTGCCCAATGTCTGATTTTACTTGTTCCCAGTCAGAATACACACAACCTGAGGTTCAAGTTATATGACAGTTAACAATCACGATGAGAAAAGGGCAACATATAGTTAATGCGTTCTTAAAATACGGACACTCTTGTGCAGTGATCACAAATCATTTGTGGCCACAACTGCTCTAATATAAAAGGCTGGAAGATTCTAAGCAGACAACAAACTGGACAAATGGGAAACAGGTAGATAATTACAGCAACCTTGGAGTTGCCATTCTGCAGAGGTCCTTTGCTTCCTTTATCTGCTTTAATATCTATTTGAAGTTATTACTTCAAATAACTTCTTTCTGCAGTCATAACCCACACACCTTGTTTCCTTTTCTATCATTTTTAACCAGGAGGGTAGCTTTCTCAGTATTTTAAAAGGAAGGAGTTAAAAGGTAAATTCTTCAGTTATCCATCATTGAAATCAAAGCATTCTGCGATGGTCCACCAGCTTTCTCCAAACTGGCACCCATAATTCCCAGCCACTCTGGCTGGGAATATTGGAATGTGTAAAGTCTGAATTCATCTGACTGCGGAATCTGCAGAATGATTTCTTCTAGCTGATAGAATTGAGAGGATGTTTTCTTGGAGTTAGGAAGGAAGCTTTGCACCCACTTGGGCTTCTATGATATATAAACTATGACTACTTCAGGTGATAAGTAGGTCATTGACAGTAAGAGAACGATGTTTACCAGAACAAAATACCTGTGTTCCCAGTCTGTAATCAAGTTGTTTTTTTCCAAAGACCTCAGATGAGCCTTTGAAATCAGAAATCCAGACAGACTGATATAAACAAGATGACACAGTCAATACCCCAACAACAAGAGATTAAGGCTACATGAGTAATTTCTTGGAAAGGCTGTCTTAATAAACCACAGCAATTTGAAAGAAAAGAGAGGGGGGGGGGGGGAGGTGAGAAGCATACAAAAGTAGAGAAGAACTTGGAGCTGGAAATTATGTGTCACATATCTGGAAAGCTCAAAGGTCAGGACAGGTAGGTAAAGATGGAAAATAGACAGATTGCCTGCTAAAACAGCTTAGCTGAGCAAACACAGACCTCCCGGTGTTTTATCTTGCTTTGTTCCCATGGGCAAGGGGTAGGATTAAAGAATTCTCAGCCAGAAGTGAGCTTCTTCCTTGTGTGGTCTGCTCTGATGTTTATTCACAACTTAGTGGCCCACTGACATGTTGGAGTTCTGCAAAACAAACTGTTAGCTATTTAGACATACTTGAACCCTGCTAGCAAAAGTGCGTAGAGTCAAGGCTATGGTTTTCCCAGTTGCAATGTATGGCTGGGAAAGTTGGACCATAAGGAAGGCTGAGAGTCAAAAAATGGAGGCTTTTGAACTCTGGTGCTGGAGAAGATTCCTGGGAGTCCGTTGGACGGCAAGGCGATCCAACCGGTCAGCCCTAAAGGAGACCAACCCCTGACTGCTCTTTAGAAGGCCAGATCCTGAAGATGAAACTCAAAATACTATGGCTACCTAATGAGAAGGAAGGAGTAGAGCCTAATGCTGGGAAAGATTGAGGGCAAAACAAGAAGGAAGCAACAGAGAATGAGGTGGTTGGATGGAGCCACTGAAGCAGTCGGTGTGAGCTTAAGATGGTAGAGAACAGGAAGAACAGAAGATGGTAGAGAACAGGAAGGCCTGGAAGAACATTGTCCATGGGGTCGAGATGGGTCAGACACAATTTTGCAACTAACAACAATAACAAACCTGAGCAGTTTTGCAATGTGCTATTAGATTAACATGCTTGGTGTGCCTTGCAGCAATTGGATGAAACTGCTGATAAATTATCCATGAAAATTAGCCCATGATCCATTGGTGGACCAAGACTGACTTACTGTTGACTGAAATAATACATTCACCTGTGATCCATGAGGATACAGGCACAATGTCCTCAGGCAACGTCTGCCTTCCTATACTTAGAGCATATATAATATAATGTCCTTAGTGCTCTTTGTTGTTTTCTTGTAGACGTTTCATTACTCATACCAAGTAACGTCATCAATGCACTAGTTTGGTAATGAAACACCTTCAAGCAAACAACCAAGCTCAGAGAGCACTAAGGACCCCACAGTTCAATCCTGAGCTACAAATATTCTTTTCTATTAGTAACTAATAATTTCAGTGTTGAATGAGTTCCAGATGATCACACAGTAGCCTGAAAATGGAATAAGTTCAGAGAATAGGAACTGGATGCATCATAGGTCAGAAAACTTAATTACAAAAGGAAAGATTAAGGTGGGCCTAGATGGCCTTGAAAAGAAAACCCAGGAAATTGCTACCATTTTAAAAGATACCTAACAGGATGCCAGCTGATTGGAGGCCATGATTCAAAGTACAAAACATAAGAGGATTTAGTTATGGAAGGAAAATTCCAAATGAATCTTAGAGATGGAAGAATATCTTAACAGTAAGAGTGGTTGGAAAGTAGAACCAATGACTCATAGAAGAAGGTTTCTCATCTTCCATAGGTTCAGGCAAGGGAGTCATCTGTTGTTGATAGTTTAATGGGTAGTTTATTTAGGATTGCAACATTGAACAGGAAAACGGACTTGATGATTGCGTGGTTCTTTCCTAAAATCCAAGTTTGAGATTCTAACATTTATATGACATATGCATGCTAAGGAATCTATGTTCTTAGGATAGTTGAGGCCACCAACACCGTTGTGAGTCTATCTTCATGTGGATTTTAATGGAAAGAGATCTTAGATGCAGAGAGATTGAAGAACTTGGGCTTCTGCTCATATATGTATGTTTCTTGCTTCAAGCCACTACAATGATGAAAAAAGCTTGGAGATTTTAATACTTTCAGGGCCAATCAACTAAGGTTTTCAAAACCTACTGTTGACAGTAAAAACAAATAAGACAACATTTCAAACCCATTTAAAGGAATGCAATGCTTCTGAGAGAAAAATGGGGGAAGGGATTACTTTAAAAAGCAAATGCATATTTTAAATGTGCAACTACGTTGTATCAATTAGCATTGGTAAGGAAGATGTGACGTCACAATAAATGGAGAAAGTTGCGTTTCCTTTCACTCTAGGTAACTAAATGCAAATCAAGGAATTTTCTCACTGATGTGCTACCTTTTTCAATGCAAGGAGATCATTTCTAAAATAGGAAGAAATGGAACATATTCTTGCATTTAAGCAATGAAATATCTTTTGCTTCTTTTGGTTTGAGTTTACCTTGCCGAATTGTTTTGTGCTTTCGAATGCCAGAAAACCGGCTCCAGTACAAAAAAAAAAAATCATAACTTTAGGATTTAAATACCTTTTTGTAATTAAAGTTTGTGTTTCAAATATTTCTGTGCATAAATCATGTTAAAAATGATGGAAGCTAAAAAAGCATGTTCTCAGAGCTTTCTTTACTCCCAGCCTATTAAATTCACTCTGAATTATATTTTAATGACATTATTTGCAAGCAAATACATTTAAAACTATTTAAAACTTCCCCTTGTTGCTTTAGAGATAGAATTGTGATAATGTTAACAGAGAACAGTTACATAAATGCATGGTGAAGTTGGCCTATCTCCAAGAAAGTTTCATTTCCTTTATCCAAATTACAAAGGCAAGATTAGACTCTGCAATTGATACAGAAACATACTAGTAGAGCTGGCTGTCTATTTCTTCTGAAATGCACGATCCAATCTATTTCTGCTCATTCTGATTCAGAACCTTTTCTAATATGATATATATTGATATCTGTTATAATGTGCAAATAACAATGGGCTGAAAATATACCACAAGGAGGAAAGATTTGGTATAAGAGCCCTTCATTATCCTAGACCCGTTGCCAGTCAAAGAAAACCCAGTGATTCCAGGTAACGAAAGCACAAAATTAGTGGCCTGCCTATGTACTCTAGGTAGGTGTACTTCTATATGTGGGAGAGAGAAAGAATAAGAGTGTTGGTGTATTATGCAAATCTCTAACCCACTTAATGAACTCTAATCCAGATGACACTAATTTCTCCCAGAGATTCTCCCAGATGCTAATGAACTATTTCTGGTCAACCAAAGCCATGGAGATGATCCACCAGAGTTCACAAGCTCTTCCTGATTTAATGGGGGAGTGGAAAGGGGGGGGGAAGTAGAAGTAGGAGTGGCATCAACCTGCAATCCTACCCAGTTTTTTTGTTAACCAATCATTTAATTGATTCATTTAATTATAAATTTGGAAGCAGGGAGAAAATTTCTCATCTGTTCCCTTGGCAGTTGTGGAAGGACTGGAGAGAAAACTGTAGGCTGTAGGCTGACTTGGGGAGAGAATGACTATGAATATATAGCCGGTATATTATGGCCATCAACTTTTGAATAGGTCCCCCAAAAGCATGTTCTCAGAGCATCATTCTCCAGTCGCCTACATCTTGGTTCCATTAGGATGACAACACTAGGCTGGAATTCTGAGCATGCTATGATCTGAAAATGACAAGCGGAGGAAGATAGGCTGGAGAAGGCTACCTAACAAAACTGAATAATGCTGTTTTCTCCTGGAAAGGCAGAATGGAGAAAACCTTGAACCTTGGTGTGCTACAAGGTTCCTCTTGTCTAAAATGAGGAATAAACTGGAAATCTACACTTGACTTGATGGATTGGAGATAAGAAGATTTCACTTCGGTTTTATGTCAGAAAAGCAAGGCAAGAGATTATCCCCTTAGTTCTAGCAGGGGTAGCTATATAATGAGAAATATGAGGAGCAGAAAGACCTGTTCTGGATTAGAACAATGGTCTGTGAGGCACAGAAGGTTTTATTTTAACCCACAAAGTGGTTTCTATTAAGGACAACCCCTTTACCCTCTAATGTAATGGGCAGGCAAGCAGGGGTGGGATTCTACCAATTCGGACTGGTTCGGGCGAACCTCTTGCTCCAAACATCAGCTGTCTCTGAACAGGTCCATTTGATGAGCATGTGGGCCTGCCCATTTGTGCTGTTTCCTGTTCTTTACTTCCTTTGTTTTGAATACAGCTGATTCGCCTGGCAGAGTGGTTAGCCGTGCTTCAGCTGTTTTCTTCACAAGGACTGCTGTAGAAGAAATTAGAATTGTTTGAAATGTGGTGCGCGTGCACAGAACACACATTTGGCACAAACGTGCACGATCACCAAAACGATTGTTATATCGGTGGAATCCCACACTTGCTGGCAAGCCATCATCTGTTCAAAGTTGCCATGTCTCCAGAGATAATTGGTTAGCGGCTGCCTGGTAAAAGAAACCATGAATAGAGGCAAAATAAGATGTTGCACTTTCGAACAGTTGAAATATTTTTGACCCTCGGCTCATACTTCATTCATTTTCTCTTGCTCTCCAATATAAGGAAATGACAGGAAGTTTTGACAGAGGTCTGAAGCCAAGCCCCAGCCCTGGCTGTCTCTTGGGTTACACAAAGGTCCTTGCTCTTACTTTAAAGTCTGTTATGTGCGCTGGACATGGTTGAAAGATCATAAAGACCAAGTTATGAAAAGAAAAAACCCTGGACAAAATCTATTGTATGTGATTACTAAGAAATGATATTAACTTGATGGCATATAATCAGTCAATCTTTCAATCATTCAATCAATTTGCATTGGAAGAAAAGCTTGAATTCAACACTTCCCAAGGCTGCTACTTATCTTAAAAAGTAATCCATGACATTAATAATTGCTTATAGGGCAGTTCCACTAGTTACAGCTGGGATTTTATTACGTAGCACTTGTTGATCAGATGGTTGGCAGTTCGAGACTAAGTACCGCATGATGGGATGAACTCCTGTTCCGGCCCCATCTTGCCAACCTAGCAGTTTGAAAGCATGCAAATGCAAGTAGAAAAACAGGTATCAAATAAAAATAGCTACTAAATAAATAGCTACTAAATACTAAATAGTTACTATTGTTCTAACTGGCAGGAAATTTCTCCTTCATTTAGGTTGGTGAAATTTTCTGACAGGGCAATTAATCAGTGGAACGACTTGCCTCCAGAAGTCATGGGCGCTGTAACACTGGAGGTTTTAAAGAAGACATTGGACAATCACTTGTCTGACATGGTGTAGGGTTTCCAAACCTCCAAGGATTCATCTGAAATAGTATGGGGCCGGGATGGCGAACTTATGGCACGCAGGCTGGAAGTGGCACGCAGAGCCATCTCTCTGGGACGCCAGCCCGTTGCTTTTCTGGGTTCCAGTGTGCGCATGTGCGCCAGTCAGCTGGTTTCGCGTGTGCGGGAGCATCAGAAATTGGAAGAGCAGTGCTCTGGAGCACATGCATGCACCTGCCAGCTGGTCATTGTGTGTGCATGCATATTAGAAACTGGAAGACCAGGTGGCTGGTGTGCATGTGCGTGCTGGGAAGCTAAGTTTCCGGTTTCCGTTGCTCTTGCGTATGTCCGTCGGGGAGCTGCTCTTTTGGTTTTTGGTGGGCACACACTCCCATTTCGGCACTTGGTGGTATAGGGTTTCCTGCTTAAATGGGGGTTTGACTAGAAGGCCTCCAAGGTCCCTTCCAACTCTGTATTTTTTTTTTTTATTCTGTACCATTTTGGTGAGAAGGTAATAGTGTTCTGTGTGCCTTGGTTTATAGTCGTGCTGGCCACATTGACCATGGAAGCATCCTTGGACAACGCTATCTTCCTTGACTTATAAATGGAGATGAGCAAACCTCCCCTGGAGTCAGACATGACTGGACAGGAGAACCTTTACCTTTTTTAAATGCATAGGGTGTGTGTGTGTGTCTCGATGTGCCCAAGTATCAAAAGAAACGTGCAATGTGTCAGCAAATTTATTTCATCCGTCCCTCCCCTCCTCCCCCAACACTTTATTCAAACAGCTTGGAGTCAAAGAAGTTGGAAACACCTGCACAATATTCTTGCTTGCCTCTCAGCACTATATTTTGATGCCCGTGAATATTTATAAGCACTTACGTTACTAATGTTGTTGGCATTGTTAAATCTTGATTGTGGAGTTTGTAAATATTCAAAAGAAGCAGATGTTTACTAATCCCTCTTTACCTTAAAGGGAGGAAATGCAAAAAAAAAAAGGGGGGGGGGGATTGAGACAGCAGGCTGACAAAAACCTGTATTCCCAACAGAAACCACTTCAAAACACATGGCTGCAACCTGAAGCTTACAAATGGGAAGCTTCCCAGGTCAACATCTGAAACCTGGAATGCATTTATGTGTAAATTGCAATTAATTATCAACATTCTTATGTAACTTAATTGCAAGAACTAAATGGGGAGCTTTTTGCCAGCCTGAATCAACACAACAGAACAGCACAGGAGATGGCACCAATCATTCCAATGGATTTTCTGTCCTGAATGCATAATCAGGCCCGTCATTTCTCCAAAGGATCCTTCTCCTATGAAACAGGCTTCTGTTTTTCTAGTTTAGTTTAGGGCGCGTGGTATTTCTTTCTAATTTCTTGGGAGGGCTTTAATTTATCCTTGGAGCTTGGCAGGAGGTCTCTCTCCCTCTCTCTCTTTTCTTTTTCCTTTCGGTTTTCTCAGCCTTCTGCAAACTCATGTTTCCTAATTTGAAAAAAAAAACAACCCCACTGGGAGGAATCTCCTTATATTACCTTCCTTTGAAGGTTAATAGAAGCCTACCAAGGCAGATAGGCTGCAAGACCCTCAAAAGATGACTGACGTGTGACTGACAGACCAGGGGTGCACACCTAGTAACCTAACAAGACTGCAGGAAAATCATCCTCCACCCACAAGAATTTCAGACTGAAATTTCTTTCAGGGATGAAAGAAACGTTAGGATCCACTTTGTTTTCATCAGATTGATCAGGGGCGGGCTGCTACCGGTTCACATCAGTTCAACTGAACCAGTTGCTAATTTTACAGGTAGTTCCAATGACGGGCTGACCCCACCCCGCCAACCCCTCCTCTCTCAGGAGTCCCCACATGGCCCATTGTGGGTCCCAGGTAAGCGCAGGGCCTGTGCGGAGGCTTGGGGAGTGTGAAAAATGGGCTTCCTAGAGACTCTGGAAGACTGGAAATAGACTCGTTTCTGGGCTCCAGAGAGCCTCCGAAGCCAGGGGAGGGGGGAAACGGGCCTCTCAGAGCCTGAGGAGGGTGAAAAAAGGCCTCCTGGAAGTTCGGGAAGGCCAGAAATGGGCCTGTTTTCAGCCGCTAGAGGGCCTCTGGAGACTTGGGAGGGCGTTTTCGCCCTCTCAGAGGCTCAAGGAAAGCCTCTGGAGTCTCTGGAGGGCAAAAAATGCCACCTCATTCAGCACAGGAGGCCGACTAGGCTACGCCCACCATAGTCACACCACCCAGCAGAGAACCCTTTGATAAATATTTTGAAGCCCGGCCCTGAGATTGATTGACATTTCATAGCATGAAAAAAATTGCAGAGGAATTTTCCTGCAGGACACCATCACTTCTACGATACTGGATTTCTGGTGCGATGCTAACGCAGATTTTAATAACATTAAATGCCACCTTGCGTAGTCACATGCACGAGTAGGCGGCCATGTAAATTTTCTAAATAAATAAATTAAAAAATTTTTTTTAATGTCAGTGTGTTTTAATTATTTTTTCACTTGTTTCTGTGATTGGTAAGCTGCCCAGAGTCACCTTATAGGGGAGAATGTAATAAATAAATTTAATACATTATTAAAGAGTTTAATAAATAAATAAATAATAAATAAATAAAATTGTGGCAGAGACTTCCAAGCCACTCAGGATTACAGGTAGTTCTTGACTTACAACTATTCACTTAGTGACTGTTTGAAGTTACAATGGCGCCGGGGGAAAAAGTGACTTATGGCCAGTTTCTACTTTTACAACTGCTGGAGCATCACCATATTCAAGTGATCAAAATTCAGGCGCTTGGCGTATATTTATGACAGTTGTGCTAGCCTGGCATAATATAATAACTATTTGTCATCTTTCCAGGCAAAGTCTATTGGGGAGGGAGGGGAACCAGGTTTTCTTAATGATGGTGTGGTTCACTTAACAAGTCATAAAATTGGAATGAACCGCTTAAAAACCATCTTGCTTAACAAGACAGAAATTCTGGTCCCAATTATGTTTGTACGAAGAAAATTACTTGTACTGCTTCTTTAAGGATCGACCCACAGAAGCTATGTACATAAACTGTGCCTGCCAACACAGCCTTTTCCCCTTGAGTCCAAAGTGCTGCACGTCTAAAATTAGACCAGTTCTTACTTTTAAGAGAAAGAAGGCGATTTTAACTCTGCTAAGTTTTGGGCCAGTCACTCCCTCTCAGTCCTAGGAAGGAGACAACAGCCAACCTCTTTTGAAATCTTGCCTAGAAAACTGCAGGGGACATATCCAGGCAGTTGCCAGGAGCCAACACGGACTTGAAGGCATTAAAGTCCTTACTAACGACAGAAGCAGAAACAGAAATGTAATTTACTGACAGGCAATGAGTTGGAAGCAAGGATGTCTCAATAACTGCGGATGTGTTTGTCTTCACCTCCCATCCTTACAAGGCCTGCAGCAGCAGAAGCCGTCAGAATGACTGAGTAAAGCTGTTGAGAAACCCCACCTGAATGTAAGCTGATGGAGTGAAACCATTGAGAAATGCCACCTGAATGTAAGCTGGCGGAAGGCGAAGAGTGGGTGGTTTTTAAGGTGTAATGTTTAGTTGGTCTACTCTCTACAGCTCTACAGCTCTCTTGCAAAGTTCCAATTCACTCAGTTAATTCACCTGCCCAGATACTGTGAAAAGAACAATGCCTCAATAGTTTCTTCTCATGTGACATTAAATATGACAAGGTTATCATTTAATATACTATCACTCAAGCACTGATTTATGGCCTCTCGGAGAAGCATCTTGTTCTGAATACCCTCCTATTTCTTTGGAATGGTACTTGGAAATAACTCTTACTCTGGCTTATGTTCTCATGGCTCAGAAGAAAAACTTGGTAGAATTAATTGCAAATAAATGTTTACTTTTACTGATCAGATGCTGGGAAGGAAGGAAGGAAGGAAGGAAGGAAGGAAGGAAGGAAGGAAGGAAGGAAGGAAGGAAGGAAGGAAGGAAGTTAGTTAGTTCTAAAGTCACAGTGTACAAACCTGAGAGTCTCTCTTTTCTATTTTCTATTCTGTCCTCCAAACCAGGAGGATTCAATAAATCAATTCTTGCATACATTAAAAGGCATTAAATATCCAGACTTAGGATGGGGGATATCTGACCTGGCAATTACATATATGGAAAGATTTTTGGAATTGTGGTCAACCATAGACAACACAGAAATGTGGATATGACTTACTAAAACAAATGAAAAATCCTTAAATTGATAGAGATATAATAATATTCTACTTTGTATCTTAAAACCTTGGACATTCTATCCGAGAATCATGCTTTAAAAAAGATTCAGACAACATGGGAATGGCTCCCAAAAGGCTAGCAAACATAACCAGGACAGTTAAACTAAAAGTTCTCTAAGGACAGATTGAGAGGGGCGGAAATCATTATTTTGCCTAAGGGAAGATATGATAGCTATCTTCAGACACACAAAGGAAGATAAAAAGGAAGTTAAAATCCAGGGCACACAAAATGGATTTAAGTTTCAGCAAGGCTGATTCTGGTTGAATGTTAGAAAAAAAAAACTTGATAAGAATAAGAGAAATTCCAACATTGGAATTAATTTTCCAAGAGATGCAGTTTCCCTGAATGTGTCATTCATGGGTCATGTTCTGTTGGGAATGCTTTGATTTACAGAAAAGAGCGCTGTACCCTGATGTCCTAAGTGTTTCGTATACACTTTATAAATTGTATACCATAAATCTATTTTGTCTAAATCTTAATTGTGCAAATTAATTTGCCTTAATTGTGCAAATTAATTTCCCAGAAAGCAATAGCTGTAGGAGAACATTGCCTAGTTAGGCAATGACTATGAGTGGTTTGTACCTGGGTGGGAGATTATTTTATTGGATTGGTATTCTGGACTGGGAAGTTGCATATATATATATATATATATATATTGGAAGAAGATTTGGACAAACCACATCACGTTGTGGCTAAGAAGACCTCATAGAACATCCATGAACTCACCAAGAATGAAGCCTGACTCACAGGAGACTGATTTTTCTCAGGATGTCTGCTCCCACCACTAGAGCTCCATGTATTTAAGATCAGGAACTCTGATACAACCATTCTTTGTGGTTCCTTTATTTTTAGTACAGCACAATTAAGGAATGCACACCAGTAATTTCCCAGTAAATGGGGTGAGACAAGAGAAGGGGTCACTGAGTACCATCTGGACTGTTCCCTCGAGACATTCAATTGCTCTTCTCTGGTGTTAGGCCGGAAACATATTCTGCATTTTCCCTGCTCCATTTTTCACCATAGTCATTGACTTTAATAAAAATGCATTTTTTTTAACCTTTAGAAGAAAACACACCATTTGCCTCTGAAAACCTGACTGTTCCCATGGCCATAGGGCCAAAGTGGTTGTAGTAATTGAGGATTATGCTAATCTGTGTGGTTTGCTTTGATGTGCATTGTTTTCAGTTTGAATGCTGCTCAACTTTGTGCTGAGTTGAAGCTTTATTAGCAAATAAACAAACAAATAAATGCTAGCACCATTGACTGGCTTGTAAGAATTAAGGGAGACAAAGTGAGAGAGGACTGCAGGCTAAAACATATGAGTGGTTGAGGAACTGGGTTTGTCTAACCTGGTGAAAAGAAGGAGTAGGTGTGACATGATAGCAGCCATCCAATACTTGAGCAGCTGCCACCAAGAAGAGTGGGTCAAACCTTTATTTCCACAGAAGGCATCAGAAGGCAAGACAAAAACAATGGATGGAAACTGAACAAAGAGAAGCAACTGAGAACTAGAGAAATTTCCTGACAATGAGAACAATCAACCAGTGGAACAGCTTGATTTCAGAAGTTGTGGGTGCTGCAACATTGGAGGATTTTAAGAGACTGGACATCTATTTGTCTAAAATAGTATAGGGTCTCTTGCTTGAGCAGGGGGTGGTCTACAAGACCTCCAAGGTCTGTTCCAACTTTGTTATTCTGACTTTTGAAAGAGTTATGTAAAGAAAATATAAAGCACTTTGACAATGGAATTAATTTTTTTAAAAAAAACAACAACAACCTGTGGGATACGGTGGGAAGGCAAATTTTGCAAACATATTACACAAAGCTTTAAACATACTGTCAGTGTAGAGAGATACAAAATCCAATGCACGAATTTTGCATTTACAGAAACTGTCCCAGCAGTGTGTTACTTTAGATTGACTCACATCAATATGCTTAGGAAACCAAGTTCACTTTCACCCACTGAAAGGACTTTAATAAATAAGTTAAATTAGTAAGGGGGAAAGATGTAGGCAGATTTCAGTGATTCTCAGAATCTTGGAGAAGTTAGAAGATGTATCACTAAACAAATATTCCCACCATTTAGGTTGGGGGAAGGAACTATCAGAGTTACACCAATTTCATTCCAAGCCGACTATAGATATAGACAACGTATTAAAAAGTAGAGATATCACCTTGCCTACAAAGGTTTGTATAGTCAAAGCTATGGTTTTCCCAGTAATTATGTATGGCTGTGCGAGTTGGATCATAAGGAAGGCTGAGTGCCAAAGAATTTATGCTTTGATCTGTGGTGCTGGAGAAGACTCTTGAAGGTCTCTTGGACTGCAGGGAGATCCAATCAGTGAATCCTAAAGGAAATCAACCCATTACTGTTCTTTGGAAGGAGAGAGATCCTGAAACTGAAGCTCAAATAATTTGGCTACTGTAGGAAATTAGCACCCACCCCCTCTCCTAGAAAATTGAGATATTTTAGGAAATATTAAAAGGGCAGAATATTTCCCTTAAAAGGGAGGCAGAAACTCAGCTTCCCCTACTCTTGTCAATGGGCCATTAAGGCCTGGGCCAGTCTATTCTACATAACAAAGATCTACCTCTTTCAGGCAGAGCCATAGTAGGAGTTGCTCAAAGCCCATTCATTACATCATCACCCAGCAAGAATCAATCAATCTTGGGACTTACAACTTACAAATTACCCCTGCATGGCCCAACAATCAGAACCAATCAGAACACAAGCTCAAATTCAAAGCCCAACAGAGGGTATAAATCTCTCTCCTTCTCTCCCCCATGTGCCTTTTTGCCCAGGATCTCAAGCCTTGTGATCCTGTCCGCCAATAAACCATCTTTCCAATCAGCCACTATGTTTCCAGTGTCTTTTCCCCCACTTGGAACTGAACCTAGAAGGATAATTCTTCCAACTCCACCAAATGAGAAGAGAAGGTTCCTTGGAGAAGACCTTGATATTGGGAAAGATGGAAGGCCAAAGGAGAAGAGGAGGGAAGAAGATGAGATGATTAGATAGTATCACCAGCACAATGAACATGAATTTGAGCAAACTCTGAGAGATTCTGGAGGACAGGGTGGACTGGCTTGCTGTGTTTGTGAAGAATCAGTCGGGATTTAGTCACAAGTATAGATATGAAGTGGTCTCCTGACAATCCTTGACCTAATTGCTTTTCATTTGCCACAAAATGCATTGGTTTTCCTCTTCAAAGGAGCCCTTAGAAATCATCATTCTTCCCCCTGGGGGAAAAAAAATAGGGATCTAGACATTCTACTTACTGAATAAGTCCCAAATGTAGGTTTTCCCATCATCCATCAGAACTTTAGTTGGAAGGAACGGAGAAGTTGGTTTTTTTTTTTTAAACTAATATTTACCAAATGCAAAACAGTGAAAAAGTCAAAGCTACATTAGTTGGGTTTGCAGGTCATCTTTCTAAAGTTTAGAATTAGAATAATAGAGTTGGAAGGGACTTGGAGGTCATCTAGTCCAATCCAATGAAGGCTTGTGAAACTTGTGACGTTTAAGAAAGGCAAGTGAACTCTGATTAACCCCCTGTTTCCAAACTGAATGAATGACTCCCGTAAGATCCTTGAAAGTGAGAACTGCAGATTGGTGCTGTGTAGCAGAGAGGGAGGGGAGGGGGGGGAGAAAGAAACACGATCGCCTCTTTGCTGCGAGGGCCTAACTTGTTTATCAAGGAATGCAAAATAACGCTCTGCCGTACGGTGGTGGTGTCACTCTGACCTTTGAATGCAACCTCGGATCTCTTCACGCAGCATAACAATGTCTCTTTTGTGCCATGGTGTTCAGGCCAACGGGAGTCAGGATTTACTGCTCTGGCAATTTTATCAGGCTCTGCATACTTTGGGGCTTATTCAGTTAACCTTCTAAAACAACAAGGCGTTCAAGACGCCGCCAGAACGTGTCTCTTCTCTCCAGCCTCCGATTTTCATTATCACTTCTTTATCCCAGTTTATTGCAAGCATCCAGGTGGAGGGGAGGGGTGTGGGGGCAGGGGGCAAAGACTGTAAGCAACAGCAGAGGAAAGAGAGGAAGAAAAAAAACCCCGTGCAGCAAACGGGTGTGTGCATTTGTGTGATCATTCATAGACAGGAATGGAATGGGGTTTTGGACAGGGGTGGGCTTCAAAAATTTTAGCAAGGTGTTCCCTGCCTGGTTGCTGGGGGGGCATGGCCATGGTTGGTGTGGCCTAGTTGGCCTCCTGCAGCACGGCGGAGCTGGTGGTGGGGCACTTTTGCTCCCCCTGGGCTCCGGAGGCTCTCTGGAAGCCAGAAACAGGGTCATTTTCTGGCCTTCCTGAACTTCTGGGAGGGACATTTTTCACCCTCCCCGAATCTCCGTGTGCGCCCTGGGCTTACTTGCATTTAAAACGGGCCACGTGGGGACTCCCACGAGGGGAGGGGCGGGGTGGGTGGAGCCAGTCAGGAGTGAGACTTGGGGGTTCTCCGAACTGTGCAGAATCTTAGGTAGGGGCTCTCCTGAACCCCTGCGAATCCCCAGCAATCCACCCCTGGTTTTGGATGATTTTAATAAAGCGCAGAAGGTTGTATACAACTAAGGTGACCAACTTTTTTACAATGAAAAGGAGGACACGAATTAATTGAAGAAAAGAAGCAAAGCCACTTGCGCACGGTGCACTCTCTCGAAACAATTCTCCTGTGTGGAGCTCATAATCGCATCTCGCCACTCTGTACCAAGCCTTGATGAATCATCATGTCAAATACAAATACATCACATCACACACAATGGATCGGATTGGCATCGATCAAATACGGAGGTTTACAGATTAGTCTTCAAATATCAAAAAGGAAGACATGCAGGGGTGAGATTCTACCAGTTCGCACCTATTCGCTAGAACCAGCTGTTAACATTCTAAGCAGTTCGGAGAACCAGTAGTTAGAAGAAATTACTGGCCTAATCCTGTAAGGAAGGCAGGAAGGAAACATTCTGGTGTTGCTTACAGAAACTGCTTCTGGTCTCTTCTAACCCTTGTTACATTCTTGGCAGGACTAGACTTCCTGTCTCAGGAACTTCTCTGGAGTTTTTTCCCCCTCCTTTGCTGGTACTTTGCTTGTGTGGACTGACCATTCAAAGTTACAATGGCACTGAAAAAAGTGACTTCTGACCATTTTTCACACTTACGACTGTTGCAGCATTCCCACAGTCATGAGAGGCCAGGCGAGGAGATGAATGTCTCGATGTGAGTGATATTGAGTTGGCCATACCCAGCCAATAACATGACCACCAAGCCATATCCACCCAGTCACATGACCACCAAGCCACGCCCACCACCTAAGCCACGCCCACAGAACCGGTTGTTAAAATTTTTGAATCCCACCTCTGAGGACATGTAGGAGGACATTTTTTGAGAGAGGACAGAATTTAGAAAAGGAAGACTGTTCTCCCTAAAGGAGGACAGTTGGTCACCTTAATTCAATAGAACTTCAAAGCAGGAAAGAAAAGGAGAAGAAACAAGGAGGAAAGGAGGAAATCCACCACCAAGTTTCTTAAAAGACGTATGGGGACAGGATGGAAGTCCTTCCCGTGACAATACAGATTTTCTTGGGGTTGTTTTTAAGTACGAGATTAAGTACAGATTTTTACCGAACACAATTTTTCAAAGATGCTTCCTACTGCAGTGTACTGGCTGGGGGAATTCTGGGATTCAACTCATCTTCAATTTGCCAAGGTTGAGAAACACAGCCCTACTGTGTTTATTTTTCCCACAGGGTAGTTAAGGGTCTCTCTTGTAACTCCTTGAATATCCATGAATAGTGCACTATTGAACACATCAGCACACTAAGCCATAACAATTTTCCTTATATATATTTTTCCCCAAAAAAATAAACCAAAGCAGTAATTCAGTGGCACAGATCTCTGACTCTTTTTGAATAGGTAACAAGCAAGAGAGGTGTGTTAGGCCTCTGTAAATCTGAACAAATATTGTCTGCTTTCAACAAAGAAAAAGATCATTTGTGTATTTGTGTGTGTAACTTCTGGTGTTGTAATCAAAAATACTGTCCTGCTTTTACAACATTCCAAAGACATTTCTGAGAACATTTTGCTACCAGAAGCAAGTTATTTACTTGTATTCCAGATGTTATTTTTTTTACAAATAACTCAAATTGAATACTTGCCCCTCCATAGTGTAGCATCTATAGCACCATAAATAAATTTCACTTTCTAGGCAGAAACTCCTATCAGCTAACCTTTTTGTTTGACTGTAGAAAACAAACACAGAGACAAACAAAATCCTTCAAACAAAAATACATTAGTATAAATCTTCGTTGATCAACAGTTCGAGATGTTACAAAAATTATCTAAAGCTTTTGCATTGAAAAGCTGGGTTTCCCCAAGCAAAACTGGCTGCTCTGTGACTCCGATATTAAGGAAAAATGGCAAGTGGGAATAATGGTGATTTTGCAAACTATGTTTCACAAACAGGGAACATGTGCCAACTGTCAGATTCATTCAAATCAACCCGCAACATGTGCAGCTCAGACTGCAGTCTGCATTACAGCCAGCTTCTACCAGATGTATAGGTTTTAACTGAATTAGGAAATGAGAAAACAAGAGAAATTTAACCGATGGTTAAATTCAACTAAATTAAGAATTGGTGAAAAAGATAGATTTTTCTCATCACCACCTAGAAAAGTGGTTGAAAGTAGCATGGTAACAATTCTTTTTTTAAAGCCACCGACCTGAAACTCTATTTTTTATAATATTGCGAGAGATTATATTTTAATGGGGGGAAACCTTCTATGCCCTAAGAAGAAATAAGGTCACCCTTTCACAGATTTTAAATATGCAGCTGCATATAATCTAACCATTTTTTTTTTAAAGCAAGTAGTTGGTTGAAAGAGGGAGGAAAATGTTAAGAACAGAATAGGTGAAGATGTAATGTTGATGTGGATTCTAACTAAAAGTGGACTTTTCTTTTTAAGGATGATTTTGGAGAATAATTGCCACAATAGAACCAAAAATTTGATTGATTTGATTGCTTATTGTACCCTATGACTATTATTAAGTGTTGTACCTTATGATTTTTGACTCCTGACAAATGTATCCTTTCTTTTATGTACACTGAGAGCATATGCACCAAGACAAATTCCTTGTGTGTCCAATCACACTTGGCCAATAAAGAATTCTATCCTATCCTATCCTATTCTAAAAAAGAACATAGGTAAGGTGCTTGCAGAAGGAAACCAACGAGCCATTTCACCAGAATGGCTAACTAGAGATCTCTAGGATGTTGGCAAATATAATATAGCAACCATAGATCTATTATCTTGATGTGTATGATTCTGGTGGCAACATCTAGCCATTATAGTTCATAACCCCTAAGATAGTTGTGATGCTCCAATATTTATACAGTATATTTGCAAGGAAGTGTTAACCTTACAATAGGAGAGGATGCCTCTATAGAATTCTAGTCTAGTGAAAAGAAAGACTAGGGGTGACATCACAGCCGTGTTCCAATATTTGAGGGGTGCCATAAACAAGGCAGGTCAACCTATTTATTAAAGCACCAGAAGGCAAGACAAGAACCAAGGAGAGAAGCAATGGAGAACTAAAGAGAAATGTCCTGAAAGTGAGAACTATTAACCAGTGAAACAGTTTGCCTTCAGGGGTTCTGGATGCTCCATCAATGGAGGCTTTTAAGAAGAATGGATAGTTATTTGTCTGGAATGGTATATAGGCCCTCCTGCTTGAGTGGAGGGTTGGATTAGAAGATTCTAAGATCCCTTCCAACTTGGTTATTCTGTTTCTCTAGTTTTTTTCCCTGGGTTTTTAGGGGTGAAGATGATTCTTCTGTCTGAAGATGCTCCATTTTCCACCTTTGAATCTGATCTTCGTGCACTGGAACAGTATTTTTACCTCTCTTGCCAGTGAAACCTGCCTGCTTCATCCTGAGACACATGAAATAATGTTATATCATTTCAGTTACCTTTGTGGTTTTACACTGAAATTTCAAGTTTCACTTTGAGCTCTGTGTAGAAGCGAAGGCAAATCAGTGTGGTCAATGGAAGCTGTAATGGCTGAGTACTTCCTGAGTGATTATCATCTAAATCAGACAAATGTGAAAATTAGAAACAGAAACAGAATTTAACCAGTCTAAACCAATCCAGGGAAAACTCTTAATGAGTTTTTTTTTCTAGATTTCCTGTACATTTCAAATCTTTATAAAAATAGAGAGACCCACAGAGCTTTGCACATAAATTGAGTAGTCATGTATGGTTTTCATTATTGCAAAAGAAAATGTGTTGTAAATAAGTTGAGTTGTTGATTGGCTTGCTGTCTTTGTCACATCACTGTGTTAATTCTAAATAGTGATGGATAGACCTCTCCATAATCCATCATTTGATATTGATAATTGATATCAAGATTGTTGATAGAGATTTCAAAATTCTTGGGTCTTTTCAAAGTATTCACTTTTTTTGAAGATTTAAAAGAATGTACATCTATTATGACATTTTAAAGTATGTTTCAAAGTAGGGAGTTGTGTTGTTGCTTTTGCCTTTTATTTTAGGGGGCACATGAAATCTTGATAATGCATCTTGGGCAGCATATATAATTCTCTGTTCTTTTCTATTCTCCACATCACACTGTCATTTGTCATAGTTATTCTTGCTTAATGTCATTATAATGTGCTTTTGCTTACCTTGTTTGATTAGCATGGACTTGCAAGTATAGACAGTGGAAACAGGACAAATACTGTAGTATTTGCAATAAAGACATCCAGGTTTTGTTAGTAATTGTGGAAAGCTTCAGATCTGAACTTTAAAACTGACTGGTTGGTTGGTTGAAGGCAAGTAAAACAGGTGAAGGCAGAGATGAAAATTCATCATGTGACTTCCTTACATGAGCTCTGAAAGTTGTTACCAAATTATAATGTTTAGTTTAATAGAAGGAAAAAAATTAAAGGTATGCTAAACATTCCATCATGCAATGTCTTGACTCTGTATGGGTCATTCTGACTCCAAACAGGCCATTTCAAACCTTCTGGAGGTGGTCCAAGTTCAAAACAAGCCATCTTGAGCATTCCCTTGCATTGCAAAGTTGAACCACTTCCAGATCACTTATAAAAGCCATTCTGAGATCGGAACAGTCTATTTTGTGATCAAGATGTTCTGTGATGGAATGTTTAACAAACCAGGGATGAGGCAGAAGGAGGATGAAAGTGAAATGTAAGTGAAAATGAATTCAATGTTCATGTTTATCCTGATTTCACCTATGGCTTTTAGGAGAGACCCTCCTGCCAATCCATCAAAAGACCAAGCAAAAAAGACCTGCAGATCCCATAGTAAGGTAGTATATTCCCACAGATCAGTGATGGGATCAAACATTTTTTACTACTGGTTCTGTGGGCGTGGCTTGGTGGGCGTGGCAGGGGAAGGTTACTGCAAAATCCCCCTTCCCTCCCCACCCCACTAACCTGCTTTCCATCTCCGTTCTCCTGTGCAGGGCAACAAAAGAAGACCCAGCCGATCAGCTGGGACTCAATGGGAGGCAGAGAATAGATGGGATTGGCAGGGCCAATCAGAGGTAGTATTTGCCAGTTCTCCAAACTCCTCAAAATTTCCACTACCGGTTTTCCAGAACTGGTCAGAACCTACTGAATGCCACCTCTGCCACAGATGTGCATTACCAATGAGATTTTTTTTCCATTTCCTCCAAAAAAACCAGAACAGTTAAAACTGCCAACAACAACGCAGTCATGAAAGTGACGGAATTTGTTTCCTCAACTACAGGAACTGTGCAGACGTGGTATGGACAAGAAATGCAACTCATCAGATGACTTAGGAAACATGGTGTGATGACTCTTTACCTATTTTGGAAATGTGACTCGGCTATGCTCAGCATCTATACGGATCCTTTCTGAGTTTCAGCAACACCGCTACTTCTATGGAAAGATCTATCTGATAAAGATCTGACTCTTGTCTGAGGGATCAATATGTAAATGAAGGTTAAAATGAACTTTCAAGAAGTATTGAAAGTGAAAAAGATTGTATAGGATAGCAATCAACCAATCCAACCCCCCCCCTTTTTTTTTGAAGCTAATCCATTCTGTTCTCTTTCCTTAGTTCCCTACCCCAAGCAATTGACGGTTTCTGTCAATGACAGTTTCCCTAGACCTTCCTGGATTCCTGCTCTCTTCTTCCCTCATAAGTCAATTTCTTAATGGCTTCATTTTTCACAGGACCCTCTGAATTGCCGTCTCTATATCTTTTTATTCAACTTTTTGTTTTTTAAAAAATGGCTGAAAATATGGTTGCATTTTAGAACATAGAATAATAGAATTGGAAGGGACCTTAGAGGACTTCTAGTCCAACCCCTGCTCAAGCAGGAGACTCTATACCATTCGGATGTGACAATAACTGATGTTTCTTTTATTGGTTTCACTTTCAGAACAGAACGAAGAGAACAAGTGATTTCTAAGCGTGGGGGAAAAAAGGCTAACCTTCCCTTCAGGATGTTCTGAAAATATCTGTGTCTGGATGAGCTTAATAGAGCAATAAGTAATCTCAATCATTCCCTCTGATGTGAAAATTTCCCTGCTGATGCTCCTTTGAAATTCTCTTGTACCGTCCATGAAATTTCATTCAGTGGATTTCTCACTAGCTGATGTTTTGTGGTGGCTATATAAAATATTTAACAAATGTCCTCTTCTGACTTTTATATGACCTGCAAAATTCACATGTAAACACACACACACACACACACACACACACACAAACACACACACCCTTAGGCACACCCATCATGCTTTTAATCCATGTTTGACTAATTCCTAACAAGACCTTCCTCCATGTTCTGCTTCTACATTAGAAAGGAGGGCATGAAGCATGAGATGTTTCTGAGCACATTACACATTTGTGATGATGATGATGATGATGATGATGATGATGATGATGATGATGATGATAATAATAATAATAATAATAATAATAATAATAATAATAATAATAATACCAAACAAGCAACGCAAGAGTCATTTAGTTCTTCAGAAATATTTCCCTGGATGGATCGTGGATGTAAAACAGTCTTAACAGCATATAAAACCTAAGTATGCCTAAATGCACACACTCACTTTCATGCTCACATACCAGTCCTGGCTCTCATTATTTATGTGCTTGGTTGTCTCTACCAAGCTTTTGAAAACCAACCTCTAAATGTTGTCCCACATTTTCTTTCCACCAGGGAGTTTTTGGGAGCTTTCTGCCTATGCGTCAGTGTACACTTGCCTTCCATATCGATCTGTATCCCCTCAAAGCGAATCTTTTGAGTTGGTTGTTGCAAAAAGGAAAAAAAAAAAACCAACCCTTGTCAGACTGATTATGAGAAAGCTGGACAACTGCTCCCCCATTTGATATGCCCGATGTACTGTCATGCACATTTTAACATCCTAAATACTGGAAACACCAATTCTCCGTCCCTATCAAAACAGCTGCTGTGATTCCTACAGTATTTGGGCTTTAGTGAACAGGCAGAGGAGTGGTGAGTTGGGGAGGGAGAAATCTATTCTGTTGGAGGGCTGTCTCTCACTCCCTGATTCTCCATCTGCAAGACTGTAGAATGCCTGGAAACAATTTAAAGTTTTATTGTGGCATTTGAAATCCACAAAGCAATTAGTAGGGGTTTTAAGCTGTATTCTAGGCAATCAAATCTGCAGTCGATAGCACTCTGCAAACATCAATAGAGCTGCTGGCTGGATAGCCCCTATCTGCATACTTATATTTACAGTTGCTTTGTGAGAACTTAATTTTTTTTTTTTTACAGGAATGCCTCCAATCTCTGCTTCAATCGATAGCATATCGCATGGAAATCCAGAGGCTGAAACTAGGTAAAAGAAGCTAATTGGTGACTAAGCTGTTGGGCCACACATTCTCTGTAAGAAACGAGACAAATTGCAGAACAATAATACTAACCCTTGAAAGAGGCTTTAAAAGCTTAACGTCTTTCTCTTTTTACGCCATCAAGATCAATTCAGCCCAAAGAGTTTTATCATTGGGAGGATTCTTCATGGTGCCCCATATATTTCAGAGGGAGGTTTTTGGCAATTTGTATAAGACTTTTATAACATACATTCCTGAGTGAAGCAACAAGGAAGGAGGGAATAACAAATTTCAGATTCCTAGTTGTTATCAAAAATATTTAAGTTTTGGTGCGGCTTAGAACTCATGAATAAATTTGCCAATCCTCGTCAAGAATCAGTTGTGATAACTGGCTGGAAGGGGTGCTTCTGAAAAAAAAAGGAAGAAAAAAAATCCTGAAAAAACGATGCCAAACTGGAAAATTCCCCTTCCCTGATTGATCATAACAAAATCGCCAAATTCCATTGCCAAGGACTGATGGCAAAACCTGTCTTATAATTTGAAATCTACATCTCTCTCCCCACACTCCAATGAAGAACACAATGGCTCCTGATCCCAAGACTGCTTCCTTCCTATTTCAATTATTTGGCAAATAAAGGTAAAGGTTCCCCTGCACATACATGCTAGTTGTTTCTGGCTCTAGGGGGCGGTGCTCATCTCTGTTAATAATGATAATGATAATAATAATATTATTAAAATAATAAAAGCTGAAGAGCCAGTGCAGTCCAAAGATGTCTCCGTGGTCATGTGGCTGCCATGACTAAACACCGAAGGCACATGGAACGCTATTATCTTCCCACCAAAGTGGTCCCTATTTTTCTACTTGCATTTTTTTCATGCTTTTGAACTGCTAGGTTGGCAGAAGCTGAGACAAGGAATGGGAGCTCACTCCATTATGCAGTGCTAGGGATTCGAACCTTCGAACTGCTGACCTTTCTGATTGACAAGCTCAGCATCTTAGCCACTGAGCCACCGTGTCCCTATACAATAAATGGTATTGGCAAATACCATTTAGCAAAAAACAAGTCTTTCCTTTGAATATGAGACTTTTTGCAAGTTGTTGAAAGCTTTTTTCTCTTTATGAAGAGAGGGCTTTGCAAACATTCCTATGTCTGAGTGAAATTTTCACTCAGAAAACCAGAAATGAATGAAACATTTTGGATTGCATCATATGCAATGTTGCGTCTTGGCCTTTTGGGTATAACCAAGTGACTGTATACAGTGTAATAAAAAAAAACAAGTTTATTAGTAAAAAAAAAATGCCAGAGAAATAGAATTTGATGGCTTTCTTAGTGCAGATTTTTGTTGAAAAACCAAAATGATAACTCCAGGGTTCAGAGATCCCAACTGCTGCATTCAGTTCACATGATTCAGATATTCTGCTAAAATGGATTTGTCTTTCCATTGTGTGTGCTCATTGTAAATGTGTATATAGGAAATCTATAAATACGAGCTGCATTTTTCTGATGGGATAGTCAAGGCTAAGCAGTTGCTAGAGATAAAGGCATAAGAAATAAAACAGCACACTCAAAAGCAATTCTCCAATCTATTTTCCCCTCATTTTAGTATGTTCTACCCCACAACTCTCATCATCTCCAGCCAGAGATTTGAAACGGTTATTAATCCAGACTTCCACCTAGGTTGCACAATCATTGTAATATACGGGAGCAGCCAGAGTATCAGCACTGTAAATAAACATCTGTGTTGATCAGTTCCATCTGTACAGGAGATTGATTGTAATCAATAGTACTGATAGTCAACTGGCTGACTATTGATCTCTGCCCATATCTTTCTAATTCTTCTTCTCTAACAGAAATAGGATGTTTACTGTTCTATATATATATATATATATATATATATATATATATATATATATATATATATATGTTTTCTGAGGTTTTTGCGGGTATTTGTATATGGATCTTTGGTAATTCAGGTTTTCTCCCGCGTAAAATTGGAAGTATCTAGGCGATGTTTCGATGAAGTCTCATTCATCATCTTCAGGCTTGTGTCTTCGGCTTTGTGCTTCTCGGAGTAATGTGAGCTTGCAGCTGTTTCTTCGTTTTAACTGTCAGTGGGGGTGGCTTGATTGGGTGGGGGCTTGGCTGTGTTTTGATTGGTTGGGGGGTTGGCTGTGTTCTGATTGGCTGGGGGTGTGTTCTGTTCAGGTGGGGGCTTAGTTGTGCTCAGATTAGTCTTAGTTGCTGGGGGATTTGAGATGGTGAGCTGTGATCCTGCTGTTTGGCTTCGCGTTCATGGTCATGCCACATCTTCATGGTGGGCGTCAGTTCCCTTCATGTATGGGTTGGGGGGGTTTGAAGCAGGTAGTGATGCAGCTACTCTGAGAAGCACAAAGCTGAAGACACAAGCCTGAAGATGATGAATGAGACTTCATCGAAACGTCACCTAGATACTTCCAATTTTACGCGGGAGAAAACCCGAATTACCAAAGATACACACACACACACACACACACATATGTTTTCGGAGGTTTTCACGGGTATTTGTATGTGGATCTTTGGTTCTTCGGGTTTTCTCCTGCGTAGAATTGGAAATATCTAGGCAACGTTTTGATGAAGTCTCATTCATCATCTTCAGGCTTGTGTCTTCGGCCTTGTGCTTCTCAGAGTAATGTGAGCTTGCAGCTGCTTCTTCCTTTTAACTACTAGTGGGGGTGTGACTTGATTGGGTGGGGGCTTGGCTGTGTTCTGATTGGCTGGGGGGGTGTTTTCATTGGTTGGGGGTTTGGCTGTGTTCTGATTGGTTGGGGGGTTGGCTGTGTTCTGATTGGCTGGGGGTGTGTTCTGTTCTGGTGGGGTTTGGTTGTACTCAGGTTAGTGTTCGTGCACGACCACGAACACGAAGCCAAACAACAGGATCACAGCTCACCAGCTCAAATCTCCCAGCAACTAACACTAACCTGAGTACAACCAAACCCCCACCAGAACAGAACACACCCCCAGCCAATCAGAACACAGCCAACCCCCCAACCAATCAGAACACAGCCAAACCCCCAACCAATGAGAACACCCCCCCAGCCAATCAGAACACAGCCAACCCCCCAACCAATCAAGTCACACCCCCACTAGTAGTTAAAAGGAAGAAGCAGCTGCAAGCTCACATTACTCTGAGAAGCACAAGGCCGAAGACACAAGCCTGAAGATGATGAATGAGATTTCATCGAAATGTCGTCTATATATTTCCAATTCTATGCAGAAGAAAACCCGAAGAACCAAAGATCCATATATATATGTGTGTGTGTGTGTGTGTGTGTGTGTTAGGTTTTTGAGCTGATAAATAATTAAACAAGGGAGACTAGGATAGATCTATTTCGAGCTATTTAGCTCTCATCAGCTAGCCATACCCTTACTAGGATTTGAACCAGGGAAGTATTATATGTGAGGCAGTTGTAATTGCCATTAGACCACTGGTTCTCCTCCAGATCATATATATTCCATATATAGATAGATAGATATGAAGATAGATAGATATATTTACATTTATATATAGACAATCCTCGACTTATGACCACAATTGAGCTAACATTTATGTTGCTAAGCAGACATTTGTTAAGTGAGTGTTGCTCCATTTTACGACCTTTCTTGCCACTGTTCTTAAGTGAATTGCTACAATTGTTCAGTTAGTGACATGGTTCCTCATTGACTTTGCTTGTCAGAAAAGTGCAAAAGTGGATCGCATGTCCCCAGGACGTTGTAACCGTCATAAATATGAGGAAGTTGTCAAACGGCTGAATTTTGATCATGTGACTATGTGGATGCTGCAATGGTTTTGTGAAAGAAGATTGTAAGAGACTTTTTCTCAGTACTGTTGTAACTTTGAATGGTTACTAAACAAACAATAGTATCCTGTTTCCCTAAAAGTACGACCTACCCTGAAAGTAAGTCCTCGCTTGATTTTTACACATGTCCCCAAAATAAGCCCTAATTAAGATCCCGCCCAATTGAGTGCACAGGTAAAAATTAAGCTAGGGTGGGGATGGGAGAGTGGAGCTGCCCTACTACTTACCTTTGGACAGTTGTAGCCAGAGCTTGCACATCCTGATACCTGCCTTGTTGGCCCATTTCTTCTGCAGCTGGCAAGGCTTTCCTGAAGGCCTCTGTAGCTGATAACAAAGCTCCGGATCAATCCAAAGTTCAGTTATTAGCTGCAGAGGCCTTTAAGAAAGTCTTGCCAGCCACAGAAGTAGTAGTTCCTGAAAGCCTCTGACAGCGAAAAGGAGGCCGGGGGCGACACGCACAAGTGGGATTAGCCAGTGGATAACATCCCCTGAAAATAAGACCTCCTGGTCACACAGCCCATTACCCAGGTCATTACAACCCAGGAGATTACAGCACAAGACCCAGGAGGTCACAAGATTAGAACTCAGAAGGTCATCACACAGCCCATTACCCAGGTCATTATGACCCAGGAGATTACAGCACAAGACCCAAGATGTCAAAACAATAGAACTCAGAAGGTCATCACACAGCCCATTACCCAAGTCATTACAACACAGGAGGCTGATAGACACACAACCAATACCTCAGCCACACATGTTCTTAAGAAAAAGCCAGCCAATCTGCAAACATCAACTCCATCAACCAATCAAGAAATGACAACACAGCCAATTTCCCCATCAGTATATATAGGGAGACAGCAGTCAGATCACGCTTTGCTCGCACAAGCACAAAGCTGAAAGCACCAGCCTGAAGATGGCGAGTGAGATCTCGTTGAAACATTGCCAAGATAGTCTCAATCTTACATGGGAAAAGATCCGAACACACCAAGACCTGCATTCCTGTTCCCGTGAAAATCTACGAAAACACACACACACACACACACACACACATGTATATACACATATACATACTATACAGCTTCTAAAAAAGTAGAACTGTTTGCTATGCTGTCTGATCTAAGTATGGTACAGTATATAAAATCATACATCGCAATGTCCTACCTGTCAATGAATACTCCAGCTTCAACCATAACAACACAAGAGCACACAATAGATACAAACTCAAGGTTAACCGCACCAAACTTGATTGCAGGAAATACGACTTCAGCAACAGAGTGGTCAATGTCTGGAATATTCTACCTGACTCTGTGGTTTTTTCCCCAAACCCCAAAAACTTTAACTTTAGACTGTCTATTATTGACCTCACCCCTTTCCTAAGAGGCCTGTAGGGGGCGTGCATAAGTGCACCAACGTGCTTACCGTCCCTGTCCTATTGTTTCTTTTATTTTTCTTATTTGTACCCATTTCATGTATTCATAACTATGTATATACTTATACCTATTATCTTGTAAGCGATTGACAAAGCAAATAAATAAATAAATAAAATAAATAAATAAATAAAACAGCTTTAGTTAATTCTCCTGCGCTAGGTCACTAAGCTGAATGAGAAGATTAAGAAAGTGAAAGATACTTCATTCTGATGTGAATCTCGTATAAGACGTAATAATACTTGACATTATGTACCTGGATATATCTTCATAGAGTTTCATCCATTTGATTCTTTTTTTTTCAATGTTAACTTGCTAGGTCTCATTTCCACATAAAGGATGATTTTAGTGCACAAAAATATTGACATTCATCCCTCTGCCTATTTCTCCTAGCATATGCATTTTAATGTCATGTCGTCTAATACGCTTTTCTTTTTCAGCCAGCAATTCTCTTTAATACAAAGTGTGTTTGAACATTATTTTTCACTAATAGAATGCAATATTTTGTGTGCGCTATTCCCTAATACATATCTTTTAATATACCTGGAGAACTGCATCACAAAAGAGCAAATTTCAAAGTGCAACTTAATTCACCGCACATAGAAGTTCACATTGAAATGGGAACCAAATGAATTTGTCCTCGTTCCTTTAATACTCACAGACAGGTTGAAATAAAACCTCTCTATGGAAAAAGAGTGTATTATTAAAAGGGAACTGTTTGGGAATGCCAATAGTCAGCTGGGATGGGGATGATGGTTGAGAAGACAGAATGCTGGATTCGGTAGTAGCTGTTTTGTAACATATCAGATGACTCACTGAGCACAATCGGCAGTATCAATCAAAGCATCAAATAACAATGTGATGATGTGAACACAGCAATGTCGTGATTACAGGTAGTGCTTGGGTTACAAACATTTGTTTAGTGATGGTTCAAAGTTACAATGGCACTGAAAAAATGTCTTATAACTGTCCATGAAAATTCTCAGTCATCCAAATCATGGTTGTCCCAAATGTGCTTTTCTTAAGAGGCAATTTGACTTATTGGTTTTTCTTTGAAGATGTTTCACTTCTCATCCAAGAAGCTTCTTCAGCTCTGATTGGATAGTGGGGAATGGAAGGATTTATTCTCCTTGCAGACAGCTGGTCATTTGCATTCTTTTAGCGGGTCATTAAGGTCACCTGGAGGTTTATCTGTGTCATCAGGGTGGCTAATAACAAATTATGTTGGTATCCACATTTGTCCTCTTTTTGTCTTGGAACCCGAGTATGATATGTCAGCCTTGCATTATTTTGCTTGAGGTGGTAGCAAGGTTAATGCCAGTTTGGTGAGAGAGTCTCCTTCCTGTGCACTCATTCCACCCTCTTCTCCTGCTTTCAATTGCCTTGTTTTTGCTCAGCTTCAATTCCTAAGGCTGCCCTGGCCAAATGCAGCATGCAAGCTTTTAATTGTGCCCAGAGGCAGGACAACCTCACAGAGAAGTTGAAGCAACCAGCAGAAGGGCTCAGAAAACAGCTGTGTTCTGGGAACACGTGCAGAGCACTGGAATTCCTCTGTCAGCACCTGCACACGCTTAACACTGAGTTACATGCCCGGCTCACATCTGGGATTAATCAGTGCTCTTACAGGAATTAATACTCCTTAAGTTATTTTTTATTTTTATGGTACCTGCAGGAACATGATGCTATATTAAAAAATCCACAGTGGAGAAGACATATGCAGCTAAAGGCAGTGGTGCTGAGGGGAATAGACGCCTCCGTTTCTTTTGCCAATAATGAATTGTTTTAATATCCCCAACATTCAACATTATTTATTATTATAGTCTAATAGAGTTTTAGTGAGTAACTGATTCTCCTCTCCTTTTAACCTATTTTTTTTTTCTCCAACTGTGTCCTTCACTGTAAAATTCTAGCATTTGTTGAGAGTGACCTGGCTCTGGCCCTCAGTGGTTTATTCATGTTGGAAAGTTCTTAGGAAGCTCACCCCCAAAAAATCATGTTAATAAATGTTGCATTGTTTCAGCAGAAGTATTTGTTTACATCTCTGCCCCATGGCAGGAGACTTAGTTCTGCCATGTTAAGCATTTAGACTAGATTTTCATGCTAATTGTCTAGAAGGAAATCAAATTATATTGCATGCTTATTTTTCATAGCTTAGGTCAAAATAGGCTTAGTAGCGTGTTTGAATTTAGTGTATATGATGGATCTGTTCAAACCTAGAAAATGTTGGTCATAGCTTGGTGATCATTTTATTCAAGCTATTTATGAGCCGTGGTGGTGCAGTGGTTAGGATGCAGTACTGCATGCTACTTCTGCTGACTGCTGGCTGCAGTTCGGCAATTCAATTCTCACTGGTTCAAGGTTGACTCAGCCGTCCATCCTTCCAAAGTGGGTAAAATGAGGACCCAAATTGTTGGGGGCAATATGCTGGCTCTGTAAACCACTTAGAGAAGGCTGTAAAGCACTGTGAAGTGGTATATAAGTCTAAGTGCTATTGCTATTTGTATCGCTGCTCCAGAAAGTTCCCAGGTAAGACTGCAAAAATCATATATGGAAGACCTTACTGCTATAGCTGTTACATGTTGCTAAGAATACTGGAAATCAAAGCCAACACATTTGCAAGGTGCCCAGTTTGTCAATAAATGCTGACTGATTCTTAGGACAGGGAATGGGCAATTATGGTCTCTTTATGACCTAAGAACCATGCTGGCTCAGGAATTCTGGAAGTTGAAGTCCACAAGTCATAAAGGGTCCATAGTTGCCCATCCTTAGAAACAGTATGGCTGAATATAAAGTTTACACATACAGCAACAACATAGCGTATGTCTATAATCTGTCCTTTACAATATTTCACTGATTGCAGATGTAAGGACCAATATAGTAACTCCACCAGAGGTGGTATTCAGCAGGTTCTGACAAGTTCTGGAGAACCGGTAGCAGAAATTTTGAGTAGTTCGGAGAACCAGCCAATACCACCTCTGACTGGCCCCGCCCCCATCTATTCTCTGCCTCCTGAGTCCCAGCTGAGTGGCTGGGTCTTCTTTTGTTGTCCTGTACAGGAGAACAGAGCTGGAAAGCAGGTTAGTGGGGTGAGGTGGCAATGGGGCTTTTGCAGTATGAGCCTCTCTATGGAAGAAGAGTGAGAATTGAGATTTATAATAAACTTCCCCTGCCATGCCCACCAAGCCACACCCACAGAACCGATAGTAAAAAAAAATTGAATCCCACCACTGAAATCCACTATCTAACCAGAGACGTGGTTCGGGAGTCTGGGCAGTATGTCCCTTGTTCCTCCACATGCATGAGGCAAGTGATTATAGTTCTCTTTGGTTTTAGATCTCCTAAAGAGTTCCTTTTAATATTTAAAATGCTACATGGCTGGGCTCCACGGTGCTGTCCAAGATTGCTTTCCACTACAATTGACCCACTCAACATGTGCTTGTTGTTTGTGGCTTACCCCATTTATGAGGTATCTGATACTTTAACTTCTGTGGTGGCCTCTACTATGTAGAATAGCCTTCCTCTGAAAATTAAATTAATTCCCACTCAATTACCTTTCTGGAAATTAATTTAAATGCTTTGGGAATTAATTGGGGTAGACTATCTATTGGTTTTATTGCCCCAAAAATTTAACTATGGTTGTGTGTTTCCATGATTTACCATGCATAATTATTTTTGTTTTGTTTTGATTAGATTTTTAACCATACTATGCGACTCTAAATAAAGCATATAAGGGATGCTTGCAATCTTTATTTTTTAATTTGGCTACTACTTGCTGAAAATAAAGGAAGTTAATAAAAAGTCACTGCACGTTCAACCAGAGCTTATTTTCTTTAAACGGCTTGGCAATTCAAAAGACGGGCCAATTCAGAAGGGATATTCCGAGGGGACCCAAACAAAAATATCATTTTCCCACCAAAATGCAAAACTCTTTCTTTTCTCTCTGTACTGCTACAATATTTCCCTGCACCAATTTTCTCTTCTCATCTCTTGGAAGCCTTCATAATACGGCCCTTGCGTCCTGTAATTTGTCATTTCATTGACTTTGCTAGCCTGTGCCAAATTTCCTTCAGGGCATGACAAAATGATGCTTACATTAAACTCCTTGATTGGCCCTGATTACTGTTCTATTACACTAAGCCAAAAACTCTACAGTCCTTTTCCTGAGCTTTGCTTTTCTCAGCTCAGATCTACCTTTTCTTCAGTTCCTCCAGGCAGACTGTTGTAGAACAAAAAGAAACATCATTCCAGGCAAAACCAATGTGTTTCCTTCTACCTGAAGTGAAATATCCACTATTTTGTTTCAGGTTTATTTATTAATTAACTATTTAGGGTGCCCAATTCAGTCCAGCATATAATGAGTCAGTTAAAAGTAGAATACTACCAGGATCATATAAAACAAATCCAACACCATGGAATCAAGCATTCCTCAAGGGGAATATCAGCTATTTTAACCCAGTAACCATTCCCAATTAGCAAACAAAAAACAAAACCACACACACATAACAACAAATAAAACACAGTTTGTAGTGAACTATTTGGGAAACACAGAAATTAACTTGGTTGGATAGCAGAGGTGTCTAACAATCAAGCAGTGGGGTGCATAATACCAGACATGCCATTAGAAGGCAAAATCACGAAACCGTGTCTCATTTACTTTGGCCATATTACACGGGGGAAATGTACTGGATGAAGCAGTTACGTTTGGAAGAGTTAGTGGCAAAAGGAAACCAAGCTGTCAAAGAACAGAGTGGCTGGACACCATCAAATCTGACACCAGCCAGGGTACAGAACAACTCAAAGAAGTAAGGCAGCACTGGAAGCTGTGGAGAGACGATTTCTAAACTTACTAATACTGAAATATATGATAGATTGTTTTGGGAAGCATGAATTTGATAATGTCACATGGAATTATCAATCAAATAGAGAAAAATCCTATCTTTGTTTCTTCTCCTGCTCCCTTTGACCAAAAAGAAGACAAAACAGAGATCCAGTTGTACAGAGGATGTTAGTTTTCATCCAACTGTAGATTTGATCTACATGAAATCCCAAATTCATTATCTCCTAGGTTTAGATCTATGTAATTAAAAGACGCTTACTCATTGGGAGGAAAGCTATGGCAAGCTTAGACAGCATATTAAAAAATAGAGACATTACATTGCCAACAAAGGTCCATACAACAAAATTATGGTTTTCCCAGTAGTAATGTATGGCAGTGAGAGATGATCCATTTAAATTGTGGTGCTGGAGAAGACTCTTGAAAGCTCCTTGGACTGCAGGGAGATCAATTCGATTGATCTTAAAGGAAATCAACAAGAGGTGGTATTCAGCAGGTTCTGACCAGTTCTGGAGAGCCAGTAGTGGAAAGTTTGAGTAATTTGGAGAACTGGCAAATCCCACCTCTGACTGGCCCCACCAACCCCATCTCTTCTCTGCCTCCCAAGACTCAGCTGATCAGCTGGGTCTCCTTTTGTTGCCCTGCACAGGAGAATGGAGATGGAAAACAGGATAGTGGAGTTGGGAGGGAATAAGGATTTTGCAGTATCCTTTCTGTGGAGTGGGGAGAGAATGGAGATTTTACAGTATCCTTCCCCTGCCATGCCCACCAAGCCATGCCCACCAAGCCACATTCACTGAACCAGTAGTAAATAATTTGAATCCCACCACTGAAATCAACCCTGACTGTCCTTTGGAAGGACAGATTCTGAAAATGAAGCTCAAATATTTTGGCCACCAAATGAGAAGAGAGGACACATTGGAAAATATCCTGATGTTGGGAGAGATGTTGGCAAAAGGAGAAAAGGGGATGCCAGAGGATGAGATGGTAAGATAGGTTCATCAACGCAATGAACATAAATTTGGGCAAACTCTGGGAAACATGTGTGATCCATGAGTCAGACAAAGCTTAGAAGACTGAACAACAACAAAGGTTTAGGTCTGTGGCAGGATTCTTTTGAACCCCTAGCTTCTAGCAACAAAGTTGGGCTTATCAATGCACATTCTCAAAAAGTCAATACGATCCATTAGCAAGATCCTGATCGCTTACTCAAGAAGGTCCATCCAGCTAATTTTCTACATTTTCATTAAACAAGTTCTTTGTCAATCAGAAGAAAAACAAAGTTGTGTAGAACCTTAAACTGTATATCGGATATTAGATCCCCTCTGTTTTATGATATATAAGCAGGGAATCATCTCACTACAAAGGCAGAAGGAGCTTTAAGCAAGCAAATGCTTTTGGAAGGATTGAACAATATTCTGAAACTTCTGTGATTACAATCACAGAGAAATCTCCACCAGAATCTGAAGGCCGCTTTGTCTGAAAAGTAGAAAAATCCCACACCATGTGTAAAATCAAATTGCTTTAAATCTTCAAAACTCTCTTAAAGCTATGAGCTGAGCTTCATCTAGCAATTCACAGCTGGGAGACTTTTCTTTCAAAAGAACAGTCAAGCAGATTATTTCCAAATATAATATTTGCTACCCTGCTATCTCTTTTAGAGGATATAAAACTGCAGGGGTATTAGTAACTCTTATATTTCTTGCACCACTGGTGAGAGTTCTTATGGGAGAACATTTTAAGAAACAGACACCAACCTAAATAAACCAAATCCACATTTTCCTGAATAGAGGATGAAAAATAAAAAAGAGATCCCTTGGTTATTCCCACCATTTTCTCTCTCAAAATTTGCAAGGCATAATTTAAAAAAAAGATACATCTTGGCAAACAATTGGGTCAAATGATTTCTTCAAGGAAAAGGAATCTACTTTAAACAAACAAATGAACAAACTCTCACATCCAATCAGAACTAATCAGAATTAGAGTCAGAATAGAGCTAGGAGGGACCTCGGAGGTCTTCTAGTCCAACCCCCTGCTTGGGCAGGAAATCCTGTATCCTTTTAGACAAATGGTAGTCCAATCTCTTCTTGAAAACTTCCAGCGTTGGGGCATTTACAACTTCTGGAGGCAAGTCGTTCCACTGATTAATTGTTCTAACTCAAGAAATTTCTTCTTAGTTCTAGGTTGGTTTTCTTCTTGATTAATTCCAATCCATTGTTTCTTGTTCTGCCTTCTGGTGCTTTGGAATATAAATTGATTCCCTCTTCTTTGTGGCAGCCCCTCAAATACTAGAATCCTGCTGTCATGTCCCTCCTAGTCCTTCTTTTCTCTAGACTAGCCATACTCAATTCCTGCAACTATTCTTCATATGTTTTAGTCTCCAGGCCTTTAATCATATTAATTGTTCTTCTCTGCACTTTTTCCAAAGTGTCAACATATTTGTTACATCTGCTAGGTGCCCATAATCTGCTAAGTGTCAGATGAAAATTAGAAATTAGAGATAGATTAGTCATCTATCATACCGAACCAGAAGCTACAACATCTCCATTCTACTACAAGGGCTGGTAATGTGATTGCAATGTTCTCAGAAGGCACCTTCAGAACCTCCAAATTATGTTTCGTCCACAAAATATCACAAAACATGAACAGATGAAAAACTCTTGTAAGATTTGGCAACCTTCTAAAATGAAAATTCTGAAATCTTAGAAGGCACCAAATCTTACATGAAGATGAGAATCCAGAAACTTCTGAAGACGAAGTTGTCTCCAGTGAATCCGGAGAGAAAGATTCATGAAAAGATGACATGAAAAGAAGGACTAGGGTTGATATGATAGCAGGGTTCCACTATCTAAGGAGCTGCCACAACGAATTGGAGAGGGGGTCAAGAACAAGAAGCAATGGATGGAAACTAATCAAAGGAGAGAACCAACCTAGAATTAAGGCAAAATTTCCTGACAGTGAGAACAATTAGCCAGTGGAATGGATAGTCTCCAGAAGTTGTAGGTGCTCCAACACTGGAGACATTTTACACATTTCTGCCATGCTCTATTGTTTCCCCTGCTAGAAATATCCATTGTGTTCTATTAATGGACCTACGTATTATGAAGATTTTAATAAATCCAACACACACACACACACAAAACCTGCAAATTATCAGAGGTATTTTTTAACATTATTTTGTAAACAGGCATGAAGGCAGACAGTGCTGCTCCTTATGGCTTTCTTCTTGCAGGAGTCATTTGTGTGTAAGATTGCTTTGCTGGAAGATTTAAAAAAATATTTTAAAAATTATCGGGGAAGATTTCTCATTCTTTCCCTCTAAGCAGCACACTTAAGGTTTCCCCTCTATCTGCACATTGCATCTGCATTTATCCCCAAGTTTTATTCCGCTTCTGTTCTTTCCCTTGGATAGATACGCAGCAACCTGAGCCGGGAAGGATTGCCAACTTGCTAAATTGGCTGGTTATTTGCTGCAGATAGGCAGAGAAACTTTGCAAAAACCATTATAGAAAACCGACGGACCTGCCCATAAAGCATGAGAATGTTCCTTCCCCTGAAAATACCCCAGTGTTCATTTAATTTAATATTCTCCATTGGTAGAAATAAATTAAAAACGAACAAGGCTTGTTTAGGCCTGCCCCTTCTGCCTTTGAATAGCAACTGCATATTAATTTATCAGGATTCCCATAAATTATAATTAGCCAGGAGGATTAACAACATAAATCCTTGAATTTAAAACCAACCTGCCCCACTCTCTCTTCCCTTTGCCCTAAAGTGAAAAGGAGCCCATAAAAACTATCACGGCTGTTTGATCCATTAAACTCATGAGACATTCTTATTTCAGCTTAGCTACTGGAGGTACGTTCGTTAAATCTTTTTAAAGTTACAGTAGCCTGCCTGGAATTGAAATGCTCACGCTGCAGAAAATGGTATGTTTAAAATGGCTGGGTTTTTCTCTCTAGAGCAATAGTGACTGAGGACATAAAGAATGCTTTAGAAATCTGGGGAGGTTACGGGTTTTTTAAGATTTTTTAAAAAAGAAAGTTGGTGTTTTTATTTAAAAGCATCTTCTTTAAATCACATCACAGGGATCAAACTCAATGCTCCCTGTTTCTCCCAAAGAAAGAGAAGTCATCCAAGGCTAAGAAGGAGCAGGATAAAAGCATACCCTCATTTATTTGGATCAAAGGATGCTTTGCATTATTTTATAATCCCACAAAAGTCTGATATTAGCTAGGGGGCAAGATAAAAAATACTGATGTTTATCTAGGACGGAAAAGCCATGGGAAAAATGCAGTTCTTGTTGCCACTTTGATGGGCAGTGTTAATGAAGTGGGATGGATCAAAATAATGCATTTTTAAAAGGCAGAGTTGCAATTTCCATTTGTGTAAGGGAATACTGTTCTGCAATAAATAGTAAGAAAAACGCGTAAGTAAAAACAACAACCACCCACCGGTCAGGCCCTGCATTTCTAGGCAGCGCAGCCCTGAAAATGACTGTTTTACGGATTAACATGCGACAACACACATGAAATTATATGATTAAAACATTCTGAACTATATAACCATAAAACCACTTGGCCATGAAAATTGCTGGATGTTGTTTTCAGCAGCTCCCTGAATTGTAATAAGATTGGTGCATGCTTTAATTCTGGAGGGAATGATGTCAATTACAAATATTTAACCGGGTCAGCTACAAACCAGGTAGGTGAATTCATTTTTTCCCCTTTGGTGCCTTCAAGTCAGTGTTGACTCCTGGTAATTGCCTGGACAAGTCCCTGCAGTTTTCTTGGCAATATTTCAGAAGTGATTTGCCATTGCCTGCTTCCTAGGGCTGAGAGGAAATGTCTGTCCCAAGGTCACCCTGCTGGCTTTGTGCTAAGGTGGCACTAGAACTCACAGCCTCCTAGTTTCTAGCCTGACATCTTGTTAAATCTAGTTAGTTTTTTTTTTTTCATGGGTCAGTGGACAATACGAACCCAGCTTGTTGGATTAATTTATGGTTCAAACCCAGGCAAAGATTAATTCTGTAAGTAGATCATCTGAAAAACAACCACTAAGTAGAAAATATTCCAAACAAGACAATACTAAAAAGTCAAACATACCTTTGCATATATTACGATGCATTGACAGTATTAAAATAGAAGCTTAATAAAGACAATATTGGCTATAATACTAATATTATTACCGTACTACTACTGCCAATAATCTTTAACGCCATCAAACAACATCTGCCTAACTTGGGTGCGTAGGAAGGATTAGGTAGTGAGCAAAAGTGCCAAATTCACTCAAAACATCTGGCTGACTGTTTGACAAACAATCTAGTAAAAATAATCCAAAATGAAAAACACATCTTGTGGAAGCAGTCACACAACTGGCTGAGTTTATTAAAAGTCCAGTCCTTTCACATCAATATCCATTCTTCCTTTTCTCCTTCCCAATGCTATTGAATCCAACATCGTAATTTAACGGGAAGAGTCTGGTGTTGTAATGATTAAACAAGAGGAAAACTAGACTGGTAAGTCTGCTGAATACCCAGAAGGCAAGACAAGAAACAATGGATGAAAACGAATCATGGAGAAAAGCAACCTAGAACAAAGGAGAAACTTCCTAACAATGAGAACAATTAACCAGTGGGAAGAACAGCTGGCCTCCAGAAGTTGTGGGTGCTTCATCACTGGAGGTTTTTAAAAAGAGACTGGGCAGCCACATGTCTGGAATGGTATACAGTCTCCTGCTTAAGCAGGGGCTGGATTAGAAGGCCTCCAAGCAGGGGTGGGATTCAAAATTTTTAACAACTGGTTCTGTGGGTGTGGCTTAGGTGGTGGGCGTGGCTTGGTGGTCATGTGACTGGGTGGACATGGCTTGGTGGTCATGTTATTGACTGGGTGTGGCCAACTCAATATCACTCACATTGAGGTACGCATCTCCTCGCCTGGCCTCTCATGACTGTGGGGATGCAGCAACAGCCGTAAGTATGAAAAATGGTCATAAGTCACTTTTTTCAATGCCATTGTAACTTTAAATGGTCACTCCACACAAGCAAAGTACCAGCAAAGGAGAGAAAAAAAAAAACTCCAGAGAAGTTCCTGAGACAGGAAGCTTAGTTCTGCCAAGAACGTAACAAGGGTTAGAAGAGACCAGAGGCAGTTTCTGTAAGCAACACCAGAATGTTTCCTTCCTGCCTTCCTTACAGGATTAGGCCAGTAATTTCTTCTAACAACTGGTTCTCAGAACTGCTTAGAATGTTAACAATCGGTTCTAGTGAATAGGTGCGAACTGGTAGAATCCCACCCCTGCTACCAAGGTATCTTCCAATTCTGTTATTTTGTTATTCCCTTCTGATCAGTGGTGGGATTCGGACAGTTCGTACCAGTTCGAGAGAACCGGTTGTTAACTTTCTGAGCAATTTGGTAAACTGATTGTTGGAAAGAATCATTAAAGCAGAGAACCGGTTGTTAAATTATTTGAATCCCCCCACTGCTCCTGATCTATAGATTCTGTTTGCAATTCTGCTTTAAGAAGATTCAGTCGGTATTCTACTGCTGCTAGTTGCTTATGTCTAAAGAAAAAGCAACAAGAAATCTTAATTCTGATCCCTCTGGCTTAATCATAACCATCTTCATCATTTGAATTAAAAAAAGAAGCTCTCCCATTTTAAAGCAGACCTGAGAGGAAACCTCTTTCGGCCAGATCACGAGAAATGAAAGGTTTTGGCAGACTTTGCAGCACTACAGCGCCCAACATCCTTCACCATTGGGCCTTGCTGGCTGGGTCTTTTGGGAGTGGCCACTTGTACCATCTGGAGACTCCCAGCCTTGCCAGCCTCAGGGTAAGGAGATCCATTTTGTTTGACAAGACCAGGTGGGAAAGCAGTGGATCGGTGATGCCAGGAGAAGAAATAACAGGAGACGCAAAAGATGAGAGCAGCAGCGAAGAGGCAAATCCATTTGCTACCTGGAAGAAAATATAGCAACAATAATAAATTCGATTGCCCTCGTTTCCAAGGGGAGAGCTAGCAGGCATTTCACGCGGGGCCTGGAAAGTGCTCCCGTGTTCTCCTTCTCTGCCAGCTCCATTCCTGCTCCGTTAATTATTTTAATTGCAGCAGCCCAATGCCAGTGCACTGAATTACCCCCTCAGGCTCGGGCTGCTTAGCCAGGAGGTACTGAATTAAACTGTCAGAACATGCAGAAAAATGGCAGTGGTGCCTGTCAATGGTATTTGTTAAGAGACGCGGGTGAAGCTAAGGGACTTATATAGCAAAAGAGCTGCTGAGGCAGAAGTCGCCAAAGCACAGCCCTGGAACTAATGGATTATTCAGAGGTCTTGTTCTACTCCATTGGTCAAAGCCAGCAACAAGAACAACAACAATAAAAATCTAGTCATATTTTGGGGCAGTTTGCTCTTTATGGCCAGGCTCATAAAAAGGCCTGCTTAAAGCTATAAAATCCTTGATGCGCAAGTGGTTCTCACCAATTATGTCCCTGGAAGGCTCATCATTGGCCATTGCTGGCTAGTCTTGATCAGGGGGATTAAAGCTTGCAAGGTAGACCTGTGCCTTATTCAAAACTTTGAGACGGATATTTTATCAGGATAGCAAAACAAGCCCGATGTGCAGGGGTGGGATTCTATCAATTCGCACCTATTCGCTAGAACCGGTTGTTAACATTCTAAGCAGTTCGGAGAACCGGTTGTTAGAATAAATTACTGGCCTAATCCTGTAAGGAAGGCAGGAAGGAAACATTCTGGTGTTATTTACAGAAACTGCCTCTCCGTTAATCCTTATTACATTCTTGGCAGGACTAGACTTCCTGTCTCTGGAACATCTCTGGAGTTTTTTTTATCTCCTTTGTTGGTACTTTGCTCGTGTGGAGTGACCATTCAAAGTTACAATGGCACTGAAAAAAGTGACTTATGACCATTTTTCACACTTACGACTGTTGCAGAATCCCCACAGTCATGAGAGGCCAGGTGAGGAGATGCCTGCCTCGATGTGATATTGAGTTGGTCACGCCCAGCCAATAATATGAGCACCAAGCCACGCCCACCAACTACGCCACGCCCACAGAACCGGTTGTTAAAAAAATTGAATCCCACCCCTGGCTCGATGTGGCTCAAGAAGTTAAATCCATAAAAGATCCTGTAAATTGTAAGGAGGTGGAGAGAGGAAAAAAAAGACTTTCCTTGATTCTTAGGAGCAATAATTCATTGGAAACAATAATTGGATTTGAAATAATAAATGTATTTGATTTCAATCCTAAAACAATCTGTGCAAGAATCCATGCAGATAAATATTTTGAATTGCAACTCGAAGTATGGCTTCGATCCTTTGCACCTGACATAACTATTCATAGTAAACAAATTCTCCAGCGAGCAGCCAAATCCTCAACAAGAAGTGTTCTATCATTGCTTATCCTGGAGAAGGAAACTCCAAAAACAAGATTATGAAGACGGTCTCTGAATATTTGTACTTCAATCCCTCCAAATCTATTAATATTTTTAAACAGATAGAGGAACTTTTCTCCAGAATTTCCACTGACTGACATGAGTAAGATAAGGCGCGTATCCATTTCATAACCTTTGTTATGAACCACAATGGAGACAGATATGTGGGTATATCTGGTGCATTTTAGATCGCTTTGCATTTCAGAAATATTATTGAATCTCAGAAAGAAAAATCCAGCCCATATAAAATTATACATTTCATGCACGTTATGTACTTATATATCCTAAAATTGCATGACCTAAAAGACTTATTTTTGTCTGTACCAGATTCAGATTGGATGTAGGATCCCCGGAAAAGACATCACAACAAAATTGAGGTAACTACACAAAGAAAAAAAGAGAGGGTCTCTACTGATGGAAGTATACAAGCAGTCTTAGAAATCAAGACTTTAGTAATATCTATATATATAAAAGTGAAATACCACTCACGCATCATCACAAAATCTTCAGAACCGTAAAGCCGTAAAACGTGAAATTTGGCACGTATGTTTCTCTTGGCTTCTAGGTGCTCACTAAGAAAGGATTTTTTGAAATGACCATCAGAGCATTAGTATTTCCTATATTATTATTAACACACTCTGATGCTAAGGAGTTCTACTCCCTCTCCCCACCTGAAAATAAATCTGTTCCAAATGCAAAACACAAGCAGAGGAGAGGAGTCTCAGTTTCAGTTTTAGTTTCATAGCACTAAGCTATGAACATTTCAGCTAAGCCACGCCCAGGCTCCTTGCTATCTCCTTCTTGCTCACAAAGCAAATACTGTTTCAGTTTCCAAACAGCCCTCAACTCTCTCACACACTGACAGGACACTAGCTAGATGAATAACGATGGATGCTGGTAAGCAGAGGCAGAATTTTCCCTTTATTTTCCTCCCCAAAAACTAAGCCCGACCACATAGTTTCGTAGTGAAGCACGGGTATCGAGCTAGTAGTTCAATATATTTAGCCACTCTAAAACAACTTGTGCCGTTTTTAAACATTAGTCAACAGCTATGAATAGCTTAATGGCAACTGATAAAAGAGACTTAAATATATACGTTTAATTGTATTTAAGTAATTCTACAAATAATCCTTATCTTCAGAGGACAAACTATCTTTTAAGCCTAGTGTCTTAGGTGAAGTCTTCATTTTCACCATGTGCCCCATTCATTCAATTAATACCCTCTGATTAAATGCACGTGTTGAAATTCTATTAAGTATTTTCACATCATCATCTGAGCACTCATTTAAGTGTGTTTCCACTAATAAGAATATAAGTTCAGTAGAGGTCAATGAACCACTAATTCACTCTTTTAACTAGCTCATTTATGTAACATATAGCCCTACTTTCACACAAAAGAGGCACTGATCAGTTAATAGGAAAAAAAACAATCAAAGATCTAAAATAAACTTGGTTTATGCAGTTCTTAATCTTCATAAATCTCCCTCCCTCCCTCCCACCCCCTCTATCTCTCCCTCTCTCTCCACTCACTTTAGGGGGACTACTTCCAGAGGAATGGCTGAAAAAATCCAGAATATGTTATTCCCATCAAAAATAAATATAAACCTCTTTCATTATTTATGAAAGATATATAGATGAGTGTAGAGAATAAACCTGGTATGTGAGGCTAGGTATTTTGACATGAATGATGTGGACAGACAAAAAGGATAGCGAAGCTATAGAGGAGAGAAGGTCAAAGAGTATCCAAACTTACTCTCATAAACCCGTGTGAAACTAAACAGGTTTATTTCCCAGTCAGGTTATGTATCAGATTGCCATATCTGAACTGGTAATTACTGTAATTTTTGCAACCTAGGTTGGTTATGAGATCGATCACTTAATTCCTGAGCTCTGTTCAATATCTCATTTCTGTAAAAGCAGTGAATTTAAGTATGGAATTTAGGGTTCAAATTTCACTGCCTTGTTTGATTGATGTGGAGCATCTTCAGAAGTTTGTTAGCCTCACTTCCTCCTGGCAAAGGACCACCATTAATTATTGCAGTCCTCCAATCAGAACCAGTAAATGGTACCAATATCAGTTCCCACGATGACTTCTGATGACACTTGGAGGCTATGGAGATTGTCAGTCATCCAGGTCTTGGTTGTCCCAAAGATGCTTTTTCAAGAGGCAACTCAACTTTTTTTTTTTCTTGACGATGTTTTGCTTCTCATCCAAGAAGCTTCTTCAGTTCTGCTTAGTTCTTTAGAACGGAGGAAGCTTCCTGGATGAGAAGTGAAACGTCTTCAAGGGAACACAAAAAAAGTCCAGTTGCTTCTTGAAAAAGTACCTTTGAAAGGAAGCATCATGCAAAATTAAAAATGGGTCGTTTTAATTTTTTTATTGGGATTTGGAAATAGTGTATTCTGGAACCTAGTGTGAAAATTTTAACAGTGGTGATTGTTAGATGTGCCTGCTGGGGCATAAATTAACCCCAAAGAAAGTCAATTATAGGCATTTTCCTATGTACATGCTAAACATGGTCTTCCACCGATGAATGCTTCAAAACGTACTGTTATACAAGCTGAATATGGACATTGGGTCTCTCTGCATTTTAGAGACCACTAAATTGTCAAGGCAGGGAGAAATACAAACATTCAGCATGATCAGGTCTTGAGCACAAAGGGACAATCCAATTACAGGATGCTGAAAAAGCAACTACAAAGATTATCTCCTTTCCAAGTATCCCTGGGTGGAAAATCCAGAGGTTTTTTTTTTTTAATCTGTAATTTATTATATCACTTTTGAATAGTTTGGCTGACATCAGTGTGATTCCTTACAGAATGTACTCAGTGGTCAAAAGTAATGCTAACTTTGACCCAATCAAAGTAAATTATAGCTAACAATTTAAAATTGCCTGCCTATTTCTAGAAATATAGTCTTTTCTAATAATTTAGCACCAACTGGCATAGGTACTTTAAGGCAGAAAGGTTTCCAAAATTCCAACTCTTTTTTTTTCTTTCTTTCTTTGAAAGTGGAAAGGAAGGAGGAAAATTTAAAGGCATGCCAATCCATCTCTTTTGTCAGCAGTCAGAATCATGAATATGCATGGAGATGAATGGATCAATTTGGAAGGAGCTCGTTTACAGTAAATACGCAAAGTTCAGTCATATGTTTAGCCGGTGCTTATTAAAGTGGCTTGGAATGTAGTCTGACCTCTACTATAAGCAAGTTAAAAATAATTCAAGTGAGCTTGTAAAAGAACCAAAGACTAATGCCTGTACTTTGTTGGGAGTTCTCCCAACCACTTCCATTTTGGCAGAGAAGACAACCACTGCTAATCTTACCTCCCTCCAGGAAGGAAGCAAAATCTGTGTTTTAACAGATTGCTTCTTTGGTTTCCTAAAAAATACGTGTAGTGGCCCTTGACTTACAACCACAATTTTACATTACTTTCTTGCCACAATTGTTAAGTGAATCACAGCAATTGTTAAATTTGCAAGAGGGTTTCCCCATTGATTTAGCTTGTCAGAAGGTCGCAAAAAGTGATCACATGACCCCTGGACCATTGCAACCATCATAAATATGAGTCTGCCAAGAGTCTGGTTTTGATCACATGACTATGGGGATGCTGCAATGGTCACAAGTGTGAAAAACAGTGATAAGACACTTTTTCAGTGTCATTGTAACTTCAAATAAATTGTTGTAAGTATACTACAATTGTCTACCAGTATTACCCCACAATGCAATACAACTTTATCATTCCTTGCTTCCAAGTTTCCTTTCTCTCCACAAAATTGATCTAAAATATTTATCTGTCCTGAATGTTGGATTCTCCACTGACAAATATCCTTGAAGGAGATGATGTAGCTCAGAGGTGGCATTCAAGTAGGTTCTGACCAGTTCTGGAGAACTGCTGGCAGAAATTTTGAGTTGTTCAGAGAACCGGCAAATGCTACCTCTGACTGGCCCCGTCCCCATCTATTCTCTGCCTCCTGACTCCCAGCTGATTGGCTGGGTCTTCTTTGGTTGCCCTGCACAGGAGAATGGAGTTGGAAAGCAGGTTAGTGGGTTGGGGAGGGAATGGGGATTTTACAGTATCCTTCCCCTGCCACACCCACCAAGCCACACCCACCAAGCCACATTCACAGCACTGGTAGTAAAAAATTTTGAATCCCACCACCGATGTAGCTCGCTTTTGGCTAAAATAGAGGAAGCTAGCTTTTGGCTAAAATAGAGGAAAGAAAACATCTTATTTGGACAAGTAAAACTACTTCTGTGTGGATACGTTTCACCAGATCCAGAATGGTGCTCTTAAGACTATTGACCAGAACTGAACATAAAATATGCTAGAGTCACTTATTACAAAAACCACATTAGTTTCTAGTATGTTTCCAAGGGTCAATTCAAAGTAATGAAAAGTGCCTAGAAATTGCAATTAGTATAAAATGATGCAACCAAGCTGCTAACTGGTACAAGGTACAAGGATGCTAAAATGCTTGTCCTGAACAGTCTGAGTTAATTGCCAACTGCCACCTGGAACAATTTAGGAAGCTTGCACTGAGCTTTGTAGCCTTGAAGTCCTTAAATGACTTAAGTCCTGACTAAGGGGCTTCTTCCTCCTGCTATGAACCAGCCTACTCCCTTAGATCATCAGAAGACATCATTTTGAAGACTCCCCTGATGCCAGCAGCTTGGCTGTCTGATTCAAGAGAGGTCCTTTTTTCCCCTGGGTAGCTCCCAGTCCATAGAACGCTTTCCTGAGGTTTTTTAGATTCTGCTTTTTCAGCTTCCACCAAATGGTGAAGAGGGATCTTTTCCACTAAGCTTGTACTGTAAATGGTACTTGAGTTTTCACCTGACCAAAGGGAATGGTAATCTTAATGGTATACATAAACCTGAAGTGTTTATGTATACTTATGTAATTAAGTAAAACAGTGATAAGTGAAATGATTCTGATCATGTCTACAGGAAGGAAGGAAGAAAGGAAGGAGAGGGGGAGACAGGGAGGGAGAAAGAGAGGGAGGGGAGGAGCGGGAGGAAGGAGAGAGGATAGATAGGGAGACATGGGGCTCCCCTTGAAGAGTCTCCGGAGGCTGCAGTTAGTTCAGAATGCAGCCGCGCGGGTGATCGTGGGCGCCCCTCGAGGCGCTCACGTAACACCACTTCTCCGCAGGCTGCACTGGCTTCCTGTGGCCTACCGGATTCGATTCAAGGTGGTACTGATGGTATTTAAAGTGCTCCATGGCTCGGGACCTGGGTACTTACGGGACCGCCTGCTGCCATCAACAACCTCCCGCCGCCCAGTACGCTCCCACAGGGTGGCCCTACTTGGGGTGCCGCCGCCTGACTGTTGTCGGCTGGTGGCCCCGAGAGTTCGGGCTTTCTCTGTGGGAGCTCCCTCCCTATGGAATGATCTCCCCCCGGAGATACGGGCTATGACGGATATTCTGACCTTCCGGCGCGCAGTAAAAACCCTGCTTTTCGAACAGGCCGGCCTGGCCCAGTAACTATGTTTTTTTGGTTTTAATAAATTAAATTAGGGTTTTATTAGTTTTAATTTTTAACTTAAATTTTAATAGACAGCCGATTTGATTATTTAATTTATTTTTAATCATATTTATTGTATTATTGTATGCTTTTAGTGGGCTGTTCACCGCCCCGAGTCCCTTTTTGGGAGAGGGAGCGGTATAAAAGTGCGATTAATAAATAAATAAATAAATAAGAAGGAAGGAAGAGGAGAGGAGAGAGGGGGAGGAATGAAGGAAGGAAGGAAGGAAATCTAGATGGTTTTAAGTAATAAAGATGCTTATCATATTTCACAGAAACATAGGTATTTACAATTAGTAACTTCACTATCATGCTACGTTTCCAATCTGAATTCCATAAATAGATAGAAACCAATCTCTAACCCACTTCCTGTTATGATGCAATCCTAACCATTTCAGTTTTGACTCTACCTGAACACTTGCTCTGTTCCTTCGCAATCTCTTGTTACTGACACATCTTTGTTCTGCTATTTTACTATTGTAGTAGCTTACCTTTGATTACAGCTCTGTATAAAGTTCTACTTCCCTCCATAGCAATGAAGCACCCAGCTAATATAGAGTAGAGCTTAAGGCATTAGATGAAGACCAGGAAGGACCAAATTCAGTTTGACTTTAAGCCACAGAAATACTGGGTAGTATTTTAGCTAGTTATTCTCTTTTTACTCAAGATGTTTTTGAGGTTCTGCTGGAGAGGAGCATATTTCCAAAAAACGTTTCCTCTGATACAGGGTTACAAAATCCAAAAGATTAATAGGGTATTTTAAAGGAAAAAAAAGAGTCTTTTATTCCCCACTCCCTTTTTGTGGTCAATAATGGGGAGTAATTGAATTTTGCAAGGAATCAGAAAAGCTCTTAAACATTCAACAGGTTGGAAACAAATTATGGTTTTAATCATTAGTCATAATGATGAAGGAGGCCTGCTTGAAGTGTCATTTTTATATATAGTCCCAGTGAAATGATTGGTGAATTTAAGCTCTGGGTTTTATTTTCTTTCTAAGTTTCTCTCCCTAAAATAGAAAACATTACGCATAAAAATCTGAGCTCCAAGGATGGAACAAAACATTTTTTTCCATTTGGGAATGTTGATGAGAAAGAAGGTTATACAAAGGACAAATGAAAAACAGATTCAGGAGATTTCAGTGAATGGAAAGATGCTTCAGCAACTTGATAACCCTAGTCACCTATTGCATGTTACCTATTTATTTACTTATTACATTTATATACAGTTTTTTAGTCAAGTCCACTTCTTAAATGTTGTCCTGAAAACCAGGAAGGAGCAGTTGAGTGCGGTTATGCATCCAAAGCATGGAAGCAAACAGAGGCAGAAAATGCCAATTTCCTAAGTCCCCTTAGATGGCAACTCCTTGGAGGGAGGAGAAGGCAGTCCAGCTTCAGTGGCTTGTGGGACTTCAAGATGTCAACTAATATTTTGAATCAAAGCCAAAAGCCAATTGGCAGCTAGAGCAGCTCTTGAAGCAATAGGATCGCCCAAATAAGAAAAGGAAAGGAAAGGAAGGAAGGAAGGAAAGAAAGAAGGAAGGAAGGCAGGAAGGAAAGGGAAGCCAGGCAATAATATAGGTATATATGTATATGTGTCAGAGGAGAGAGGGAAGGAAAGAAGGAAAAAAAAGAAAAGAACTTGAAAAAACACTTGCCTTAATCGTTTTTCTCCATAAGCTTCTCTGGCAACCAATTCTAAACATAGGTGCCAAATTATGGTAGCTCTAAGCATTCTATTACTTTTTGGCACACTAAAGAGCTGGTGATTTAAGACAGTTTGAGATGTCCATTAGCTGTAGCAATGAATTCAAATACTAAGAAGCTCAGCCATAAATCCACCTTCACATAAAGATTAACCACCACTAATACTTCTGTCTGTCTAATATTAGCAGCTACTTCTTAACTAGAAATACAACTCTCAACTTGTATACATGATTATATGTATTTTTTAAAAAAAATATAGTTTTAAGAAGTGTGAAGAGAAAAAAAGGTTCTTGAAAAATGTGAAGATAGGAAATGAATATTTGAAATTATGAAGAACAACAAAAACAATAAAAAGGAATAATATGAAGTACTTTACTCCTTGGTTTGAAATAGACTTGTTTGTTTTTCTTTTTTTCTGGAATAAATTTTGTAATTTTTCATATTGGTCTGTTCTTCATAAAATCCATATTTTCAGCTTGAGTAAGAAACTGACCTACATAAAAGGGTTTGGACTCATACAACTATTGGGATATGGTTCCCTTTATTTGAAATCCAAGAAAAACAAAGTAAGGGAATATTTTGAAAATGATTTTTGCAATGCTACGTAACTTTGGTGGCAGAATGTACCTGAACAAACCAAACGACTCACAACAGAAGGAAGCGTTATTTAAAGAAGCCAAAAAGAAGCTTGAATTCCTGTGTGGAGGGGAATTAAGAAACAACACCATGAAAACTAGCCAGAATACACTGCTCTGTCTTTTTACAAAGTTGGCTGTTATTTTGCTCCTATTGTATTTGACCAAATAAATCTTCCCCTCAACAAGATGGGATAGCAAGCTGAGGTTTCAAAATGGTTTGGATCAGATGAGAAGAAATCACAACTTTATGGAAATGGAGCTTAGAAAAGTGATATCCAGCTGAAATCCACTCTTTCAGTTCTCTGTTTGTTACTGGACATGGTGAGGTGGAATGGAGTCTCAAGAAAGAAGGGCCCTTTCCTAAAGGTCAAAGAGATAGTGAAGCTTGGAATATCTGATGGGCAGGAAGAGAGCAAGAGGAGACTCTCCCCAGTAATTCACAGAGTATATCAGTAGTTATTGCAGATAATTGCTTTAGTCTGGCAAGATTCTGTCTGTAGGTATATAGCAATACAGGAACTACGGGGGCTCCGATTTACCACCGGAGATACGGGCCATCACCGACCTTCTAACCTTCCGGCGTGCAGTTAAAACCCACTTTTTCCAACAGGCCGGCCTGGCCTAGTAATAATTGTGGGGTTTTAAATTGGTATTAATCTTTATTTGTTTTTATGTTTTTTATGTGTTTTTATAAAATTTTATCTTTTGGTCACTAATTTAATTATTTTAAATTGCTTTTAACTTTTATAACTTGTATGGTTTTTATCTGGCTGTGCATCGCCCCGAGTCCCGCTTTTGGGAGAGAGTGCGGTATAAAAATCTGAATAATAAATAAATAATAATAATAAACTACTCAGAAGCAACTACACATATTGTTCTTGGTTCTTTGGGCCAGATACATATCCTCCAATATTAAGATAATTTTTGCATTTTACCTAGGTGTTATCCTCCACCTTAATGTTCTTGAATCTATTGAGATGTTAACTCTCTACTACCCTATCTGAAGGGTAGCAAGTTGCTATAAATACGCCAACTTCTGATCTTGAGTCACATTGGTAAATGGAACGCCACTCCTTATTCTGTTTCAGGAAGCAACCATCCTAGGTCAGACTTGTTCTTTTTTTCTGAATTGCTAGGTTAGCTTGGCTTTTGGCTCACGTTTTGGCGCTTCCAACATTCTTATTGGAAGCTGTCGGAATGACATTGCTATTGCTCTGACCCTCAAACATGGCCACAGAGATTTCAGTCTGATTATGAAAGAGAAGATTTCAGTCTGTGCTTTGTAACTCCTTTAGTTATTCATTTTGAATTTGATGGATGGAAAAGACTGCCAACATGGATATATAAACAGTACAATGTGTGTGTTTTAGAAAGGAGAAAAATATGATTGCGGTTTCTTCATTCAGATTCAGGGAGATGTTCCCTAATTCAAGGTTGAACATGGACCAAAATTTTCCTTTGCCTCCCAGAAAAGGCATTTTAAAAGTACAGTATCAGAGAAATCATAAAGTTTGATTGTTCATCATTATGCATTTTGACCTCTGCCAGACACATCTATATGATAGCCAGTTTCACTAGATGCTTACAGGGGAAAGCTAAAGACTGCAAACAAACAAACAAACAAACAAGGCCTGCTGTATCATTGGTTAACTTCTCCAAACAAAATAACTACCTTGTTTCATGTACATCTTCTTGTACCTAATTCATTAGACGTTCAGCTAGTTGTTGAATCCTTAACCCTGGACGTTCAGAGGGCTTCATGAAACAAAACCATGAGTTTCAAGGTTGCTGGACGTAGATAGTAGGAAGGGTGAGAACAGCTCTTTCTTGAAGACCAGCTGTTCTGCCAATTCAGAGGGGATGAAAAAAAAAAAAGGAAGGAAAAGATTGCAGCACAGTCATAAGTCACTGCACTGAAGACCTCCGCATTTCACCAAGTTTCTGTTTCGAGCTTTCGCCCACCATAGCGTAAATCAAGAGCTGTGCTATTATCAAGGCTACACATGTGGTATTTTCTAACAGAAACAAGTGGTTAACCCATAGAAATCCCCAGAAAGTAAAAAAAAAAAAGGTGGGCTCCAACAAGACAGGCCTGCTGCTTTCGAGGAACCCACAAACTGAAAGTAACACCACGTAAACCCACCCAAGACAAAGCAAACAGCCAGCTGAGAAGACAACAAAATAGATATGAAGGTAATGGTTCCCAAAAAGGGGGGGGAAATATACAATTTGTGCTATATTTGTTCATATAGAGCTCTCTCTCTTTTTTAAAAAAACTCTTGGGAATATGGTGACCTCTGAGGACTGATTGACCCTGTTCAAATATATCCACTAGCATTTTCCAGGTCAAAATGAGGAGGGGTGGTTGTGGCTCTGGTTGTGAATTCCTTTGTAATTCTGTTCATGGTTGTCCCATTGCTGATTTCCACCTCTTAAATCTCTTTTTGGATTTAGTTCCACAATCAATAGCTTCTTATTCAATTTGAGTTACAGCAGGGCATTTTCTGAAGCCCCAAATCAGATTTGAGACCAAATCTTTCAGCTGGTGGACATTCTTCAACTACTTGTTGAAATAAAAGGGCAGTGAATCTTCTGCAACATAGAGAGAAGGGGGGGGAGGACTAGAAGACCTGCAAGGTCCCTTCCAACTCTGTTATTCTGTTAGATACTTAGTTTAATCCTACATTTAGCCTTGCCTGGTCTACCCAAGAGTGGGTACATTGATATATTTCCCTGGATTTTATATAGAAAAACAAAACAAAAAAATGTAACATGCCTCATGTCATAACATTTATTTTTTTTTATTTTATTTACATTTATATGCCGCCCTTCTCCGGAGACTCAGGGCGGCTTACAGTGTTTAGAGCACCATGCTAAGTGCTCGGCAGTAGCCTTCATTCCATTGTATATGCCAGCTTATTACTAGGGCTTTTTGGCCCCCCTAAGCGGCATTTTTTACAAGGTCAGCTTATTGCCCCCAACAATCTTGGGTCCTCAATTTACCTACCCCGAGAGGATGGAAGGCTGAGTCAACCTTGAGCCTGGTGAGATTCGAACCTGCACTAATTGCAGGCAATTGAGCTAAGTGCTAGATGATTAACAGCCTGAACCACCAAGGCCCTGTTTGCTGTGCACAAACTCCCTTTTTAAACACTGTGCTCCCAGCTGCAGCTAATGAAGGGAATCAGGACCCTTTCCTCCTTCATAAGCCACACAACTCATGTTGCTCCCTTCTCTGTTCCTCTCTGTGTGCCCTAGGATCAAGAGGGGGTGGGTCTGAGTATTCCTATGAATTCCCTCTGCCTTGCTCTACCTCTACTCTGCTCTGCCTAGCCAGACTTTGCCCTTCCCCAGTTTCTTCCACAGCCAATGGAGCCACATTCCCACATTCCCTGTCAGCTGCTTGGCCTGCCCCTCAGAATCAGATTCCGACAGGGGCATGACATAGGTCCTTTCAGAACATACAAGGAACATGATGCTTTTCTCCTCCTAAAGGATGTGCTTTTTAGTTCAGCAGATGGCAATTTTCTTCCAAGTACCTCCAACCGACATTTGAAATTTCATAACAGCTTTGTGGAATGATGTCAAGTTTTAGATATCACTGGCTGGACCTATGCAGGGTGCTAAGCTATAATGTGGTTTACTTGGATGCGACTTAATCATTCATCATGTTTTCCAACCCATGGTTGATGCAGGGTTCTGTCTCAGTTAGGAGACTTAGGGTTCCTTCAACACAGCTGAGTTAAGTAAATCTTCGTTGGATAAATAAATAGCTGGTGTATGAACTCACTAGATCAATTTGATCCATATCTGGCTGAGATTTCAAATCAGTGATTGTTCACTATAATAGCAACATCACCAACATGAGGAAGAAAGGGTAAGAAGATACATGGGAAAGTAAAACAAAAGATCTAGAAAATCACTAAGTTTTGTTTCCAATGGTTCTAACCAGAAACTGCAATGATTTATTAAATCTGGATCTCCATTTATCTATAACAATTAACACCAGTTATTAATATCCACAGCTTCCTGTTACTAGAGGGGAAATCATATTTTTATCACATAGGCAAATATATATACATTCATTTCCTTTTACTTTTTACAAAAACGGTAGTAAAATTGCAGCCATTGTTCCTTAATATTAAATTACTATAAAAGTTTCATTCATATTGCCTTCTCCATGCATATTAGTTTGACACCTTGTTAAATGAGCTATCATTATGGGCCTTAGCAATTATCCTGTTTCTTATCATCTGCATTTGCCTGTATTTCAAATCTCACTGACTTATTCCAAGCAACATCATGAAGAAAAGGAAACTCTATAAAATTACTGATATAGCTCAAACATATTTTTTAAAAAATAACAGTGTTGGGAAAAAAAAAACTTTGGACGTTCTAGTCCAACTCGCTACCCAAAGTAGGAGTTCTTATATTATCCTGGACAAATGGTTGTCCAATCTTTTCGTGAAAACCTCCAGTGAAAACTTTGGAGGCAAGCTGTTCTGTTTATTTTTGTTCACAGTATCAGGAAATTGCTTCTTATTTTCAGGTTAGATCTCCCTCTGAGAAGCTTCTACCCATAGCTTCTTGTTCTGTCCTCGAGTACTATGGAGAATAAAGCAACCTCTTCACCATGGCACACTGGTGGAATTCTAATTTTTTTACTACCAGTTCTGTGGCCATGGCTTGGTAGACATGGCAGGGGAAGGATACTGCAAAATCTCCATTTCCACCCCATTCCAGGGGAAGGTTACTGCAAACTCCCCATTCCCTCCCCACCCCACTAACCTGCTTTCCAGCTCCGTTCTCCTGTGCAGGGCAACCAAAGGAGACCCAGCCAATCAGCTGGGACTCAATGGGAGGTGGAGAATAGATGGGGGTGGGGCCAGTCAAAGGTGGCATTTGCTGGTTCTCCCAACTACTCAAAATTTCCGGTACCAGTTCTCCAGAACCGGTCAGAACCTGCTAAATACCACCTCTGCCATGGCAGCCCTTCAAGTATTGGAAGATCTAGCAGGGAGATGGATGGATGGTATAGGATCTACTCATCTCTGCAACTTTTATCCTGCTAAAAAGACCAGCCCCACAAGACAACGTGCTTTAAAATGCCATTCAAAAATTAATTGAGACTATAGGGGGGAGCTGAAAATGTAGTTTGAGAGGATGAAATGAAAATGGGAAACAAGGAATTGAGCCGAGGGACAAAGTAGAATAACAGTTCATAGCAAAGTATTTGCAACATGGATGATGCCCAGAGGTGCTGTTGAAATCAATGAGATGAAAAGCCAAAGAAAGAAGGAAAGCATCAGGGGCTTCTTTGAAGCAACCTGGTATAATAAACTCAAATGCTCTCAACTTAGCTTTTCAGCATTGTGATTATGTTGATGCAACTCAGACTTAGTTCTAGGTAGAATAGGCCCAGTCTGGAAACTCTGTGATGCTCTTCCAAGATAAATTCGAAATTTATATTTCTGGCCAGAAGTTCCCTTTGATTTCTCTTCCCATCCTTTCACCAACTGCCCTAACATTTTCCTATTTGTTAGCGGCTGTTTAATGGTTTTTAGACTTTAAATGTCATTTCTTGCATTGCTTTCAACAACTTTGGAATTTCCTTTACCCGAATACGACATATCCAAATGGTGTATTAATAATGTCAAATTCCATTGATTTTTGTGAGCCAACAATCCTGAGAAACAAGACTTGAGTTTGACCCACAGTACTTTAAAAGTTTCAAAAGTAATCTGAATGTACTCCATGTCTCCCTATTTTTCACCAACTCCCCACTGTCAGGGTTTTTAAAAAAAACAGGAGACTGAGTGGAAGTATTCCTAGAGAAGCCTCAGCTTTGTGAGTCTGGTCTAGGAAATAGCAATAGTAATAGCACTTATATACTGCTTGTCAACTCATAAAATATTTAATTGGAGTAACTGCTGGAATCCTGACACTGCTTCATAGTACTTTACACTCTCTAAGCAGTTTACAGAGTCAGCATATTGTCCCCAATAATCTGGATCCTCATTTTACTGACCTCTGAAGGATGGAAGGATAAGTCAACCTGGAGCCAGTCAGGATCAAACTCCAGATTGAAATATTGCATTCTAACAGTGTACCACCATGGCTCTTTATAAGAGCAGACGGTAGATCTTTAATTAGTTGAAATAGTACAGCATGGGTTAAACATTACAACTTTTAGGTCCTTTCTGAGAATTTCATGTAAGCCTTGAAATTGACTTTGTTAAAAGCATACAAGTTTGGATCCATGCTGATTGATGCCAACGGTGGATTTATTGAGACCAATGTTGCAATTAAATCAATACAGCTACCTGAAGTCTCCTTACATGGGAAAACTGGGGAAGATTTTAAGGAAAGAAATAGGAATCTTCTCATAAATGCTGAATGCTAGTGGAAAGTACATTGTTGATCTACTGGGAAAACAGAGTTTCTTTTTTTGTTTTCTGTTACAATTTTGGAGCCTTAAACAACTCTGACAAATGCACTAGTATTCAGCTCTTAAGTGTCACATCACCTACTAAACAGCCTGCAAAGTCTAAAGGAGGCAGCCAAAGTTAGTTTTCTGTTATTGCTGACTCAGGTATTTCCCTGCCTGAGGGAATTTTGGAATCAGGTTTTCTAAGAGAGATCTTCAGAGCTCAGCATTCAGGTGACCCTGTCTTGTTATTTGCGTTAGCACCTCTCCTTCGGCCAAGAAATTCAGCGCTGGATGCAACCAGCTGGGTTAACTGGGCCAGAGTACCAGGAGTTTCAAAAGTCTGTATACAGGTAGTCCTTGACTTACAACGGTTCCTTTAGTGATCATTCAGAGTTACAATGGCATTGACAAAAGTGGTGGACCTGCAATGCTGCAAAAAAAAGTATTGGAGACTGATCCAGATATGGGTGGAACAAATGATGGGAGACAGTGGTGGGCTTCAAATATTTGGGCCTTGGTGGTGCAGGCTGTTAATCATCTAGCACTTAGTGCAAGCTGCCTGCAATTAGTGCAGGTTCGAATCCCACCAGGCTCAAGGTTGACTCAGCCTTCCATCCTCTCGGGGTAGGTAAATTGAGGACCCAAGATTGTTGGGGGCAATAAGCTGACTTTGTAAAAATGCCGCTTGGGGGGGCCAAAAAGCCCTACTAATAAGCAGGCATATACAATGGAATGAAGGCTATTGCTGAGCACTTAGCATGGTGATCCATAGACTGTAAGCCGCCCTGAGTCTCCGGAGAAGGGCGGCATATAAATGTAATTAAAAAAAAAAAATTTGCCACCGGTTCAGTGGGCATGGCTTGGTGGGCGCACTTTGCATGCATGCACACATTTTGGGTGCACACGTGCACCAAACACACACTTTGTGCAGGCGCAGAGGTATTTGTGCAGTCACAGAAGCATTCTAACTCACCTTTCACAAACTTGCATGATCCCAGTCGCTTCGGCAGCTGCCGCGTGGCACTATTCTGTGCTGTGCAAAGCATGTGCGCTTCAAATTCAGTGCATAAAGGTAAGTATCGGAGTCAGGGTGGGCGGGTGGACCCAAAAGCAGAGAGGCAGAGAGAGGCAGAGAGAATCAGTTTGGTCTCCGCTGCTCATCTCTGCTACCGGATCGCCAAAACCGGGCCGAACCAGTAGAATACCACCACTGGTGGGAGAGTGTATTCCACTTAAGCTGGAATTTTTTCTTTTAGGAATACCATCAGAAGGATATAGGAAGGATTTAATTTATCTAATAGTACATGTGTTGACGGCAACTAGAATAATATATGCGCAATACCGGAAGAAGGAAAGCATACCGCCAATAATAGAGATAATAAGGAAAATTATGACCTGTGAAGAATCAGACAGGTTAACCCTAGCGTTAAAAAAACAAGGGGAGATCTCAGTACTATGAAACGTGGAATAAATTCTACTAGTGGTTGCATAGAAGAAGGCAAGTTAAAAACGTAAGCAGCTATGATGATTAGACTAATTAGTAAACAATGTATCAAAGAGGAGGATTGTAAATGATGAGGTAAAATGCAGAGGTGGTATTCAGCAGGTTCTGACCAGTTCTGGAGAACCGGTAGTGGAAATTTTGACTAGTTCAGAGAACTGGAAAATACCATCTTTGACTGGATATTTTACAGTATCCTTCCCCTGCCACGCCCACCAAGCCACGCCCACAGAACCGGTAGTAAAAAAATTTGAATCCCACCACTGGAAAAATGTATATAGGTATAACAATTGTAATGCCAGAACAGATGCACTGTGTTGTATTCTTATAATTAAAATAAAAATAAATAAACAGAAAAAAAGTGACTTAAGACCATTTTTCACACTTACAACTATTGCAGTATCTCCATGGACACATTTCGGACACTTGGCAACTGGTTCATATTTATGACGGTTGCAGTGTCCTGGAGTTATTTAATCCCATTTTGCAACCTTCTGACAAGCAAAATCAATGGGGAAGCCAGATTCGCTGTGTGACTGATGTAACAACTGCAGTGATTCACTTAACAACAGGGACAAGAAAGGTCCCTTGAGAATCGAACTGCAGAGACTCTGGCATAATTCACTTAAATGTCTTACTTAACAACACAAATTTTGGACTCAATTGTGGTTGTAAGTCGATCTGTATTATAGATACAAACTCAAGGTTAATTGCACCAAACTTGATTGCAGGAAATATGACTTCAGCAACAGAGTGGTCAATGTCTGGAATACTCTACCTGACTCTGTGGTTTCTTCTCCAAACTCCAAAAACTTTAACCTTAGACTGTCTACTATTGACCTCACCCCTTTCCTAAGAGGTCAGTAGGGGGCGTGCATAAGCGCACCAACGTGCCTACCGTCCATGTCCTACTGTTTTTCTTATATGTATCCATGTATTCATAACTATGTTTTACTTATACCTATTATCTTGTAAGCAATTGACAAACAAACAAATAAATAAATAAATATTCTGATCCGGGTTCATGTGACCAGCCGGGAGGAGGAGAGGAGGAGGATGAGGCATTGCCTGCCTTAGAAAAGGTGTCGTCCTTCAGGTGGTCCGCGGAGACCCAGAAGAACCTCGATAGCCTTGCGCTTTGTATTTGCCAAAAGAACCAAACAGGAACCAACGGGGAAATTAATAATAATAATAATAATAATAATAATAATAATAATAATAATAATAGCCTGTAGCAAACAACTGGTGGGATCATAAGCTTGAAAAAGTGATCGAAAATGAGCATGCAAAACTATTGTGGGACTTCCGAATACAGACTGACAAAGTTCTGGAACACAATACCCCGGATATCACGATTGTGGAGAAGAAAAAAGTGTGGATCGTCGACATTGCCATACCTGGTGACAGCACAATCGACGAGAAACAACTTGAGAAAATCACCAGATATCAGGACTTGAGAATCGAACTGCAGAGACTCTGGCATAAACCTGGCATAAACCAGTGCAGGTGGTTCCAGTGGTACTCGGCACACCGGGTGCTGTGCCTAAAGACCTAGGCAAGCACTTAAAAACAATTGGTGCTGACAAAATCACCATTGGTTAGCTGCAGAAGGCCACCTTACTGGGATCTGCTTCCATAATCCGCCAATACATCATGCAGTCTTAAACACTTGGGAAGTGTTCGACTAGTGATTTGTGATACGAAACCCAGCATGGTTATCTCATTTGCTGTGTATAATGTCATTTTTGTGTACAACAACAACAACAACAATAATAATAATTCCCAGGTTATAACTAGCAAGATGAATCATAGCTTGTGTCCTAAGCAACAGAGTGGTCAATGTCTGGAATACTCTACCTGACTCTGTGGTTTCTTCCCCAAACCCCAAAAACTTTAACCTTAGACTGTCTACTATTGACCTCACTCCTTTCCTAAGAGGTCTGTAAGGGGCGTGCATAAGCGCACCAATTGTGCCTACCGTCTGTGTCCTATTGTTTCTTTTATTCTTATATGTACCCATTTCATGTATTCATAACTATGTTTTACTTATACCTGTTATCGTGTAAGCAATTGACAAATCAAATAAATTAAAAAAATAATAATTGCAGCAACGCTTGTTACAGCTTTTATGATTGCTATGGACTCCATGATAAAGGACAAAAAGATGGACCCATATCATCGTGCAGTAAATGGGAGTTGGATATTGTGGTGGGATTCAAATTTTTTTACTACCGGTTCTGTGGGCATGGCTTGGTGGGCGTGGCAGGGGAAGGATACTGTAATATCTCCAGTCAAGAGGAGGCATTTGCCGGTTCTCCAAACTACTCAAAATTTCCACTACCGGTTCTCCAGAACTGCTCAGAACCAGCTGAATACCACCTCTGGTTGGATGGTATACAAACTGAATAAAAAAATAAATTCACAACCTAGTGGAGAAGATTCCCAAGTTCTACTATATACAGAAATATATGAGACATTGAGCTAGAATCGGGGAGATTGAATTCTACTCCTACCTTGGGTATGAAGCCAATAGGCCTGTCACTCTCTCTCAGCCCTAGAAAGCAGGCAATGGTAATCCACCTCTAAAATATCTTGCCAATCAAACTGCAGGGATTAGTCTAGGTAGTTGACAAGAGTCAAAAAGTGACATAAAGGCAGTCTCCTTTCCAATAAGATAGGAAAAGTAGTTTGATTCCTTCACACATGGATATGTTAAAAACACCAGAAAAAGTATTGTGCTATATTACCACTTGGTCTTTTTGTTTTGCTAAGGTCAGAGATTGGCATCACAATGTTTACTAGAAGCCCAGAAGTACTGCTGCTCCTTCCTCTGCCAAAAAATTCAAAATATGAACTCTTACAAAAGAGGAAGGGAAAGGCAAACATAGTTTCCCAATATTTCTCTGCAGAGTCTTGAATGCATTTCCTTGCATTTTCCTTGCAGTTCAGCAGAAAAAACACAGAACAAAGAATAATGGGGTTAGAAGGGCCCATGAAGGCCTTCTAATTCAACCCCTTTGCCCATGGCAGGAAATCCTGTACCATTCCAGAACAGAAGAAATTTTACATAACTGGGTAGAGAAAAAGAAAGATGACTTTCACCTATTTTTACCAGTTTTGTGGGGATAGTTGAATTCTTCCATGGAGACATGAAGACCATAAGAAGATAGTATTTAGTTACCTCAACCATAATGTATATACTTGGTTAACTTAATAATCCGATTTTGATCAACACATCAAACCACTAAAGACACAAGTGCATTATGCAGAGCAGCAAGCTAAAAAGTTGTCACCTTGTTTGTAGGTTATCGTGGGTTACACAAATGTAGCCATCCACAATGTTAAATATATTCTGGAGATCAAGTGTAAAGCTAAAAAAGATGATTTCAATGGAGACCATGCATTTTTCTCCCCTCAATGGGGAGAGAAATATTACTGTATCAAGCAAGGAGTCTAAAACAAGAAGCTGTATATAAACACTTCATAAACTCTCCTGGTTCACCTACAAGAAAGAGAAAAGGCAAAGTATAAACTGAACTTGCAAGACTCTTTCACAAGAGTCTACCTTTAAAAAAAGTAGTTTTAGACTTCTGTGGAATTTAATCCTTGATTTGATCTACATTGGCTAACATCAGACCTCAAATTTTAACTGGTAATCTGATTTCTCCGCCCCATCTCTCTCTCTCTGTTTTTAAAATAGATTTCACTCACAAACAAGAATTCCACTCACAGTCGACAATAGCCAATTTCTCATTAGCCGAGAATAATCACGTTCTTAAATGATCACATTCTGCTGATAGGATGTTATAAATAATCCAACGCTGTGTTGTTCAGGTTTACATAATTATGAATCATTAGGGCTATGAATGACTAATGGAGACAGATGCAAAGTATTTCTAAATTGGTTTAAAAGGGGAAAATCAAAACCTGTGTGCTCATAAATGAAGCTGTCTTGAATACGTTCTGAATCATTTGGCACGATTTCTGGCCTTAACTGGTTATACCAAACGTTGCCCATAATTAATGCAAAGCATAAAGGCTCTTCAAAATGTTCAGTGGGACATCCATCAAATTGGACAGGAGGTAGGGACAACAGGCTGACTATGAATGTAAACATCTTTTTTGGTCCTGACACATCTTAGTCTTCCCTTGGAGACTTTGGGATCCAGATTCAAATATCCGTATACCCATATAATCGTGATGACCCGGGGCGTGGCACAAAGGCAACACAGTCAAATAAGCAAGAAGAGTCCCTTTATTATCTCCAACTTTGCCCCCAACATCCAGGTTACCTTCGGCTGGAGACAAACTCTCCCAGGAAGAGAAAATTCAGTCCAAAAACAAAGTACATACGAACTAAAAATCCACACAAACTACGCTGAGTAATTAATTTCACAGGGCAGGAAAAGGAATTTCAGACTTGAAAGAACGGCAAAACTCACACAGTTGGGGAGGCGCCAGGAACACAGATAAGCCTCAGAGATACCAGATAATTCACAATTTGCTTCCAACAACTTTGCTGTGTGCAGCTTCCTTTTTTAAACACTGTGTTCCCAGCTGCAGAACCAGGGCCCTTTCCTCGTTGGGCTCCGGAGGCTTTCCTCAAGTCTTCGGGAGGGCAAAAATGGCCTTCCTGGCCTCCGGAGGCTCTCTGGAAGCTGGAAACGGGACCATTTCCGGCCTTCCCAAACTTCTGGAAGGGCCATTTTTTGCCCTCCTAGAGCCTCCACACATGCCCTGCATTTACCTGCATCCAAAACGGGCCACGTGGGGACTCCTGGGAGGGACGGGGGGGCGGGGGCAGCCAGGAGTGGGATTTGGAGGTTCTCTGAACTGCGCAGAAACTTATCTTGGGGTTCTCCTGAACCCCTGTGAACCCCCAGCAGCCCAGCCCTGCCAAGGTTCTACCAAAAGGTTCTGAAAAGAGTCAATCACTTCATTAAATCTGGTAGAAAAGACTTTCTGCCCCCTCCCCAGAAGCTTTGGGGGAGGGGCAGAGAGAAACCCTGCATGAAATTCTGATGAACTGGTTACCAGCTGTTTTAAGGTCTCTTTTAGTTGTGAGAATATATCCCTAGTTTGAAGGGTGGCTTGCAAATATCCAGTATTTGAGGTCTCACCATTTCTCCAGCAATCTGCAATCAAAGGAACATATTATAAGGGAATTAATCCCATGAGGATTTCTTGGGTCGGGAAGAGCTAACAGCTGGGGAGGCTGTAAGTAGAATGAAAATGAGATGGAGGCAACTGAACAGGAAGACCATAACCAAACAATGAAGTGAAATAAAAGGACCTCCCAAAGACATTATAAATAACTCTTAGAATGAAACTGATGAAGCCAAAGTATATCATCATCATCATCATCATCATCATCATCTTGATGTTTTAGATTTCCAAGGGGGGAAAAATAAACTTTTGGGAAATTGGCAAAAAGAGAGTCTTTTTCCAATGTCAACCATTACACACGTTGGAAATTGGAAAATAGCTGAGAAACGGTAGTAATGGTGGGACAGGGAAAACTCACAGAAAATTCAGGAACAGCTGAATGCACAGATGACCTGACCAGATGTGCTTCCAGTTAAAATAAGGAGAAACCGTATAGTAAAACAGGCATCTGAACATGAAGGAATGGAAAGAGGAAGGTGCGATGACTCTGAAAGGGTTAACATTTTCACAGGTCTCCTCCTTTCCTCCTCCTGTTCTTTTTAAAGGAAAAAAAATGAAAATAAAATGTTCTCATCTGGAAAGAAAACTGTCACTTTTATGTTGGCATGTTTGTAGAAAAGTAGTCCCCCCTTTCTCCATTTAATGTAAACATTCATTAAACTAATTTGAAGTTGTCATTACTCTCCTCCCCTGCTGCTTTATATCAGATTATTCCTAAGTGCTCAGCGAATAGCCCCATAAACACACAGTCTATTTCCCTGCAGGGTATAATCACACAGTTTGTACTGTGATTTATGTGGTGTAGCATTGGTGAGTGTCCTAAACTTTCAAAAGCTTCCATTCATTCTTCTCTGGAAACCAAGTTTTATGCTAATCTACACCAAACAGCTCAATGCAGAATTTAATCATAGGGTAAGGCAACAAAGAAACTGCTAATTTGCCCAGAGCTTTGGTTTGCTCTAATTCAATGTCTTCTCAAACTCACAACTTTCATTTGTTGTGCAAAAGGGTAGAAGGGATAAGGAATGGTAAGCCCCAGTGAAGCATTCAAACAGGGACCAGTGAAAGGCATCACGGCAATATTCATTTCTGAGTCCCAACAAGCATTTGTTAGGGATTGGAACAGGTTCAAGCTCTACATTGAGTAGATTCTCAAGGCTTTCGGTTCTCAGAATCTCCTTTACTCTAGCCAGGATTCTTGATAGAAGTAAACTTGAGTTGTGTTCTCAATCAACCTGATACTTCAATGGACTTGAAGTGTAGTTTTCTTGCTGACAATATAGAAGGGATTTGTTACTGCTTTCTTTTTAGTTGTTTTTTTTTTTTTAAACATCCCAGTCTAAGTTACAACTCTGGATTTCCAAGATGACTGTCCACCCAGTAGTAACCTTGACTAATTGTGCTTGGGATTATAGATAAGAACAGCCAGGTGCTGCCACCTAGCTGGGCATCCTTACTATATTATATACCGTATCTCATGGCCTTTCTTAGCCTGGTACCCTTCAAATATATGAAAGAATTCAGCTCTTGGAACTCTCAGCCAGAATAACGTTCAGAAATTTTGATCTGATATCCAAGTAGCCAGAAGGAACCAACCTGAAAAAGTCTGATGAGTGGAAAAACACATTACAAGTACAGATAATCCTTGTGTCAACTCATAAAATATTTCTATGGTCTTTTTAGAGTTGCCAACAGAAAGGGAGGGGAGAGCTGTGGCAGCTTGCATTCCATAAATGTTTTCAAAGATAGTTTCTAGGTGACCGAAGTTTCTGCCATGCAAAATTCTAACTGGAGAGTATGATTGATGACTCTTGGCTATGGATGTGTCCTATTGGAGAATATGAATTATGATACACCCAGGGGGTGGGGGAAAACCAGGGTCAAGGGTCACAATGAATGATGTGGCTCAGAGAAGGCTACACCCAGGCAGCGCCAGCATGTTTACTCCTAATAAATCATCTTTAATTTTTGGAAATTCAGCTAGAGATTCATGATTTAAATGGAGATAACTGTTGGAGCCCTGATACCTTGACTTACGAGCACAATTGATCCCCAAATTTCGGTTGCTAAGCGAGACAGTTGCTAAGTGAGCTTTGCCTCATTTTTCCTGCCAAAAGTTGTTAAATGAACATTGCAGTTTTTAAGTTAGTAACATGGTTGTTAAGTGAATCTGGCTTCCCCATTGATTGTGTTTGCCAGATGGCCCAAAAGATGATCACTGTAATTGTCATAAATATGAAACAGTTGCCAAACATCCAAATTCTGATTACATTTCCACGGGATGCTGCAATGATTGTAAGTGTGAAAAACAGTGATAAAATTACTTTTTTTCAGTGCTGTTGTACACTTCAAACAGTCACGGAATGAATGGTATAAGTTGAAGGCTATCTGTAGAAGCAGAAACAGGAATATTCGTAATAGGAATAAAAGGAAGAGGTGGAACTCAATTTCCTCCTTCTGCCATGCCTCATGAGGTTGAACTACCATTTGACAAAATATAATCTTACTAATGATGACACACAAGAGATTATCTGCAGCTCAGTCGCTTTGGCCATGAGTCACCTCAATCCCTTGGTTGGTAGGATTTATGAATGGTTTTTGAAACTACCGGCCAATAGAATTGGAATTTTAGGAAAATAAATATGTCCAGCAATTGGTTATAAATTGTGGTGTTGAGCTTGGAACAAAGAAATCCAGATCTGAAGCTCTGCCATGGATCTTACTAGATAATGTTGTCCTAGTCACTATCTCTAAAGCCAACTTATTGTGTACATTTCTTTTGTGGCAAGGGGGAAATGAAGAGACAGCTTTAGCTCCCCCCAAAAAAGATGGGATAGGAAATAATAATAAATCATAGCTGAGATCACAACCTCATGTAGGTTGAGAGCCAGTCAACCTATGTATTTGGGCCTGGTTCCTTTTATCCCAGTAGTGGAACAAAGACTGAAATGGTTTCTTCCTTGACATATTTTTTTTCTTCTGGTGAAAGTGGTGTTTCCCAAATGTTCTTTTAAGACATAGTTCCTTGAGAGAAGAAAGAGTGTCACTGGCCAAAGCTGAATGTCCAGCAACCCATTCCTGCCTCTTGGCAATGCATATGTTCTGACCTAGGCTTCCCAAGATCACAAAGCAGACTCCTCGTCCCAATAAAACCTATTTTATTAAAGTGAATTCCTCTCCAACAAAGTCCCGGCAAACAGCCTTTCATGAGATTTCACAACTATAAACCTTTATCAGGCTTGGAGAGTTGCCAGGCCGCTATCTTCCAAATGCCATGCTTTAGCAGAAATGACTTGGCAAGAAATCAGGAACTAATCTTTATCCTAATGAATTGAACTAATTGTCTCCTGCAAACACCACTCCCCTTTATTCACCATCCACTGTGCCCTTACTCCTGAGTCGGCCATTATTTCTTAATTGTTCCCTTCTCCTGGCAGCTCTGCGCATGCGTACACTGAGAACAGGCTCCAGCTGTTCTTCTGCCCCACTGATCTCCAACTCCGAAGGCAGCTGATAACTGTCAGGAACGGCCCTGGCCCCATCTCTGCCTCCGACGCAGAGCCTTTGTCACAGCCTTCCCCAGACTCCAGGACTGGCCCATGTTCCTCCCTATCCTCCTCACTGTCTGAGTCTGCTGTCAGCTCTGCTGACAATGTATACAATGCAGTGTTGAGTTGCAAGGGAGTTTACAGCAGTCCTTGGTAAACATCCTTCCGTTATCTAGCACCTGGTGTCAATGAGACTATTCTTAAGTTCCATTCCATTTCTTTGAACAACAAAGGTGACCAACAAGCAAATACTGGAGCACATAACACCAGACACGTCACTGGGAAGCAAAAATCACAAAACTGATATTTTGTCCATGTCATGTGGGGGAATTCACTGGAGAAAGCAATTATGCTTGGAAGAGTTAAGTGGTAAAAGGAAATCAGGTCACCAAAGAATTCAGTGGCTGGACACCATCAAAGTTAACATCAGTCAGAGCATAAAAAAACTCAAAGACGTAGTGCGAGATTGGAAGACGTGGGGAGACCTGGCCCATAGAACTTCCAAGAGTCAGACATCATCATCATCATCATCATCATCACCATTTCATTAAACTGAAGTGGATTAAATACACTAAAACATAAAAGACTGGAAAGAAACCTTCAGAATCTATAAGCCCTACTTGGAAATGTGTCTTCTATTAAGGGTTTGGAAATATGCAGCTACAGAGAATGACAGAGCACAACGCATCTTAATCTGAATGGCATCTTCCATCATTTTTATATAGGGATCAGGTTCTGCCAAAAGCCCACTGAGGAAATGGATTGGACAAAAACAAGATAATCTTGTTTCTGTGTAAAAACAGCAGGTTCCATTAATAAAATACACAGCTAGTTTTACCGACCTCTGCTGTGCTGACAAGCAAAGGAGACTTCAAAAAGATGAATTTCTCCCAAAGATATAACCCAGCATTGTAGTAACCTATTGAGGACAGAAGGAGAGCTTATGTACACTAAATATACCAGCTGCTTAGAAAGCGATAAGAAATTTCTCCTATTACATTCAGAAAAGGACTGTTGTGTTCCAAACTGTGCAGTGCAATTTTGTCCTGCATGAACAGTCCCTGAAGGAATACATGGGTCTATTGATAAATCTTGGTAAAATCCATTGTGTATATTATTAGCAACAATTTCACTGAACATTTAGGGAGGAGGAGGAGGAGGAGGAGAAGAAGAAGAAGAAGAAGAAGAAGAAGAAGAAGAAGAAGAAGAAGAAGAAGAAGAAGAAGAAGAAGAAGAAGAAGAAGAAGAAGAAGAAGAAGAAGAAGAAGAAGAAGAAGAAGAAGAAGAAGAAGAAGAAGAAGAAGAATTTTGTTAAATATATTTGAATGTCATTCAAATATATATCTTGGTGATACTTCTGAGTTAAGTTATTGTTAGAGATGCTGAGTAGACTACTGCTGATTTAGATGCTAGCTGTGCCTAAAGCTTCCATTACTGTCTTTACTTCCCTTTAAAAAAACATTCTTGGAAAGAGTTCCCTTATGAGATTTGCCATTGATATTTAGGTGAAATATGGAAAGCTTCACCCCAACTAGGTAACCAACTAAGAGAGCACCAAGGACCCTATGTCAACCCTGAGCTACAAATATTCTCTTCTATAAATACAGTAATTATTAAAGGAGTCATTCCTTGGAAGAATGATTAATACATTTGTAATAGCATGCTCCAAGAGTGAGAATGACTTTGTATCTTAAATGTAAATTTAATATCTAACCCAAATTTGGGTTCTTTTATGAACAGACTATATCTTAACTTTATGGGATATTCCAATTAGAGTAGATTGGGTTTATTGTAACTTAGAACTTCAATGACCAAGGTTCCTAATGTGTATTCTCAGTTTAAAACCTAATAGTGATTCTTCATTTCTCAAAGCGATATAATACATTCTACAATTCATAAGTAAATAAAACATTTAAAAATTTTAGTCTCCCTAACACTTTAGAACCCTTGTTTACATATTTGTATTTTATTCTTTTATCCTTTTTACTTGCCCTTTGTTTCTTTATACTTTCTTTGAAATGTGTAATTTTTTTTAAAGGGACAAATTTATGAAATCCTTTACACCCTTCACCCAAAGCATGATATCAGGACCTTACTGGCCAATCTGGTCCTTTCTTCAATGCCACCAAATTTACTTTGCTACTTTCATAGGTTCTAGCTTGGCTAATCTATTCAATTTATCATTTCAAGTATCCATTCGAATCAAAACAATATTTATAGAGCATTCTAATTAAGACAATGCTGAGATTTAAGAACAGTGAAGGATATTGGTATTTGTAAGGGGGTCAGGATGTTAAAACTGGTAGTACTGGTTACTGATACTTTTCCAATTAAAATGGTTAGAATTGATAATTGCAAGCTCTAAGCCAGTGATTCTTAAAATAGGATGCATCGAAGTTGATCAGGTACATTGCCACAACCCAACCTGGATTATGTCTCCCATCTCATCCCATTGAGGTTTATGCCTCAATGTTCACCTGGCTACACCAGAACCAATGGTAAGTTATTATTGGTTTGTAAAATTGGCTCATTAGTTCATTGAAGCATACAAATTATAATACAGGAAGCAAATTCTACAATTTAGAAAACTGATACCAGATCGAAACTGCAGCTACTGGTTGTGGGGGTGTACGTTCTGTGCAAAGTGGAAAGGGTATTTTGCATAAGCAACTCAAAAAGAAAAATGTGTTTTGGAAACAAACATTTTCATTGGCCAGGCGATCCATTCAGCCAAGATTTCCTCTGTAGGAGTGTTTGTCTTGAAGAACTATCTTCCAAGGAATATAATCTTCAATAGCAATAGCACTTAGACTTATATACTACTTCACAGCCCTCTCTAAGCCATTTACAGAGTCAGCATATTGCCTCAACAATCTGAGTCCTCATTTTACCGACCTCAGAAGGATGGAAGGCTGAGTCAACCTTGAGCCGGTTAGGCTCGAACTGCTGACAGTGGGTAGAGTCAGCCTGAAATACTGCATTCTAACCACTGTGCCACCATGGCTCTTGATGAATATCAAGTGCGATATCCAACCTTGTGCTGCTTATTTCTTTATACAAACCCCCAAGTTTTCTGCGGCTTTGAAGAGCCAGCCCTTTGGAGGCAAAATGTGACTTTCAGCCTTTCTCCAGTCCCTGAACCAAAAAGGTTGCACTTAAATAATATAATTTCTGATAAAATAGGCTATTAGTATTTATTTTATTTTCCTTCTGGAGCCTGAAGTGGAGTGTATGTTGGAATCTCCCTTCATTTTATTCCCCACAACAAAAAAACCCAACTGTCTGAGTGTGGTTTTGGGTCCTCCTGATCCTAATCCAACCTTTTAACCACTACACCACACTATCTCTTCAGCCTAATGTTGCTATTGCTGCTGTTGGTAATGCTGAATTTTAAAAATTAATTATAATGCAGTAGTACTTTTGCTTTTAATTACATTTCTGTTTTGTTTACTGTCTTGAGTGGACTCCTTCCAGAAAAGCAGCTTATGAAATCAATATATGTGTGTCTGCATTATGCATAATTCATTTTGCAGAACTGTATATTCCAATAATAATTTTGGTCTGGATCGCGGGCCAGAAACCTTTTCTTTGGCTGATTCTCTCCCCTCCCACACTACAAAAATCTCACAGGACATCAGCAACATCTTATGTGATATTTGATGGGATTTGAGAAGTCACGAGGTTGGCGCAGGGGAAGTGGGGCTTAAGGATTTGCTGGACCATCTAGCAGAAGATCCTTGTTTTGAACACAGCTACAAAAAATGTCCGGAGAAATGCTGATACACACATACTTATGCAGGATGAAATTAGAATTTCTCAATTTAAATCACAGGTGACAATTGTCTTTCAAAAAAAAAGAGAGAAAATGCATTTTTGTAGAAATCATTACTAGCTCAATCAAATTCTAACTCGATACCCATGCTTCGCTATGAAACTATGTGGGGTCAGGCTTAGTTTTAGGGGAGGAAAATAAGGGGGGAACCTGCCTCTGCCTACAAGCATCCATCGTTATTCATCTGGCTAGGGTCCTGTGTGTGAGAGAGTAGAGGGCTGTTTGGAAACTGAAACCATATTTGCTGTGTGAGCAAGAAGGAGACAGCAAGGAGGCCTGGAATGGCTTGTTCTAAAGCTTCTTGGTGCTATGAAGCTAAAACTGAAACGGAAACTCCTCTCCTCTGCTTGTGTTTTGCATTTGAAATAGATTCCTTTTCAGGTGGGGAGGGGGAATAGAACTCCTTAGCATCAGAGCGTGTTAATAATATAGAAAATGCTAATGCTCTGATGGTCATTTCAAAAAACCCTTTCTTAGTGAGCACCTACCAGCCAAGAGGTAACCATACGTGCCAAATTTCAAGTTTTATGGCTTTACGGTTCTGGAGATTTTATGATGACGCGTGAGTGACATTTCGCTTTTTTACTAATTAAGTTGAATAGGGACGTACTTGATTTGTGTGTGTGTATGTGTATATGTGTGTGCCTTTGAGGAAGACCAGTAATAGAACTTCCACTAATCTAAATCAAGGGTCACAATGTATAAAGCCATATTATTTGGGTATGTTTGTATGCCTTCAAGTCAGCGTTGACTTCTGGAGATTGCCTGGATAAGTTCCTTTAGTTTTCTTGGCAAAGTTTTTGGAAGTGGTTTGTCACTGTCTCCTTCCTAGGGCTAAGAGAAACTGGCCTAAAGTCACCAAGTTGTCTTCATGCCCAAGACAAGACCAGCACTTATGGTCTCCTGGTTTCCAGCCTGGTGTCTTAACCACTACAAAAGTGGTTCTTTCAGTCTACTTGATATAATTCCTGAAGTTGGATTCATGTAGTTTGGGGCAAAAGGTTATAGAAGGCTATGGTTCTCACTTACAGTGTTTTGACTATATTAAGCTGGAAATCAATGGATACTCTCAGCCATCCATGCCATGGTTATCCCAAAGGTGCTTTTTCAAGAAGGCAATTGGTCTTTCATTGTTTTTCCTGGAAGATGTTTTGTTTCTCATCCAAGAACCTTCTTCAGTTCTGATGTCGGAACTGAAGAAGCTTCTTGGATGAGAAGTGAAAAGTCTTCAAGGAAAAACAAAGGCAGTCCACTTGCCTCTTGAAAAAAAGCACCTTTGGGTTAAACTGGAGGAAAACTGACCAAGTGAAATATTATGCTGAGGTTCTTTAAAAGACCTGTGGTCGGATTTGTAGGTGTAACCTTCAGGTCATCTCTGCGAGGTGAGAGAAATACAAGTTTGTAACAGGAAGACAAAAAAGAAAAAAAAACCCAACAGGAAGGTATATGGTAATATGTGGCCTGTCGGATGTGTAACTTTATGTTACATGCTTGATGGTTTTCCTGTCCTTTAAGAGATTCATGCAGCATCAAAGCTGAGAAAATGCTGATTTATATATAGGCTTTTCTGCTTGTTTTCTACTGTTCTTAAAGTTCTAGATTTCTAATGGTCAGTTTAACATCCTATTCTTTGATGCTATCCTGGAGTTCTTGTCTCCTCTTTCCTGAAATGCCTCTTTCTTCACTCAAATACACACATTGCAATGAAACATATCTCTGCAATATCCTGTTACCATTCTAATGATCTAAGCCCAAGGAAGGTAATCAATGCCTTCAAGTTTGCATGTAGTCCTCAGAGGTTGTTATAACCTCTTGAGCCTTCGGTTGATGAAGATTCTCAAGCATCCAAGCAGAGTTGTCTGGAAGTTGAGTCATGGAAACTGGACTTCTTTTCTTTTTTGGTCTGAAACATTTTGCTACTTATCCAAGTGGCTTCTTCAGTCTGGAGGGAGACTACAGATGCGTCTAAAAATTACCCAGTCACTATAATTAATTCTATTTCTACTTGGAAGCCATTTCTGGACTTTGTGCTTAAGGGGGAAAACAAAAGGAAACCTTGATTTTGGGTTTGTTGATTAGATAGGTTTGTTGTTATAGAAATGATTAGATATATTATTATGTAAAAGTAAAAAAATGAAGTTATATGTGACTATTCTACTATGCCAAAAGGAATCGGAAGTCAATGCTTTTCTTGTTTCTTCTCTCCTTAATTCTACACTTTTTCCCTTTCCCTATTTTCACTTTATTTTTATTTGTATTTCTGTATTTTATACCAATCAAAAAATATCAACTGTAAATAAAAAATGTCCAGTTATTTGCACACACATTTTGGAACTATCCAGACATTCAAATATTTATCTCAAGTCCACAACAGGCCAATCATTTGAAAAAAAAAAATGCAAAGGGGTCAAAATGAAATACCTATAAGGTTTTGGACTTCCTGTCTGAAACTTTTTCCAGAAAAAGCAGTCTGACCAAAAATGAATTCCCCAACTTTCCCACAAATTCTAACTGGCTTGGCTAGTTGACCTTTTGCAACCTTCACAACTGGACTAAGACATAGTGGTCTCCAATTATGCCTAGAGACAATGCTGGCTGAATTTAACTCAACAGCCCTAGCTTGGCCCTGAATTTGACCAAAGTCAGCTCATTTCCTGAATCTTATCTGGGTGCCTAAGGAAACGCATTAGCTTGCAAGGGTAGGGAAACAAGGAATGTTCGTTATTGTAATTTTTGGCCTGGAGAAGATGCTCATCAATTCTTCTGAGTTAGAACTTTTGAAGCTAAGAGACATGTTCATTAACTGCGTACACCAATCATGTATCATTCCAGTGCCTATAATGCTTGCACTTGGAATTCATTAAGCCTCTTTTTCTAAGTGATCATGTTCCCTCCATTCTTAAATCCGGCCTGTCTGACAATTGCATAAGCTTCGGTGTCTTAATTCATACACAGATGTCTTTTTGAAGTTATAACCATGTATTAAACATTTCAGAGTGCTCCTTCTCCCCATAGCAGCATTGTAGTTTTCTCATTGTTCTTCAATCAACTCTTTTGACTCGCAAGATGAACTTGGTAGAAATGGCTGACTCCACCGAATTACAACTCCTATTACTCTTGCCAAGGAATATAATCCTAGAACTGTAAATTAGAAAGAGGTCATCCAGTCCAACCACCTCTTTGATGGCAGGTAAGCATCACTGACCTAGATAATTATCTAGTCTATCTCTCAAATTTTCTGCACAGCAACATCATTATAGTAGAGGTTGTAAGAGAGTTGGAGTATTACCCCGAACCTTGCACTCAAAGGCTAACCTACCAGATTGGAATGACCACTAGATATCAGGAAAAGATGAAGAACTCTAACTCTTTGATGGCATCTAGTGGTCACTTTTTAATTTTTTTGCAGCACGTCTCTGGAAATGCTAGCCAAGAAAGTCCTCAAGCTCACCACTTCTGGTTGAAAATCTAGTCTAGTCTTGTCCTATTTTTTTTTATCTTGTGCCTTCCTGATCTATTATCATCCTAATGCATCCTAATAATATAAGCGAAGACTTACTTATCTGCACTGTTTCCTTAAGGGAGCCTTGATGTATGAAAAACCTACAGAGTTCCTGCTCAATTGATCTTGGCTGTTAGCATAATTCCGGCACACTGTAGATGTGTTTTCTTTTACATAAATCACACAACAAATTGTATGAATGGATCTTCTCCAAATAACCTCACTTTTCTTTTGGTCTAAAATCCATCAGTTTTTGCACAGCATGAACAAGTTGAGTAGAGCATAATCTGTGAGTTTCAATGCTAAGTCATTTTCAGAGTCCCTTTATGGTGCCTAATACACACAACATATTTTTAATCACTTTCTCCTTATACACAACTATATGTCCTGGTATTATTTTCTCTTTTTTTCTGCATCTTTAAACTCATTACTTCTCAGTCATATTAATCATGTGCAGCCTGAGGACTTAAGACATTACATGAAGATTGTTGGTTTGTTTTAACTGTAATTTGTTGAACAAAAACCCAAAGAAATCATACCAGGTTAAGAAAGGTACATTATATTAGTACAAGTATGAGCCTGTCAAATGGCATTATGGTAGAAGACTTTGCTATCTATCAAAAGGGTGTCCAACCTTGGCAATTTTAAGACTTGTGGACTTCAACTCCTACAATTCCCTAGCCAGCTTGGGGAATTCTGGGAGTTGAAGTCTATAAGTCTTAAAGTTGCCAAGTTCTGGAGATCCCTGATCTGGAGCAATGGTTCCTAATTTATGATCTAGGGACCACTATTAATGTGTGAAGACAATGTAAGTGGTGTAGGAATAATATATGTCTATCTATATATGTGTGTTTAAAAAACAAGCGAGGCAATGATCAAGATTTCAGGTGAGGAAAGCAAAATCGTGTGATACTGAAAAATCTTGTCAGAGGTGGGCTATTTTATTTATTCATTTAATGGTCTTATAGACCTAATCAAAGTGGTGTATATCTCCACATGTACTGCACTTACAATCCTGGGTTCAAAAGTTTGCAACAACAAGATAATGGCTTGCATATAGAAAAAGACTGAGAACCACTGATTGAGGGCAGAAGTGTCAGACTGACTGGCAAGCATGGTCAGGAATGTAGAAAGGGATATAAAATGCTAAATAACAGGATGCACCAATTCTGTTGTCCTTGAGATACTCAGTATTTTTTTCCTGAAAGAAAAAAAGTAGCAACCACAAAATAAAAATACATGGAACAGACAGATTGGGAAAAAGTAGATGAGATCAAACACACACACACACACACACATACACAGATATATTTAGATAAATAATAATCCAAAACCTTTAGGTTTAATTCTACAAATCTGAGGGCTACGATAATAATGGTCTGTGTAAATGAAGTGGTGTAGAATGGAATGAAAATTGAAAACATATAAAAACTAATGATTTATGAAAAAAGTTGGTACGTTTTCAACTTGTGAATTACAGGGGCTTTTTGCTTCTGATAATGAGCACCAGTTGTATCCTAGTGGTATTTCATTGATTTCTAATCCGTGACAGTTCCCATGCTTGCTTCAACCCGAGCTTCAAAACATGATAATCAGTTCACTGTATTAAAAAAAAAAAACTCTGGAAGAAATGATCAGCCTTTTAAGGAAGCCTTTTAATTCAAATGACAAATACTTTGTGAATACTGTATAAGCCACCCCACACAAAAAACCTGGGTGTCTGTGATAGACTAAGCAATCTATGGTAAAATATTTAGGTCATCACAAGAAGGGCGTAACAATGAGAAACAGAGATAATTTGAAATTGTGGAAGTGCATATATTTATGAATGTATGTGGGTCGATGCCCTTTCCAGATATTATTGATCTGAAAGAACACACAGTGGGAATGTTAGTATTCCCCAAATGTTGTCTTTCACTACCACAAATTGTAGAGTTATTGTGGATAGATAGTCATAGGACTGGCTCACAGTCGGCCAAACACTAAGTAGAGTTTTGAACCTGCTTCTTATCAGTTCTAGTGAACAATTTTGACCATTGTATCATACAGATTTTCTTTCCCCATTAGCTTTAAATTAGTAGAAGGTAGGTAATTGCAAAGTTAATATGTGTATGCTTATAGTTAACAGTTTTCATCTCCTGGCATATTTATTTTATTTTATTTATTTATAAAAAATAGTATTAACTTTTGGAATGTCAGGTGTGAACAACCAGATCCACGCATGTAAGGTTCCAGCTGCCAACTTTATTATTTTCTGCCTATTACACAGGAATCTCTCAGACTGGCAGTTTTTTTTCATGGGAACTATTAGAAAAGGCTCTAAGGCAGGGGACGCCAATCTTTCGGACCTCAGGAACCACCAAACTCATAATTTTAAATCTCGCGGAACACTAATATGAATTTTGACTGACGGTGGCTTGCTGACGATGGTGGGAAAGTTGGTCCCATATTTCAAAGCTGCAGGATTGGCCCTTTGGTCAACCTGGAGCAGCTGCTCCTCCACCTAGGTGCACCAGCTTGCCATGGACTGGAGGAGCTGCTCCGAGATGACCAAAGGGCCAGTCTTGTGACTACTGCAGCTCTGCAATATGGGACCAACGTTCCCACCAACGAAGGAAGGAAGGAAGGAAGGAAGGAAGGAAGGAAGGAAGGAAGGAAGGAAGGAAGGAAGGAAGATGGATTTTTCTCCAAAAAGATGACCAATGCTTGAAAAGCCAAGTTCCTGAAATATTGACCAATATCACAACACTTTTCTCCCTTAATCGCAAGTTACAAATGCACAAAATACACCAAAAGCATCCAAATGATGAATAGCTTTCCATTTGCATAATTCTTCACTGAATGTCATTCTTCCCTCCTCCAGGCAGCACTTATTTGATGAAACACAAAATCCTTTAAAAGTGTGTTCCATCCTAAACCAATTTGTCAAGTTGGAGAATATGCACATGTGTGAGCACATGTGCTTTGAACATCCAGAAAACATTAAAGAAATTAAGGTAATAGGTACATAATTCAATTAATTATTCATATCTTCTAAATCTCTATTTCTGATATATAACAAAAAAAAGATTAAATATCCACTCAAAGGATTAAGCCAAAAAAAAAAGTCAAGCAATAGCAATGCATCTACATTACCTTGTGGTGCAAATTGAAGGGAAAAAAAGTTGATTAATCTAAAGTTTCGCTTAAAACAAATCAGATATTCATCCATGTTCAACTTGAAACCCTGAAGAGGCATTTCAAAGATGCTTTATTTCAGATGTATACCAACATTGGATATGGAAAAATGTGAAAAATTTGATAAATGCAGGCTTTCTCCCCCATTATTGTACCAAATGACATATCCAGGCAAAACTTAGCACGTCAAATAGATTTAATCCTATTTTGTCTTTATTAAGCAAGCACTGTAGGAATTGCCTGGAAATCATCAACAGGACTTGATGGTCACCTTGAATTTTCCTCTTTAAAAGCTATGCCTAACTCACTTAGTAGGTAAAGAACCTGTCAGATGATTTTCCCTTTTTTGGTGGAAAATAAAAACTAGATCTTTTTGTGGATTTCCAGAAGCCTGTCTGGTGATATCCACAAAAGATTAAGTATCTCCCAGGTTGTCCTCTAGGAGTGATGATGTGGAATAGTGGTTAAGGTGCTAGAGAAGAACTAGAATCAGCCAAATTCAAGCTGGCCTTCAACTATGGAAGCTCACTGGGTGATTTTGGGCCAGTGACTTTCAATCAGCCTGACCTACCTCAAAGGAGAAGGAAAATGAAGTGCTGTCTTTGCTGGATGGAGCTTTTGGAGGAAAGGCAGGATATAAATTTGAAACATAAGACATATATCACATTATCTGATATATGTATCAGTATATACTGACAAATATATATATAGCAGAAATATGGATTAAGAATAAAAGATAAGACACATTGCTGTGGTCCTCCATCTGTTCACATTGCCTTGAATAAGGTTCTTTTTTCCATATTTAAAGGTAAAGGTTTCCCTCGCACATCCGTGCTAGTCGTTTCTGGCTCTAGGGGGCGGTGCTCATCTCCGTTACAAAGCCAAAGAGCCAGCGCTGTCCAAAGATGTCTCCGTGGTCATGTAGCTGCCATGACTAAACACCGAAGGCACATGGAACGCTGTTATCTTCCCACCAAAGTGGTCCCTATTTTTCTACTTGCATTTTTTACATGCTTTCAAACTGCTAGGTTGGCAAAAGCTGGGACAAGTAATGGGAGCTCACTCCATTACGCGGCGCTAGGGATTCGAATCGCCAAACTTTCTGATAGGCAAGCTCAGCGTCTTAGACACTTAGCCACCGTGTCCCTTTCCATATTTACTCAAGCTGAAAAGCCAAGAAAGGAAGGAACTTAGGAAGGATGATGGCCAGCAGGAATCAGTAACTGGAAACTTGATGGAAACTGAAATATTAAGCATCTTTTCACAAAATACAGAATAACAGGATTGAAAGGAATCCTGGAGGCCTTCTAGTTGAACTCCCTGCCCAAACATGAGACTCTATACCATTCCAGACAAATGACTGTCCTTTCTCTTCTTAAGAATTTTCAGTGATGGAGCACAAGGAAGCTGTTCCACTGATTAATTTTTCTCACTATCTTTTTCTCTTGAAAATAATAGTATTTAGAATTCTATTATCAGTTTTTTTTTTTTAATTACATTTATATGCCGCCCTTCTCCGGAGACTCAGGGCGGCTTACAGTTTATGGAGCACCATGCTAGGTGCTCAGCAATAGCCTTCATTCCATTGTATATGCCTGCTTATTACTAGGGCTTTTTGGCCCCCTCAAGCGGCATTTTTACAAAGTCAGCTTATTGCCCCCAACAATCTTGGGTCCTCAATTTACCTACCCCGAGAGGATGGAAGGCTGAGTCAACCTTGAGCCTGGTGGGATTCGAACCTGCACTAATTGCAGGCAGCTTGCACTAAGTGCTAGATGATTAACAGCCTGCACCACCAAGGCCCTTGAGAGGTTGAGAGGTATATACCCAGACCTTTTAAACACAGGCCCTAGGACTGGAATATTCTTCACACATAGATCCAGAACAACAAATGGAACTGCAACCACAATTCTAGTGGCTTCAGGATGTCATTTAATCCACATCTTGTCTGGTTCACAGATGTTAGAGAAAAAAAAGAACACATGTTTTTGTCAAGCTGTTCAGTTGGCAATTATTTGAATGTTACCAATCTTAAATTTCAAATTTCAACCGCATGGATGGTCTTATATTTTCTGTTTTGTATTTTTTTCCCATTGTTGTAAACTGCCTTGAATTAGCACAAACAGAAATGCAGAGTATAATTTCAAAAATAAAAAAATCTATCTCAAAGCTGATTGATCTGATTTATGCACATCAAAATACAAATGTTGCTTCAATTTGGCAATTCTCCGAAGACTATAATGCAGGGTTTGGCTTTAAATGGCTATAGGTTCCTATGATATTTTATTCATTTCCTTGATTTGATTTATACCCCACTTTCATTTTGTACAACTCAAGGCACTCTTTCACTCCCTGTTAATGTATATTCTAAGACCTTTAAAAATGTGCAGAAAATATATTTTGCTATCCATAGGGTTTTTTTTTTTCAGTATATTCCCTTTTGCAAATGAATCTGCAAATGAGACAGGACATATTTGTGTGTGTCCAATTCAGTCTGATTAGAAGAGTCATTTGAAGTTCCAGAATTTTAGCTTGTCCAAGAACTGCATTTATCTATTCTTCAGAGGTCTTGAGCAGTAAGTAGCTGGATCTGAACCTCTTTTCTAATTTCCCACAATGCCTTTAATGAATATTTTTTCTCTTGTAATTTCTTCAAGCCTAGAAGGGAAGAGATTCTCAGAGAGCTCTTCCCTGAAGATCTTAGGTGATTCTGGTTAATTAAAAACCTGAGCAAAACTCCATTTTTTTTATAAATATGTCTGGGAAAACACACACATACCCCTTACACTTTGTGGGAATTACAAGATATGTCTTTGGAATTCATCTCTATATGTACGTACCTTTGAGAAAAGCATACTGTTCTATATCATAGGATAAAATAGCACTTATACCTACAGTGCTTATAGTGCTTATGGCATAGTAGTTAGAATGCAGTATTGCAGGCTGACTCTGTCCATTGTCAGAAGTTCAATCCTGATCTGTTCAAGGTTGACTCAGCTTATCATCCTTCTCAGTAAAATGAGGACCCAGATTGTTGGGAGCAAAATAGTGACTCTGTAAACCACTCAGAGAGTGTTGTAAAGCACTGTGAAGTGGTATGTAAGTCTGAGTGGTATTGCTATTGCTGTAAAGCCTTTTAAAAAGTCATCATATAGTTCCCAACAATCTGGGACCTCATTTTACTGACCTCAGAAGGAGAATAAGCTGAGTCAATCAGGATCAAACTTCTGATAATGGACAAAGTCAACCTGAAATACTGCATTCTAACCACTGCGCTACCATGACTCTTAAGCGCTACAAAGCAATATATAAGGATTAATGTCATAAAGCATTATGAAGCGGTATATAAGTGTAAGTGGTATTGCTATTGCTGTAAAGGAGTTTACAGAGTCGCCATATTGCCCCCAACAATCTGGATCCTCACTTTTACTGATCTCAGAAGGATGGAAGGCTGAATCAACCTTGAGGCGGTCAGGATCAAACTCCTGGCAATGGGCAGAGTCAGCCTGCAATATTGCATTTTAACTATTACACCACTACGGCTCCTAACTTACTTGGTTACTGCAAATTCAGTTTCCAGAATACTGCCTTAAAAATTGTCATGCGCTCTCCTCTTGATTGGGGACCTACAACATGAATCAAAAAGAAATCAGCAGCAGTAAAGTTGATTTGTATGCTAAGCAATGCTGTTAAGAATTCTTGCCCAGAAATCCAGGAATGGCATGCAGGAGAAAAGAGGGGGAGCGGAATGGAAATAAATACGAGAACGATTCCAAATCACCGAAGGCAGATTTGGCCTGCATGAGTCTCTGTGAAGCTGGCCAAAAGTTTGGAGAAACGGAATGTAGGGAGGCAACCTAGATGGAAAGAAGAATTAATAAGCAGGAGACACTTTAGAGTATAATTATCAGAAAGAAAACACTTTGTTTAGCATACTTTATGCTAATGGTGGGCTAGCAAGGCCCACTGTGCATAATTTAGCCAAAGAACTGGTACAATATTTTAATACATACACCGATAAGATATATGTGTACAGGTATGAGAGAAGAGGAAAAAGAAGTAGAAGAACAAAGCACAGGAGAGATCATAATAACCACACATGAACTTTGAAGGCCTAATTACATCACGGGGGAGGTTAAACAGTTACTGCTGATTCTAGTAGAAAACCGGGGTAATTTGTAAACAGGTAGATCTCTTTTCCAGGTGCACCAGCATGTGAGAAGAGAAACAGTGGAGGAGAAGATCAAAAGGTCTCCATGCATAGGATCAGCTCTGAATTTTATGCCTCAGCATTAAAAAATTTAATCATCATTTCTAAATAGTTGATTTGTTACATTTTAAAAAAAGGTTCACTGCAAAAGTATATCTGTTAAATGTATCTCCTCATAGAAGACAAGGAAGAAGAGATTCGAAATGTGTGTTCATTCTGTTTGTGTTGCCATTTTTTTTCCAGAAGAGAATACAGCCCTTTCCTTTATTTAAACATTAGCTCGATACCCATGCTTCGCTACGGAACTATGTGGTCAGGCTTAGTTTTTGGGGAGGAAAATAAGGGGGGAAAATTCTGCCTCTGCCTACCACCATCCATCGGTATTCATCTGGCTAGCGTCCTGTCAGTGTGTGAGAGAGTTGAGGGCTGTTTAGAAACTAAAACCATATTTGCTGTGTGAGCAAGAAGAAGGACCCTGGATGTGGTTTAGTTCAACTGTTCTGTACTAAGGCTGCTTGGTGCTGTGAAGCTAAAACTGAAACTGAAACTCCTCTCTGCTTGTGTTTTGCATTTGGAACAGATTCCTTTTCAGGTGGGGAGGGGGGAGTATAACTCCTTAGCATCAGAGCATGTTCATAATAATACGTATATGAAATACTAATGCTCTGATGGTCATTTTGAAAAATCCTTTCTTAGTGAGCACCTAGAAGTCAAGAGAAACATACGTGCCAAATTTCAGGTTTTATGGCTTTACGGTTCTGGAGATTTTGTGATGATGCATGAGTGATATTTCGCTTTTATATAGAGAGAGAGATTGCTTGAGCTTTCCTCAAGCAGTTCCTTTTTCCACTGGGATTGTCATCCTCATTATAGTTGAGTGACTGGTTAGGTGGCCCTAACACCCCCTGTTTTATTGTTCTTACAGCATAGTATTATGTATGTTATGTTTGCACTATTCTGAGAATCCTGATAGATAAAAGTTGTTAGGATCTTAAGATGCTGGGAGATGTTTAATACAGGTCCTCTCACCACCCCGCCCGCCTTCCTTCCTTCCTTCCTTCCTTCCTTCCTTCCTTCCTTCCTTCCTTCCTTCCTTCCTTCCTTCCTTCCTTCCTTCCTTCCTTCCTTCTTTTTCTTTTTGACTACTCAAGTGGGTGGCTGAGGAAACAGGAGTGTGTAGAAACTCCAAGACGATGAGAACAATTCTTGGATTATACTTTAATCAAATAAATTTGCTTCCTTGAATGAAAGTCTTGATCAGTATAATCCAGTGGAAAAAAATTCCCCCACTGCCACAATTGCAGGCAGTTGTAATAAATAATAAAGCAGTATAATAAATATATATCCTGGAAAAAAAATGCCTTGTCTTAAATTCTTATAACTACTGTCATTTTTGCATATCTGCCAAGACAGCAGCTGTGACCATGTGATGGAATGTTGCCTCTTTTTTTATGCACGTCCTGTATACAGTTCTGCATGCATAGAGTCCAAGGTTTTAATGATGTGGTCATAGCACATCTTTCCTTTTTTAAAAAAATCCCTCGCTCACTGATGTCCCTGCATCTTGGCAGTTTCCTTTTCCCCTCAGCTAGTCAAATGGAGAAAAGAAGAAAAGATCCATAGATAGATAGTCCAAGGACTTATAGGCAAATTAGGACATCTCTTAATTTGTCTTAAGTACATTTACTGTTTTCTTTGAATCGTTTTATTTGTCCATTAGTCTAATTTCCACAGGCAGGGAACTATAGTCAATGGACTGTAAACTACAGTAGCAGGAATAAAATGTGCTTGAGCAGGAGGTTGAAGTAGAAGGCTGTAAGGTCCCTTGTTATTCTGTTATATGATATTGGAAACATGCTACAGGGTGCAAGTTTTAGAGACAACTCTACATGTCTATTTCTTTTTGCCCTCTAACTTTGGAGAGATTATTGTAGTATTTATATCGGTCTTATATCTGTCTTTTCCTCCAGGAACTCAACTCAGCATACATAAGATCCCGCCTCCAGGTTTCTTACAGCAGCTCTGTGTGACAGGTTATCTTGAGAAAGACTGACTCCACCCAGTGAGCTTTTGAGCTTGAGGATGAACTTAAGCATGGGTCTCCTGGTGTGATGGACTGCAGTGAAATGACAATTTCCCAGGAAGGAGGGAATGCATTCCAAGGTGGGATAGCAATAGCAATAGCATTTAGACTTATGTACTGCTCCAGTGGTGGGATTCAAATTTTTTTATTACTGGTTCTATGGGCGTGGCTTGGTGGGCATGGCAGAGGAAGGTTACTGTAAAATCCCCATTTCCTCCACATCCCACTAACCTGCTTTCCAGCTCCGTTTTCCTGTGCAGGGCAACCAAAGAAGACCCCACCGATCAGCTGGGACTCAATGGGAGGCAAAGAAGAGATTGGGTTGGTGGGGCCAGTCAGAGATGGGATTTGCCAGTTCTCCAAACTACTCAAAATTTCCACTACCGGTTCTCCGGAACTGGTTAGTATCTGCTGAATACCATCTGTGTACTGCTTCACAGTGCTTTACAACTCTCTCTAAGTGATTTACAGAGTCAGCATCTTGTCCCCAACAACGATCTGGGTCCTCATTTTACCGATCTTGGAAGGATGGAAGGCTGAGTCAACCTTGAGCTTGGTGAGATTCAAACTGCCAAATCATAGGCAGTCAGTAGTCAGCAGAAGTAGTCTGCAGTGCTGCCTTCTAATCACTGCACCACTTACCTGATGTGAGAGGCAACACACCCGGAACTGGATAGGAGACAGACGAAGAGAATAAGGATAGCCATTCCCTGCAATTTCTAAGGGTATATCCATTGGGTTATGAGTAATAAAGCTTTAGTCTGGCAAGATTCTGTCTCTCGGGTATAAATAAAATAAAGAACTGAACTTTGGCTGGATTGTTCTATGTGGTTCTTGGGTTGGGAATAACACCTTGTTCCTAATCTAATATTTTAAAGGATGCAGTACCCTGGAAATTTTTTTAGAGAAATAGGCCATCTAACTCTTCCACTAAAAGTTGGTGGAGAATTTCAGAGGCCTTATCTACGTAGTCGCAGAAAAAAAAGAGTCATACTTCATAATTGGTGCTGATTCTGTTTCCACCACTGAATCCAGCTATCAATGGGGATATTGTGGTTCTGCTTCACACAAATCAAATCTAACCAACCTGGTCCAGCCATGGAGGCAAAAAGCATAGTTGGGCATACCTAACTATGACACCATATTCATTTTAGCCCCGATTAACAGTTACATGATTCAAGTGACAAAGAATTTTCTGGTTCTGGAGTCTACGGAGATAATCTGGAGAGAACTGTGGCAGCTTCCAGGTGAAAGAGATTAGTCCAACTGGGGCAAAATTCTTTAAAAGAATAATCATAAAAATAGAAGTCTCAGTGGTATTAACATGGATTTGCATCAGCTCTCATTAACTGGAAGCCCTGATTTTTAAAAAAATGAAAACAACATTGACTGGAAGTGATCACTAGCGTGTGTCATCATCTGATCCCGTTCTACATTATTGTAGAAGAAAGGTCACAGATAGGAAGAAATGGAGGCTTCAGAAGATGGACTACTCTTCTCTGCTTTGCCTCTTCATTATTTATGGCTGTAAAGTTTTGGTCCTCTGGAATCAACAGCATTAAAAGGTATTTTAATTTGAGCTATAATTCTTTTTTTCTGCTTTCCACAGTTGACAAGCTTTTGGAATATACTTTCATTTGAGAGTGCCAGATTAAGAAAACGAAGAGCGGAAGGGAAACGAAGCTGACACTATCAGTCTGGCTCTTTCTCCCTCCTCCCAATAAATATATAAATAAAGGCATTCTTCCTGGACAACTCTTGCACAATCTCCTGCCCACTGAAACAGTACGAGTTTGATTAACTGCAGATGTACTCCCCAGCTTACATATGTGACTAATTTGCTCTGAATTTCCATGCTGCATTATAATGCTAATGATCAGGAATAACAGACAAACCCACCATTTCCCGAGGATCTAATTGGAGACATTATTATTTTCGCTCTATGACAGAGCATTCAGATGGGTGAATCAAGCTGGCCCATAGGATAAATAATGTGTAAATCAATCTCGGAGGGGAGACCAGCGGCTTCTTTGAAAATGATTAGGGATTGACCGGCAGACAGCAGGACCATGTTCCCTACCACTGATAGGAACTCATTCAATCCATCTTCTCAATACTTGTAGTTCTTGACGTACGACGGTTCGAAGTTACAACAAATTTAGTGATCGTTCGAAGTTGCAACGGCCCTGAAAAAAAGCGAAGTAGCACTATTTTTCACACTTGTGAGTGTTGCAGCATCCCCGTGATCCTGTGATTTGCATTCAGATGCTTGGCAACTGACTCACATTTATGATAGATACATTGTCCCGGAGGGGGGGTGGATCATAGGATCCCCTTTTGTGGCCTTCTGACAAGTCAACAAGAAAGCCAGATTCCCTTAACAATGATGTTACTAATTTAATAGCTGCATTTGCTTGACAAATGTGGCAAGACAAGTTGCTTTTGAAAAAAAACAACACATTTCTCACTTAGCAACATAAATCATGGGCTCAGTTGGGGTTGTAAGTCGAGGATTACCCGTAATTCTATATTCAGGAGGCAAAAGGTCACTCTTATAAGAAAGTTTAATTCTACTGAAAGTTTGATATTTTTCCACCTCTCCTACTCTCCAGTGTAACTCCACCCTGTCTACAGCCATCATTTTTCTTCCACTGGGTACAATTCAGATGGTTGGAGTACAATTCTTAGAAGAACAGGCTTCAGGCAAAGAGATATTGAGATAGTCCACAACTTCATACTCTTTCTGAAATGGGCTTGGCTTTTTCTTTTTGTCTCTCTCTCTCTTTCTTTTCATGGATCATACCATTTTGGACACAGTGGATCCCTATTTTTCAGAAGCCCTTCAAACAGAAATGTAGAGAGTTAGGCTACATCTCCCATCGTCCTTTTCGATTCTTCTGATAGTTGTTGTTATATTCAGGAATGAGCTCCTGGTTCCATATGTATAGCATTTATGTTCCCTGCTAGGGCCTGTCAAATTCTTCAACTTTTATTTTCCAAATATTGGGGGGTGCTCAAAAGTTGTGACACGCCTTGGGGATTGTAAAGATATTTTAATACCATTTATATTGTGCTTCGTAAGTAACCAGATAAATATCATGGCTTTTTTACATTTTGTTTGTTTCATGTAATACCCTAAGATCAGATAAATAAACTTCAGCAGGAGGGGAAATGGATGAAAGAATGAAAGAACTTGTGGAGTTGCTCATCTCTGATCTAAGTGTTTTTGTGTTCATTTCTTGAAAAACTCTGCACAGTTATGACTCAAACAAAGCCATCTGGGGTTGTAAATTGATTCATTTTGTTGATTCCATAATGCTGTGATACTAAGCTTTTTTCCCCCTGAAATTACATGTGATTTGTCAAGTGAACATTCTAAGAAATGTCTATTTTTATGTACAATTGTCTATACCCACTCCAAGTCACGTGCACTGTTGGGTCCATGTATCATTTCAGGAAAAAAAATCTTAGAAATGTTTCATCAAAAATAAGAGGCCATTAGGGAGAGTGATTTGTATATAATTATATGTGCTCCCTCCTCAAGGTGTCATAGCCAAAGCATGGCCAATAGTTTTGATTCAAGTCAGTAAAAGTAATCAATTAAAATACAGTACCAAAGATCACCGCAATATTTGAAGCTTCCCACATATTTTTGCTTGCTGGACCATGGGCTTTAAAGAATAAAAACAGTGGAAAAATTGTATATGGGGGAAAGGATCAACCTTCTACACAGCCCAAAACTCTCTGGTCATTTCAGGATCTTAGAAAATATAAGATGATGAAGTTCACTATTTGTTTTTGTTTTGTTTTTTAAACAACAGCAATCAACTTCCTATTCCATTCTCTCTTCCTACATACTAATAAATTGTTCCAGCTGATCATGGGAATTTGGTTAATTATCTCTTGTGTATTTTGCCTGTTCCTCAATATCATCCTTCCTGTAAGTACAGAGAAAAGTGACAGGGTGGTGTGGGAGGATGAAATTAGTGAAAGACATGGATGATGGATCGGGGCGCTCTTTGCACAGTCACTTCTGCCCTCGTCATCTCCCGCCTAGACTACTGCAATGCTCTCTACATGGGGCTCCCCTTGAAGAGCATCCGGAGGCTTCAGCTGATGCAGAGTGCGGCCGCGCGGGTGATTTTGAGGGCTCCTTGGAGCTCCCGTGTTACACTGCTCCTGCACGAGCTACACTGGCTTACAGTGGCCTTCCGGGTGCTATTCAAGGTGTTGGTAGTCACCTTTAAAGCGCTTCATGGCTTGGGACCCGGGTACTTACGGGACCACTTGCTGCCACCATCGGTCTCCCGCCGGCCAGTGCGCTCCCACAGGGTGGGCCTCCTTGGGGTGCCATCAGCTGGATGATGCCGGCTGGCAGCCCCGAGGGTGCGGGCCTTCTCTGTGGGGACACCCTCCCTCTGGAATGAATTACCCCCAGAGATGCGAGCCATTATTGACCTGCAAACCTTCCGGCGCGCACTAAAGACCCACCTCTTCCAACAGGCCAGTCTGGCCTAGTATCAATTACTAGGGTTTTAAATTTTTAAATTTTTTGGTAATTTTAACTTTTTTACCTTGTTTTATTGTGTTTTTTCAGCCTCTAATTTAATTCTTTTAAAATCTATTTTAAATTCTATTTATTGTGTGGTTTTATCTTGGCTCCGAGTCCCATTGCAGGAGAGGGGGCGGTATAAAAATTTAATAAAATAAAATAAATAAAATGATAGGAAAGTCCAACCATCCAATGGGTGCTCCATTACTGAGGTAGAAGAAATGTACATTGTTAGACCTTAGTTTCCCATCTGTGGTTCCACATCCTAGTGCCATTTGAAGCAGCTGCTTCAATCTTCCTACAATAGGTTGTATCATGGATTTAGAATGGGCGGCTCACCATTAATTCTGCCATCTTTCTGAGATATTATTTTTGTCTCCTGAATAGACGTTTAGGTTATTTAGATTTTATAGCATCACTCTTGGGGTAGAGAGTAAGCATCCCAACTTCCTTAACTCTACATGACTTCTTAAACTGATTACATGAACTTCAACTGAGCTTGGGCCATTTCTTTTATTTTTGTTCCCTTATCAAGGAATTGTTATTGAACAATCTATTTCTTATAATCCCCCTCCCCTGAGACAGAAACCTGGAAAAATTGTCAGAGAGTTACGTTGAGCTTTGTCCTGGGGTACAATTGGCAACAAATTTATACCTGCCTTTGTAAATGGGTCCCCAAAGAAGGATTACTAGTTGTAACACTTGGTTGTAGAAATTAGGACAATTAATTGCCTTATGTGAAAATGGAGGACCTAATTTTCTCATAAACATTTTGACCACGTAGCAGGTACACAGAAAGTCCAGCCTACAATGCGGGAGGGAGGGAGGGAGGGAGGAAAAAAGGAAGGAAGGATGGGAAAGAGGGAAGAAGGAAGGAAGGATATCTAGCAATTTAATATGAGCAGTATAATTTTAATGCTACTAAATAATTCTTTTATGGCAGCTAACATAGTGCTATTAACGTTGAAAAATTGAATTAAAATTAACTGGAGCTTTAGTGATGCTAGGATGTTGGAATTAGAATTGAGAAGGTTGTTAATTATATTTGTAGGACAGATAATTAAAATATCACTTTCTTTAAAATACAGTGGTTCAATGGAAGGCACACATTTCTCTCTCTCTCTTCCTCCTACCCCATGAGAGAGAGAATAAGACAGAAAGAGAGAGAGAGAAAAAAAAATACATATATTCACAAATGCACAAACATTGCTTTTTTTTTTCTATAAGAGAGACCTCCTCCCCATATTTTACTTATAAAAACTCCTGGACAATTGCACTATGAATAAAATAATAAATAGTCCAGAAACAGAAGTGGAATTTTTTGATGCACATTTCAATATGTAATTGGAATTTACACTTGCAGGGGTAAACACGTAAGCAGATACCTACTGCTTCATATTAATTAGTCTTTGTTGGCATTTGTGAGACTGTCTTACATAACCCAGTTGTTAAGCAGGAGTAGCAAAATCAAGGCCCACCACTTCCCTCATGTCCATGCCACACAATCCAACATATTGAAAAATCAGCATATTCATTCAAGGGGTTTGGAAAGAGTTTCATTGTATAGCAAGATGTCTTCCTATATAAAATGTTTTTATGGCCTTACAGGGTAGCATTTAGGGATATATGACGATATACATCTGTGGAGTCCTGGGTATCCTCTGAGCTTATTTGTTATCTTGCAGACATTTCATTACCCAACTAGGTAACATGATCAGTGCTATAAGGGAGTGAGGCTTGCTCTTATTTTTATATACTAGAAGCTTGCCCTCTCAATGTTGACGGGAGTAATCTTAATTGGGCTGTTGTTTATTGTTAGACTGTTGTCTGCCTTCATAGTTCCTTGATTGGGGTATTGTTTATTTCTTGATTGTGGCTCTGGTGTTAATCTGGTATTAATCTCTGTTCATATGGATGTTGATTGCTAGTTAGGAGATGTCTTAGTCTTTTTTTTCCCCTTTGGGACTTTTTGATTGTGTCTTTTGAGTGATATGTAGATGTTGTTTATATGCCTGTTGATGGCCAATTTATCTGAGAGCCAAGCCCCGAGCAGTTCTCTGGTGTTTTGGACTTGGCTTGATTTAGGAAGCTCAGTTTTCCAGTTGAAATTATGGTTGAGTCTGTGTGTGTGTGTGTGTGTGTGTGTGTGTGTGTGTGTGTATCTATATATTCTGATTTGTGGGTTCAAAAATGAGAAATCAGGACATTTTGCAGCAAAACTTTAAATAATTAATCCTGCTCCTTATTGGTTTATTATTATGGAATTCTTGGCTATGACTCCAGTCTTGGATATTTGATAGTCATTCCCAATTCAAATTCTACTGACTCAATCAATTTTTAACCCACCCAACTTTCATGGTTCAGATAGCATTTTTTTCTTTATGGAGAGATAGTACCACCCTAACTTTGAACGGACTGTAAGTTGATGAAAGCTCGGCATGAACTAAAAAGTTCCAATGAATCTTGGGGATTGCATATTTGCTTGCTAGAGAGTAAAGACTTGTTAACATACAACTTGGGCCTTTTGGAGCTTTAGAAACTACACATTGGGATATATTGATTGCAGAGTTTCTGTGATCAATGCATTTTAATTTAACCAGTGTGCGGTGTCTACAAGTACTCTCTAACCCCATAACAATTACCTATGCAACATAGGTACAAGGTCAGCTAAATGTTTTCACAATGTCCCAGTTGTCCGTTTCCCTTCCCTTTCCCTCCCCCTTTTTAATCAACCCAAATGACAAACATTATCCAGAGCACGGAAAATTGCCCGTTCTCCAGGTCAGGAAACCTAAAAGGAAAGGTATGGATTTAGCCTTTTTTTTCTTTTGTTACGTGGCAACATTCTGTGCAATGGTGAGGACGAACGGTTGGCACGCATTCAACTTCCTTGTGGTCAAGTCTACAGAGGCATTTTAACCTGTCACAGCTAATGGGTTTTACTGTGGATGCCAAAACGTAACAAGTTCAGAGCATTTGAAGAAAGGGGCACTCGAAGCATCTAAAAGTGTTGGCAATCTCAGAGGCATTTTTTAAAGCCACTATATTTGTTTGATTGTTTGCTTCAGAAACTCTGCAAACGCTAAAGGAAATCAAATCTAATGAAGTAGTAATGAAGGAACTGGGTTAGAGGTAGGAGGGAGGAGGGTGGAAGAGAGAGAGAGAGAGAGAAGAACCATAGAAGTTTTCCTAAGTAATACAAAATCATTACAATGTCCTGCCAGACATGCATTTTTAAATGATAGCTGTAATAATGGAAAATTAGACTCCATTATTTATTCATAGCCTTCTTGTTCATGCTTGTCTCCATATAGGGCAGCCCACTTTTTATAAATAGTATCTTTGAGAATGATAGGTCTTTGGAGGATGGATGAATGTAATGTCTAAAACAATTATTGCCTGTCTTAACAGGAAATTGTCCCAAAATCCATAGGAGGAACCAAAATCCACACAGAAGTCCCTAATACTCTTGACCCAATGGGTAAATGTAGAGGAATTTTCTATCTAAAATTACTGTTTGGATACGAGAGTTAAAAAGCACATTTGATGAGACATGCCTCTGGCCTGAATCAGCAGGTAAAGTTGGGATCTTTAATTTAGGCCTAGCAGATAAAGTAGGTTCCATTTTATGGACCTGTAAATGTCCTCTGTTGATTGCTGCTTGTTTATTTACAGAAAGATAAAATACAGAATACCCTACACCACCAGACTTGAGATGCTAGGCTTAGACAACCTTGAACTATGCTAGCTAAGATTGGACTGAAGCATAGTACATAAAATTATATGTTACAATGTCTTACCAATTAATGAATATTTCAGTTTTAACCACAATAACACAAGAGCACACAACAGATATAAACTTAATGTAAACCACTCCAAACTCGATTGCAGGAAGTACGATTTCAGCAACAGAGTGGTCAATGTCTGGAACTCACTAACTGACTCTGTTGTCACCTGCTCAAACCCCACTCCTTTACCCACAAACTAACCTCTATTGACCTCACCCCATTCCTAAGCGGTCTGTAAGGGGCATGCATAAGTGCACAATTGTGCCTACTGTCCCTGTCCTATTGTCCCCAATTATTCGTACTATTTCATGTGTTTATACTTATGCTTATTCTTATTTCTATTATATTGTAAGTGTTTGACAAATCAAATCAATCAAATCAATAAAAATAAATAAAGGAACACTCAGGGGTGCTAAAATTTTACTTTCAAAAGTTTAAAACAGAAGTTAACATTTTGGTTACTATAACTCTACTGCTACTGCTTAGCAGCCATTTTACTTCTCTGTGTGGAGCATCACTGATGCCTTTGTCCCTTTGATGGTCCTCCTATCCAACTAGACATATCTCTAAATAGATATAGATTATTACAGTTTAAATTATACAGCTATTGTTGATAAGCATTGATCAAGCAGTAATAGCAGTGTTTTATGATGCTCTTCTGAGCATTCTTTTCCCAAATCACATTGTCTCTACTTATCTACTCATGCATGTACACACACACACACACACACAACATTTTGGACAGAGAGGACTGCAGGTATGAAAGAGGGGTCAAAAAGGCCATCTATGTCAAAATTGAACAGAAGAAATCCAGAGGTTTGATCTGGATAACATAAGTCGAGGACTATCTGTATATACATACAGTATATTCTAGTACATAACACACAGAGAGAAATACTATATATATGTACCTGATACACAATTCCACCCTTTTTCTCATGTACACAGACATAGAATGGTAAGGAAAAATAAAAGAAGAGATCAAACCTCTGGATTTCTTGCTATGCATTTTTGAAAGAAAAAGAATGGTTGGAAAAATGAAAAAAAAAATCCACAATCAGTCACATCTAAAAGGCTTTAAATGTTAATGGGAAAAGGTGCTTGGTAAGAATGCCAGCATGGTTTCCCTAATGTTAGTATCTCTCTAATAATCTAGGTGCTTCATCTAGGCTTTTCCGAATTAATTTTTTATTGGCTAATGCTAATAAATGTCAATTGAATTTATATTCATAATATCAATAAATGTCATTTCTTTACATACACCTGAGCCAGTGGGATAATTCCACATATTGATAATATTTAGAATGGATTTCCGGAGGCAGGCTAATTAATGAATGGTATGTTAGGTTTATATTTAGAGGTGGGGTAAAAAGACATCGGAGTATTACTGAATAGCCAGAACCATTGTCATAAACAGGAGAAAGGAAACCTTGAACATGACTCCTATTATAAGCAACCATTGTATATGTGAGTACAGGTAGTCTTTGACTTACGACCACAATTGAGCTCAACATTTCTGGGGCTAACTGAGACAATTGCCAAGTGAATTTTGCCCCATTCCTTCCATTTCCCCACCCTCCAGTCAGAGCTGAAGAAGCTTAGTTTCTATTTTATTATCTTTCTTGCCACAGTTGTTAAGGGAATCACTGCAGTTGTTAGCATGGTTACTAGCCAGGAGATTACATATTAATGCAGAGTAGTAGTTTACTGCCTAGGACTACTAGCTCTGTTTGGTTCAAGCTCATGGGCTTCCAGAGGTGCTCCATAGGGGGCGAGCTAGCTCTGCACCAAAAAGGCAAGCGGTTTTCCTGCAGGCCATCTGGGGCCGTCTCCCTCCATTGAAGCCACCTTGCAAATGGGTGTTGGAACTGGGCAGTAGGATACTAATCATTTGCATAAAGTACTGGCTCCCCTCCCCATTGAAGGGGTACCTATTTATCTACTTGCATAGAACATGCTTTTGAACAGCTAGGTGGACAAGTGATGGGAGCTCACCATGGCACGCAGTGCTAGGATTCGAACCACTGGAGCAAAGACTATTTCCAGCATCATTAAGCCACTGATCTCATGGCATTCTGGAAGAATTTAAAGACTTAATGAGCCTTGGGTTATAGTACATAAATTCCCTTGTTAAAGGGGATGGATCTATTGTCTTCTGATGTTAATTTTGTTATTCAGACTGCCATTATGTTATTTCTCTTATTGTGTGTCTATCATCTCTCTCTCTCTCTGTCTTTCTGTCTCTCTCTATCTCCCTACCTACCTACCTACCATCATATCCATATTCTGTTTTACATTGTGAACTGCACAGAGTCGTTCTGAAGTTGAATGTTGCCAAAATTATATAATAATAAAACAAAACATAAAATTATCTCTATCACTGACTGACTCCAAATCTCCAGTTCTTATTTCTTTCCAACTTTTCCAGCTCTACATTTAATTTTGGTGTTTCCCGACCTGCCTCTTTCTCAATAATACATTAAATGAGATTTCAGTATCTGACATTACATGATTTCCATGAGCTACACATGTATTGTATGTGTAGAAAAACACCAGGTGGCATTTAAATATCTATATCTATATCTTGACATCATTCTAGAGTTGCACATCTATTATAGGAAATAAATCATAAGGAATCCTGTTGAAGTAACAAATGAGTTTGCAATTGCTTTGCTTCTGATAATTCCCATATGTTTTTTTAAGCTATCTTTGGAAAATCAAGTTATTTTTCCATCCTCTACAGAGATTAATATATTCCACACAGTATATTTATTTCAGTCCACCGAGAAACTGTCCCAGTCTTTAACGTAAATAGAGATAAAGAAGGGGGGGAAAGGAGGCTAAAAATGGGGATATTTATTATTTGGAGAATATCTAGATGTGCTGCACAGACTAATGATGTTGCAATGCGCCTGGAAGACTTGGATATTTTCACACGGGACTATGTTTAGATGCAGGAATAATAACAACAACAGCAGTAGCAGCAATGCAATTGGTGCAGAAGAATAAGTTGCAGGTATAACATTTGCCATCTCTTCTGCCTGAATCAGCTGGAACAAGCCTTGCTTACATTTCCCAGTGGATTTAAATCCATAAATATAATATTAGTCTTTGGAGGGCTAGAAACCATACTGATTCATTTTTAAATGATTTACATTTGTGCTCTACTTCTGGAATTGTGGGACCTGAAGGAGCTGGCTTTAAAACTTGACCCTGAACCTTAAGACAAAACACAGTAGAGATATGTGATTGCAACACTTGTCTATGCTCTAGCATAACTTCAGATACTTGTCTGAAGAAAGTACACACAGAGATCTGTTTTTTATTCTTGGGTTGCAGAGAGACTGTACGTATCTCCTGAGACCCTTAAATATCTCAGCTTCCCTGAAGATTCAGGGAAGAACTTCTGCAAGTTCCTCTCACGCCTCTGGTTCTTAACGTCTAAAATAGTTTTCATACGCTGAGGAATCCATAAAAATGGGAATCATTTAACAGCAAAATAATCTGCCTTAGGAAGTGGAGTCTCTCCTTCACTCGAGTTATTTTGCATCCATTAAGCGGAAATTGTATGTTGGTACTCTCTGAGCTTGGTTGTTTCTTGGAGACATTTCATTATCAAACTAGCTAACATCATCAGTGCTAGCAGGAGACCCTATATCATTCTGGACAAATGGCTGTCTAATCTCTTCTTTAAAACCTCCAGTGTTGACGCACCTACAACTTCTGGAGATAAACTGTTCCACTGGTTAATTGTTCTCATTGACAAGAAATTTCTCCTTAGTTCTAGGTTGGATCTTTCCTTGGTAAGTTTGATAATTAGAACTAATGGTTTCTATCCCTGTGCTTTAATCACTATACCAAACTGGCTCTCTAAAGTTAAGCCTACTAACCGCCATATTATTTTAAATCTTTACTTAGCTTTTCTTGTTTTAAACTGTTTTCTGGGAGTTGCTTTTTTAAAACGTATCAATATCACTGAGCGGGGAAAAAAAATCAGATCTCCTCCAAACAAAATCTGGCATACGAGAAAAGCGATTGCTATCTTTATTCTTTCCCCAAATCTTCAGGGGAATTTTAAACCATGCAGAAAGATGAATTTACATTCATGACAAAGGTGGGTGGGCAACCTATAATCCCTCCACCCAATTTCCAATGTCCTCTGCAAGAAACGAATTTGGACTGATGCTGAATCGGAGAGTTTTGCAATTTTCCAGATGCTTTTCTTTTTTACTCTGTAAAAGAGGTATCTGTTTAGGTCATTCTATTTTCAAGGTGCTTGAGCAATTATTTCAAATTTTCTTGGTGGTATAACATTTTTGGCAGGAATTCCCCCTCCCCCCCCAGTATGGCATTATTTTAGACTTCAGAGAAGAGTAAATTGGCCCTTCTTGACTGACAGCAACCCAGCCTTTGCTTGAAAAGAGAAAATAATAATAAAAGATGTAATCAATGTCCCAGAAAATAACTTAATAAAACAAGAGTGAATAGCGTGGCAAGTTCCATCACCTCATTGTCCTATGAAGGTGGAGAGGTTGCTGATATCCACCCACCAGTAATGCTAAGGAAAGGTAATTAAAAGAGGTAGGATAAAAAAGTCCTATAAGGATTTCAGCCCTTTGAGATGGGAAAGATAGTTGATGGAATCTGCCTTGTATTCTATCACCTTTTCATGAAAATAGCTAGAAATTGAACTCCAGTCTCTGAGGTGAAGCTTCAAGGAGAGTGTCATCAAGACTATAGGAGTTAGAGTTTAATTCTCTAAAATGCTATCTTGTTGTGAATGTGGATCCCGGCTTCTGTTGTAGCTAATTTATGTACTACTAAAATCCTAGTAGTATGGGATTAAGGAATGAGGTGGCTCAGTGGCTAAAATGCTGAGCTTGTCAATCAGAAAGGTCGGCAGTTCAGCAGTTCGAATCCCTAGCGCCGCGTAACGGAGTGAGCTCCTGTTACTTGTCCCGGCTTCTGCCAACCTAGCAGTTCGAAAACAGGTAAAAATGCAAGTAGAAAAATAGGGACCAGTTTCGTGGGAAGGGAACAGCGTTCCATGCGCCTTCGGCATTCAATCATGCTGGCCGCATGACCACGGAGACGTCTTCGAACAGCGCTGGCTCTTCGGCTTTGTAACGGAGAGGAGCACTGCCCCCTAGAGTCAGGAACGACTAGCACGTATGTGCATGTGGAATATTTACCTTTACCTTAAAATCCTAGTGCCTATTTGTAACCTTCTGCTGGGTGAAGTGAGGAGTCATAAATACAAGCCAATTGCCAAGCACCTGAATTTTGATCACATGGCCATGGGGAGGCTGCAATGGTCATAGGCTGTGAAAAACGGTCATAAGTCACTTTTTTCAGTACCTTTGCAACTTTGAATGGTCACTAAATGAATGGATATAAGGTGGAAAAGAGAATGGCTTGCCATGGTAGTTGTGGAGAAGGGGAAAAGACAGTCTCTTTTGTAACTTGAGTGTATAAACTAGCTCAAAGTCACAAACAACTATCTTTGTTCTATTACTGCCCAAGTCTGCCGTTTGTTCCACTTGACATTTTGCTTTTGTTTATATGTGTGTGTATAATATATTGTAATTTATCACACAAGTGATTTATTACAACCTTAGAACATAAAGGGAGCAAACCTTAGTTAAAAATAAACCCAATGGCTACAGTAATCTCTGAGGGCATTAAAAAAATCATACTCGGCAACTTATTTTCTTTGTCTGTATATTGTCTAATAGTTTAAAAGGGAGCCCGCTATAGTTGATCCCTACATGCTTGTTAATGATACCCACAATCCATATTTTTTAGAGTTAAACTGCAATTAATAGATACATGTTGGTTCATTATGTACTACTTTGGCTTAAAAGGAAAAAAATATTAATATACTTTAGAAATGGACAATTTGCTGAATTTATGGTAAAGGAAATCAGGTAATTTGTTTTCTCTATGATCTTTCGTAATGAAGGAGCGGGGAAGAAGTCATCTTAAAATCAAGATCTTCTTCCTTCTAGATTCTACCACAGAGTTTAATCAATTCAATAGAATTTCAATTAAATTATTATTATTGTTGCTGTTATTAAAATTTTTATACCGCCCCCTCTCCCAAATAGGGACTCGGGGCAGTGAACAGCCATAATAAAAATACAATCAATAAAAATTTTAAAATGAATTAAAAGAGAATTAAATGAACGGCTGAATTAAAGGTAAAACCAATAAAATCCCGGTAAAAATGAAGATTTTAAAATTGAACCCTACTCATGGGACTAGGCCAGACTGGCCTGCTGAAAAAGGTGAGTCTTCAGTGTGCGCTGGAAGGCCCATAGGTCAGTGATGGCCCGTATCTCTGCAGGAAGCTCATACAATCCATACTAAGTCATTGTAATCAAAAATGTACCAAATGTTTATTTTTTCCTTTCATTCATTTGATGCGGCATTCTACTTATTATTTCTCTTCTTTTCTTCTTTGTTTAATTAAAACATGTAGAGCAAGTAGTCCATTAAAAAAGGTACTGTCATGGTGGACTCGCTACGCTACCCTGCTCTCAACCAGACAACAGTAATGGGAGTGGGAGGGAAGGCATTGGAATATAAGGGCACCCTAGGAGGGAAATTTGGAAGGCAAGTGTGCCAGCTGGAAGCCTACCGCTAAAATCTATATCTGTATTCAAACCGCTAAATCTATACCTGTACTCAAACTGTCTTTGCTTTGCACAGGTCACCTTTAAGAAGTGAGGGAAGCTGAATGTCAACTCGCGAAGCATCCCTGACCTACCATAGGCAAGGGAGATGGGAAATTGAATCTCGCAGCTGCATCAAGGAACTTGCATTTCAGTCAAAACAAAGGACATTCCAGCTGACAAGGTCAAGATCAACTCCACAGGAACCCACAGTGGCTGGAGGGAGTGACTTCTTACAACCTGCAGAATTGCTTCGTTGGGGAATGTGACTGATGATACATCTTGATGACAGAATAACCCAAGATCACTGGCTGGGAACATCTGAGGCAGACAGACTGTTCCCAAAACAAAGTGAGTGCAAATGATTGGTGGACAATGGATAATGCTGCTTGTGCACGAAATTGATAGAACTGGCTTTTCTACTTCCGTACCCATATGGAATTTTCAGTAAGTTATATTCTTGGTTAAAAAAACAAATATGTCCCAGGATTTTCTTTTGCTGTCTAACCCAGTGGAACAGTTGAAGATAGTGAGTGTGGCTTGTCTTAAACTGGAAGTATAATTGTATACATAGCTGTAAGGTGTGTTGAGTGTTTTAGACTGAGGATTATCTTTCAACAGGGATAAAGGAGGAATGGAAGATGGCCCATTGTCTCACAAGACATGGAATAGGTCTAATGGAAAGAGAGATATTGTTCCTTTTGGGATTTTATACTCTTCTATAAATACGAAGGCAACTTTCTCAAAGCCTGCAAGATCCTAATGCCACATCAACACCCCCTCATGACAATTCAGCAACCTTCACAATAAACTGTCACGTACTGTAAGTCAAGGGGGAAAAAATAGTTCTCAAAATCTAATTTAGTCAATATTGATGTTCCCCTTCTGGGAGTCTTAATTCCCCCCCCCCATCTGTTTTTGAGAGTGTGTGTGAGTATATTTGTGTGTCCTTGCATGTGATCTGGTAGATAGGATGTGATTTTTAATACATTTATTTACATTAGGGTGAACCACTTTTTCATTTGTAGTTATGCTCCCCCCCATTTGTACTTAAAAATGGTAAACTGCAGGATTCATAAGCAGTTTTATAGTGATTTATTAAAGACTAGAAAGTCACTCCTGCTCTTCACACGTAAGCAGCCCTGAGAATCAGCTGCGAGGTCCTGCACAAGCTTACTTGTCCTATAAATACATAAGAACAAGCTCCTTTTGAAAGGTATTTGTGTGTGCACCGGTGAGAGAACATACGGGGGTGGGTGAGATGCTGGAAGGACAGAAAACGAACTGTTTAAACAACACTTGTGGCACTTTTCATCTTTCTTCTTATTAGATGACCCATTTTTATTCAGCCTCCAAGTAATAACTGGGCTCCCATAATTTACAAAACACTTGAGTTTGCAAATTAGAAATGTTCAAAGACAACTTTCTCGTGATGTCATTGAATAAATGTTTCTTTATTTGCACCCTCCCCCCCAGTCTCTCTCTCTCTCTCTCTCTCTCTCTCTCTCACACACACACACACACACACACACACACACAAACACACACACACACAAACACACACACAGAGTGGTTGAAGAATCTGCCACAATCAGAGGAGGGAAAGGAGAGAAGAGGAGAGGAGAGAAGAGAAAAGGCAGAGAGGAGGGGAAGAGAGGAGAAAGGAGAGGAGAGAGAGGGAGAAGAGGAGAGAAAGGAGAGGAGAAGAGAAGGGGAGGGAGGGGAGGAGAAATCATATCCCATTCCATAATGGCTGACGGTCTTTGTTAGATTCAAAAATCACCAGTCAGCCAAGCATGTATGTTATTCCTTCCCTCCCCTGAAGTTCAGACCTTACTCTTAAAGTCCCTGTTGAAAGACAGAAAGGAGAGGATGACTTTGGAGCCTCTCTTCATCATCTTTGCTGGCAGTAAAGTCACCCAGGAAGAGAAACCCGGCCAAGAGCTCAGAAGGGGCACCGTGATTTCTCCTGGTTCCCAGTGGACTTTCACTAGAGGGAATTAGAAAGTGCTTTGAACAAACGGCACCGAAAGGAAATGCAGGCACATACACACACACATCCACAGTCCCTTCAGACACAACTTCCCTTGCCCTTCCAGTGACCAAGAGAGAGTATTTCTTTCTACTTTTTCCACACATTACAATAATGGCTCTGTGGCTCTTGAAGAGAGAAGCGCTAGCAGTCCAAGAAACGGTGCATGACCAACCGAAGACCTGCTCTTTTGTTACAACAGTCCTTCCCTGCCTGCTTTTTCTTGCCATTAACTGCGATGAAATGAGTTCCTCCACTTTTTGATTCCAGTCCCCCCCCCTCTGACAGCCTGACCTGTTTGCACTTATGCACAGATGATTTCATGAAGATGTTTTCCCACCCACCTTCCGGCCCTGCCAGACCCAAGAGCTCCTATCCGCACGGTTATCTGTTTGGAAAGCAGAGCCTCTTCAGCGTAGTCTTTCTCTGCCCCCTGCCTCTTTTGGAAAGGGATGGGGGGAAGAAAATCTGATCTTGCAAATAATAACAAGGCTGCTCACTTTACATTCCTTTGATAAACAGCTGCACATTGGAGTCATAATTTTTGATGTCTTTTGCCACTGAACATGCAGCTTCTAAATATATATATATATATATTCTAAAATATATTTATTTTAAAAAGCAACAATTGCAAAAAAATGGTGCTGCTTTCTAAAGCTTAAAAGCATAATGCAGCACCATAATTTGTTAGGTGATGGAGATTGAGGAGGAGCAGGAGAAGGGGAAGGGGAGGAAGAAAAGGAAAAGGAGGAGGAAGCAGCAAAAGCAGAAGCAGCAGAAGAAACAAGAGCAGAAGGAGCAGAAGCAGAGGAGGAGGAGGAGGAGGAGGAGGAGGAGGAGGAGGAGGAGGAGGAGGAGGAGGAGGAGGAGGAGGAGGAGGAGGAGGAGAAGAAGAAGAAGAAGAAGAAGAAGAAGAAGAAGAAGAAGAAGAAGAAGAAGAAGAAGAAGAAGAAGAAGAAGAAGAAGAAGAAGAAGAATTACACCTGAGATTTATTGCACTGTTTGCAAATATTGGTATTGATAGCCTGCAATAGACCTTTCAGGAAACCAACTGGGTGCATTAGTGTTTGATTAACTTTTCTCAAAGAGCGGACTTGAGTCTGATGTGTAACTATTTCTGTTCATCATAAACAACTGCATCAAGGCAGACAGAACCATAACCCTTGAATGCAGACAGATGATTCAGCACCGCAAAGTAGAAGCTGTTTCCTCACATGTCGGAAGTCGTGTAGCAGCAAACCGGGGAGGGGCGGGTGGGAGGGCGGGGAGGACAAAGAGGAGGAGGAGGAGGAGAGGCAGTAGAGGAATGAAGGGAACAGAAGTAAAATACTGGGGGAAATGTTACATTTTGCAAACCCTGTGCAATGAGCATTAACAAAACGCATATAGAGTGTGCAAAACCCCTCATGCAAATAAGCTCCCGGGTATAAGGAGGTTACATATTAACTCGAGACATTGTTAGAAACCACAGAGGCCTCCCCACCCCACCTTACCCAAAATCCCTGTGGCACTGAGCACAAAGAGACAAGCACGCAAGCACAAAGAACAGGCATCTTCTGGCTGAAAATGAGCTGTCCACGTTAGGCCTAGGCCTCGGTTTGAGCTGCCCTACACCTGGGCTTGCAGCTGATAAGGCCGTAATAGCCCTCCTTTGAGGACAGAGACTTTGGTGGGCTGATTACTCATTTATCACACGTGGCAGCCCTGCTGAGCTATAATTACTCTTCCCTTATCCTCCTGCACTGTCATGTCCAAGAGGAGAAGCCGTACAGCAGCTCTAGCTAATGACACATTACCTCCCTTGACAAGCACTTGAAGTTTTTTTTTATTGTAAATATTCAAGATACAAAAATCTGAGATTTCCTCCTTCATCCCTCTCCCTCTCCCACCCACGCCCAGCTTTTTAATTATAAAAAGCAATTTTCAGGACCTTCTTCTTTTTTTTTTTTCCTCTTCCCCCCCAGTCCCTCCACCGTCTTCCAAACAGTCCAAGTTTGAGTGCCCTCCCCCAACCCAACCCAGTTTGTCTCCCCCCCCCCCCACCTCACCCTTGCAAACAAACCGATTTCCTCTTTTGTCTGCTTTCTTTGCTCATGGCCATGAGTTTGCGCCTGGAATCTCGGGGAAATTATCAAACGTAATGCGAGGGTAAAATGGGTCCTTTTTAACGGGAGGAAATGGGACTCTCCGCTGCTTTGCTTTCCTCCCATCCCCACCCCGCCTGCAAATCCAAAAGGCAAAGGAAAGTTTGCATTTATATGACAAAATTACAAAGCCGGGGAGGGGGTGTTGGTGGAAAGTGATGGAGGAGTTGGGGTGGAAGGGGGCTGTGTGTGTGTGTGTCGGGGGGGGGGAAGCAGCCATCATAACTATGAACTATCTCACAGTTGGACAAGTAAGGTGTTTAGAGAGCAATTTTCAGAAGCCGAGTTTCTTTCTTGCTGAGGGGGAGAAACCCAGCGGAATCGAATATATACAATGGATTTTGCATGGTCTCATTGTAAAGCCGTTCTTATTATGTCTGGGACATGAAGTGTCGAAAAATAAGCAAGTCGGAGGGTGATAGACTCTTGCCAGTTTTCTGAACTTATTAGGAAAGGGTTCATTACCCATGGAAAGGAATGGAAATTGCCGCGTTGAACAGCTGCCCTGACTTTGCTTACAGCCACTTTTCAAAAGCTTCGGATGCCCTCAAAGAGGGACAGAAATCAACCCCCCTACGGCTTTAAATATGTCCCTCTATACGGATTAGCAGCTGGCGACCAGGAATTCAGTAATATAATGCAGGATAATGTGGACAACACCTTCTCAGTGATAATGAATTAAGTAAAGCACCTTGGGAGGAACAATTGGAAGGCCGCACAGTGCAACGGTAAAGGCTCATGAATCTATGCAGACTGACCTAACGATACAAGAGGCACTTTCTATTTTAACCTTGGTTTTGTGTCTGTGTTGGTGGGGATGCACAATCACATCTCTGATTTAGTTTTGAGCCCTGGTGAGAGTCTGGATAACCTATACCAAACTAGAACATGAAGTTTCCAATAGTTTTTTTTTTTTTAAAGAAATACATAGTGTAGGTTCTGTGAACATCTTCATAGTTTGTTCCCTAATTGTTTCTATTCCAGTCCCACTAGATATAGCAGACCAGGAAATCAACTGCACCAGAAGGCCAGAACTACTTTTATTGAGATGGTCTATAATAACTTAATCTTACAAATCTTGTTGTGTTGCCCATCCTCCTCCTTCTTATAGTTTAATAAATTAGGGAAGTGTTTAGCCAATTTTGAACACTGCCTGTTCACCGTGGATTTAAGATAACGTATTTTCACCCCTTGTCACTTTGGTAATGAAGCTTATCAATTTTTATCAAGGTCATCTTCCTTATTTTCAATTTGTTCTAGGTAATGTTGGCCTATCTCATTTATTTGTTTCAAGTGGTAGTATCCCTCAGAGGTGGTATTCAGCAGGTTCTGACCAGTTCTGGAGAACTGGTAGCGGAAATTTTGAGTAGTTCGGAGAACCTGCAAATTCCACCTCTGACTGGCCCCGCCAACCCAATCTATTCTCTACCTCCCATTGAGTCCCAGCTGATCGGCTGGGCCTTCTTTTGTTGCCCAGCACAGGAGAACAGAGCTGGAAAGCAGGTTCATGGGGTGGGGAGGGAATGGGGATTTTACAGTAAGCTTCCCCTGCCACGCCAACCAAACCACACCCACAGAATCGGTAGTAAACATTTTTGAATCCCACCATTGGTATCCCTATGTCAGACATGAGGATGATGCAGACAATATTACTCTGAGTATGCTCCAGTCTTATGGAAGCTTTTATCTGGAGATCCTAATACCCTGCCTTCTTTTTGAGGGCAGTTACAACTGAGCTGTTCTGCGGGACTTTTAATGGACGAGGAGCGTATAACAGAGTAAACGCATTGAAAGGGACTTTAGAAGTCTTCTAGTTCAATCCCTGCTCAAGCATTCTGTACCATTTCAGACAAATGGCTCTCCAATCTCTTCTTGAAAACCTCCAAGGATGGAATACCCACCCCTTCTGATAGCAAGCCATTGCACTGGTTAATTTTTCTCACTATTAGTACATTTCTCCTTAGAGAAATATTGCTCCCTTGTTTTTACGCTACTTTTGTAAAACTGTCATACATCCTTGTGGAATTGCCAGTGTAAAAAACCCTACAAACAAATAAATACCTATCTACTCAATAACCCAATATGGAACCTCTGAAGACTATGAAATTTCTCCCATTGCTCACAAGGTAAGGATTTGGTGAAGGATTATCTATAGAAACCTTTCAGAAGAGTTTTAAACAATGGAAAGCAAGGCTCTGATTGTGCATGGGTGTACTTCGCTTCAGGGGTGGGGAGTTGCGCAAATTGCACAAGTGCAATTTATGACCTGCTGAGCTGCCCAGACAGCTGAGCAGCACTGCGTGAGGGTGCACAGCAGTTGGAAAAGCCCTTTTTTCCTGCTTTTGCAACCGCAGCTGTGCTGCGCAAAGAAGCTGTGGTTGAAAAAGCAGGAAATAAAGGACAGCTAAGAGCCTGGGCGGGCGGGTGGGCCAAAACAGCAGAAGACATAGAGCCGGTTCTATGTCTGTTGCTTTTCAGAGCAACCGGTTCTAACAGAGGTGGACAGAACCGGGAAAATCCCACCCCTGATTTGCTTGCTTTCGCAGAAGTTCACTGTTCAAATGAAGATTCCCAGGCAAGGGCTACAGATATAAACCCACATATGAAGGACATTGTGGATGAATATTTGCTCAGATTTGCAATGTCTGAATAGGAAGCAATGTCTTCCTGTCACATCATGTGCCGTGCTTTGGGGAAATCCACTAAAAACAAAGGAGCTTTATTTATTTTTTTATGGGTATATTTGCTTTTCCTTTTTGGCACAGCTGAAAAAAAATGTAGCAGGTGGGCTTTAAAATGATAACCTTTTCAGAAATAAAAGTGTGGAAAGGGAAAGATAATAATAATGATGATGATGATGATGATAATACTAATACTAATATTAATAATAATATTACTAATACTAATACTAATACTACTAATAATAATCCTGGACTCTTTAAAATATTAACGGTCTTGCTGAAGTGGGAATTAAACTCCAGCTTTTTCTGCCTGCTTCTGTCAGAAAGCTACAGAGCATAGAATTGCAAGTGTACAGCTAACCATATAATTGATAATTCCCCAGTCTATTCACTGTGGGAATCTGTCAGTTAAAGTGTAAAGATGCAGACACACACTCTATGAAAATGAACTTAAATAAGTCTTCCTATGAACTGCATGCAGCCAACATTTTGATGTTTAATTGGCTAAGTCCAGTTTACCAGCACATGGATGTAGTCTAGCAATGGCATCATGTAGCTGTTTCTTTCTGACAGATCTGTTTAGTCTGGGGGGGAGGGGGGAGAGAGAAAGAAAAATACTATGTGCCCCACTCTTTTTCCTTCTTCAAGGTAATTGCTCAAAATCATGCCTCTGAAGTTTGAGTCAATCTATCTGCTTATTCGTTTCTGCAGGCAGGCAGGCAGGCTGGTCTATTTGGAAGCAAATGGAAAATTTCTAGAACAGAGCACAGAACAATTCCTATAGACAGATGGAGGAGGAATATATAGAGCTGGGTGGCTTCCCTTGGAAGATACCCCTGATTTTATTGCAATTTGGACTTTTGAGGTAACAAAGGATTTGGCAAGGAAGGCCTTGTCTTGCTCAGAGTTGCGTGGGGCTCTCTTGGTTTAAGAACACATTCTGTTTGATTGCAGTTATTTTAACTCAATCAGGAATTGGCTGAGTAAGTTACTGCAAGCTCTTTTCCAAGAGTTTCTGCTGGTTGGTTTGAAATATAAGCAAAATGACAACAAGAATCCAGAGTTGTTGGAAAGATAATTTGGGATGAGCCGCAGTAGCACAGTATTTAGAGTGCAGTACTGCAGACTACTTCTGCTGACTGCCGGCTGCCTGCAATTTGGCAGTTCAAATCTCACCAGGCTCAAGGTTGACTCAGCCTTCCATCCTTCTGAATAAAATGAGGATCCAAGTTCTTGGGAACAATATGTTGACTCTATAAACTGCTTAGAGGGGGCTGTAAAGCACTGTAAAGTGGTATATACCATAAGTCTAAATGCTATTGCAACGTTCCCATAAGAACCCTACCCAGTAACATCTTGGGACATCTATTAAGTGAGCAATGGAGAATGAAAAGTTTTGGTGATGCTCCTAAAATATATCCCCAGTCAAAACTCAACAGGTTCCCTCTCTACATCTTTTCCCTATGAAGCAGAAGATAGCTATTTCGAAGAGCATTTAATGCACATGCTTTAGCTCACTTGTGCAGCCTCATCACTTCCTCTCACTGCTGATTGCATTGTGATTTAATGAACTGCTTTGAATAATCATGATTATATTGTACTCTTCCTCCCCTCCCCACACACACATTATCAGCTAGTCCAGGTACAAAAGAATATGGGACAACAGCAACAACAACAACACATTAATATGGTAAAATACATCTTCTTCTGCTATGCACACAGAATGTGCGTTGGTAATGTCTCTACATGTGGTAGCCAATAGTTGGATTTGACTTACATATTCAGCATGGAAGCAAACATAAGTCTATCAAGACTCCAAATTCCTTTGATGAGTTCCCAAATGAGCACCTCGCTTAATGGAGGTTATGAGATAGAGTCTTAGTAACAAAATTAACCTATGCTAAAATCACACAATTGAAAAAGATGTATTGAGACTATCAAGACCAACCACATACCCAAGATAGCAATCCAATTAAACCATTCTCAATAGGTCAAGAGCAACTGGTTTCTTGGTTGATTATTGCTCTTCTAAATCTTTAGTTCTATACTGAACTGTTCTTAACCATTTCATTTTTTTTGCTCTTAACATTCAACCGGAATCCATCTTCTTATAGCTAATTTCATTTTTCCAGGACTGGGGGAAAAAGCTTTGACCTCCTTCTACATGACATCCTTGCAGGTACTTAAGAAGCCTATCATATCTCCCCTCAGAGATCATATCTCCTGGTTAAATATACCTACATTTCCTCCAGGTAATCTTTTAGGTGTTGGCTTTCACTCTCCTGATCTCCTCATCATTCTGCTTCTTCACATCTATTCCAATTTCTCAGAAACCATCTTGAAATATGCTACCCTAAACTGGGAACATATCTGGAATGGGAAAGAAAAGGCTTTAGCCCTATCCTGACAAGAGAGAGAGGGTGACTGATAATGATCAATAATGAGGCTGCTTATCGTTACATATTTGTGGCTTGAAGGCTGTTTAAATCAGGTAAATGAAGTGGCATAAAAATAATTCCAAATAATAAAACAGAGTTATAACTTCTTGCGATTTGGAAAGTAGACTTCTAATGATGCCACCTAAATACTGCTATCATTGGAGGTTGATATGAACTTTCAATCCATCTCAGGGGTGGGCTTAAAATTGTTTAGCAAAGGGTTCTCTGCCCAGTTAATGGGTGGGCGTGGCCATGGTGGGCGTGGCCTAGTCGGCCTCCTGCACCACAGAGGGAGGGCGTTTTTGCCATCCCTGGGCTCAAGGCTTTCCTTGAGCCTCTGGGAGGATGAAAACGGCCCCCCGGGGCTCCAGAGGCTCTCTGGAAACTGGAAACAGGCCCATTTCCAGCCTTCCTGAAATTTTGGGAGGCCTGTTTTTCATCCTCCCTGAGCCTCCTGCACTTACTCCTGGGAGGGGAGGGGTGGGCGGGGCCAGCCAGGAGTGGGATTTGAGGATTCTCCGAACTGCACAGAATCTTAGCTAGGGGCTCTCCCAAACCCCTGCAAACTCTCAACAGTCCATCCCTGAGCCTAAGTCTTCAGATCTGCTTGGATCGCCGATGGACAGATTGATGGATCTATGGATTTCCTTTCTAGCCATTTCAAAATGCATTGAAAGTAGTTTGAGACAATCTGTTCCAGATTCAGTAAAAAGTGAAAAACAGGAGAAAGGTTTGCTTTAAAAATTACAGGAATATAATTTACACATTGAAAATAGAGTGGGTGTTTTATTTGTTTAAGATGGAAGCGTAATTTCATGTTGCCTAATTCTGTTTAATGGAATTTAAATTCTCTCTGAAGCATTTATTTCAAGCTAACAGCTTCCTGGTAAATTTATTGTATTTAACCAATTACTTGAATTTAATTTGATGTTAGCACCGCTGTTACGGAACAGCAGCATAAAACAAAATCTGATTAACAAAAAAAAAATTAATATTGAGTGGCAGAAAAGGAGAAATGAGCTTTGCTATCTTTATCGACTTAAACAGATTTAGAAAGGTCTATGAAAATTTCTATGTTTTTAACAAGCAAACAAGCTGTACAAGGATAAAGAGCAAAGAATTCAGAATGATTTTCAACTAATTGGAACTCGGTAGGGAACAGATAAATTTGGTAGGAATACTGAAACAAACGATTTGAATTTCATAAAGAGGAATCTATTTCTATCTTTTTGAAGATGGGGCATCCCCTAAACTTGTAGTTAAGGTTCAGTTGGAAAATAGAATGGCATAACTTATATTTGCGTTTTATTATATGTGCACTTAGGTATCCTTCTAACTATTCATAGGTGGCATAAATGCCTATGGAGTTTCTAAAGCCGCATTCTATTAATAGCTCAGAAGGTAACTGAATTTTAATTAATGCAGAGATAGAACTCATTCTCAAATAAGCACAGAATAAAGTAATCACTGTTTTCGTCATCTATAATTTTTCCTTGAAAAACTATGTAAAATGACATTACTGTAGACCTTAAAGGTACGTGATATATATAGAAGTGGCAAATGAAATTGCTTCATCTGTTGTTAGATATAAAGCCATGAGACCCATTCCATCTCCTACAACTGATAGCATCTCAAAAGCTGGACATGTTTGCCAGCTTGGCCAGCTACAGCAGAGGTGGTATTCAACAGGTTCTGACCAGTTCTGGAGAACCGGTAGTGGAAATTTTGAATAGTTCAGAGAACCAGTGGGGAGGGAATGTAGATTTTACAGTATCCTTCCCCTGCCATGCCCACCAAGCCACATCCACAGAACCATAGTAAAAAACGTTCAATCTCACCACTGAGCTACAGTATATAATAATTTAAATGAAGTGCCCCGAAGTCTGAATTTAAACATACTTCTGAGCATATCCTAATTAGCAAGCCACAAAACGTCCACAAAAATGCAAGTCAAACCTATACATTATTGCTAACTTTTCAGAAAGATTTGCTGAAGCTTTGTCCTTAATGTGCTGATTTCCAAAATGCAAGGAAGCTTCTTAATGGTAGATTATCCAGAACAATGCCATATTCTCCTTCTACTTTTTCAGTATGCTCCAGAATTCTACTCTCTCATTCTTTATAACACATTTAAATCTTGTAGAACATTACTATCAACTGAGAAGATCCCAGGATCTAATTAGACTGGAAAACAGTGCATCCATTCACTGAGAAACCTCCCCAAATGGTCCTGGGGTAAGAGAAGAACATTCTCCAAAACCTATGACCAGGCCATATTTTATCTTAGAAACTTTTCTCCTACTTTGGAGGAGCAAAATTCTTCCAAACCACTCATGTTCCCTCGACTTCTGACTTATCTTTAGGCTTCTCCTGGGACATCTGGATTTCTGACCCTGCATCAGATAGCTGAGAGTTTAATTCTTTTTGCCTTTCCTAACATTACAGATTTTTTTTTTCCTTTCCTTTTGCTAGCTTCTATGATGTACTTTTAAAATGTTTGTATCTTGCCTGGAGTTGCTTTCCGATTAGGCATTTTATTTATTTATCTATCTGCACAGCCACCCATCACACCACAAGTGATTCTTATGAATCAATAAAAGAAAATATTAGAGGAGGCTGGGAAGGAGATAGCCATTCATCTCAAAATCTTTCTGTGCCACATTCTCTATTTTCTGCACAACTATAGATGGATAGAACCGTATTTAAATGCCAGATATTTTGCATCACATTCCACTTCCAGCTCCCAGCTTTGGAAAAAAAAAAAAAACCAAAATCTTGGCCACAGTTATTCCCAGGAGAGGAAAGAAAGCAGAGTGAGAGGTTGGGAGGTGAGAGAGAAACAGCTTACAATTTCTTAAGTTTATCCAGAGACACACTCTGAATATTTTTGGAAAGTGCCTTTCATACCATCGAGAAGGTTATTTCTCTAGGCTAATTTTTATGCTAGTACTTTGGGGGTCAGTCGACTGGGGGGGTGGGGGGGGGAAATAAAGGGAGGCACTGTGTACTTTAGGACTGCTATTTCTAGAAGAAAGCCCATCTATCTTTATTGCCTTTCCAGCATTGTCTTCCCAACTTCATCCTCAAGAGAATAGAAATACCCCAATTGTAAGCCTGACAACCCCAATTTCTACAAAGTAGCTTAATTACTCATTATGAGATTCCATCAATAGAAGCTCCGGTCTGTGATTTTGTAATAAATGCCGCTATCTTTTGTTGAATGTTTCACTGCTTCACCAAAGGGGGATGTGGCCGTGATTTCCACATTTTTTTTTCCCAAAAAGAAAACAACGGAAAGATTTTAATGGAGAAAATCTAATGTCATTAACAACACTGACAGTTGTTTGATCCCAGAGCATCAAGCACAGAAGACAAAACAACCATGATTATAAAAGGCTAATGAGACTTGTGACAAAACGTTGCAACTTGGAGGCCTTGAACAAACTCCCAATTGACCACGATCCCCCAAAATGGCAACCACCTGTCCTTTATTGACCAATAAGGTTTTGTTGTGGTGTTTTGTGGTCTCATTTTGATTTTATAGGAATTTTTCAGAGGGAGAGAGGAGCAGAGAGGGAACCTGGTTCAACATCAACCAAGGCACAAGATAATGTGTTTTATTTTGGCTTGTTGCCTTTTGTGATTTACAACACATGTTCTATGAGTTTTACACACACACATACACACACCTCCACTAATCTGGAAGTGAAATCGTTTCTTTTAACAATAGTTGACAAATCATAAAGGCCTGGTTCCTTTCATATGTCATTGATTTGACATTGACAAAGAATGGTGTAGGGATGTAAGGAGAAGATATGTGGCAGCTGTTATAAAAAAACAGCTTAGCTCAGAGAGACAGGAGATGGCGAGGAAGAAACTCAACCATCTTGACTCTCTTAAGGAAGGAGAATCTGTCGGATTTTCAAAATCCCCTCATTGTACCCTGTAACAACAAAGTAGAGTAGTGAATATAGTGCTGGTTTCTTCACCTGGTCCATCTCAAAGGATTGAAAGATACATTCACACATCAAAATCACACATCAAAAATGGCTTAGCTAAATTTCAATTTATGGTTTGCTGAACAAACAATGACCTAATGCTCTACTTGAACCTAGACATATGTCATCCTTCCAAGTAGATCACACTAGGAAACCAAAGTTATGAATACTTCTTTAATTGGAGGGTTCCTTTGTCAAAATCTCACATGTCTGAAAGTGTCTTCCTCATTCTTGCCTTTTTCTACAAAAGAACAAGGTTAAGTAAAGGTAAAGGTTCCCTTCGCACATCCGTGCTAGTTGTTTCCGGCTCTAGGGGGCAGTGTTCATCTCCATTACAAAGCCAGAGTCCGAAGACATCTCCATGGTCATGTGGTTGGCATGACTAAGCGCCAAAAGCGCACAGAACGCTGTTACCTTCTCACCAAAGTGGTCCCTATTTTTCTACATGCATTTTTACATGCTTTCGAACTGCTAGGTTGGCAGAAGCTGGGACAAGGAATGGGAGCTCACTCAGTTATGCGGTGCTAAGGATTTGAACTATTGAACTGCCGACTTTTCTGATAGACAGCTCAATGTCTTAGCAACTGAACCACTGTGTCCCTTCAGATTATATTCCTGCTTTGGGCTTTTTCTTATCTGATCACTGTTGGGGCTCTTCCTTCTGTTCCTCAAGACAATTCTCACATATCCATCACAACATTCTAAACAGCTGAAAAATTTGGCAGTAATAACCTTTTATTATTTACCAAAGTCTCCACTTTGGTCTTACTTTTTCTTGACACCCATGATTTGTATTCAATATTATAGGAAGCATATAACTTTAGGCTGTAGCATGTAGGGAAAAAATAATTGTAGGCTTACTCCCCACATGATACTACCTAATATTTTAGGTTAGTGGTGTGAACTTGGTCAATAGCCATTATTTCAACAAGCTATGTTTTAAGCAAACAATTAATTAATATGCAACGCTAATCTCTATAGCACTATCTACAGATCTGGGAGAAATTCACTCAGTAGCCTTCATAGCTATTAAAACAATTGCCAGAGCTAACATCAAATTTTCCATCAGTCTTAAAGTAGCTACATAATTCTAATTAGATCCTTATTAATCCCATTAATTAAAACTAATGCAAATTAATACATAAAACATAGGTTTTTCCAATTCTGTGATTCGGAACCCTGCAGTTAAATCTGACAATCATTCCAAACATATTAATACACAGGCTTCAAAAAAATGGCGCAAGAAAAATTATGCAATGTTGCTATTTGTTTACTGAAACTGAAAAGGAATCCTGAAACCAAGAGTGGAACTAAACACAGTATATGATACAAGTTGGAAATCTCTTTTATGGCATTCACAATTTAATCTGAATAGTACACTTAGAGACAAACCAATTACAGTCAATTCCCCTTAATTACAGAAAATCCAAAGCATTTTAATGACAAAATCCTTTAAGAATTTAGGAGGTTGGGAGATTATGCCAAGAAAGAAGACCTCTCTCTTACTGTTCCTTGGACTTTATTTTAGCATCACTGTCATAATTTTCCAAGTTCTGCAATTGGATTTAGTCCATATGGGGGAAGGAGAATAGAATAACCACATTACAGGGAGTTTTTAAAAAATCAAGGTAATGACAACAACCATGAAATCCAAGCCCTACAACCTTTCTATGGCTAAAGCTTTACTTTTTCTACTTCCTACAATGTGACTACAGTATTTATAACAAATCATAGTTTTTTCCCCCCCTTGGTTTCAGCAATCCACATCCATGGGGAATGAAAGTATTCCATTTTTATTTTATGCCACCTTTTAAATTATTTCAATTTATATAGCTGCCCATCTTAAACATCTGATTTTGGATGACTCAGAAACAATGAAAAACAGTATAAAAACATTATAATTATACAGAAAAACTAACTGTGTTTTTTTTAGTCACTTTCTCCTTTAAGAGTACCTATTCTACTTTATCTGGGATAAAAAATATCCTGTTTTGTCTGCCAATGTTATAGAGAAATGGAATGATTCTCTCCTTCCTGATCACTGGATGTCAGAATCTGCAAAACTTCAAAACATGACAGCCTAAATTGAATGAGACCTGGATGTTCGGTAACAACAGCCTTTGGGTAATAAATATAGTCCTCAGCTCTGAGAAGAATCTCGAGGTCCATGATGGGATCAAAGCAAATAGACAAATGTATTACTATAGCACTTAAAATTTTGGAAATAGAACATCTTTTTGGCAACTACAATGAAGTCTGAAAATGAAACCATCATTCCATTTCTCCAGCTTACAGTTACACATTGTGCATTTAATATTTGGGAGACACATGCTGTAGATCAGTGACACGGGGCATGGCACAAAGGCAACACAGTCAAATAAGCAAGAAGAGTCCCTTTATTATCTCCAACTTTGCCCCCAACATCCAGGTTACCTTCGGCTGGAGACAAACTCTCCCAGGAAGAGAAAATTCAGTCCAAAAACAAAGTACATACGAACTAAAAATCCACACAAACTATGCTGAGTAATTAACTTCACAGGGCAGGAGAAGGAATTTCAGACTTGAAAGAACGGCAAAACTCACACAGTTGGGAAGGCGCCAGGAACACAGATAAGCCTCAAAGATACCAGATAATTCACGATTTGCTTCCAACAACTTTGCTGTGCTCAGCTTCCCTTTTTAAACACTGTGTTCACAGCTGCAGCTAATGAAGGGAATCAGGGCCCTTTCCTCCCCCGCAAGCAGGGGTGGGATTCTACCAGTTCGCACCTATTCGCTAGAATCGATTGTTAACATTCTAAGCAGTTTGGAGAACCGTTGTTAGAAGAAATTACTGGCCTAATCCTGTAAGGAAGGCAGGAAGGAAACATTCTGGTCTTGCTTACAGAAACTGCCTCTCCGTTAACCCTTATTACATTCTTGGCAGGACTAGATTTCCTGTCTCAGGAACTTCTCTGGAGTTTTTTCCCCTCCTTTGCTGGTACTTTGCTTGTGTGGAGTGACCATTCAAAGTTACAATGGCACTGAAAAAAGTGACATGACCATTTTTCACACTTACGATTGTTGCAGCATCCCCACAGTCATGAGAGGCCAGACGAGGAGATGCATGTCTCAATGTGAGTGATACTGAGTTGGCCATGTCCAGCCAATAACATGACCACCAAGCCATGTCCACCCAGTCACATGACCATCAAACCACACCCACCAACTAAGCCACGCCCACAGAACTGGTTGTTAAAAAATTTGAATCCCACCCCTGCCCATAAACCACACAACTCACATTGCTCCCTTCTCTGTTCCTCCCTGCGTGCCCTAGGATGAAGATGGGGTGGGCCTGAGTCTTCCTCTGAATTCCCTCTCCCTTGCTCTACCTCTCCCCTCCTCTGCCCAGCCAGACTTTGCCCTTCCCCAGTTTCTTCCACAGCCAACTCCCACTCCCTGTCAGGTGCTTGGCCTCCCCCTCCGAATCAGACTCCGACAGAGGCATGACAATCAGTATTTCTTAACTGCAGTGGGTTTAAGCTGTGTTGATGTCAACTCCCACAATTCTCCAGCCAATATGCTGGGAGTTGTGAATTCTGGGGGTTGTGAATTCTGAGGGTTGAAGTCCACACAGCTTACATTCATGAGGTTGAGAAACACTCCTCTGAGTAAAATCACATTCAGCAAAATCAGCACAAATCCATTCTGATGTGATCAAATAGGGCAACTAAGAAGTCTTTCCATACCAGGGCTGTAGCTTCTGACATCTTTCTTCTATCACCGTCACATCCCACTAGTTCAAATGTTGCTATTCTAGATTTTATCCCACTTTTATTTTTAATTTGATAAACTCAATTCCAATTGGTCAACTCAACTGAACATACTTATCAGTGTGAACACATTTTGGCTAGAGAGGATCCTTGTTATGGTCAGACCACAAACGCGAAGCCAAACAGCAACTAAGACTAACCTGAGCACAACTAAGCCCCCACCTGAACAGAACACACCCCCAGCCAATCAGAACACAGCCAACCCCCCAACCAATCAGAACACAGCCAAGCCCCCACCCAATCAAGCCACCCCCACTGACAGTTAAAATGAAGAAACAGCTGCAAGCTCACATTACTCTGAGAAGCACAAAGCCGAAGACACAAGCCTGAAGATGATGAATGAGACTTCATCGAAACGTCGCCTAGATATTTCCAATTCTACGCGGGAGAAAACCCGAAGAACCAAAGATCCACATACAAATACCCGCGAAAACCTCAGAAAACAAATATATATATATATATATATATACACACACACATACACACACATACAGGGTTAGGGGAAGATGTAAGAATAAACATTGTAAAAAGATATATTAATGAAATGTACATGAATATTATACGAAGTGCACAAAGTGAGGATTGTAATAATATATCATGGTAGAAGATAATAATTTGGAGGTATAATATGATGGAGAGATTATATTACATGATAGTTTTAACTAGGATGTATAACATGATGGGCAGGAAAAAGGGGATTATGTAACCAATACATAATGGCACTGCATAACTATGAACAGTTATGTATATTAAGAAAAAATGTACAATAAAACTTAATTAAAAAAGATGCATGGGCCAGAGACAGTGTTAAGATCTAGCCTGCATGAATAACATTTCTAACTGCACCTGTCTGTGTAAAAACAATCCATGGTATATGTCTTCACATTCTCCACTTAAGAAAGAGAGATTGCTTCTAATTCTCTTTCTCCTTACACTGCTTCTAGTATCACTTCAGCCTGGATTTTTTTCTGCATGCACCTCACTCCAATCCCCTTTTATAAGATATTTTGTCTTCTTTTACAACATGCAACCATACTAGCTACAAACTGAATTGGAAAAGGGAATAGAGGTATGTTAAGTGAACAAATGCACATGGAGAAGCTTTTAAACTACTGGACTTCTCCTTTCACAGCTATTTTTCAACATTTCCCAACACAATGGGAATACATAGCCACGGATGAACAACCCTGTTAGTTTTGGATTCTCTCAAGTTTGATTTTGATATTATTGAAGAAACTAGAGCTGATACAAACCTCTTATTAGGAGGTGTAAATATATTTCAGTGCTTAGATTCTAGGTCACACTATTTTTTTTTTTTTGAATCGTTTTAATCAGAAGAGTGCATAAACGCCTCAGGACATTTAACCCATGTTTTGGCAGAGATTATCAGCAGACATTCCTTAACTTTCACCTACAAGTTTAAAAGAATTGCTCAGTCTAATTGCATGGAATACGTTGCTTCCTAAGACATCCAATTTAGAGCTGAATAATTTCTATTTGCCAGAGATATCCTATAGAAAATATTTTATAGATTCTGGCAAATAGCTGAAGGTCTTAACAGCAAACAAACAAGCCAGGTGCTCAAACCCTCTTTCCATCCCCTCTCAAAATGTGGAACTATTTGATTCACATTATTGAAATTCCAGGGTAGATGTGTCAGTTGGATTGAATGAGTGAGTGAGTGAGTGAGTGAGTGAATGAGTGAATGAATGAATGAGCAAAACAAATATCTCAGTGTTGGACATGGCTGGGAAGATCCAGACTCAAACATACATTTGACCAAGAAACTTACTGGATAGATGTTAGACAAAACCTTGCTAGACGAAGTCAAAATCCATCTTTTAGATTCTCATTGTTTTTTTATGCCCCAAGCAGAATACAGGTGTCAAGTCTGAAATTGACATATGCGTAGCCATTTTATTTAGCCTTATTATATATTCCTTTTCTTTCTTTCTCTTTGCTGGTTATGGGGGGAAAGGTTTCAGGCTTGCCACATTCTTAAGGTGGGAGGAGAGGAGATAGAGAGAGTTGTTTAGGCTAGGTGGTTCTTCTTCCCATGGGAACAAAAGCTGACCTTGCTGAGACCTGGAGGTGGGTATTGATGACAACAGGCAACGTTGATTTACTTCTATTGGGGAATGTGACTTTTGCGGGTTGTTTCTAATTTCCAATATTATGTGGTGTAATTCCAGGTTGTGTCAGATCTGGAATTACAACAGACTTTGCCAATTTGATGCTTTCCTAAATAAAACAAATTGTTTTGGAAGATGGACTTTGCTCTTTTCTTTTTAAATTTCATCACTTGGAAACCTGACAACAGGTAATCCTCAACTTATAACAGTTCATTTAGTGATCGTTCAAAGTTACAATGGCACTGAAAATAGTGAGTTATGACCATTTTTCACACTTATGACTATTGCAGCATTCCAACAGTTATGTGATTTACATTCAGATGCTTGGACAACTGACTCCTGTTTATGATGGTTTCAGTGTTCAGGAGTCATTTTGTGATCTTCTGGCAAGCAATGTCCAATGGAGAACCCAGATTCACTTTAACAACCATGTTACTAATTTCACAACTGCAGTGATTCACTTAACAAACGGCAAGAAAAGTTATAAAATGGGTGAAATTCACTTGACAATTTTTTTCACTTAACAACATAAATTTTGGGTTCAATTGTGGTCTGTATAGGTTGAGGACTACCTGTACAGAATAACAGAGTTGGAAAAGGGACCTTGGAGGTCTTCTAGTCTAGCCCCTGCTCAAGTAGGAGACCTTTACCATTTCAGACAAGTGGCTATCCAGCCTCTTCTTAAAAACTTCCAGTGATGGAGTACCCACAATCATCCTATGCTAAGGCAGAACTCCTGGGAAGAGTTGGAACTCAAGGGACAATTTCTTGCTGTAATAGCGCACCGTCAAAATAATTTTGCAACTCTACCGAAAGAAACCCACCCCAGTAGAAATAAATTATTCCAGAGACCTAAAATATTTCAGAACTGCCGACTAAAAATGGGACCACATGAACTGTAACCATTTTACTGTAAGTGCATTCTTTTTTCTCTTTTCCCCCCAGTTACACTAGTTAATAATGCAGTGAATTTGCAGTAACAGAGTAAATGTTATTTTGATGACATTACCTGATTAAATTAAAGATGACATTAAAAGGACCATTTCAATAAAGAAGAGAAACCTCAAAAAGCGACTGTTGTTGAATGTTAAGTCAGCTGGAGTCAAGTTTTATTTCACATTCCTCTACTGACTGTTGAGTACTTGGGATAAAGGCCAAATAACATTCACATGTGGATACGTGCACAAATATACAAATTTTAAGTGAGTAAGAAAGAAAGGAAATAAGAAGTAAAATTCTTTGTGTACTTCTATCCATGTATGTGTGTAAAGGGGATAGGTTTTAAATAATCTAAAATAGTCACCAATATAACAACAGCAACAACAACAACAGCTGAAGAACTATTCTAGTAATATAAAATGCATAGTATATATAAGCAGGGAAGGGATTTAAAAAAAAATATTTCTAACATTATAGACCGTCACATCCTGGACATAAACTGTTTCAACTCCTACCCTCAAAATGACACTATAGAACACTGCACACCAGAACAACTAGATACAAGACCAGTTTTTTCCCAAAAGCCATCAATCTGCTAAACAAATAATTCCCTCAACACTGTCCAACTATTTACAAAGTCTGTACTACTATTACTGTTAATCTTCTCATCACTCCTTATCTCCCATCCCCTCCCACTTGTGACTGCATGACTGCATGACTGTAACTTCGTTGCTTGTATCCTAACAATTTTTATTGACAGTTTCCTAGTATGATTTGATTGCTTATTTGTACCCTATGACTATCATTAAGTGTTGTACCTTATGATTCTTGACTCCTGCCTGACTAGAACAGGGCTCTCCAACAGAGGTGGTATTCACCAGGTTCTTACCGGTTCTAGAGAACCAGTAGGTACTTGGAAGCAATGCAGTCAGAGACCAAATCATATCAATCAGGTTTTGTGGACAACCATTTGGTATGGTAGTTATTCAAGTTTATGGTAGTTATTGACATAGAAGAGGAGATAGATAAGTTTCCTGGTCAAATTTCAGACTGACGTTACCCCCTCTCCCCCAGGCATTAGGACTCAGGATGTCAGGCCAGGTATCTATTCTGAGAACTCTGTCAATATTGGTCTTGCTATATGGTGCCTTGTGTTTCCTTTAAATTGGCTCATTTTAACTTTGTGCGATCATGAGGGTTCTTTTCCTATTGTTTTTTGTAACGTGGTTGTTAGCTACCCAGAGTTCCATAGACATTTCCTTCCATAGACAGAGTTCCATAGACACTTCGCATTTTCTAAATAAGTACAAGCAGGAATAATCTAAACTCATTCCTCCATGTACTTATTTAGAAAGCATAAAGAGCCTACGAACTAGAAGTCAATGGCCAGTGACCTCACGGGCATCTAAAACAGAGATGGCAAGATACCAACAACAAAGATACGCAAGCCATTGGCCCCTACCCTGGAGACACAGCTGACCACGCAAAGTGGCACACAATGATCCAAAAAGCAAACCCTGCATCTGTGGGAGTACACAGAAAAGGAATAGGAGGAGAAGAAGAGGAGCAGGAGCAGGAGGAGAAGCACGAATGACCTAAGTTCAATGGAATTTGGTCCAATGAATACAAACCCCATTGCAGAGAAGTCTGGTCAATTGAAATTTAACTGAAATTTATTCTACTACCCATTCTCCCTAACAACAAACAAGTAGCTGATTATAACAATAACAAATAAATACATAAAATAAAGTCTAGTATCTGTATTCATAGGACAGTGTTATAGAGTAGGATAATGCTTCTTATTTAATAAATACAGGATGGTCTTAATCTTGCCTATAGATTTTGAGGATTTTTAAATATGTTTTAGAAGTAATGTTTGTGAATGAATAGAAAGCCTTTAATATGCAGTAAAGCATGTAAGGTCATTATTCATCATCATTTCAATAGTTTTTCAACTTTTGATGTTTTTTTAAAATCTGTTTGAATGTTGCAAGCTGTCTCCATCTCTCCTTCTTTTTCTCTCTTCCCTCTCCCTTCTTTTCCATCCAACCACCCTTCCCTCCCTTCCTCCCTGTATTATCCTTCCTTCCTTCCTTCCTTCCTTCCTTCCTTCCTTCCTTCCTTCCTTCCTTCCTTCCTTCCTTCCTTCCTTCCTTCCTCCCTCCCTCCCTCCCTCCCATCCCAATCATTTCCTTCTTTCCTCCTTCCCTCCCTCAAATGGTAAAATTCATACTAGGTTCCTTTTTTTATTTCCTGCAACAGGGATAACCCCTTCTAACCTGTAGGATCTGGAAACTATTGTGAATTTGGGATCCACTGCTTTAGAACATAACTGGAGGAGAAAATGTGACAATTTTAAATACACATTGCCTCCGAAAAGTCACCCAAGAGTCGATCTTACTCCCTAGAGGATAAAAAGTAGATACTCTTGACGTTATCTCCCAAAGGAGTCGTACACCTTGTGTGCCCTCTAGAGAGGAAGTTAAGAAGAGCTTTAGAGAGGAGGGTTATAATGACAGAAATGTGTTCAGCTGTGAAATTAAAAGTAATACAGCATGACATACAACGTTACGTGTTGAGGTTCATCAAAAGCCATAATTAGGCTACATTAAACTACTAACACCACCACAGCCAAATTGCAAAGATTATATCCAGAAAGGCTCAACAAAAATTCTGGAATGGCTTGTTAGAAGCTCCAAGAATTGCAAATGGCTGGTACCCAGGTAAGTTCATGCGTTCTCTTGATGTGCAGTAAAATATTGAACCTGGCTAAGAATTCTGTCAGAACTAATGGACTCCTTTATACAGATAAAATGTGCTTCTTCGGTTTAGGGTAAAGCTCAGGTTTCACAAAGGTCTGTGAGATTGAGGCTGCAAAGTGATTAGAACTCTCAGAAATATTGAACAAACTTTATTTGCACAGGGCAGTGAATAAAATATTTCAAACTGAAGAAATTTCCAATTTTCTCTGGATAAAACATATAAATGTCTCCGGGGGGGGGGGGGGGGGGGGAATATATGAATGAGAGTTCAATTAATTTTCAACATAATTGAAACATTAAGGTACTGATGTGTAACACCTGTTAAGAGACATCTGAACTTAATCTGTGTAAGTAAGGTTTTTGAACTGAGCTCAGCTGGTAACTTCATGGACATGTCCACAAAATTTAACTGACATCAGTATATAGTTTCCACCACCTATTTTATTCATGCCTTCTTCCCTGTATAATCTGCGGGTCTGATGTTGCTTACAGATCCCCTGCAAATGCCATCCAGCCCTCATCCTTTATTATTTATTTATTATTTTTATTTTACTTGTTTATTTGCATCTTGTCTTTTGTCCAATTAGACGCATGCTGTTGCAACCATTATCACTTCTCAGCTTGCCAAAAAACCAGGGGGGAGGGAAGGGAGGGGAGATGGAATGTAGGCTCCAGACATCAAGAAGACGAGCTGTGAGAGCCAAGGACACTTCAGCAGGTGTTTGCTAAAACCAAAACCTTTTTCTCATAACAGTGCAATGGCATTCAATTGGACAATGTGACCTGCACTAATAATAGATGAGGGAGAATCCTATAAATTAATTGTGTGGGGAATTAGCTAGATCTGGTTTTTCCCTCATCAATGTCAAAATTATGTATATATACGATCTAGTATATATATAGAGGCAAAATGCATGCAATCTTATTTGGTTATTGAAAATCCTACAACTGAATAACAACAATTATTATGCCTCTCTCATACACAAATAATAACTTTCAATAAATTTCTATGTTATCACAATGTTGTATATCATACTATTCAATACTGGGGAGGGTGTTATTCAATTTTTCCATTACAGCAATTTTCCAGCATATTCGCCACCATATGGAAATACTTAAATCCTTCTCTGTTTTCCAAGACCTTGCCACTAGTTGTGTGTCTGCAACCAATAAGAAAATCACCAATATTTCAAAGAATTAGTAACACAACTTAGTAAAGCCAATACAGAATCCAATCGGCCTGAATTATAACTTGTCCTCCATCACATTTTGCAAAGCTGCATGCCACATTTTTTCATTCAAGGACTGTGCATAGCGGGGCTCCAAGACTTGGTTTCCAGCTTTATCTTATTAAATCTCCCCTTCGCTCCCATCCCCAAATCTGTTAAAAATATTTAAAATGTGGATAGGAGATGAATGTGTGAAACCAGAAAGATATGGGCTGGATAGTCTGAAGTACAGGTTCTGACTGATTCTGGAGAACCGGTAGCAGAAATTTTGAGTAGTTCAGAGAACCGGCAAATCTCACCTCTGACTGGAGATTTTACAGAATCCTTCCCCTGCCATGCCCACCAAGCCACATTCACAGAACCGGTAGTAAAAAAATTGAATCCCACGATTGGTCTGAAGACATGTTAAAAGTCATGTCCATATTATAGGTAGTCCAAAGCTTCTGTTGCTAAGTGAAACACTTATTAAGTGAATTTTACGCCATTTTACAACCTTTCTTGCCACAGTTATTAAGTGAATCAGTACATTTGTTCAGTTAGCAATGTGATTGTTAAGTGACTCTGGCTTCCCCATTGTGTTTGTTTGTCAGAAGGTTGCAAAAAGTGATTTACATGACCCTGGCAGAGTGCAACCGTCATAAGTAGGAATCAGTTGCCAAGTGTCTGAATTTTGATCACGTGACATGGGGATGCTACAATGGTCGTTGGTGAGAAAAAGTATCATAAGGCAGTGACATTGTAACTTTGAACGATCACTAAATGAACTGTTCTAAGTCAAGGACTTACAAATACATGGTTGAGTCCAGAGGTGGTATCCAGCAGATTCTGGGCAGTTCTGGAGAACTGGTAGAGGAAATTTTGAGTAGTTCAGAGAACTGGCAAATCCCACCTCTGACTGGCCCTGCCAACCCCATCTCTTCTCTGCCTCCCGAGTCCCAGATGATCCGCTGGGTCTCCTTTGGTTGCCCTGCACAGGAGAACAGAGCTGGAAAGCAGGTTAGTGGGATGGGGAGGGAATGGGGATTTTGCAGTATCCTTCCCCTGTCACGCCCACCAAGTCACAACCACAGAACTGGTAGTAAAAAAAATTGAATCCCACTAACTGGTTGGGTCCATATAATCATCAGGAATCTAACAGAAAAACTCACAGCTTTGCTGTACTAGCTTCTATAGATTGCCGACTTCTGCAGTTCTACCACTGAAAATGCCTTGGATAATCTTTTGTGTCAATTCAATTGCTTTTGTCCCTTGGAAAAATGCTTCATTTAGCTTATCCCGCTTTGCTTGGTGAAGGAAAACATAGCTTTCTGCCCTCTCTTTTGAAACACAGTCAAAGATGCTCCTTCTGAACCTATGAAGATTCAGCTTTTAAGAGCACATCTATATTAAAATGCAGCTAGCAATGTTGATACCTAGGGAGGAGTGCAATCCTGGTTAGGAGAATATAATTTTCTTTCTTTTTTCTTGGAATGTTCCTTGATGGGCCGGTTTAAAAAGAACAACTCTCTCTCTGTGTGTGTGAGCATTTTGCACCAACTGTTGCAAATTTCCCAGACGAAGAGCACTCACTCCCCTTTGACTCAGGGATTGCTTCCATGCTGCACTGTTCGGTGTGCTTTTAAACATACCCAGCCTTATAGATCTTAAATGACTTTCCTGTTCAAACTCTGGGGGGAAAGGAAAAGTGTTATAAATAGCAGCAGGGTGCAACATCATTCTTTACCGTGCTCAGGAGGCTAAGCAAAAGGGGCAGAGCAATTATGCTATTGAACAAGGCGAGGCATTGCCCACTGGCTTCATTATGATAGGAGGGCTTTATCTGATCCCAGCAGACAGCCGGTTGGGCCCCTGGTAGTCTCCGAGAGGCAAGGGCGAGCGCAGGAAAGCCTTTCTCAACTAAGTTCTCCAAACATTCTGAACAACTAGTGAAGCATTTTGGGAAATAAAGAGCTATATACTTAGAAGGCATTGTGCTGAATAAGGCTTTCTGGTGTGTGTGTGTGTGTGTGTGTGTGTCAGAGAGGGGTGGGGAGAGAGAGAGAGAGATGGAGAAAGAGTGAGTGAGATGGAAAAAGAGAGAGAGCTGGAGAAAGAGAGAGAGGGTATGTGTGAGAGATGAAAAAAGAGGAGAGAGAGAGAAATATGGAGAGAGAGATGGAGAAAGAGAGAGAAATATGGAGAAAGAGAGTTATGGAGAAAGACAGAGAGAGAGATGGAGAAAGAGAGAAATAAGGAGAAAGAGTTATGGAGAAAGAGAGAGAGATGGAGAAAGAGAGAGAAACAGAGAGAGAGAGACAGAGATAAGTACGCAGAGAGAGAGCAACAGAGAGAGAGATGGAGAAAGAGGGAGAGAGAGGGGGGAGAGGGAGAGAAAGAGGAAGGAGCATAGATAAGCTATAAGCTGCCTACAGTTGCCTCCGGCATGATGAGCATTGTCCAAGTTTTATAAATAAGAAATAAATAAGAAATTAAATAAGAGCTAAATTCGAATAAAACCCCCTGCAATTCTTCCATTCTCTCATTAAAATCAACTTACTTCAGCAAATGCATTTATTCAAACCAATGTGTTTAAAAGATTTCTCAGTAGAATCCTACCAAATTAAAGACAGAAACATGGGGCTCCCCTTGAAGAGTGTCAGGAGGCTGCAGTTGGTTCAGAATGTGGCCGTGCGGGTGATCTTGGGAGCTCCTTGGAGCTCCCATGTAACACCACTTCTCCGCAGGCTGCACTGGCTTCCTGTGGCCTTCTGGATCCGATTCAAGGTGGTACTGATTGTTTTTAAAGCGCTCCATGGCTTGGGACCTGGGTACTTACGGGACCGCCTGCTGCCATCAACAGCCTCCCGCCGCCCAGTACGCTCCCACAGGGTTGCCCTCCTCGGGGTTCCACCGCCTGATTGTTGCCGGTTAGCGACCCCGAGGGTGCGGGCCTTCTCTGTGGGGGCCCCCTCCATGTGGAATGATCTGCCCCTGGAGATACGGGCCATTACCAACATCCAGACCTTCCGGCGCGCAGTAAAGACCCTGTTTTTCCAGCAGGCCGGCCTGGCCCAGTAAACGGTTCTTGGGGTTTTAAATTAATTAGGTTTTAAATTTTTAAATTTTAATATAATCCTTGAATTTTAAATTTTGGTAATATTTTGTACTTGATGGGATTTCGGCCGGATCAATTCTGTTTTATTTGTTTTTAACTGTACATATTGTTCATTTTTTAGTAGGCTGTACACCGCCCCGAGTCCCTTTTTGGGAGAGGGGGCGGTATAAAAGTTTAAATAAATAAAAATAAATAAATAAATAAATAAATGAGAAAGTGGCTTCCTCCCTTTGGCTACTGTCATCCATGTTGGTGATATATGGGGAAGAAAACAAAACCCGGGCAGAAATTCCTTGCATGGCCCTAAGAAACACAGGCAATCGAAGGACAATTTGTTTCAGCAATCAGGGTTGGTGAAAGATGACAAACCGGGATTCTGACAAACTTTGTGTTTGAGTTTGGAAACATTTTACTTTTGTAATATGGGAAAATTGCAGCCACGGACAGCATCCATTTCTGTTCCAGAGTGGGGCCTTTCCACTGATTTCTGAGAGAATGTTCCATTCTAGAGTGGGTTTAAGAGAGAAACTGGATCAGTGGTGGGATTCACATTTTTTTACTACTGGTTCTGTGGTCGTGGCTTGATTGGCATGGCTTGGTGGGCGTGGCAGGGAAAGGATACTGCAGAATCTCCATTCCCACCCCACCCCACTAACCTACTTTCCAGCTCCGTTCTCCTGTGCAGGGAAACCAAAGAAGACCCAGCCGATCAGCTGAGACTCAATGGCAGAGAATAGATGGGGGAAGGGCCAGTCAGAGGTGGTATTCTGAACTACTCAAAATTTCCACTACTGGTTCTCCAGAACTGGTCAGAACCTTTATTTATTTATTTTATTTGTCAATTGCTTACAAGATAATAGGTATAAGTAAAACATAGTTATGAATACATGGATACATATAAGAAAAATAAAATATAAAAGAAACAATAGGATAGGGCCGGTAGGCACGTTGGTGCGCTTATGCACGCCCCCTAAGAGCATGGTGCTGAATACCACCTCTGAACGGGATACCAGCTTCATTACTAAAGCTCCTAATCTCACCATGCTGAATAATGATGTTGGGCTGACAAAATTTGGACTTTCCTGATTTATGGTATTGTTTAGCATCCATGGCTTGGAAAGCAATGGCATTTGCTTAGCTGGCCAGCTAGGAAGTTGGCATCACAAAGTAGGAGTTGAAATCGTAGCATTGTAAACCACAGTGCACCCTGCTAGGTGCTTGAAAATACATTTGGCAATCAGACAATTGGTTCCACTCTTATGGTTAGGAAGAGTTTTCTTGGCATTCAACCAAAATTCAATTTTTAAACCATGATTCTGACCCCTTACTCCCTAGAGAAGAGGTCTATTCTGATCAGTTGTTCCAAGTAGCTGGGTACTATCTGTAGATGGCTGACAGAAGGTGAACATTCTGAGAATGACATTCTAGATAGTGTCCTAGAAATAGGGACTCGTAGACACAAATCACTTACTAAGACCACTGCTTGTTGGTAGATCTACATAGCTAAACTAATTCGTAGGAAACTAAATAGGTAATGACTAGCAATAGCATTAGCACTTACTTATATACCACTTCACATAACTGTACAGTCCTCTCTAAGGAGTTTACGGAGTCAACCTGTTCTAACAATCTGGGTCCCCATTTTACTAACCTCAGAAGGATGGAAGGCTGAGTCAACCTTGAGCAGGGCATGATCAAACTGTGGGCAGTTAGCCTGTAATACTGCATTCTAACCACTGAGCCACTACGACTCCTTAGCCAACAAATATCCAACATTAAATCAATGAGAAGAGGAACGCTCTTTATATCTGTAACAATCCCATTCCAACATCAAAACACTGTTGTTGGGGTTGTTAAACATTGTAAAATAACGATTATAAAAATAACACTTCTCCAGCTGTTGTAAATTCATTTTATTTATTCTGTGCCAAACTGCTCTGCCCCGATTTAAAAATGAAGAGAATGTGGCTATTTCTTGTGAATGGTTACCTTATCAAAAGTTCAACACAGACCTCTCCAGCTGGAATATGCAAACTCACAAACTGTGCACTATATGGTGCCCAAGTGGACAAATGAGATGCATCTGTTCTACAACTCAGAGATTTGGATTGTAGACCCTCCGAGGAAGGAGATTAAAAGAAGAATGATGATTTTGCAACTTGCTGTAATGTTTTGTGAAACCAATTCCCACAAAAGAAGTCAAGTTGTTTATCAAAGAGAGGAAGCCACTTATTAATAATAAGTGATAAAGATGAAGGAAGGAAGGAAAGAAGGGAGGTTGGGAAGAAGGGAGAGAGGGAGGGAAGGAGGAAGGGAGAAATGAAAAGAAAAAGACAAAGGAAGAGGGGAGGGGAGGGAAGCGGAGGGGAGAGGGAAGGGAAAAGAAGAGAAGGAAAGTAAACAGGAAAGGAAAAGGGAAAGGAAGGAAAATAAATTTATTTTCTTTCCCCACTGTTTTCTAAAAATCCTGATTGTCATGATTACTACCACTACAAATAGCAAAAAGAAAAAAAAAATGAGAATGAAAATGTATCTACAAGAAGCCTGTTTTCAACTTTTCTCAGGAACTTTAGATCAGCAACTATCACAATGCTGACTGAAATGATACCAAAATTTGTACTGAAAAAGGAAACAAGGACAGGTCTAATTTTGACACATGTTTTTAATTTTTCTGTTAAAGAATACAAATTCATTTCTTATTGATACTGTTAATTCTCCTCTAGTCCTTGGGGATGCTGTAACAGTTGTGAGTGTGAAAAACGGTCGTAAGTCACTTTTTTCAATGCCATTGTAACTTTGAACGGTCGCTAAATGAACTTTTGTAAGTCGAGGACTATGGCCAAAGTACAGAAGTGGTTTACTGTTGCTTTCTCCTGGGTCTATTTAAAAAAAAAAAAAAAAATCTCAGAGCCATTATGTAAGAGGAGGAGTATTTATCAGGTTTGTATTTTTATTTTTATTTTCAGCATCCAGCTGAATTTTTTAAAAAATGTTTAATGTTAGATGTTTGGGTCTTTTTTTTTTCCTGTTTTTCCTTTGTTTTTTTCTTTGTTGTTATTGTTGGATGTATGTTTTTTTCTGCTTTGTATTTTATTCCTATTGTTGCAATATAATCAATACATTTTTTAAAAAAAATCCTCAGTCTGGTCTAAACCCATGGCTTTAGAGCTGCATATCTCATCCTGATTATTTTTCTCAAGATCAAGAAAGGACAGTCAGGGTATCCCACACTTTCTCCAATCCGCCCCCCGGTTTGTTCCCCCCTCCTGCCGCAACTGAGAATTGCAGAACATCCCACTAGGATCCACAGAGTTAGAAGCTAACCGCTTGTCTTCCAAACGCCAACACCAAATCACACATTGAAAGATTAGGTGCCAGAGGTTTGCAGCGGTTGCTTCCTATAAAAGGCCACATTGTGCTAAAGCAATAGGAGAATCAACAGAAGGGGGAAAAAATCAGCCCATACTCTATTTGCTTTTCCCTTTTGCTGTCTTCCATCCTTTTCACTCCCTGCCTTCTCTGAACTTTGCCAGAATTTTATAATGTAGAGGATGCAAATACAATATACATCAGGAATAACAAACGTTCTGCTTTCCAAAGCCTCTTCCGTGATTTACGAAAGGTGTAGCTCACTGTGGGAAGATCATGCAATTTGAAATGGGCCATTTTGTAAATGTATCTTCCACCACCCTAGCAGCCCACAGGTCCACCATGAGCTCCCCGACCCAATAATGTTTTCAACCTCTTTTGACAAGACGGGGGGGGGGGGGAAGAGAGAGAGAGAGGTTATTGGTGGGTGGAATTTCTTTGGAGGGACCTAATGATGCCGCAACAGAGAAGCAACTGTCTAAAACTCTCTGGGGGGGACTTTGACTGGCTCTAACCACGAAGCTGTGAAGAAAAGGAAACCTGAGCAAAGAGAAAAAACTTAAGCAACACAGGAGGCTTATTCCCAATGCTGCTTTTGCAACTGGTGCCTAATTCTCGGCATTATTAGCCCATAACGAACCCTTTTCTGCCTGAATCATCCCTTTGCAGACACACACAGATTTTTTTCTTTCTTTCTTTCTTTCTTTCTTTCTTTCTTTCTTTCTTTCTTTCTTTCTTTCTTTCTTTCTTTCTTTCTTTCTTTCTTTCTTTCTTTCTTTCTTTCTTTCCTTCCTTCCTTCTCTCTCTCCTTCCTTCCTTCCTTCCTTCCTCCCTCCCTCCCTCCCCCTTTCTTTCTTGTCTTATAGGAGAGAATCGAAGCCTCTTGAATTCTCTGCCATTCCCCAGCCTGAGATAGCAGTAGCTGCTCAGTTAGCGAGTGAGAATGCTTGGAGAAGCGATTTTCATGCCAAGCCCAGTGGCTAATCATACAATTGCTGCAGATTCCCAGGTTGCCTTCTGTACAATTATAACAAAGTGCATGGCATCCCTCTGCCATAGACAACATGGTCTTTGATTTAATTTATGTAATATCCATGCGGTTGCTTACCGTCTCCTCTATAAATATGCACGGTTGCATTCATACAAATGCTGTGATAATAGGGGAAAAGAAGAAGAAAGATGCGCTCCTGAAATTAAACAGGAAGAAGTCATTTAATGATACGATATGCGCGCTCTCTCTCTCACACACACACATACAGAGTTATAAATTGGAGAAGACTAGGTATTCAAACGGAATCAGCCTCAGCTGATTATTATTGGAGGGATAATAAAATTTAAAGTATAGATTTGCTGTTTTTCATTTCCCCTTAGGGGGGAGTCTCTTTGTGAAATAAATTCCTTCATGACGGGGATTTGAAGAAATGTTTTTTTTTTTTTAAAGAAAAAGCAAAATGGAGAAAATATTTTTAAGTCTTTTTACAATATAGTCATTACTACATGGGGTACATAATGAGAAGTATTTCAGCTTTCCAGTGTATGGATGTGGGAAAATTTTCAGACACGCTGAAAGTTTGAAAGAAGCAACTGCCTGTCAGCTTACAGCTTCAACATCTTCAGGTAAAACAGGGTGGGTAATTTAGGTCATAGGAACTTGTAGGAGAAGTCAGGGGTGAAATGCTGGAGAATAGAGCACTTCATATGCTACTGTTTTGCCCCAACTTAACGTATTGCTCTGTGAAGTGATGAAAGATGTGATCGCAAAGCTATTGTGGAACCAACCGTAAGTCCAGTTGGCATCAAATCTGGCGTAGATACAACTGCCACCTTGTCTTCACCTCAGGAAGCAAAATCCCTTGGAACAGCATTCTTTATAAAACAATGCACAAAGGAAAGGAATGGAAAGGAACAAAGTCATTCAAAGTTGGACGGCATCTTTGGGAAATGCGTTGGAAGTCCAAAAGCACTCCCTATTCCAGCATGACGTAAGAAGCACATAAAACTGAGATTTCTCTGTCTATCAATTCTACTGAAATCACCGAGTCAAAACCGAGAGGCATTCCAATTGCTTTACAGTACAATCTTGCACACGGCTACTTTGAAATAACCCTCAACAGTTTCAGCTCCCTGACTCCTTTTCGAATAGGCAAGTTATAAGATTGCAGCTCTAATGTTCTCCCCCCCCCCCACCTCTGTCTTCAACCAGATAACTACTAAGGTGCTGATGAAGGATCTTTTTAAAAATGTGATATTTCCATGGCCTTCATAAGAACTGTTAATAGCGTGCTGGAAGGTTCGAGGTGCCACTCTTAATTTGCATATTTTGACTTGTGCAGAAAGGGAAGAAACAGATCCTTCAAGGTCAGCTTTCTACTGAGAAATAGTTCTATTAAAAACCTACCCCTGCTTGGCCTGCTTACTTTTTCATTTCTAGGAGGAACAGTGGGAACCTGCATACCAATGAATGCAGCTTTTGCTGATCATTGACCAAAATAAAGGACAGTCCTATTCTACGGGGGTAAACTTAGAACGAGAAGCTTAGAATAAGTATATCTGGTGGAAAACAAAAACATATTTAACACTCTATTTTTTAAAAAGGTAAAGTTTCCCCTTGCACATACATGCTAGTCGTTTCTGGCTCTAGTGGGCGGTGCTCATCTCCGTTACAAAGCTGAAGAGCCAGCATTGTCCAAAGACGTCTCCGTGGTCATATGGCCGGCATGGCTAAACACCAAGGCGCATGGAATGCTGTTACCTTCCCACCAAAATGGTCCCTACTTTTCTACTTGCATTTTTACCTGCTTTCGAACTGCTAGGTTGGCAGAAGCTGGGACAAGTAACGGGAGCTCACTCCATTTCGCTACACTAGAGATTCGAACTGCCGAACTGCTGACCTTTCTCATTGACAAGCTCAGCGTCTTAGCCACTGAGCCGCCATGTCCCTCTTTAACATCCTATAGGATGTCCCAATTTATAAAGCAGTATGACAGATGAGCCAGTTGAAAACTATGTGTATTTCAGGAGTAAAATGGTTGCATTATTGCTGTAAAAACACTGGTTCTCAAAATACAGGTAGACCTTAACTTACAACAGTTCACTTAGTGACTGTTTGAAGTTACCATGGCATTGAAAAAGTGACTTATGGAAATGAGATTTTTGTATTTTTTGTTTTTAAAGTATAAAAATTATTTATTAAAAAAGTGACTTATGACTATTTATCACACTTTCGACTTTTGCAACACATGATCAAGATTCGGATGCCACTTTGAAGCTCAGAATCCCAATCCATTCGTTTGAAACACCAAACGCTTACTTCATATGCACAACCAAGATGATCTCAAAGATATGACCAATCAACAACTCAAGGACCAGTGACTCTTACTCATAACTTCCATAGAAGAAGGCTGCTCAGAAGTCCTAGCTCCAATTCTTTTGGTCTGTCCCTACTCCTGAGCTGAAGTGCTTTCTGCCCATCCTTGTGTCAGCAGAAAATGACACCACCTTGAAATTAGCTACTGCTTATCCCTATTCTATCACTGTCTCCTTTTTTGGGTACTGCAATCATCTGACTTCCTTCCAAGGTGATGAGTGGCCAAAGCTCAGAGGTTTTGGACACCTTAGATGGGATAAGGAGAAAACATCAACCTTAAAAAGAACTTAATCCTGCCTCACTCATGGGCTGAGATGAAGCCAAAATCATGGACAGAGAGCAGGAAACAAAGATGTTGCCTGACATATTGCACTATGGATAAGGGCCTGGAGATAAGGGGCATTAATAAGACCAATGCTGGTCCTGGAGAAAAGATAATAAGGAACTGAAAGTTTTCTAAAACAGAGGAATTTGTGAATAAGGTGGGGGAAGGATGCTGAGAACCAAATCAAGTATTAGAATGCATACAGAGGGAATTGCATTTTTCTTATTTCAGGAAAAGACACAACTGTTTTAAAGAACCGCAGAAGGGTGCTGCATTTGAATCCCATGAGTTCTGAAGTAATGCATCTTTTTTGGAAATGAATACAGGCAGGGATGGGTTTCAAAAAATTTTCCTACCGGTTCGGAGAGAGTGCTTTGCGCACACATGCACAGAGCTCAAAGACTGCCCTCTGTATCAATGCTGGTGAGCTGTGCAGGCGCGCCTAACATGCACACATGCCTAACATGTGCTTCGCGCATGCCTGTGCAGGACTCAGAGACTGCCCTCTGTATGAAAATTGGTGAGCTGGGGTGTTTTTTAGCTCAGCTGAGGCGCGGCAATCTGTTCTTTGCCATGCGAATCAGCTGAGCTAAAAAAACAAGGGGATACAGGAAAGGTAAAAGTGGAAGTGGGTGGGTGGGGCCAGCCACAAGTGGCATTTGTTGGTTCTCTGAACCAGTTAAAATTTTCGCTATCGGTTCGCGAGAACCGGTCCGAACCAGCTGAATAACATCTCCGAATACAATCAATTAGACATCTGCAGCAGTTATTACCTCTAGTCAAATGTCATTACTATACTATAGTGGGTAAAGAGCCAAGAACCTTCAAAATTGTGTTCTTTTCTGGTGTGTTCATTTTTCTCCTTCTCTCTCTCTTCTGTGATATTCTGGAGATGATTTTGCTGCTACAAGAGAAGTAAAAACTGGCACCTGAGTAGCTCCTGCAGTTGCTGTTTGGATTGGGTTGGATTGGAAGGGAGAGGGGGAAAAAAGCATCAATTCTCCTTGCTTTAGTCTAACTGCAGGCATTTATCTTCTGAGCACTATTGGTAATGAAATAAGATTAACGGTGGTACAGCTGAATGCTTTAAATTAGCAAAAGTGAACGTCAGGTTCAGAGATCAGCCATTTTGTTTGGACTAGGTTCTGTCACCATCCACTCTCATTTTACAGGAGGGACTCTGTTTTAAAGCATATTGGTTGTGCCAAATTTGATTTTTAAAAGGATGTTTAATTAACACTCTGCTCCCCCTCTCCCCTCCCCACCACCAAATGATTCCTTTCCTGAATTTCTATTTTATAAGCTGCTGTGGTAAAAGGATATGATGGCTAGAGAGAATCAGTACATTAAAAATTGAAAGATGGGGTTATAATAAGGTGAGGTGAGGAACGCTTTTTGGGCATAGGGAAAAAAAAAACCCTAAGCGTGCTGAGTTTTGAATCTTTTCAAATGATATCAATAGTTTGTCTTTGAGTTACAATTATTAAAAAGGGCTGAAGAAACACATTTTGAAAATAAAATGGATGTTCTTTTAGGGTTACTATTTTCCTCCCCCTGTATGACAACATTGCTATGGGCCTCACTTGTTCTACAATGTAAAAACAGAAATCCTAATCTATTGATTGGGAAAACATGTTATCTCTAAAAGGAGACACTTTTGTTTTTTCAAGAGAGAGAGAGAATGCAAAACTAACAAAAGCTAAAAGAAAACATGCTTCTGCGTGTAATGAATTCTTTTATGGAGAAAGCTACACTTCAAGTTCATTATTGTGGCCTTTTTCAATGGAAATTTGCCTGGAGCCCTTTCAAGGGAAAAAAGAGGAAATACTAAACAGAGCTTTTTATAGCAGACTTAAAAGAAACTGTAATGTGCAGGTATAAAGTGAGCGATCAGTTTGAAGGAGAAATGTACATTCCCTCCCCCCAGCTCAAGTTCTTGTTAGCATACACCATTATTATCTTTTCAGGGAATGTCAGAGCCTTTTCCGAGAAATTCTCAGTTTTCATACATTTGGGAAGTGTATTTACAATTATTTCAACAGCGTCACGACAGCTGGTGAAAAAAAAATCAGTTACTTCCTTCAAAGCTAAAAGATTTGGTAGGGTGTGCGTGTGTGTGTGTCTGTGTGTGTGTGTGTGTGTGTGTGTGAGCTGGGGTTCTTCAGCTGCAAAAGCTAGTGGCCTAAATATATCTCTGCTATACTCTGGGGCTTAATGAAAAATAAATATATGCAATGCTTTAAGTAAATATGTACCCAGATCCAAGGGCCTTGAAATGGAAGTGTGCAGTGGGAACTCACAAACCTTTTTCTATACAGATAATCCTGAAATGTCAGCTGAAGCTGAATCCCAGAGCTAGGAGGATGCCTCCAACTATGTTTATGGTTGAAGACTAATGGTTAGAGTTGAACGGGCATTTTAGGGTCCCGGGGCCACATCTGGCCCTTTGTTCTGGGACAATTTGTTGCAGCCAACTTACCACAGCCAACAGACTTTGGGCAGGGGTGGGATTCTATTGGCTTGGACCGGTTCTATAGAACCGGTTGTTGCAATTCTGCGCAGTTCGGAGAACCGGCAAATTGTGCCTCTGGCTGCCCTTCCCCTCTCCGCAGTCTTCTGCACCCAGTCAGTCCTTATAGCGCATGTGTGACATCGCGCACATGCCCAACGTCACTGATTGCATTCTCCCCCACCCAGTCACTCCTTAAGATATTTCTTTTTTTTTTGTTTTGTTTCCTCACTATGACCAGCTGTTCTGACAATCAGCTATGCCGAGATGCCCCTCGGTGTCTTACTGCTTCGCCTAGGAGGCTTCCGAGGCCCAGGAGGCAAAAAGGAGGGTAGGGTGTGTGTGATGATGCTGTGCCCCCCACTTGCTCCATTTTTTGCCTTCCTGGGCGCCTCAGGAAAGCTTCCTGGGAGCAAAAATGCCCCCCAGGAGGTTTCCCTGAGACCCAAAAATGGAGCGTGAGTGGGGTGTGTGCTGCAAAAAAGAAGCCATGTCCACCCAGTCACATAGCCACACCCACCTAACCATGCCTATCTATCCATGCCCACAGAACTGTTTGTTAAAAATTTTGAATCCCATCCCTGACTTTGGGACAATTCATTACGGCCAACTCGCTATGGGCAAGTATTACACTACTATCAAAGAAATGGTGGAATCAGAATCATTATAGAAAGGATGCAAAAAAAAGGGGAATGTGAATAGCAAAATTTAAAATAACTTTTTTATTTATTTTAAATAAATAAATTGTTAAAATTGTCCTGCAGTGAGTTGTCTGCCAACAAGTTGGCCAAGGTGAGTTGGCTGCAGCAAGTTGTCCAATTCCCCTTTGGGGCTGTCATAAGGTCAATTGGAAATCAACTGTAAATAAATGCACCATAGTGGGGCAGAGCAGGGACACGGTGGCTTAGTGGCTAAGATGCTTAGTTTGTCAATCGAAAGGTTGGAAGTTCAGCGGTTCGAATCCCTAGTGCCACGTAATGGAGTGAGCTCCCGTTACTTGTCTCAGCTTCTGCTAACCAAGCAGTTCGAAAGCACATTAAATGCAAATAGAAAAATAGGGACCACCTTTTGTGGGAAGATTACAGCCTTCCATCGCCTTTGGCGTTTAGTCATGCTGGCCACATGTCTTCAGACAGCGCTGGCTCTTCAGCTTTGTAACGCAGATGAGCACCGCCCCCTAGAGCCGGAAACGACTAGCACATATGTGCGAGGGTAACCTTTACCTTTTTAGTGGGGCAGCAGAAGAAGTAGCCAAATCAGGTCCAGCTCTGCCCAGTGCTGGACCTTCAGTTGGCGGGCAAGTTGGTGAGGAGAGGAAGCACTTTTCTGTCTGCACAGCATTCTCCCCCTCACCTGAAGGAGACTGAGGAGATAGTGGTGGTCACCCACTTGCGCCTTGGTTGAAGCATGGCCTTGTGGTGGGTTGGCAGAGTGCAGCTGGGAGCCCCCCACAATAGTCCCAGTTTCTCTTGGGAAAATTAATTGCTGGGTTAGAGTGTGGGACCCTGTTCTAGAGATCCAGATTCAAGTCCCCCCAACAGCTGTGGCAGCTCACTAGATGCTTTAGGAATGGTCTTTTTCTTTCTATTCTGCTCATAGGATTATGTGGAGAGGGAGAGGGAGTAAAGAGTGCATGTATTTTGCCTTGAGACAGACAGACAGATAGACAGATGGAAAGATGAGGGGAGGGGCATCTGGGATTCATCTACTCCAAATATTAAAACATTCAAGGTGCCTTTGGCTTTAAATCTATATTTATATCTTCCCTCTGAAGTATTTCAAGTTTCCTGTTTCATGTATACAGGGGGGAAAGAAGGCAAATATGAAGTTATGGGGCAATGTTTGGGTCTTAACCAGTGGAGGTCAACTAATACCCATGGATCTACACAATGTGAATTCCAGGAGATCAGTCCCACAATCTACTTGCTTTTTCTAGTGTAGGAGGGGGACACGTTGTGAGTGAAGGTTCATGACTATGTATTTCCTGATTATTATTTATATTATGGGTGGGTTTATTTATCCTTTTTGAGGAGGGTTGCTTTCTTTGTTAGGCTGATCTTGGTGGGCAAACCTTCAAAAATGGGCGATATACAAATCAGGTCTACCAGTAAGCATGTGAATACAGAAATAAATGCTCAGTATGAAAACCATCTGAAGTTACTTGCTAGATGTCTGAAAATCCTTCCACTCCTATTTTGGTGACCCCCAACATCTTCTTGTGCTGTCCACAATGTACTTCTCCAGCCTCTCCTACTTCCTGCCAGCTGACATCCTTACTCCCTGAAGATTAATTTATTACTGTTTCACCTTTACAACAGTGAACCTACTTACTAGACAAAGACATCCTCTTTCAGACACATACAGGGTTTAGTTTTGTTTTAACGTGAGAGAGAGAGAGTGGGAGGAAGAGGAAAAGAGAGGAAGAGACAGAAAGGAAGAGAGAGAGAGAAAGGAAGGAAGAGAGAAAGAAAGAAAGAAAGAGAGAGAGAGAGGAAGAGAGACAAAGGAAGAGAGGGGGAAGAGGAAGGAAGAAAAAGTGATAGGAAAAGAAAGATAAAGAGAGGAAGAGAGAGAAAATAAGAGAGAGAGGAAGAGAAAGGAAGAGAGAGGGGGAAGAGGAAGAGCGAAGAGAGAGAAAGGAAGAGAGAGGGGGAAGAGGAAGAGAGAGGAAGAGAGAGAAAGGAAGAGAGAGAGAGAGAAAGAAAGGAAGAGAGAGGGGTGGAAGGGAGGGAAGGAGAATATGAAGCAGTTATAAAACCTTGGACACAGATTGCTGGCCATGCTTAACTGCAGCTTAATAACAAACCAAGCAAAGTGGAAAGCTTATATGCTGGTATTGCACTGTGAAGTTTTATATTTGCCTTTCAGGGACACTTTTAAAAAAGTACACAATAATGGCTGGAGGGAAGTAAGATACCAATAAGTCATAATCAATTTCACTCTTTATTGCATTGTCTAACAACAATGTAGAATATCTATTTTACCAGACCAAGCATGGTATCATTCAATTTTTTATTTAAAAAAAATGAGCAAGGTTTCTGTATCTAACGTCTCCATGGAAAACCTATCAGGTCAGAAATAATCAACCTTCTAACCTTCATGCTCTGGGGAGAGTCACCAGTGAGCTATAGATAGCAAAGAAGGTAAAACTCTTAGCAGACGAGTTCCAATGACAGAGTGTCAAGTGAACAAGCAGCCTTTTTCTTCTCAAGATGGATAAAATATATGTGAAAGCAACCCATTACTATTGCTATTACAAATTCCAACTTGGCCCAGAGACTGCAGGAATGGGATCACAGCAAGAATGATGTGTTAAGACTTTAAGATTCTTCTTCACTATCTTGGAATGCTTAGGAGTAGATGACAACATCTACTCTAAAGAAGATTCCCGAGCCAGGAAATTTGGGGCTGGGGACAAATGATGTCAAAATGAGAGAAGCAATTGGATGATCATAGCGCCTTGCCTTTTTTGTGCATATGAGATCCTAGCAGCAGTTATTATATGTAGAATGATATATCTATCGGTTTCACTACGTTTTCCTTTTATTATGCCCAATAAAAATAGTTCTGGTTGAAATTCAATTTTTTGTTTTATTATTTCTTCCAGCCAAATTCAAATCTTATTCCAATATTTTTTTTTACTTCTGGGCAGGTCCACCACATATGAAAGTATGTACCCCTTTCTTTCTTGCATTTCCAGCATTCCGGATTTTGATTTACAAACATTTTTGCCAGTCTGGTGGGGAGGGGGGTAGATGCCCCTTGCCCTTTTTATGTGTGCAGTGCAAGCAATGCATGTAAAAAAAGGTGGGGTGTTTTGATGTGTTTCTGTCCTTGAACTGTCCAATCTTTGATTCCACAAGCATTGCTAGGATTCATAAATTTCTATTTCCCACTTCAATACTTTATGGGCAAAATCTAGAAAGCACAGAAACAAAAGATTTGGACAAGTTAGTAGTCTGCTTTCTCTAACATCTCATATAACTTCAGAATTTGTTGAAGTTATTTGTTGACGATGGCCCTGAGTGTTAATGATGCCAAGAAGGTATTAGAAGAGAAGGTCGTGCCTTTAGCAATTCATTTGCTCAAGGTTTGATTTCATATTTGGTTGGAAGTGAAATAATGTAAGTTTTTGGATGAGGGGAGAGGATAGGAAAAGATAATACATTTGGTGAAAAAGATGCAGCTTTTCTATATTAGAAACTAAAAGTATATATTTCCAAATGTCACTGAAGGGAAGAAACAGAGAAGGAAAGTTGTGGCGTCTATTAGCAAATCTGTACAGCTGAGAACCTTTTCTCTAAATGTGTCGTATTCCTTTTAATTTCCCAGAGTCCTGGACTAAAGTCTTCTGAACTGATGATATTCATGTTTCCATAGTTTTATCACAAAGGAGAAGGAGCAATTTCCACTGCTGGAAAACTGCCCAGTTCAGTTCAAGAGATGAACCCACAAACACAGCATAGTTTACATGGTGTCAATGTTCTTCATGATAATAAGAGAGGGAAGGAGAGGGAGAATATGCAATAGAGGATTCAAAGGAAGTCCCTCAGCTCATTCATTCTTCTAGCAGCAAAACAAAATTAGATTGGAATATGAATATGAGTTACAGTAACTATTTGCTTAATAGAAAGAAAAATGAAATTATCCACATGACCTCACAACATCCACCCACTTCTCACAGGCATGTGGATCTTTATCTTCTAAAAATCTAATAGTAGTAGTAATAGTGATAGTAGAAGTAATAGTAGTAGTAATGGAATATTCACTGCTGTGCAAATATGAAAAGATATTACTAAAAAAGTCAGCAATGGAAGAAGGATTCATAAACAAAAGGATTTTCAGGACTGAAGAATGAGACTAAATTGCCACTGTTGGTCTGATTTTCACATCATGCTATGGTATCCTTTCCTTCACACTGTTCTACTGAATATCACTAGTGTCTTGGTTGACCCAGCACAGAAGCCACAAGCCATGGTTTACAAACTATATAAGTTTACCTAACAAGCTAAGCTTTTAAATAGGCAAACAGCAAAGCCTCAGGGAGGTTTTATGATAGCTCTACCTTGATTTCTTGGCTTGATCTGCTGTTGTGGCCTGGCGGCGGCTGACAGAGCTGGCAGTCGAGTCGGACAGCAGTGAGGACCTGAGCCAGTCTTGGGAGGTTGAGGAAGGCTCAGACGAGGGCTCTGCATTGGAGCTAGGGATGGGGCCAGGGCAGGATGGTAGTCATCAACTGCCTTCAGACTCAGACAGCAGCGAGGTGGGGGAGTTTCTGGAACTGGTTCTCAGCCTGCGCATGTGCAGGGTTACCAGAAGACAAGAACAATTGAGAAAGCAGAGTCGACTCAGGACAAAGGCCACACCTCGGAGATGCTTGGCCCCTCCCATGGGACATAAAAGAAGAGAGAACGGGAGGTGAGCTTTTGCAGGAAGCAATTAGTTCATCTGGTCGATTCAAGCTTTGAAAAGTTTTGTTTGACTCTGTGTCAAGTTTGGCCTTGCCCTGTGCTTAGCAATTGGTTCTCAGGCAGCATTCCAAGTGCTATAAGGTGGGTGTTTATAAACATTCTCCTGAAAGACTGCTTGGGAAGCCTTGCAGGCTGTGAATGAACGTAATTCACAGCTGTGGAAATAAAAGAGGTTTTGCCAGGACTAAGATTGTGCTTTATGCTTTCTAAGGAAGCCTAGGTCAGAACACCTGCCTTACTAATAATTGTAGATTATGTATTTATATGCCACCCAGAGTTCCTTTTCAGAGCGAAATGGGCAGCATATAAATTTAATAAATAAATAGATAAACAAACCCTATTTATGTCTTTGTGGACCTTAATCTTTTTCTCCAGAAGATATCCCTACTCTGTCTGAAGTCACATCATCAGATACTCAGGGTATCAGTCTGATCCCCGACTCTAACATATTTTGCACCTCAACCTGGCTCTATCAATTCCCCCTGCACCCTCTCTACACCAGCAAGGGTTTGCACATGCCTGAGTTTTCAAAGCTCTTCACGTACCTTTCTGCAGTAATCCTTCAAACAACCCTGTATAATAGATGAGTAATATTATCTCTGTGTTACAGACACAGTAGGGGGAGAAAAAGCTGGAGATGAGAGGAAAGAGCTTGCCTAAGGCAACTAAGTGAGTTCACAGCAGGGACAAGATTTGAATGTGGGGTCCCAGAACTCAGCCATTTAGCAAGAATACTATTCTACTTCTCCGTTGCCAGGTATTTTGCAAAAAAAAAAAAAATGTTATTCTTCATCAAGCTTTATTTGAACGCAACTCCTTGGCTTAAGGTCCAAGGAGTTGCATTCTGCTTTTTATTTGGGAGTAATGATAAAATCATCACCAGAATATAAAACTATGTAAATTACAGTATTTTCATAGCAACTTTTAATAAGTACTAAGTAGTTCAATCACATCTCTTTACTGCGCAGAAAATGCCAGTTCTTAAAATAGTCATCTCGTTTCTCCAAACCATTAATCACTCAAACTGTGACAAATATTTAGCTCAGGTCTATTTCATTTGTGCCTGTAATTTTTTTTTTTTACACAATACATTTTTGCAATTAGTGCCTTGTCTGAAAAATCAAATAAAGATAGATAGATGATAAATAGATAGAAACACAGACAGATAGATGAATAGGTAGGTAAGTAGGTAGGTTGGTGGTAGGTAAGTAGTTAGGTAGGAAGGTGGATGGATGGATGGATATTAGAAGTATAATATCTCAAAAAGATACTGATTCATTCCTTTGCCTAACCTCTCGGCTAAAAGACTTAAGAGAAAGAAAGACACAAAAGTTGGTTGCAAATGTGTATTTCCGGAACAAGGGAAGAAAATTTCTTCCATCTTTAATTTACAAGCAATAAACAAAGCTGCTAACCCATTATGACAAAATTGTTTCTTCTAGGATTTGGGAGTTAGGAAACATAGAAAGAATGCTAAGAAACAGTCCTCAAGTCATTTGACTAATGCCACAAGAATTCAGTCCAAAACAAGAGTGGAGAACTCCGGTGGAGAAATCAAAGGTCAGCAGCCAATGAAGAGCAGAGAAGAAATAAATACCAAGCTGAGAGTACAGAAGTGTCAAGAACAGGCAATCAGAATGCAATCCAGAAGAAGCAGGCTAAGGTTTCCTATGAACAAAAGGTTTCATAGGCCTATCTTTAGGGATCCATCTACTATAGGGTTTAGATGAATAGAAGCACATTACCAATAAAATGCCCACCGGTCCGTATTTGTAGAAGATAATCCCACCAAGATGCCTTATGAAAAACAGAGTTGTTGGAAGAGGTCTACTAAGTGAAGGTTAGCCAACTTGCTTTCATAGGAGAAAACCACCAAGTGCTTGGTTGCATGGTTTATTGATATTATTTGTATCAATCTACGTCACCTGGGTTATAACACGGCTTAATCCTGTGTGCCCTGATGCCTTTTCAAATAATGAAAAATGATAGTTTTGTACAGCTTTATATAATTACACAAATGATGTCAAGTTGATGCTTAGGCAAATGACCTAAATTAATGCAAAAGAAATGAATTACATAAATGAGAATTTGATCGTTAAATTTTAACAAACAGTCCTTTGCCTCCAAGATCAACAGCCAGGATTAAATCAAGGTGTTGCTTTAATATTCCAGGTTGAAGCATCCCTGATGGGAGGAAAAAAGCCATATTTATGCTGCTTTGTGCCCTTACAGGAAAGGCATCATAGAAATTTAACAATGTTTTAAACCCCAAAGAAAACATCATTTAATAAAAAGGGAATATTGAGAGATAAAAAGCACTGGAACTCTCAGAAAAAGAACCACATTTTTCAGTGGATTATCAATCCCAGAACTGCCCTTTATTAGGATTTGGATTGGGAGGAAACTACCTGAGAATTGTAACGGTGTGGTCTACAATAGGAACCTGGGAAAATGTCCCAGAAGAAGTGAGTAATGTTCTTGAATGCTTCTTATAAAGCTGCTTGGAGACAGATATCAAGAGTTACGTTTGAGTCAAGATAATATTTATTAGTCCACAGATGGTTTGGAGTAAGATGGAATTGGGAGAGGACATCGAAGAAGGTAGGTAACTAATTTGCAATTGGGAAAGCTTCATTCTATTAGTTCTAAAGTCTAAGATGCAGGGGTGGGATGCAAATATTTTTACTACCGGTTCTGTGGGCATGCCTAGGTGGGTGTGGTCATCTGACTGGGTGGGTGTGGCTGCTTCTTCTTCTTCTTCTTCTTCTTCTTCTTCTTCTTCTTCTTCTTCTTCTTCTTCTTCTCCTCCTCCTCCTCCTCCTCCTCCTCCTCCTCCTCCTCCTCCTCCTCCTCCTCCTCCCCGCACTCCATTTTTTTGCCTCCTGGGCCTCAGGGAAGCCTCCTGGGAGAAGCAGTAAGACAGCGAGGGGGATCCCGGCACAGCTTATTGTCAGAACAGCTGATCATTGGGAGAAAAAAAGAAAAAGAAATACCAGTTCGGCTGAATGGTAACATTTTTTACTACCGGTTCATTTGAACCGGGCTAAATCTGTAGAATACCACCACTGCTAAGATGTTGTCATAGAAGATACATCTTTGACAGAATCCTTCTTCCATTGCAAGCAAAAGTCCATAAACTCAAAAATTTAGGCAATGTCACTTAAAAACGATTTCACTGGGTCAGGCCTTTCCAGAGTCCTACAAAACAAAAACAATTAACCAAAAGGCACTGCTTTCCTAAAAAGTATGCCCAAACAGCAGTTTCTTGTAAGGAGGTATGGAATTCCATCCATCTCTTTGTGAACCAATCACTTCATGATCCTTTCATTCTATGAAACTCTGTGGCTATGCTATTTGTGAACATAAAGCAGCTTGGGGAGACCAGGAGGGCACAACATTCTTTGTCCTCTATGCAACATTTATGATACAGGATCATGATCATCTACAATCCCAAGAAAGGACAATAAAATGTGATCATATTTCTAAAAAGCACTAAATATAATTTATAAATAGGGGAAGGGTTAAGGTTGCTGAAATGATTTTAATGTGAGATATTTCTCCTGTATGTAATGGCCTAAATGTTCACCTTCTGAGACATGTATATATACACTACTGTAATTGTAACAAGTTCTGACATAATAATTCAAAATGCCCACAATTAATCCCATGATAATGCCATAATTTATACTGGACCAAGGGTCCACAGACATTTCTAAGACAGAAGCATAAGGCTGGATGTGAGTAATGTGCCCAACGATAGACAATGTTGGAGCTTGAGCAGGTATCGGATGGCATAGAGAGAATTCTTTAAAAGTTACAAATTCCAGGTAAGTTGGAATTTGTGCCTCCGTTATATTAACTGCTGCTTCATATCTGAATTTAATATTACATTCTGAGGACCAAACTCTTGTGAAACTTCAGAGATTTGATTTTTTCAAGCCGTTAGATCAAATCTCTGAACCAAGTCAACTTGCCAAGTCAGATTGATTGTTCAGATGGAACTGTCAAATTGAACGTCCTCACATTGTTTAGCAACTCAGAACACAACCCCTAGGGTTTTTATTTTATTTTTTTGAGAAGCCAAATACAATTCAGAACTAAGCCAAACTTTGGGTGTTTAGAAGGACAGCCGACTCATGTACAACCGCTGAAAGGATCTATGATGACTCACAGAGACCAAGGGGGCGTGGCTGGGTGGGCGCAGCCATCTGAATTGCAGCCAGGTGGGCATGGCTGGGTCAGCATGGAGAACTAGGTGTAAAGTGGCCACACATCCAGTTGTCTGGGGTGATTTGTTCTGCGGCTACTTGGCCACTCCCATCCTGTGGCACCCACCCAGCCACACCCACTTAGCTGTGTGCAGCTGGCCAAGCCTACCCAGCAACCCCAAGTCACCTGGGCCGAGTAGGCTGCTCCTAGTTATCTGAGCTGACCTGCTAGGCCAACTCAGCCACGCCCACCTGTCTGCAATCAGATGGCTGCACTCAGCCAGCCACAGCCACCTGGCCCTGTGAGTTTTCCCATTTCGCCACTGAAAGGATAAAAGTTGAAGCTGTATCGAAGGTTACTTATATTTAACGAAGCACTGCAGGCTTGCTGTTTGGGCTCCTGGAATCAATGGCCAGCAGATATTTAGCGACCTTCCTCTCATTAGTGACCTTCCTCTCATAGCATAGAACACTTTGTTATTTTTTAAAAAAAACTCAGTCTGTTTTGGGATGATTTTATGGCACTCCGTTTTAATAATGGTTTAACTGCTGCTGCTATTTTAATGCTGCTTAGTGCTGTGGTTTGCTGTTTTATAGCTTGTGCTCTTCTACTGTTATTTAATCAAAAGCTTTCTAAATAGCTCTGGAAAGGTAAGCACCCTAAAATGGAGAACACCATTCGTTTAATGCTAGGATTTGCCTGACACGTTGAAAATCAGGTTCTAAACATGGGCAAGGCCCAAGGGGAAGAGGGGTGAGTCTTAGAAGCATCTGAAAGGATGAAGGTACCCAGTTTCCCTTTATAAAGGTAAAGGTTCCCCTCGCACATACATGCTAGTCATTTCCAACTCTAGGGGGCGGTGCTCATCAGCCAGCCAGCGCTGTCCGAAGACGTCTCTGTGGTCATGTGGGCGGCCTGACTAAACACCGAAGGCACACAGAACGTTGTTACCTTCCCACCAAAGGGGTCCCTATTCTTCTACTTGCATTTTTTTGAACTGCTAGGTTGGCAGAAGCTGGGACAAGTAATGGGAGCTCACTCCATTATGCGGCGCTAGGGATTCGAACTGCCAAATTGGCGACCTTTCTGATCGACAAGCTCAGCGTCCCTTTATAACCCACCAGAATAAAGGCTCCATTTCATCAGGAGGGTTTCTGAAGGCTGTGGAAGAGATGCTGGTAAGGTACGTTTGGGGCAATTTTTTTTTGCATTTTTGTCTTAATGAATGTTGTATTTCTTTCATGGTGGGAATCTAGTTATTATTCCCCCCAAGAAACTGTGGGAATGGATAACTGTCAGAACGGACGTCAATCAAAGATGTAACTAAACTGAAACATTTCATATTTTTCCAACAATTTATGTTCATCTTGATTTATGAACTGGCTCCAATTCATTGGGGGGAGGGATGCGCTGAGTCTAATTATCAGCATTTGCAGCCTGCTTTAGTTTTATAGATCAAATAAAAGCACAGCGACTTACAGCAATGGGAGATTTTGTGCGCATGGCAGGTGATGCACAGTGTTGACGCTATGAAATATGTCTCCTTCTTTGACACTCCTGTAATAGTGATGCTCTTCACTTTCCTTGTATCCACGGGGTTTATGGTCCATAAAGTTTAATAACAAATTTAACAGCTGAACAGTGAACACGCTGTGGTAAGAGGTGGTTTGTCATACATAAAACAGGACCTGGCTTTCAGTGGGGAACAGCACAGACCAGCCTGTTTTCATCCTTGTTCATATAAAGATAGCTTGAGAAAAGGTCACACTTAAGAACAGTGAACAATTTCAAACTATTAAACAAGCAGAGAGCAGGGACACCTTTGTGTTAAACCACTGGATCTTTGACCAGGCATGGTAGGGAAGGACAAAATTTTAGCTAGTAGTGCTGGCAGAAGGCAGAGGCCACTGAAGATTCTGAGCAGAGGAATTAGTATTTTAGGAAGGGAAGGAAAGGAAAACTTGGGTTCTTATCTCAAAGTTTCGGCCTTTTCCCTACCCTGTCTGGTTGGCTGATTTTTATTTTGTTTTGTTTATTTGGAGTCTGGAAAAATCATTCTTTCTGAAAACTGGAATGCCTCTTTACACCTGTATAGAATGTCTGCTTATACCTGTATCACAGCCTCCTGTGTATCCAGCTTCATTTAACAGGAAAAACATAACTACAGAGTAATTTTAGAGGCATTTCTAAATAAAAAAGCTTCGGAAATAAAGGGTGGAATTATTGCAGAGGAAGATTTTGGCCAGCTGACCAACTGAAGTTATAGGTCACTCTATTTGGGGATATAGTGACTGAGAAATTAAAGGGAAATCTATGGAAGGTTTTACAATAAGAATGAAAAGCTTGGACAGGAGATGAGTATAGTCAGCGAAGAACCTAACAAGGCCATAATGTCAGTGTTCCAACTAACAAACTCCAACTAACAACTCCAACTAACAAACTCCAAGTAACAAACTCCAACTCTTACTAGTTGGATAATTTTGCATGGTTGTGAACATATGAAGCTGGGATAAGATAAGACTAAATATACACTGTTCTGTCTTTGGCCTGGAAGATCTTTCTCTATTAATATGATTTTTCCTTGTCTTCTGAATCTAAAAACAGCCATTATCATATTATTCTCAAGGAAGTCCAAGTTCAATTTAAATTATAATGCAGTCCTGAATGTATGAATCTGAAGATAAAGGTCGGACAAATGTAGGGTTATCAGATACCTGAACAGACAAAGGAGGTCATGGACAATTGGAAAGTAGGACAAGAAGAAGGACACAGTACATGTTTAATTTTCATGGCATCTGTAACAAAAATTACAGCAAAAAAGCAGCAGAAAGAAAGGCCTGTAAGTGTATGAAATTACCTTTTCCAACATCAGAAAGACTATAGCATTTTCACAACAAACTTATTTTAAAGAATATACTCTAGTGATCATCTAGAATCAATGAAGATGTTTTTGCAAATTTCACCGTAAAAAGATATGATGAGTCACGTGATTACAGTGATCATAGTTTTGAAAGAGGTGGACTGAAGCTGATTGCTGAAATAAGGAAATGTAAATAATATAAATGTAAGCTGTCAAGTCTGTCAACAGAGGAGGAAAAGAAAGACGTAGCTAATGGACAAGGTCACAGTATCTGAAAGTTTGAATGACAATTGTTGTGAAAACAGTCCAGAAACAATAGCAAAATATTGTTTTGCTAAAGGCTGGACAATATTTTATGTTAAATGTATGCTTGCTGGAGGGAGGACATTTGGACAAAACTGGAAGAGAAACAGAGGTATCTTCCTATGACTGCACATCTGGTAACCCTAGACAGATGTGGTTTGCTGAAATAACTAAAAGGATCATCTTACATAAGAGAAAAGTAAAGTCCTACACTTAGGCAAGAAAAGCCAAAAGGACACATATAGACTCGGTGAAACCAGGCTCAGTAGCAGTAACTGTGAGAGAGATCTTGGAGTCTTAGTGGACAACCAGCTAAATATGAGCCAGCAGTGTGCAGCAGCAGCCAAAAAAGCTAATGCAATCCTAAGTTGCATTAACAGAGGATACAATCAAGATCAAGGGAGGTACTAATACCACTCTATAAAGCCTTAGTAAGACCACATCTAGAGTACTGCATCCAGTTTTTTTCACCACATTATAAAAAAGATGTTGAGATGCTAGAAAAAGTACAGAGAAGAGCAACCAGGATGATTAGGGGACTAAAGACTAAAACATATGATGAACAGTTACAGGAACCGGGCCTGGCTAGTCTAGTGAAGAGAAGGACCAGGGGAGACATGATAGCAATCTTCCAATATTTGAGGGGCTGCCAGAAAGAGGAAGGGGTCAAGCTATTTTCTAAAGCACCTGTAGGCCAGACAAGGAATAATGGATGGAAACTGAACAAGGAGAGATTTAACCTGGAAATAAGGAGAAACTTACTGACAGTGAGAACAATCAACCAATGGAACAGCTTGCCCTCGGAAGTTGTGGGAGCTTCATCACTTGAGACCTTCAAGAAGAGATTGGACTACCATTTGTCAGAAATGGTGTAGGGTCTCCCGCTTGGGCAGGAGGTTGGACTAGATGACCTATAAGGTCCCTTCCAACTCTGATTATCTGTATCTGTAAGATACAGATCTTCTTTGCTAATGGCCTGAATGCCACTCTAAAACTTTCTAAGGGGAGCCCAGAAACCTCTCCTTTCCCTACTGTCCAGAAGATCTTCTATGAGCTGGTATGATAGTATCACATATGCACACATATTTTCCCATTAGCGATGGGAAAATAGTACAGGTAGTCCTCAAATTATGACCAAAATTGAGCCCAAAATCTATGTTGCTAAGTGAGAAATTTATTAAGTGACTTTTGGCCCATTTTACAACTTTTCTTGCCCCATTTGTTAACTGGGTCACTGCAGTTGTTAAATTAGTAACACGGTTGTTAAGTGAATCTGGCTTCCCCATTGAGTCTGCTTGTCAGAAATGATTACAATACCCCGGGACACTGCAACTGTCATAAATGTGAGTCAGTTGTCAAGCATCCAAATGTAAATCACAAGACCAATGGGATACCGAAATGGTCATAAAGATGGAAAATGATCATGTCACTTTTTTCAGTGCTGTGGTAACGGTCACTAAGCAAACTGTTCTAAGTCAAGGACTGTGATGACCCGGGTTGGCACAAAGGCAACACAGTCAGATAATCAATAAGAGTCCCTTTAATAGTTCCAATTTTGCCCCCCAATGTCCAGGTTACCTTTTGGCTGGAGAAAAACTCTCCCAGGAACAGCCTTTGGCTGCAGAAAATCAAGTCCAAAACATGGTCAACAAAAACTGTAACTTTAAGTCCAATCAAGCCAAACTGAGGTAATTAGTTTGACAGGGCAGGAGCAAGAATTCCAGACATAAAGGCACGGCAAAACTCACACTGTTGGGAAGATGCCAGAAACACAGATAAGCAACGACAACACAGGATAAAGTCATGTTTGCTCCCAGCAGCTGCTGCAGCCAGCCTTCAGTTGTTTTAAACTTTCATTCCCAGATGTGAAGGGAATCAGGGCCCTTTCCTCCCCCGTAAGCCATGCAACCCACGTTGCAGTCTTCTCCATTCCTCCCTGTCTGCCCTAAGATGAAGAGGGGGTAGACCTGGGTCTTCCTCTGATCTCCCTCTCCCTTGTTCTATCTCTACCCTGCTCTGTCCAGCTGGATTTTGCCCTTCCCCAGCCTCCTCCACAGCCAATGGAGCCAGACTCCCCCTTCCTGTCAGCTGTTCGTCTTCCTCCTTGGATTCAGAGTCTGACAGGGGCATGACAGACTGCCTGCCATTTTGTAAGTCAAAAGAAAGGAACTTGACGATGTTAAGTAGTAGGAGTGTAAGTTACACATTCCAAAAATAGATGGTGTTCATTTTCTAGAACACTCGAGAAGCAAGAGTGGTTCCAGAAAGTATAATCTTTGACCTTTCTAAAGGAAGAAAAAGAGACACTGTTTTACACTCTTCTGAAAAAAGAAATTCTGTACAAATTTCATCCTTTTCTATTGTTAATGAAAGCCAATAATCTCTCATGTAAATACTATTAAATATATCAGTTCCAACTATTCCTCTCTCAAAATGCTCTCCAAAAAGATCAGCGGAGTGGAGAAATATAAAAGAAATAAAATGCACAACCACAAAACTGGCTAGGGATTATAGGAAAAATACAACAGATTAAACGATCTATTTTCTAATCCCCCCCTTGTAAATAAACATAAAGATTATAAAAAGACTGGATTGCTTTAACATTTCCCCACTAGCAGTTTTTCAATGAATTCAGCACATCACGTAATATCGGAGTAAATCAGTCTAAAAATGTTTTACAATTAAGTGCAAGATACTTCCACATGAACCAGTAAATTGAAACTTCTTCTCAGAGGAGCGACATAAAAGTCATTTTTATGGTTTTATTGTAATTTTAATAGGCAATTTCACAGGTAAACAGAAGTGTTTGAGCTCCATTCAATACTACGCAGCAGATTATGCCGCATTTCTAATGGCATCAACGCACACATCTACATGAGATGAAGAGGAATTACAAATGGGTCGTTCTGTAATATAAATGGCAGTGTTTTATGAACGCGTAACCACCCAGCTGACAAAGAAATGGAAAATTTATAGAACAGGAGGGTATTAATCTAGCATTTTAGGAAGTGTGAAGAAGGAAAGGGGGAAATTGTTTAGCCTTCAGGCATTTAGACAGCAGTCTGACCTGGTTTATCTGGTTTTAGGTGTTCTGAGAATATGTTCCAGCTGATGATCTTCAACCTGCATTTTGAAGAACAAGTTTAGCTATAGAGACAGGACCCTGAATAAGTTGAGAGTTGGGATGCCTAAATGTAAAACCAACAGGCTCAAGTACAGACCAGAAACATATACCAATAATGAGTTATTTTTGGTCAACTACTAAGACAAGAAGGTAGTTTAAAGCTTGATCTAGACACGGAAGAGGAGGAGGAGGAGGAAGGGGAAGGGAGGGAGGGATGGAAGAAAGGAGAGTGGAGGAGGAGAAGAATAGATTATGTGTTAAATTAGCTTATAATTTCAGTTAGACATACTAACATACATTCAGAGTCTAACATACTCTGTTGCCCAGGGTTCCTAATACGTATCTCTAATTTAAAACATTAGCGGTTCTTAGTTTTTTAAAAAATGATTTTATATATTCCATACTTCATAGGTAATTAGACATATTCCAAAACTGTAATCTCCGTGGCATTTTAGATTTCTAGTTTACTCTTTGGATTTTAATCTTATGTTTCTTTTCTTTTCTTTTTCATTGCTTTCTATTTGTATTTTTTTTAAAGTGTCATCTCTTCCTCCCTTAATGCCTGGCAGTGGAAATAAGTTGAGTATGAGCCTGATTCCTGGGCATAAATTAGTGTTTTTCAAACACGACAACTTTAAGTTGTCTGGTCTTTAACTCCCAGAATTCCCCCACTCAACATAACATTGTCAAGTTTGAAAAACACCGATGTAAATGATTCTACCAAATCACTTGAATGCTCCCAGGGACTCCCAGCCACTGAAGCAAAGTTGAAGAGCATCCCGCTTCCAGTTACCGTTATGCCATCATACCTATGGGGAAGAGATTGAGGAAGGAAAGACTGGGAGAGCAGACTTTAAAAAATCAAGACACAGAAGGTTAAGTCTGTCAGCAAGAAATTACTCAGGAAGAAATATTTCAAATAATCCCAAAAGGGTTGAACCTCAAGTGTAGAGTTCTAAAATTATAAAAGAAAAATAATAATGCTATAAAACGCTGGAATCACCAGTGTATAATACTTTGCCTTTTACTTGGAAGACTTGTTTGCAGTATTATATTTTCTCTTTGTCTTTTGCATCTAGAAGACAACTTTATTGTATCAAGGAAACCCCAAATCAATTTAAATTACAGGCATATTTACTTACGTTGCAACAAGGAAGAATTGTATACACTTGCACAATACCCACTCATAGAGTATACTGCGTATGGAACGACGTTTCAAAAACAATTCTGCCTTAAATCACAGCTATTTAGAGATATCATTTACATATAAACTTATTTTGATGATACTGCATGCCATGTGGCAGGATCTCATTAGAAAACTAAGTACCATTTGGAAGACAGGGAAGAAGTATCTGCGAAAAAAAATCAAGCTGTGTTTTGTATTAGAATAGAAAATGTTTGTGTTACTCTGGGAATACAGTTGGTAAAGAAAATAAGATAGAACAGTTTTTATTGTAATAGGGTTCCTGACTGCTTAAATCCTATTCCAACAACTTAACCATGGTAGGGGAATTGGACCTCAGAGCATTTAAGTAGGACGGAGAAGATGAAAAGAAAGAAATGTACAGGCCTGAATAAAAGTCATATTCATTCCCTCTGCATGAGGATTTTGCCACATTTTTGGAGTTATTCCAAAGTAGTGTTTTTCAAGCTAAGCACGCCTCACTGGAACAGATCCTGATGTCGGGAAAGACCATCGTGCCTCCCGTCCCTGTCCTATTGTCCCAATTTAATTGTACCTATTTTCTATATTCTTACTCATGTTTATATTTATACCTATTATTTTGTAAGCGATTGAAAAATAAAATAAATAAATAAATAAATACTTACAGGACCGCCTCCTGCCACCATCGGCCTCCCGCTGGCCAATGCGCTCTCCCAGGGTGGGCCTCCTCGGGGTGCTGCCAACTGGGCAATGCCGGCTGGTGGCCCCAAGGGTGCAGGCCTTCTCTGTGGGAGCACCCTCCCTTTGGAATGGGTTACCCCCGGAGATGCAGGCTATCCCTGACCTGCGAATCTTCCGGCGCGCACTGAAGACCCATCTTTTTCAGCAAGCCGGTCTGGCCTAGTATCATTGGAATGGTTTTTAATTTTTGTAAGTTTTTACCCTATTTTATCATCTTATTATAGTTTTAATCTTTCAGCCTTTATTTAATTCATTTTAATCTATTTTTAAATTTTATATTTGTAATCGTATTGTTTTTAGCTGGGCTGTACACCGCCACGAGTCCCAACTTGGGAGAGGGGGTGGTATATAAATTTAAATAAATAAACAAACAAATAAATAAATAAAAGGAGAAACTGACGGCAGAGGATGAGATGGTAAGATAGTGTCATTGACGCAATGAATGTGAATTGGAGCACACTCCGGGAGACAGTGGAGGATGGGTTGGGGATTGGTGTGCTGTGGTCCGTGAGTCGAACACAAATTAGCGATCGAACAACAACAAAAATCTAACCAGTCACATGACATTTGGAAATAATTTAACTTCTGGCTCTTCAATGGTTTATCAGTTCTTGCAGTTTCCTTTCCTGAATGCTTCTGTTGCAAAAGACTTTATGGTTCAAACAGGAAAGGAAAAGTTGCTTGCTCTTTAGGGTTATGAATCAGACTCCTTGGATCATTCATGATGCTTTCTAAAATGCTAGTTATAGAACGCCATGTTTTTTAGTTCGATCAACCATGAACAGATAACCCAAATGTCACGCAAGTGTAAAAAAACTACTGAGGAAAAATAGGAAAAAAACAGAAGTCAGAAAACAATCCATGAAAATTCATCAATAGTATGCATCCAACATTTGTTAGTTGTTTGTGATATTTAGTTTTATTATATAAATACAGGGCCATCTATACGGTAGATTGTTACGGTTACTGTCATAAGAGTTGAAAGTTGCATTTTAGAAAATAGAATAGAATAGAATAACAGAGTTGGAAGGGATCTTGAAGGTCTTCTACTCCAACCCCCTGCCTAGGCAGAAAACCCTATACCACTTCAGACAAATGGTTATCCAATCTCTTCTTAAAAACTTCCAGTGTTGGAGCATTCACAACTTCTGGAGGCAAGTTGTTCTACTGATTAATTGTTCTAACTGTCAGGAAATTTCTCCTTAGTTCTAAAAAGAAAAATAAGTCAATTGTTGTAAACATTAAAAAAAGAAAAAAAATATCTTTTCAGCAATGGACAAAATTCAATTGCCACTTGAAATGTATACTGATCCTATTTGTAATTTTTTTAAAAATAAATCTTTCTACAACATATTTTCCAATATTCTTCATTTTCTCATCTTGGAAAACTAAATGAAATGAAACCAACTGCACATTGAACAAACATAGCTGGGATCCCATCTGAAGCGTGAACTTGTTTGTTTATTGTGGTCACAACTCCCTGGACTCCAGGATACATTTGGGTCAAATTCAGTATAACTTGTTTCTCAAGTCACAGGAATTTGAAAAGGAAACCACGCTAATAAAGGTTACTCCTAACTGATCCCAAAATGCAACAGCAGACTTATACTTTGGAATGTGATGGAAATTGATTTCCCAGAAATATGTGGCTTCTTGCCAATTAAAACAAATTATCCAGTTCAATTATTTAGGCTGGCAAGGCATTGGTAATTAATATTACCTTCTGAAGATAAAATGTCTGAATTTTTTACAGTAGACTTTCTGGCAAATAATGTATCTATTACATGTTAGTAGCTGTTGGGGATAAGCAATCAGGAACCAGGATTGTTCAAATGAGTTTATTCCATGATAGCTCTCTACAAGAATCTGAACTACTAACTGTCAAGGCAAATTGGTGGTAGATAAGAGTCAACGGAATTCAAGAGGGCTAATGTGATGACCCAGGGTGGGATACAAAACAAACACAGTCACAGAAAACAGGTGAAGCCCCTTTTATTCCTTCACTTCCAAGCTCCGAATATTCTTGAAGGAAGCCAAAAAACTCCCACACAAACAGTTATAAAAAGAAGGGGAAAAGCAACACAAACCAGGCAAGATAAGGGCTGGAAGACATCCACAGATAACACACATTGGGAAGGACACCAAACTCAGAAAGGAATCATAAACTAGAGAGATTTACACGCTTTGTTTCCAGCGTTCGCACGTACGCAGCTCCGTCCTCTTATTCAGTTGTCACAGCTGCAGCCCATGAAGAGGATCAAGGCCTTTTCCTCCTGAGTAGACCATGTCTCTCCCTTATCCTCTCCTCCCTGCGTGCCCTAGGATGGATAGGGAATGGGCCTGGGTCCTCCTCTGACTGCTCAGCCGGCCTCGGCGGAACTTAAATTCGTCCCCATTGCTATGTTACCCCTCCTCCCTTTTTTGTGCCATGTCATTCAACAATAAGCCAGACTAGAAAGTCTCTTAATTCTATCTCTTGTTTGTAAGAAAATTTAAAACTTTTTAACTGGGAAGCAAAGAAAGCATGTTTTTTTTTTTAAACAAAAGCGTCTATTATTAAATAAAAAAAAGCTCTGGCTGTCCTTTTACAAATTGATTGTAAACAAGTGAGTATATTGTATCACTTTTAAAAGATTAAAAATTGCTATTAAGCTCTAAATAGAATGTAAATCTCAGGAACAAGGTTGAGAAAGTATAAATAAATAAGATTGTGATCTATGATTATAAACTTCCATAAATTCTATCCCATACTAGTAGAAGTCTTTTTTGATTTAAAACAAAGCAAAGCAAACTATGAATTTGAAATATTATATCAACTTCTGAATGTGGTACAAATCCATATATAATTTTGCAATATTAGAAGTGGATTCCAAATTGAGTTAAATGAATTCTGGGTTGGGTTTGCTTTAATTTCCAGTCTAAGTTCCACTTTATGGGCCTAAGAGAGAAAAATGAAAATGCAGACTTATCTGATGAATGCTTACTCAAAATAAATGACCAGCACACAGAATTGCAAACTAAAAGGATTAATCCGATGGAAAAAATGGTGAGAGCTTTTGGTTTTGCTCTAATATGACATTAAAGTGGAGTTTGACCCAAGAGACTGCAAATTCTAGATTTTTTTCTATCTTCATTCTGTCATTTTTAATATTTTTATTAAATATTTTTAAAATGTTAACTAATTTTGAAGCAGAATCCAGAATTCCTGGTCATTATTTCATGTGAAAATTCAGAGAAAGTTGAGTTCAAATAATTTAAATTAATATAGAGTATAAGTAATTTAAATAAGTGGAGACTACAAATGCTAAGGAGTGATCAGCTTCTGATATGTAGGAAACATTTACGCACATTTCTGCAAAATTACAGCTCCCAGCTTTTCTGAAAAAATGTCTCAGTTATATATTTTGCTTCCTGATATATAGGGATTATTATGGTGCTTCTTGAAAACATCAATAAACTTTTGTTTTCTAGGCAATGACACCTTTAGTACAATGAATGATGACAATTTGCAAAGATTATTAAATCTTTAGTGATTTTTTTAAAATTTTTCTCCCACCCCTTACTTACTTTATTTATTTTAGAACTTAAAAAGAATAAATTGAACCATCAACAGTAAAGGAAGAAGGGGCCAAGAAAAGTGCTTTGGAAAAGATATTCAAATGGTGCGATATGTCCGTACGAAGATAAGGATTGTATAAACCCATGGTATTTGTTGTAGTGCTCTATGCAAGTGAAAGTTGGACTTTGAAGAAATGGAATAGGAAGAGTATTGACACCTTTGAACTTTGGTGTTGGAGACTACTGACTCCGGAAATAACCAAGAAAACTAACCGCCGGCTCATCAAACAAATCAACCCAAAGAACTGAAGAAGCTTCTTGGATGAGAAGTGAAACGTTTTCAAAGAAAAAAAAAAAAACAAGAAAGTCCAGTTGCCTTTTGGAAAAGCACCTTTGGGACAACCATGACCTGGATGATTGAGAATCCCCATAGATAAATCAACGCTAAGTTCTCACTTAAGGCACAAAAGATCAGGCTGAGATTATCCTATTTCAGACACATTGTGTAAAGAACCCAGCTTTCCGGAAAAGGCTCTAATGCTGGGAAAGGCGGAAGGAAAAAGAAGAAATGGATAGAAAGGTGGATAGACTAAGTCACAATGGTGATGTGTACATCATTGGAAGACCTGAAAGAAAGATTAGATATATATTTTCATGAAGAGAGTCTATATGGTCTCTAGGAATTGAAAATTATTCTTTCTTTCTTTCTTTCTTTCTTTCTTTCTTTCTTTCTTTCTTTCTTTCTTTCTTTCTTTCTTTCTTTCTTTCTTTCTTTCTTTCTCTCTCTCTTCTTTCTTTCTTTCTTTCTTTCTTTCTTTCTTTCTTTCTTTCTTTCTTTCTTTCTTTCTTTCTTTCTTTCTTTCTTTCTTTCTTTTCTTCCTTCCTTCCTTTCCCTTCTCTATCTATCTATCTATCTATCTATCTATCTATCTATCTATCTATCTATCTATCTATCTATCTATCTATCTATCTATCTATCTATCTATCTATCTATCTGTGCAGGTCTTGGTGTATTCGGGTCTTTTCCCGTGTAAGATTGAGATTATCTGGGTAACGTTTCGACGAGATCTTACTCGCCATCTTCAGGCTGGTGCTTTCGGCTTCGTGCTTGTGCGAGCAAAGTGTGATCTGAGCTGCTGTCTCCCTATATATACTGGTGGGGATGTTGGCTGTGTTGTCATTTCTTGATTGGTTGATGGAATTGATGTTTGCAGATTGGCTGGCTTTTTCTTAAGATCATGTGTGGCTAAGGTATCTCCCTCCCTCCCTCCATCCCTCCCTCCCTCTCTCCCTCCCTCCCTCCCTCCCTATCTAACTATCTATCTGATTTAGTTAAGTTCCAGTGATTACAATTGAGATTTTCATCTACTATCTCACAAATGAAGAAAATAAAATAAAATGCCATCATGACTGCTGCATACAAATGGCTCCAACTGGAGCGATTTCAATGTAGTTTTATTTGTTCTAGACGAAACATGACATTTATCAAACATGCAGTTTGATAGATAATATATTTATGGAATAAATAAAATATTAACTAGCAAGGAAATCCATTCTGATTACGCTACTTGACATGTTACAAGTAATCAGAAATCCCCAAAGGAACCTTCCACTTGTTTTTCTTTTTTTAATATTGTTAAGTAAAAGTGTTAAATATGCTGTTCCAACTCTAGCACGGATGTTGAGGATTTACATAGATGCTTGTGCAGGTGAACAGCCGAACAGGTCAGAAGGAAACAACGACCTGCATTGCGTGAGATCGAAGTCAGAGGAAGCTTGACTCTCATACTCAGCTGATGCATCATTTGGGGCCACAGATGTTCTCACTGGGGAAAGACCCTTCCAACTGAAAGTGCTTACAGAAGCAGTCTCAGAAACAGAAGTTACAGGCAGTGGTTTGCTGTCTTGCTGTCTTTCCGATGGGAAACTCCAGCACAGTCATATGCATCATACCTTGGACAGCATACCTGTCCAAACCAAGCCTGCCTTCTTTTTTCTTTCAGGAAAGACAAACCTATCACCTAGGGTTACGTGCCTGAATTGCATTCAGAGTTGTTTTAGTAGGAAGGGTACAGAACAGGTTATGCCACTGTCTTCTTTTGCAACGTTCATCCTTCTCTCTTCTTCTGCATTCATCCACTCCATTCAACATTCATCCACTGTCTTCTTCTGCAACGTTCATCCTTCTCTCTTCTTCTGCATTCATCCACTCCATTCAACATTCACCCACTGTCTTCTTTTGCAACTTTCATCCTTCTGTCTTCTCCTACATTCATCCACTCCATTCAACATTCATCCACTGTCTTCTTCTGCAATGAGTCATGGCAACACACCTTACCTCTCCTAGCAGGGACTCCTCCAACTACAAACCAGATTTTGTTTTTGTTTAACTTAAGAGAAAAATCTACTGAAACTTTTTTAAAAAATATATCCATCTAACCATAAAAATAAGCGTGTATGTGTGTATAAGGCAGAACTAAAATTCTCAATTTCCCAGGTTCTAGCCTAAGCACTATACTAAATTGTCTCGTCCCGTGGAAACTACTTTGTTAATTAACCTGTTGGAAGTTAAAACCCACCCTCTTCTAGGAAAATGAAATATTTTAGGAATATACTAAAAAGGCAAAATATTTCCCCTAAAAAGAATAGTAGAAACTCAGAGAGGCAGAAACTCAGCCCACCCTTTGCTAATGGGCCATTACTCTGCCTGGGCCAGTCTAACAAAGATCTAATGGCAGAGCCATAATAGGAATTGCCCAAAGCCCTTTCATCACATCATCATCATCCTGCAAGGCTCAACCAAGCCTGGGACTCAGGACAGCCTATAGAGTTGCCCCTGCATGGCCCCATGGGAGTCTGACAACCAATCACAATACAAGCTCAAATTCAAATCCCAACAGAGGGCATAAAACCCAGAGGACTCTCTGCATCTTTTCCCTTTTTTAATGCCCAGGAACCCATCCTGTTCATCAATAAACCATCTTTCCAAGCAGTCACCATGTTTCCAGTGTCTTTCTTCCCCACTTGGAATTGAACCCAGAAGGATATTTTTTCAAACAAACCAAAGCTGTTTGATTAAGAAACCAAAAATAAAACTAATCAGGGACTTTGGATAATTTTATAAGAAGAAAAATACATATCTTAAAGCAAACAATTCTGAACACCTTCTTAACAGAGTAGACACGCTTCTGGCATTGGAATCTGGTTTTGCTACATCGCTTTTAACTCTTATAAGCAGTCAAAAGTCAAACAAGAATGGATGGCTATACTATAAAAATTCAAACCATACAGAAAATGCACTGTTCTGATTTCATTGCATAGATTTTGGAATCTAATTTCCCAAACTGCTGGATCTGTTATCATTTCCACCGAAGGTGCTAGTATGCTCCATTGTTTCTAATAATCTTTTCCTAACAGTTAGGATTGTTAGCAAGTTTACCAGAAACACCACACATTTATGTGGGAGATTACACCATGGTAATCCTTTAGACGAAGAAAAAAAAATATGATTCCTCAAGCAGATCCCAGATTGCTCACTTTTTTGAAGCAAGACTTTCATTAAAGAATGACAAAGGCACTTTGGTGCCTGAGGATGGGTGAGATAAAAACATATTGTTGTCATTATTCAAGCATGATGGGTGTGGTATAAATGAGCATTAACACATAAAATAAGTTCGGTTTCATATTTGCTACCATAAAAGAATTTCTAACTGCCGTCTTACTTTAAAATAGAACGGGGCTTTGAACAGAAGCTGGCTTTCCATATTGCAAATCTTAATTTTGCCAACCCAAAGAGGGAGTATAAGCTTAAAGGCCTGAATTTAACAAACCTAATTATCAAGGCTTAATTAGTACCAAGGGTAAAGCTTCATGGAACACCTGCAGACTTAATTTATGTCCTGACAGAGAGGAACAAGTGTTAATGGGCTGTATTTATGTTAATACCTGAACCTTAGAAAACCAGTGGGATAACTCAGTCTTATGTTGCAAGTTACAGGACAACTTAAAAGTTTCATCACCTTAATTTAAAAACCACTCCTTAGAGTTCTTTCTTTGTTTTCTTTCTTGGAGAGGATGAGTAGAAATCTCATTTGCAAATAAGTAGTACTAAAGTAAGCGTTGTTGTTTGATCGGTTCAACAATTAATGCCTTCTTTATCTTCTAGGGTAAAACAAAACAAAAATGATGTTGTATTTGCTCCCCATCAACGGATTTGTCATCTGTAGCCCCACAGTTACAGGTCAGGCTTCCCAGCTACCCAATTCTAATAAATAGTATAGTACATAAAACATAGAATAATAGTGGTGGGATTCAAAAATTTTTTACTACTGGTTATGTGGCCATGGCTTGGTAAACATGGCGTGGCTTGGTGGGTGTGGCAGAGGAAGGATACTGTAAAATCCCCATTCCCTCCCCACCCCACTAACCTGCTTTCCAGCTCCGTTCTCCTGTGCAGGGCAAACAAAGAAGACCCAGCCGATCAGCTGGGGCTCAATGGGAGGCGGAGAAGAGATGGGGTTGGCGGGGCCAGTCAAATTTCTGCTACCGGTTCTCCAGACTTGGTTGGAACCTGCTGAATACTACCTCTGGAATAATAGAATTGGAAGGCACTTTGGAGATCTTCTAGCTCAAACTTAAGGCCCATGGGCCAGATGTGTAATGCGCTAGCCACGCCCATGCCCGGTTTAGCAAAGGGGGAAAAAGTCATGATATATCATGACGCTGCGAGTTTGACACTCCTGTTCTAGCCCAATCTCCTGTTCAAGCAGTTGACAGTTCTGGACAAATGGCTATACAGTCTCCTTTTGAAAACCTCCAGTGATGAAGGACCCACAACTTCTGGAGGCAAGCCATTCCATTGATTAATTGTTCTCACTGTCAGGAAATTTCTCCCTAGTTCTAGGTCGAATTTCTCTTTAATGATCTTCCACCCATTACTTCCGAACCTGGTACTTCTGGTCCTGCTTGCAGGTGCTTTGTAGAATAAAGTGACAGCCCCTCAAGTACTAGGAGGCCTCTGTCTTGTCACCTCTCTTTATTAGACTAGAAATATCTAGTTCACTCAATCTTTCATTATATGGTTTAGCCTCCAGACTTATCATCATGGTTGCTCTTCTCTGCACTCTTTCTTGGGTCACAACATTTTTTTTTTTTGTAATGTGGTGATCAGAACTGGGCACAGCATCCCAAGTGTGGTGTCACTAATGCAGTATTATTAGAAATTAGTATTACTGAGTAATTGCCTAGAGTTTAAACAGTATTTTATTACATAAGTTGTATGTCTGCTGAACACTACTAGGGTTATGATTAAGCCAATGAAACATCTCAGCCTTTTCATATTTAAGATGGCAAAACTGAAACAAAACATCTACATTTCTGTAGAAGGGGCTACAGCTTCCCATAAACTAAGACTAGTCTTGACTGATGGGAAGAGTATGGTTAGGCCACAACTGCTGATGAGTGTAGAATTTTACTGATAAAGAGTTTCATTTTGTTCGGAAACCAACATTTCAGAACAATTTGTGCCGTGTGTGAAATGGCATACAAGTTGACAAAATGGAAACAAGTCCCATTCATTAGATGAATTCTGAGAATTATGATATAAATTCTGGAGATGTTTAGTCATCAACTTTTCATCAACACGGATGGTGTGATGATGGTAAAAAAAAAAAGTATGTTTCGATACAAATACAAACAACTTTCATGATTCGTGTGATTTGTGCTTTTGACTTAAAATATTAATGCTTAAGTGTTTTGATCCTTCTATTCCTCTGTATTGGTATTTTCTGGCTGTCAAAATAGTTTCTCCACAATAAAGAATCAACTATCCAGATATGACTGGTTTTGAAACCTGTTAACTGGTCTACTGCATTTGAAGAGAAAAATGAAGAATATTCAGTATAAACAGGGAAACCAAATGATATATAAAGCCGGAAGCAACAAGTTATAAATAGATATAACTATCTTCAAAAAGATACTTTAATTAATTCCTTAGCAAGAATGTATTCACACTTTGTAATATAGAGTCATCCTTACTGGAAACCTATTTGCTCTCTTGGAAATCCTTTAGTGATTTGGTTCAGCAGTTTCATTTACTTTATGTTCATATTTCTTATAGGAAGAATGGACAAAGAAAAAAAGGGGATTTATGTGGCTTCCAATCTCATTTTTTTCACTGTTTCTATATTCTTCAACTATATTCTTACCTTAATTTCTAGCTGAGAAAGAATTCCTGCAGGTTAAACTCATCCATGACTCTTAAACTACAAGAACTAAGGAAGGCAGATTATAAAATACATAAACAACAAGAATTAAATGTAAAAATAAAAGGGCTGGGGGTTAACCATCTTCACGTTAATATTTCTCAGCAATTTTCTTCTATGAAACATTTTTGGAGGGGAATCAAATGCACACTGTGAATTATGCAAGTGTTATATATTCACATATAATCTCACGTATAATCAAGATCACACTAATAGATTTCTGGCAAGAGACTTATTGGTTACTTTTTTTACATCTATTGGAAGCTCGAAAGCCGAGACAGCAGGAACATGAATGCTATTCAAAGTCCACTGGTTTTTCAAACAAGGGTAACACTTGGGTCCATTAGCAACTGCAGATTCTGATTGAATAGTTAAAGAGTTGCATCCAGCCAAACCAAGGGAGAGAACAAATGCACCTAGGGGTGGGCTTCAAAATGTCAGCAACGGGTTCTCTGTCCAGTTACTGGGTGGGCGTGGGCATGGTGGGGGTGACCTATCCGGAGGCTTTCTTTGAGCCTCTTGGAGGATGAAAACTGCTTCCGGAGGTCCTTCAGAGGCCAGAAACAGGCCCATTTCCAGATTTCTGGAACTTCTGTGAGGCCTATTTTTCCCCTTCCCCAAGCCTCCACGTCAGCCCTGCACTTACCTCGCATCCAAAAGGGGTTGCGTGGAGACTCCTGGGAGGGGTGGGGTGGGGTAAGAAGGGAGGGGTGGAAGGGCCCAGCCAGGGGTGGGATTTGGCAGTTCTCTGAACCAGCCATAACATTAGCAGCGGGTCCTCCCGAATCTGGGCGAATCCGTAGCAGCCCATCCCTGACTGTACCCATTATCTCTTTTCTTTCTGCACAAGCTCAAGCGGCCAGTAGCTCCTGATCACAGTTTGTAGCAAAACACAGTTGTCTGCTCCAACTGAAAATGAGAAACTGTAGTTTGTTATGCACTGAAAATTGGCCGCTTCAAATTCTTTCATTATTCATGGAGGAGGAAAGAGATAAGAAATTCATTAGTTTGATATGCTTGTGAATCTTCCAAAGGTTCTTTTCTTTTTTCTTTTCAAATGGTTGAATGAGCAGAATTAAAATAGGTGGCTGCATCTACATGTTGTTGTTGTTATTATTATTATTATTGGTAGTCCTCAATTTACAACAGTTTGTTTAATGTCCACTCAAATTTATGACAGCACTGAAAAAAAGTGACTTATCATCGTTTTTCACACAACCGTTGCATGATCCAAAATCAGGCACTTGACAACTGACTCATATTTATGACCGTTGCAGTTTCTGAGGGTCATATGATCACCTTTGGCGAACTTCTGGCATGTAACGTCAATGGGGAGGCCTGATTTACTTAATAACCATGCACTAATTTAACGACTGCAGCGATTCACTTAACAACGGTGGCAAGAAAGGTTATAAAATGGGGCAAAACTATCATGGTGGTTTATTAAGATTATTCAGTGCAAATAGAAATGCATGCTATTTCCACAGCAAGGAAGATAAAGCAGAAAGTGTTAAGTTGCTTGCTTTATTGAAAGAGGAAAATATATTTAATTATGGTTTTTTATTTGGATATCACTTCTGGATTTTGTGCTTGGGATGAAAACAAACTGAAACTTTTGACTTTGCCGATTAGATAGACTTCTTGTTAAGTGGCCAGTTATATACTAATGTGTGAAAGCAAAAAGTTGAGGCTGTAATGTTGTTATCTTGTACTGTGCTAAAAAGAGTCGGAAATCAATGATTTTTTCTTTCTTCCCTTGTACATCGTATTTCCTTTCCCCCTCTCTTTTTCCTTCCTATTTTTATGCATTTTATACATTGATAAAACAACAAAAGTCATGAGTAAAATAGGGACCAAGCTCACTTAACAAATGTCTCACAGCAACGGAGCTTTGGGGCCTTTATTGTGGTCATAAGTCAAGGACTACCTATATTACCTTTCAATCAGTGTTGATCCTTGATAAATGCCTACAACATTTTTTTTTGCAAGATTTTGGAAGCGGTTTGCATTGCCTCCTTCTCACAGCTGTGAGTGAATTAGCCCAAGGTCACCCTGCTGGCTTTGTATCTAAAATGGGCTTATAAATCACAACCTCTCAGTTTGTACTCTGATACCTTAACCACTAGAGCAAGGTATCCAACCTTGGCCACTTTAAGAGTTCTGGGACTTCAACTCCCAGAATTCCCCAGCCATGGGGAATCCTCAGCTCTTAAAAGCTACCAGGTTGGAAATGCCAGCTATAGACCAAACTGGCTCTCACATATATTATAGCTTAGCTTTGGTTTACTTCTCTAAATTATGTTGTGTATACTCAGCCAACTTATTATACTAAAACATAAAAGCAAATCTCGGTTAGTGTCTTGTCTGAATCTGTGAACTTAACATGGATTAATTTGACTCATCTTCTAAAGATATTTTTGGGATTTGTGAAGTAGGGCTGGGGTTACGATTATAGGAATTATAACAAGTGTATGAATTATAACAACTTACACACACGCACACACACACACGCACATACACACACAAGAAACACATCCAGATACTGGCTGCTGAGATTAGTTTACTTAAACCAAAATGCCAATACATGCTTGTCTAATCGCCTCAAGCAAGTCAACCTCTCTGCTCTAAAATAGTTATTGCTGTTTTATAACAGGATTTTATAACGCTTGAGAAACTAGTGGGCAGCTTGTTAACCATAACAGCTGAATCATAAAATGCACTGGAGGATTTCTGAAACTGATTTATCTTATCTATTAGATCGGTATGACTGGCCTTTACATCTAAATATATCTTCTTTAAGCCATATATTATTATTCAATGCACTACCTCAGAGATCAAGCTAGATCGGGTACACGTTTACTTGGAAGTAACTATATTGCACTGGGGGATTACACTGGCTTGAAGTGAAAACTCCTTCCAGGAATTGCTTGCCAGAGCAGATCTGCCAATTTTTTTGTTGTTGTTATTTCAATTGGAGTTGGACACCATGAGAATATGCCACTCAGAATATATCAGTATACATAGCTCCTTGACCAAGAATAGAGATGTATTTGTTTTATCTAGTTATGGCTATGACAAGAAAGAATAAACAATAAACCATATCTCCTAGAATAAGGAAGTCGGTTTCAGAGTGTGTCTCACTGATTTCGGCCAAATCACAAAACTGCATCTCACTTATTTTGGCCATGTCATATAAGGGAATTCATCGGAGAAAGCAGAGTTGGCAGTAACAGGAAACCAGAATCCTGTAGGTGGACAGCATCAAAGCTGAAACCAGCCAGAACACAGAACAACTCAAAGATTGAGTGCAAGACTAGAAGAGATGGAAAGACTTGGTCCCTGGAATTGCCAAAAGTTGGACAGGACTGAATGGATAACCTCCTCCTCATAAGATTCCTGACAACATGCTTGATTTTTGAAATCTGGACCTTAGCCCAGACTGAATTTGGGATACTGCCTTTGTTTCTTGAAACTGGTTGTTTGTTTGTTTATGGACTTTTGATTCTGGGATTCAATCAGAACATTGCCATTGGTTGGTTCTCTATGAATTAAATTGGATTTTACAACTCTCCGAGCAATTGTAAAGTTTGCATCCCTGAACTTATTGATCCAATCAGTTTACATTCTTCATGGATCTGAGCCAAGCTGCAAAATCATGATTCTTGTTTCTCAATGGAAATCTATGACCAGAACATGTACTGGTATCTTCCTGTTCTATCATAATAATGGCCTCCAGGCCGTTTCACCTACAAAATGACCAGCAAATTGGCCATAGTGGGTCATTAACCACTGAATCCATTGAACCTTATAGCCTACGCCAAGAAGGCCATTAACCACCCTGAAGACTTCTGTTGGATGACCTTGGTAAGATCACATTTGGAACTTAGTGGAATAACATATATTTTGTCTCCTGAAGTTTCCGGTTTCAATTGATAACATCCCCAAGTGGAACTGAAAAATTGTCCGGTATACTGTAAATCTGCTATGTTAAAAAATGTATTAGACAGACAGTGGTGTATTTGATGGCATCTTCCTGATTTTTTTTGCAGTGAGATCACAAATGGTCCTAATCTGTATCTATGTTTGTTTATGCTCTGAGAACGTTTCATTATTCTTAGCACCTTAGAATACTAAGGTGACAACATGGCCAATTGTACTATGGTTTAAATCACATCTAAGCAAAAATGAGTGTTAGTATTGGCTGAACCTGTAGGAAGATCTTCTAAAGGCTTCAATCCACCAATTCTTCTAAAGGCTTCAATCAAAACAAACAACTGAATATATTCACTTCCCTTGCACTTCCTTGCCTGAAAATCAACCTTGATCTGTCCCTGGTAAATATATCCTGTCTGCTGTCTTGAGGAGGAATTAGTATTGCTCCGGGATCAGGTATTAGTTTCCAGCTGTTGATGAAGAACTTGAGGTCACCACCTCTCTGAGAGAGGACATAGCTGGATAGCATGATAATATATTGTTTTTTCCTCATAGTCCAAGAAAGTAAGAGTAACTGTTTTTGCTGGAACAAAAACTAAATGAATGTCTGAATTTCAAGATCATGATTTGTCTGGCAATGTAACTAGGCAAAATTTGGCCAACCTATCCTTCAATGCAAATTGATGCTTACCTTCTGACTTGGTGTACTTGTAGCTGAGATTCCAGACTTTGTGAATGTCTCTTGAGCACCCAAACTGTGCACTGGGAAGCTAGCACTAACTTAGGACCTCTTTTTCTTGATTACCATTTAAAAGAAGTCTGTTGCAACCAAATCCAGGGGAAAATCTGGCTACAGACAACACTGTATAGAATCAGTAAGACTATCTGTTCACTAATCTGTTTCCTTTAGATTTCTCTTGCTTATTTTTTTTTTAATTTACAATGTTTAGGAGCCACCCCAAAGCTACAATTACAACCACAAAATACTCAACTCTCATTGAGTGGCCAACAATAACTCCAATTAACAGTCACTGGTAATGATAATAGACTACCTATAAAGGTCTTCTAGACATAACCAAGGTACAAAGGCACTACTGTTTTAACTTGGTTATGGAAAGCACAGCCTTCCTTCACATTATGCCAATTTCCTCAGTGTGAACCTCAACACATTCATGAAACAGGTTGCAATAAGTTTCTCTTTCTCCACAATCAACGTGGAGACCAAATGAACATCCAATGTGGTCTGCTACATTTAATAACCAGTTCTTTTGTGGGATTCAGAGGACACCCATGAAATTTAAGGCAATTCTAATGTGCATTTTCATGACCACCCAAGAATTCCTGCTCTCAGGGATCCTCACTGTTTTAAAGGAATGAACCAAGTTATGTTGTGAACAATACATACACAGAAATGCTGTTAATAAACTCTAGTGTGTTCCCCAGGTCAAATTCTTCAACTGGCATGTGGAACCTTCCTGAAGTAAATTTCATTTTGACATAAGCAAGGAGCACAGCTCCCCAAAATGCATCTAGGAGCACTGGATTTTAAGCCGAGATCCATCAGATCTTTGACATGTCTCTCTCCTACTTGAAATTGATGAGTTTCTGTGTCAACACCCTCCATTAGCCATCTTTCATGCTCTGGAGGCCCTTCTTGCCCAATTTAACAAAGAAGGATGTTCTACAAAAGAGACAAGTTATCTGCTAATGACAGGCAAAGGTTCAATATTTTATGCTACCTTAAAAAAGTTTTCAGTAACTGAAGGTGTTCTCACATTAATTCTTTGCATCAATTATTGACAGGAAATTTAATTTAAAGGCAAGTAGTCAGTAACCTAGGGGTACTCTTTTAAATAATTTATAATTGCTGCATAGGTGTAATCATATTGCTATTGATTAAGATCCACTCGCTTCTATCTGCCCAGCGTTCCTTATGCTAATTAATTTAAGTGATATCACCCTTTTAACACTGTATTTCTTGGTAAGAGGAACTCATTATAAAAATAATTTAATAAAGGCCATCTTTTACAAGTTCATTTGATTAATACCTTGTGAGTCCATGGAGGGAGAGGGAGAGGGGATGAGGAAAATGTGAGTAAGAACATTAAGCTAGAAATCGAAAGCACATATAGACATTAAAGCACAGACGGATTATTTCAGGGAGAGATTCAGACCACATGTGAAGATCACAGGTGTGTATTCATGCATGGATACATTGGTGGTGCATAAATGCATACCCCAAACAGCCTCCCAAAGCCTATATGTTTTTCTGTTGAAATATTTTCTATATGTCCCTCATACCACCATCATTCAGAACATTAATTATGTTTATGTCTCCAGGCTGGATACAAAAGCCAAGAAAAGCAGAAGAAATTTTAATTCTAAAGACATCTATGTACAAACGACATTTAAGGGCTGCAGTAAAAGTATCCACAGAACACATCTACTACAGAGATGATGATATTATACCCAAGCAACTATCAAAAGTAATTGCAACAGATGGTAAAACAAATGTCAACAAATTTGCACACCTAAACCACATAAAAATCCACACAAACCATGCTGCAGCAATTAACTGGACAGGGCAGGATAAGGAATTGCAGACTTCAAAGGGCCAACGAAACACACGCAATTGGGAAGATACCAGGAACCCAGACAAGCCTCGACAAACAAAGATAACTCACAGTTTGCTTCCAGCAACTTTGCTGCGTGTAGCTTGCCTTTTTAAACACTGCTTTCCCAGCTGCAGCTAATGAAGGGAATCAGGGCCCTTTCCTCCCCCGTAAGCCATGCAACTCACGTTGCTCCCTTCTCCGTTCCTCCCTAAGTGCCCTAGGATGGAAGAGGGGGTGGGCCTGGATCTTCCTCTGAATTCCCTCTGCCTTGCTCTACCTCTCCCCTGCTCTGCCCATCCGGACTGTGCCCTTCCCCAGTTTCTTCCACAGCCAACGGAGCCACACTCTCACTCCCTGTTAGCTGCTCGGCCTCCCCCTCAGAATCAGATTCCAACAGGTGCATGACACTCTGTCACTCTAAGTACCATCATGAATATATACAGCTTTTAAGGAAGGTAATAGATATTACTGATTATAATTAAACCCAATATTATCGGATATATCACCACCATACAGGATAAACTTTTCTGGGCTTTAAGACTGATTATTGATGTCCTTCTGTTGTCCTTCCGTGTATACAAAGTTCCTAATTGCAGAGATCAAATCCTTTCTTTGCGCTGGTTAATGACCATAATAAAGATGATGATGACAAATCTTTTCTGTATTGGTGCCAAGTTTATGGAAATTTCTATCAGCACCATTTTGCACTGTCTAATTTGTAGATGTCTCCCGAGACTAATTTTTCTCAGTCTGGCTTAAAATTACTCTATTTGTCTAAAAAATGATCCATTTTCCTTCAAATAATATCTAAACACAGACAATAATTCTATGAAAGACTCAGTATTTCAACTCTGTCCGCATAAGCAGATATGTATACACATAAAGTTACAATATCATTCAGTTGGCTATATGGTTAATAAATTGGACAGCATTCTCACAAATTGTGGTTTTTATGGTTTTAATAGTTTTGGTTATTGTTTTTCATGTGTTGTAATGATTATGGTTGTATGATTTTTTGTATCTTATACAAGCCATCTCTTTGAAATACCCTTCCTGGGTTGACACCCTACCCAGTAGGGTAGACCATGACTGTCTGCTGAAAATCGCCATCTAGTGGAGAAGGTGTGATGGCACAGGTTTATTTCTAGGGTCTACTGTTCTGATGCACAGTTAAGTCATGATTTGTTCTGAAAGCTTCTGGTTTCAGTGAGGTGCAGTATCAGAAAATTGGTTGACGTTATATTACATTTATTTTTATTAGTGATTCTACTATTGTACCTATTGCTTTATCATATAATTCATTAACTGAGCATCATTTTAAGAGTGTGCCAAACTGAAGCAATAGATGACTCCTACAAATAAAATTAATTAAATGACTAAAACAAAGTACACCCCATCTGATAATCTTAATCATTATTTCACATGGGAAGCACTGGCAAACCTAGGCATTCCCCTGTCTCCTTTCCACAGACGTGATAATAGAAATAAAAGGAAAAGAAGCAGGAGGAGGCCCACGATATAGACCGGAATGTGAAGGGTTAACTTCACTGGGAAGAGAAGGAAAGAAAAACAGGGAAACATTGAGGATGGGGGTCAGAGGACAGGAAGAAGAGGAAAGCAGTAATATTTGCACATTACTAAGAGGGTTAATTTCATTAGGTCAGCAGACCATTGTACAGTAATTCGGGTAAACCGGTAAGCTAATCTTTCAAGGTGGAACACATTCCAGCAACCACAGCTGCAATCATTTATCGGGTCTTCAACAAAGTCTCTATTCATCTCAGCCAACTCGAGATGCATAATGTAAAACCAGGTTGCTCACTGGAAGCCTTGAGAAGGAAGCCAGGGCTTAACTATTTTGGACCCATTAGGTGACGCCAAGGAATCACTGGAGAAGATACTGGGATTTGCAGACACCAAAGGCAGTAGAGGCGTCTGGGAAAAGCAAGGGAAGTCATCAAAACCATAAAAAAGCAAAAGTTAGAATATTTTGGACATGTGATGTGGAAAAATATGGCATACTTCACTTAATCCTCCAAGAAAAGATGGAAGGCCAATGAAGTCCAGGCAGAAGAAGAACATCATGGCTTCAAAATCTAAGGGACTGGTTTGGATAAAACTCAATAGCACTTTTTTGCGTGGCTGTTGATAAAATCTGGATCGCCAACATCCGATGCCGGGCATGGCACAACAACAAGAAGAAATGCAGTAGAAAAAGAGGCAGAGAGAAGCAAGAGGAATAAACACAACGCCACGACACCAGCATGACTTCACAAGGTCTCAGAGAAAAACCTATTGTTAGTCAGTTCTGGAAAAAATTGTGACCATTGGGTTATGACCAGCTGGAATTGACTGAATAACAATGACAACTAAGAATTCCCACCCCTTTATTAACAGGTGAATTATTAGGGAGGAATTCATGCTTGGTAAATAAAACATGATTTTAATATACTGCAATGAATCTGCTGGCATTAAACATTAGCATGTGGAGGCAGTGAGGTCCAAACTTCAGGGAAGCCCCATGTGTGGTGGTGCCATCACAAACATGCGACAATGTTCTTGTATCTCAACGAGTGTGTAGCTCCCAGCATTTGTGTGATGGCCAGTATGGGAATACTGGTCATGATACTTCTGCAAGAAGGATGAAAGTGAAGCACCTATCCGGAGCAAGGAAAAACCATCCTTACTGTGATGCCAAAGGTCTTGGGGAAAGGTGTCAAACCAGTTTAGTAACGCAAACTCTTTATGAAGCGGCTGTGCCTGAATCTGGCCCATGCTTAACAATTCGCCGACAAAAGGCATAAAGACAGACCCGTGGGAAGTTCAGGCAGAAAGGGATAATTTGATACGTAGTCAACACATGGCTAAGAAGGATGTCTTGCCTTCAACCACGTCTATCTCTACCATCTATAACCAGTCAATTAACTTCTTGTACTTTGCTGAGGAAACCCTGACAGAATAATTAGACAGCTGTGCTGTGACTTTTCATGTCAAGACTAATAAAAGTAATGATCAACTTTCTTGATCGTTTACTTTTAAAATGGAATGACATTCTCTTGGAAACAGCATGAAGACAGAGGTAGAGCAGAGTAAAATGTCATTTTGAACAGCGCTCTTCTGGCATCTGCATATTTAAGAGGAGAAACACTCCCTTCCTTCCTTTCTTCCTTCCTTCCTTCCTCAATCTCCTTCCATCCTTCCTTCCTCAATCTCTTTCCTTTCTTCCTCAATCTCCTTCCTTGCTTCTTTTTCCAATCTCCTTCCTTCCTTCCTTCCTTCCTTCCTTCATCTCCTTCCATCCTTTCTGAATCTCTTTCCTTTCTTCCTCAATCTCCTTCCTTCCTTTTTTTTCCAATCTCCTTCCTTCCCTCCTTCCCTTGTAAATGGCACTGACACCACAACCAGAAAGTTCATTTTGTAAGGATGATTCATTAAGAAATAAAATATTCATGGCTGACAGCTTGAAGGATCACCATACAGTTTTATTCTAATGCACCTGTCCTCTTTGTCAAGTCCAATATGGGATGTCATACCGCCAAAGTTTTATTTAGAAATTGTTTGTCAGAGTGAGCTTTCTAATGTGAATGAAAAATTCATCTCCTCATTAAGATGATTTTACATGAAATGTCTAGGATTTTCAATGAACACCGGGACATGAACCAATTACTGTTAAACACTTAAAGAGACCGTGCCTTTGCCCACTCAGCAAAACCCTTGCCGAAGAAGAAGAAAAATACAAAACCTTTATCATGGGAAAAAGAAATCTCTGTAAAGCAAAAAGCAAAAAGGAAGTTTAGTTTTGGAGTAAGAGAGAATAAGGTAAGCCCCATTTTAAATTCTTTCAAGAGTCATGCCCATGTTAATTTGGGATGAAATCTGACATATTCAAGTTACACTTGGATAATGACATGAAGTTAATAAAATAAATGTGGGCTGAAAAAAGAAATCTAAAAATAAATATTTATGGTAAGTGTATGTATCTAGTTGCGGGTGTGTGTGTTTTAGTTGCTAGGGCACCATGCCAGAAAGCAGGAGACTGTGAGTTCAAGTTCTCCCTTAGCCATGAAAAGTCAACTGGGTGACCTTGGGCCAATCACCAGGAGACAGTAAATTCTAGTTCTGCCTTAGGCATGAAAGCCAGCTGGGTGATTTTGGGCCAATCATTCTCCATCAGTGCAATTAAAAATTAATAAATGATGTTTGTGAGTACCTACATACCATTCATATTTGTTTCAAGATAGTGCTGACCGTTTTTATACCTCTGCCAAGCAACTGCAGATTTTAAAAAAAACATCAAGCACAATTAATGTTGAGAATGACTGTTTCAATTATATTCTATGTATTCAGTGATTTATTTAGTTGCATAATTTTGCAGAATTTGTTCCAGTTCTTTATCTACTGGAGAATAAAGAAAGAATGAATGTTTCTGAGTTTTTCTATGGTATTTTATTTTTAGTTCCTGAGTCTCTTTGTGATTTACATTAAAAAAAAAAAAAACTATCCATAATTATTTGTAAAGCCACTCTGGGTAAGAATGGATGATGATTTGACGTTGGCTTGTTTAAACAAACAATAACTAGAAATCGTTTATGTTAAACTTTATGCTAAACTTAAAGTGGGAAAATAGAAACAAAAGTTTAAAAGCCTTTGTAGTCAACCCAGAAAAATAGGGAAAAGAGAATACAATTTCCAATCTATATATGAGAAAGAACATATGTCATATTTCAACAAGAATTCTTTTTTTTTTTCCTTTTGGAGATTGGCAGGATATAAATGTTAGTAAACACATTTGACATTTGATACATAAGCCAAATAGTTACTAGTCTAAATTTTATTTATTTTGGTTATAATTTAGTCCAGCAGTCCCTAGCCTTTCCAGCTTGGTGGCCCAGCAGAAGGGAGAGGGGAATCAGCGCACGTGTATGTGTGTGGCACGTGCTCATGCATGCACAAGGACCCGCTGCTTGTGCAAGTTGATCTTCACAGGCACACATGTGCACCGGTCCTCCGCTCGTACGGCCTGGTTCCAAATGGGCCACAGTTTAATCCTTCAACCAGAACGTGTACAGGAATTGATGTATTCTTAGAGTATGCATATTGTCTGTTAGGGACGCAGTGGCTCAGTGGCTAAGACACTAAGCTTGTCAATGAGAAAGGTCGGCAGTTTGGCGGTTCGAACCCCTAGTGCCACGTAATGGAGTGAGCTCCTGTTATTTGTCCCAGCTTCTGCCAACCTAGCAGTCCGAAAGCATGTAAAAACGCAAGTAGAAAAATAGGGACCACTTGGATGGGAAGGTAACAGCGTTCTGTGCCCCTTCGGTATTTAGCCATGCTGGCCACATGACCACGGAGACGTCTTCGGACAGCGCTGGCTCTTCGGCTTTGTAACAGAGATGAGTACTGCCCCCTAGAGCCAGAAATGACTAGCACATATGTGAGAGGGAAACCTTTACCTTTAATGTCTGTATATTAGTGGGAAAAGTACAAGAGGCAGGGTTTATCTACTTTTGCAAATAATGCATTTGGCGAACAAAACAATTGATATGATGAAGATGCATGGAAATATATTTCAAGGCAGATGTTCTCTTTTAACTTGCAAAATAATGTGGAAATGGGATAGAGCAACCTGAAAACTAAGAGAAAAAAATGAGGAACACAGAAATGTACAAACTTGACACATTTGTCTGCCCTTATCAAAGGCTCCCTATTGTGTATTTTTGTCATATTAAACTACAGTTTGGTGCCATAGTCAAATACAATATTTCCTTGAAAGATTAATCACACCACAATTGCAATTTAATGTTTCATATGTCTAATGAACATGGGGTGGGCAAATGACGGATTTCCTCCTTTCAAGATTTTTGCTAAATGTGCTGTATAACAAAAAAACATCACTACTATAGTTTCCATTACTTTGGCCATAATTAGTTTCTCTGGGAAAACCATGAGGAATGGTTTCCCTTGTTTTTACATTCACATTTTTTGCTGCATGGATTGTGGTTACTGTTTAGCAAAAGGCTGAAAGAAAGAAGTATTTAGCAAAATGCATTTTATTTCTAAAAGAGCGTATTTTCTTACAAATCAATATTAATTTATCTGATTACTATTGCCGCTTAGAGCAAAAAGTCTATTTGCACTGAGCTGCCGGGAAAGATTTTTATCCAGACCAAAAAGTTACTCAAATATTTATAAGGTTGGGTAACTTAGTAAATAAAATACTGACGGCAAGATACAAAAGTACCTTTTGAAAAAAAAAAAAGAGAGAGAAAGAAATAAAACATGCAATTTCAGATGGTGTATTAGACAAATGGGTCTTTCTAACACAAATTTGTCTGCAATTCAGTCCTAATGCAAAAATAAAGAAAGAATTAAGAAAAAAACTCACAAGCATTCAAAGAAATCAAAGAAATTGAACAAAATGGCATTTATTCCTGACTGTTTCAAAGTTCAAAGTCCTATAGGTGTTCTCACAATTCAGGTATAGCCAAAGAATTGGGTCTAAATTGGTTTATATGATGAATGATTGAGGGAACCAGTTCTGAACACCATGATACCTCTCAAAAAAAAGATGTTGAGATGATAGATAGCATGCAAAGAAGAGCAACAAAGATGATAAGGGAGGCTAAACCATACTAAAAGATTGAGGGAACTAGGCAGGGGTGGGCTTCAAAAGTATCAGCAACGGGTTCTCTGCCCGGTTGCTGGGTGGGTGTACCAGAACTTCTGGGAGGTCCGTTTTTTGCCTTCCCCAGGCTCCAGAGACTTTCCTTGAGCCTGTGGGATGGTGAAAACAGCCTCCCCCGGCCTCTGAAGGCCCACTAGAGGCTGGAAACGGGCCTGATTCTGAACTCCTGAAACATCAGGGAGGTCCATTTCCCCTGCTCCCCAAGTCTCCATGCAGGCCCTGCATTTACCTGGCATCCAAACCGGGTCGAGTCGAGATTCCTGGAGGGGCGAGGTGTGCGGTTCATCGAACCAGCCATAACGTTAGCAACGGATCCGCCTGACCCTGTAGCAGCCCACCCCTGGAACTAGGTATTTCTAGTCTAACTAAGAGAAGGGCTAGGGAGTGACATGATAGCAGTCTTCCAGTATTTGAGAGTCTGTCCCTTTATTCTCCAAAGCATCTGAGGGAGGGGTAAGAAGTAATAAGGCGAAGTAATAAGTCCTCCTTTTGTAAGTTCTGTCCTCTCTTGAAAAGTGTCCTCCTATATGTCCTCCTTTTTGATATTTGAAGACTAATCTGTAAATCTCCGCATTTGATCAATGCCGATCCAATCCGTTGTGTGTGATGTGACGTATCTGTATTTGACATGACGATTCGTCAAGGCTCAGTACAGCGCAGCGAGATGCGATTATGAGACGCATGCGCTCCACACAGGAGAATTGTTTTGAGAGAGTGCACTGCACGCAAGAGTGTGCCGCGCGCACGTGGATTTGGTTTTTTTCTTCAATTTATTTGTGTCCTCCTTTTACTTGTAAAAAAACTGGTCACCTTAGAAGTAATGGCTGGAAGATCACTAAACGAAGATCCCTTATGAGGGAGGATGGGTGACATAATTTTTTTTTTTAAATGAACAAAATACAACAAGGAGAAATTTTCTGACAGTGGGAACAATGGTGGTGCAGGCTGTTAATCATCTAGCACTTAGCCCAATTGCCTGCAAGTAGTGCAGGTTTGAATCCCACCAGGCTCAAGGTTGACTCAGCCTTCCATCCTCTCGGGGTAGGTAAATTGAGGACCCAAGGTTGTTGGGAGCAATAAGCTAACTTTGTAAAAATGCCGCTTGGGGGGTGGGGTGGGGGGGGGGCAAAAAGCCCTAGTAATAATAAGCAGGCATATACAATGGAATGAAGGCTATTGCCGAGCACTTAGCATGGTGCTCTAAAGACTGTAAGCCGCCCTGAGTCTCCAGAGAAGGGCGGCATATAAATAATAAAATAAAATAAAATAAAATAAAATAAAATAAAATAAAATAAAATAAAATAAAATAATAAATAAACAATTAACCAGTGGAACGGCTTGCCTCCAGAAGTTGAAGGTGCTCCATCACTGGAGGTTTTTAAGAAGCGGTTGGACAGCCATTTGTCTATGGTGTAGGGAGGTTCAATCACTTCTTAAAAACCTCCACAACTTCTGGAGGCAAGCCATTCTACTGATTAATTATTCTCACTTGTGAGGAAAAATTTCCTTATTTCTCCCTAATAAAAAACGATATCGAGATAAAGACATTGAAAAGTAATGGCTCCATCACATTCAGCCTAGTTGATAAAAAAACAAACAAACAGCAACCCAGATACTCCCTGTTTATTTATATTATTACAAATATATCTCCACATAAATAAATGTTATCTGATGTAAACTGGGAATTGTGTAGGGTTTACAAGTACTAAAATACTTGTATTTCATCACTTGGAAACCTGACAATACTATGCGCAGATGAACAGATAGAAATATGCAAGGTAAGTGATATGTAAATGCAAGAATGACTTAAACTGAGAAACAATTGAACAATGAATACCCAGGTACATGTTATAAATTCAGATTCATATATTTTATGGCTTTTGGTATCCTCAAACACAAAGAACATTCCAGTGAGTTTGTGAAAAGTCGTATCTCTTTTTAAGCATAGTCTTATATATAAATGGCTCAAAGGCATTTTCTCTTAGATTTTGACTCTGCTTTCACTCAATTAATTTACTGAGATAAAATCAAGTTACAAATAACCTAGGGGTTCTCTCCTAGTTGCTGCTTCTTGGATTGGAGGGTGGAGAACTTTTAATAGTACAATTTCTGTCTCCTGGAAATCTTGACTGGGAATAGCACTTGAAAATTATCCAAAGCAAACTAAGCAAAAAGTATTAAAAAGAATAAAAGAATTATTAGTAATTCTGCAGGAAGTTAAACTGTATTTATATACTAATGAACCGTTGCCTACAGGCATTTTTTTAAAAAAAACTACAAATGTACAAAAATAATATCATCAGTGTAGACCCATTGATTCCATTATTTCCATCCTTTTAGCCCAGGATAACATACCAAGAACAGGAAGTCTGAAAATAGATGCTAAAATTAAAGTGGAAGACAAAATAACACAAAATTTCAGTTATTTCAGTGATTAGGTATCAAGTCATGGCACCCTGCATCCGTCAGATGTGAAAAACTCAAATTAGAATATCTGCATTAAATCACAGAAAAAGAGAGATTGTATAGAGACACCTTCTAAATTTCATCTCTGCTTTGAATTTCAACTGCAGCTCTTAGTTCTGAAATAGAAGAATTGAAACTTTAGGAATCTGTCACTCCCCCTCTCTTTTAATTTCAGAATTATTTTTATACATCAATGATTTGTGTGTCTGTGCCATTTTCTTCCTTGGTGAGCATTTACACTGATTGTAACCATCAAAGATAAAATCTTTCCATGACATACAGCTACTTTGATTTAAAAAAAAAAAAAAAAGAACTAGGATCACAGAGCTATTAAAGTGCTTTAGCCAGATCTTTAAATGTTAATGACTTTATGATTTACAATGTACGCATTTAGTTTCCCTCTTTGGTATTTTGTATATATCTATTGTTTTCCTTATTTCGTGTAATACACCATCTTGTCTATTCCATTAGACAGAAAGACAGGATATAAATTGAACTAATCAGTTAAATAAAAGAAGCAATCTATGTGTTTCCAATTTTAGTTCAATGATCTGTGTGATGGGATGTGAGGCAAACAGCTGGACATGACAAAGAGACACATGTTTTTTGCACAAAAGAGGACATCATCAAGACTATGGTTTATTTGTGGTTAAGAAAGGTGCTGTTTTGGTGACTGCATGGGCAAATTCAGAGAAATTTCAAACAAGGATGTTCTTTCTGTGTTGTACAGATTCAGAAACTAGTTGACAGATGTTAAGAATTTTGACAATCAATGCTGGGTTAGAAAAAATTGCAGGGTGACAGGGAATAAAATGATTACATGAATTATTCTACATGCTAGAAGCAATAGTCCATGTTAGGCATCATGGAGAATAAATATTGCTCCTTTTTTATGATTGACTAAACCTATCAAACATTACACTGATATCGCTTAACTGTTTCAATTGCATCTGCTATTTTAAAGGGCTCTGCACTGGCCATATTTTCAGCAGAACGGTTCCCAAGATTTTTTCCATTCTGTTTAGTTGAGAGTATGGCAAACAAAGAGAAAATGTTAAACTCAGTCCTTTCTTACTCAGAAGGAAGTGAGCAAGAAACTCTGCTTTTGCTCTATTGGGCTTTTGAAAGATTTACCTGATGAAAAGTAGAAGCAGAAAAATGTTTCTATTTCTCAAGTGTGGAAGAAAGCTTAAAAGCGGATCTACACAGTGGTGGGATTCAAAAAATTTTACTACTGGTTCTGTGGGTGTGGCTTGGTAGGCATGGCGTAGCATGGCTTGGTGGGTGTGGCAGAGGAAGGATGCTATAAAATCTCCATTCCCCCCCCACCCCGCTAACCTGCTTTCCAGCTCCGTTCTCCTGTGCAAGGCAACAAAAGAAGAGCCAGCCAATCAGTTGGGACTTGGGAGGCAGAGAATAGAAGGGGGCGGGGCCAGTCAGAGGTGGGATTTGTCAGTTCTCTGAACTACTCAAAATTTCCGCTACCGGTTCTCCAGAACTGGTCAGAATCTGCTGAATATCACCTCTGGCTCTACACTGAGAATAAGGAATCTGACTGCTATCCTAACAGAATTACATAGAAGGGTGATTAGGATAGGAAACAGCAGGACACACATCTAAAAACATTCTTGTGAGACCATCTCTCGGTTTTTAGTTATTTCAGCTCTTAAAATAAAGGCATTCTATTGATTTTCATTGTGATTATTAACACTGCAGCTGGAATAACACTTACATCTGAACAAATAAATAAGATTCCTGTTGTTTTTAGTATCATTTTTTTTTTGGGGGGGGGTTGTATTTGGTGCCTTCAAGTGATTTGATTCCTGGCAATATTTGCAAGACCCTGCAGTTTTCTTGGCAACATTATCAGTAGTGCTTTGCCATTGACTTCTCCCTACAACTGAGAGTCAACTTGACTGTTGCTAAATCAGGACTAGAATTCCAGGTAAGCCTGGTGCCTTAATCACTACACCAAACTGGCCCTTTTCAAGTACAGGACACTTTTCTTATACAAGTAAAATGTATAAAATGTATTTGTCCAGCAAAACAGAGATTACCAACAACATCTTGACAAAATTAGACGAAGCTACAGATGTTTTTCTTCCTCAATTATGTGAGCTACGTAGGAAACACATGCTTGAAATTCAAAGGGATACACAAAGTATACCCAAAGGTTTACCAAATTCATTTGTGGGATGCATTCCACCCTCTCCCTCCTACGGCAATTTCCATTGGAACATAACAGGAATTGGGATACATCAATATTGTATTGATATTGATGGTCTGTGGCCAAAGTGTGGAGCTAGGTTCAAACCCCGATGATGGGGATTGAGCCTAGAAAGTTACACGGGACATTGAATGACACTCTTAAGTATGCAAAGATAATCATTGTTCGTTGGATCTTAGCTAATGAGAATAAAATTGTCTTACTGTTAATTTCAAAATCTCACTAAAATTTCTTGAATACCCATCATTTAACATTGAAAGTAAGGTGTGAGGATGGGGGAGATAGCTTTCAAACCAAAACAGAATGGGGGGAAAGTGCTAACTAACTTTCATTGTGCAAAATCCGAAATCAGAATTTAAGGATAACTATATTGATATTCGATAGCAATAGAGATAGAGATAGAGATAGAGATAGATAGATAGATAGATAGATAGATAGATAGATAGATAGATAGATAGATAGATAGATAGATAGATAGATAGATAGATAGTAATTCAGCCTTTGTGTGTCTTGCATACCATCTCCATCACCATGGTCATTCAACTCATTTCACAGAGCCATGAAGTTCTTTGCTTTTGGAAAGTGAAAGAAAGATTCTTTGATCATAGAGATATTTTTGACCATATTCCTTTAAACAGGTTATTAACAAGAAAAAGAAAATGGTGAATAAAAGCAACTGGTGCAATTGAACCTTTTAAAAAAATAACACTGGTAAAGATAACTTGACTTGCAACCATTTGTTTAGCGCCTGTTTGAAAGTTACAGCGGCACTAAAAAAGAGTAACTTACAATCGGTCCCAGCACTTATAGGGTCATAGCATTCCCCATGATCACATGATCAAAATTTGGGGGATTGACAAACTACAAATAATGATGAGGGTTGCATGGACCTGGGATCATGTGGTCATTATCTACAACCTTCCCAGGCAACTTCCAACGAGCAAAGTCAATGGCGGAAAAAAACAGATTTCTTAATAACCGCATGATGCTCTTCACAATTGTAATGATTTGCTTAACAACCATGGCCCCCCAAAAATCATAAAATTGGTCATGACTTACTTCACAATTGCCTCCTTTAAGCAACAGAAATAGTGCTCCCTATTGTGTGTCGTAAGTCAAAGATTGTCTGTATTTGAAGGGAGGGAGGGGGACAACGGAACACAGCAAAGTAAATTTAGGAGAAAAAGATATTGGACTATTTAGTTTATGTTGCCTCATTCCAGACTATCAGTAACATAAAGCTGCATTTTGCCTATTGATTTAATGCAACTTTAGTACCCCTGCCCTTGGTTTGAACATGCCATTATATAATGTAGCAACATAATCTGGAAATATGGCTTGTGGCAAACAATCGTACCTCTTATCAACAAAGTACGTTCAGGAAGGATGCATGGATAGCTCTGTGACCCTGAACGTTTAAATGCTTTTTCCTCCTTTTCAATTTCTCCTGGTACGTTAATTTTTATTGATAGCTTACAGCTATGACAAGCCATCTTAGTTTTACTAAGTTGCAGGATGAATGAATGACATCTGCAGAGGGTTTTGGGTGTGTGTTTGTGTGTGTGTGTGTGTGTATGAAGACTCCCAAATGAGAACTTTCTTAAGTTTAAGGAATTTGTTTTCATTGTTTAATTATGATTGCTTAAATATATCAATGGAGAGGAGAGATAAGAACCAGAAAAAAAGAGACACGAGAGAATTTTCTTTAAAAAAAAAACCCATAAAAATTGAGAAATTAAGAAAGGGAAAAATTATATTACATATGGAAGATCAGCCTAGTTTTTAATGCCATCTTTAAAGCTTGTCTACATAAAATAATGTTGATTAATCTTTGCAATTATACTGAGATGTACAAGCTCCCAAACCGGAAACAAATATATTTTGGTGATCCAAGAAAGGAAACTGGTGTCACACAGCTTTTTTCAACATTGCAAAAATCAACCTTTAACTGCTCTTTACATTCAGTAAATCTATTTTTTTCTATAGCAATAAATTCCAGGGTTTTAATATAGCATTCAGAAATACATTCAGGTCTTTTTAATTGATCTTTTTAACACCATGTATTAGTTGTTAAGCCAATAGGAGACACACCATTCCAAAAGCCCATATCACACAAGAGTTCTCCGACCTATTTTACACTTCCAGCAAGAGGCTCACTTAAAAAAAAAACATTGACATAATAATAATAACTAACCTACAATAATTTAAATTAAACAGATTGAAATAGTCTTATCTTGAGATTATAAGCAGTGTGATATCCTTTTAAGATGTTAGCTATTGATTTATTGATATGAGGTATTCCAAGCCTTGTTTGCACGGCTCTTGCAAATGATAAATATCCACAGTATTGATAATGTTTAATTGTTTATTTAAAAATATTGAACTTTGAATCATGCAAAATCCTTTTAGCGCTGATTGTAATTCAAGTGTGAGATAGCATCAAGGCATTTATCTGAATGTCTATAGAGACTCTCAGTCATCCAAGTCATAGTTGTCTCTTTTTGTTTTTTGTTGTTGTTGTTGTTATTTGTAATCTACATGTGATAGGATTTTGTTAATATTTTTCATCATTTGATAAGTAATTTGGATACTATCTCACTTATTCAAAGAGATATCTTAATGACCATGTTCACACCGTGTGTTCAGCTTTATTAGAATCAGCCTAAGTCATTTAAAAAAAAATGTTTTGGCAAAAAGTGCAACTCTGTTCCATTTGGCCAGTTTATAAATGTATTGTACTAACACAGAAAATGGATTAATTCAATAATTAAAAAGTGTGTTGCTGTGAACGCAGCCATTGAATCTTGAAAAGAAGGTCACCTTTGTGTATATGTAATATTTTATTGTCAAAAACAGACTGGCATTTATTATTATTATCCTTACGGCGATGCTGTGAACTAGATTAGGCAGAGGGATAATAACTGACCCAAAGTCACCCCAGTGAATTTCCTGACTGAGTGGGAATTGAAACCTGAGTACTGTATCTCTTCTCCCTCCACCAACATGAGAGTCATGCTGGATGAAAGACAGTTTCATTTCAAACACCCTTCAGAATGTGATTTCGCTTACTGAGATGGAAGGAAGGAAGGAAGGAAGGAAGGAAGGAAGGAAGGAAGGAAGGAAGGAAGGAAGGAAGGAAGGAAGGAAGGAAGGAAGGAAGGAAGGAGGAAAGGAAGGGAGAAGAAAAGAAGGGAGGAGGAAAGGAAGGAAGGAGGGAAGGAAGGATCCCTTCCTCCGTTGCAAGTAGCAAGTATTCAAGCAATTACTCTCTTAAATAAGTACTGTATTCTTCACATTGTCCCTCCTTTAACCATGCCTTCCACACCTGCATTATCTTCTGGCCCTCACCTTTACATTATCTCAACCAACGTAAGAGTATAAACTTAAGATGCATGAATGACTGAATGTAAACGATCTAGATGCTATTAATTGGGGAAATGCAACTAAGAGGCAGCTGAAATGCCAATATTTATTTGGAGTGCCAGCCAACTCTGACTCTAAATGCTAAGATAGCATAACAAGGGAAAAAAAAAATCAAATTCTAAATGCCTCCACTCCTGTTACGATGCTGAGAATTTCTCTGGTTGGTCCTGAAATGGAGAATCTATGAAAATGTCCTCATCTCCAGACCATATATGGATATTTTCACGCACTCCGAACAAATAGAGAGCCTGTATTTGAATGCAAGTGGCCCCAAAGTGACCTTGCATTGTTACGTAGCACAATCAGCTTCAGAGAACAGGTCGACATATAGATGGTGCTGAGTCAAACCTTTTAGAAAACTAATGAGCAATTAGAAATGTTAATGAAGCTCGAGGAGGGAGGAAAAAAATACCTGTCGGAAAACATTACAAATCATCTGCTACTGAAACATGTTCTGTTTGGAAAGCAAGCACCATATTTCTTTTATTGTTGATTTAGCAAGTGCATTGCCACCCAGAAAACAAGAGTGGATAACGGATCCAAAAATCAACCTAGAAATGGGAACGCACATAACTAGGATAATAATGAAAGCAGGAAAAGTCATGCTTAAGGCTACTCTAAGTAAATATGGCAGTCTAAATTGGAAAGGATTGGGCTTAAAAGTGTGAAAATGAAAGAAAAATGAATTTACCATTGGATGGATATGATCCAGCATAGCTAAGAATCATTCTCAAAACAAGCAAGCAATCAAACAAATAAATCAGATGAAACATGAAAAAAGATGCTTCGTATTATACAGACCTAGAAAAACCATACAGGCAACCTAATGTGCCGTCTTTCATTGCATTACCATGTCTTCATTGGTGACTTAAAATGGAAAGATCATTTTATTCTATGCAAGAATACACATTCTGGTTCAGGAGTTTGACTGAATTGTTCTAGGCTGGGCGGTGATTTGACCAATCCAAAAAGCAGTTAATCTGGCGGGTTTTGGCTGAGACACATTTCAAACAGTAAATAGGACACAGCTATTGTTTCTATCTGATTCTCTATCCTCCTGTATATCAGCTTGCCCCCTAAGCCTCTTCACCCTTTTGTCCCTATAGCTAGCTAATGCTGCCACCCCCTCACTTAAATTAAAGTGGAATATTCCCAATGGGACTACCTACTTTTAACCTGACACTTTCTCTTCCTTTCCTTCCAGCATTGGCTTTGCTTTTGCTTCTCTACCTTTTTGATCACTGGCATGTAGGATGATGAGGAAGGAGGAAGGAGGGAGAGAACGGGGTTGAGGAGAAGGAGGAGGAGGAGGAGGAGAGGAAGAGGAGAATAAGAAGGATAATAAGAATAAAAGGAGAAGGAGGAGGAGGAGGAGGAGGAAGAAGAAGAAGAAGAAGAAGAAGAAGAAGAAGAAGAAGAAGAAGAGAAGAAGAAGAAGAAGAAGAAGAAGAAGAAGAAGAAGAAGAAGAAGAAGAAGAAGAAGAAGAAGAAGAAGAAGAAGAAGAAGAAGAAGAAGAAGAAGAAGAAGAAGAAGAAGCTTCAAGTCCACTACTTCTGTAGTTTTCCATATTTCAATTAAATTGTAACATACCATCAGGTGGGGCTTTCTCCTCACCGTACTTTTAACCTAAAATGAGAATTCAACCCTTGAAAAAGGCTTGGGAGTTGTTATCCTCGTCTTAGAGAAATTGGGAGAAATTATCATTCATAGATCTTGGATTAAAACTCTGAAAAGCTGTTTATGCTATCTAGATTTCCCGAAGAAAATTTTCAGAAATGAAGAAAAGAAAGGAACAAAATTCTGGTTATTGCTACTACTACTTCCTAGGTGTGAATCAGCCTGACTTTTGGGGAAAAAAAAAAAAAGATATAAGTAAGTGAAACTTTGTAAATTGTTACGTTGACGCAGATAAATCTTAATGTCTTCAGGAACACTAGTTATTGAAAAACCAGAGCGAACGATAAAAACTGATTTTTAGCACATTCCATTTTAATTAATTTTTAATACTTAAACATCCATAAATAAAAATTAGAAAAGGAAAGAAAGAAAGAAAAACGCCTTCCCTTCAGCTATAGCAGCCATTCCTTCCTGTTGAAAATCCCAGAGCTGATTTTCTTTTCTTTTTGAAGGCAAATTTACTTCTAATTAATTAGAAACTCGGTAGGGTGGGGAGAATGGGGGCTCCTAATTTCCTCCCCTTTTTGGTAACTGCTGTAGCTTGAGCATTTCTTTTTCATAAAATACAAGTAAAGGTTTAATTTTGGAGAACACAAATGGTGTAGGATCTCCTGCTTGGGCGAGGGGGAGCTGGACTAGATGACCTCCAAGGTCCCTTCCAACTCTTGTTATTCTGTATTTTTTCCCCCTAAAGGCTGGCTGGGCTAATCTATTAAAGATTTTCAAGTGCCTTCTCTGGCTTGCATGCTGGACCCTGAGCCATTCTGCAGATGTCTTCTCAAGTTATATTTGAAGCAGTGGTGGAATTCAATTTTTTTTTCTATTGGTTCTGTGCGCGTGGCTTGGTGGGCATGGCAGGGGAAGGTTACCGCAAAATCCTCATTCTCTTCCCAACCCATTGACCTGCTTTCCAGCTCTGTTCTCCTGTGCAGGCCAACCAAAGGAGACCCAGCCGATCAGCTGGGACTCGGAAGGCAGAGAAGAGGTGGGGTTGGCAGGGCCAGTCAGAGGTGGGATTGGCCGGTTCTCCGAACTACTCAAAATTTCCGCTACCGGTTCTCCAGAACTGGTCAGAACCCGCTGAATACCACCTCTGATTTGAAGCCCAGAGAAGCAAGTCCTATTCCCATCCTTCGTACATCCATGCAGAGTTTAATCTTCCCGCAGCATTCTCTGCAAAAAAAAAGAAAATTAGGGAAGCCACCAATAATTTTAAAGCAACTTGTGATATGCATCTGATTTGGCCACCTAATCATATTTTTCCCCCTGGCCACCATTGTCTAAACAGAATTGAGGCAACAGCACTGGAGAAGTTTGCAGAAACACTGGAGACTTGTTTTGAAAGTAAGATCTAGCATACAAGTAGCCCAAAGCTTTTACCACCAAATTTTAGATAAGGTAACTCAAAGGATGCTCTCAAAAGTGAAAGAAAAAAATTAGGGGCAGCATGAAACCCAGAGGATCTTGCCTTTATTTTCAAATTCATATTTCATATTCTATATTGTACATAAGATGCTGAGAATTGGACTGCAGTGGAAGATAACAAACAAACCAATAAATAATAGGTAATATTTGGGAAAGGGATAGAATTTTAAAAAGATAGTTCGTATTATCTTATATTTTAATAACGAACTTATTGTTTATGCAGATGTTCCTAACAGTCAAATCATTATCATCATCTGAATTAGGAGTATCAACCTGCTCACACATATTGTAGTAACACACACATATTTACAATAAGGAAAATAATCTACCTGTCTGCCTGGCCAAAGCCCATAAGACACTGCGTGACTTACATAATTTTGATTGGTTTTAACATGTGTAAATTGAACTAACAAGCCTGATTATTTAAGTGCATTCCCATTTGTGAAACAAATACAATTTGGTTTCCATCCATAAAAGATAGGCATCAGAAATATATACTGTATTTCATACCTATACAGGTAGTTTCCTTTTAATAACTTGTGGTTCAATTCGTATGTTTTTAATTTTTTTTAAAAAAATATTTTTTCCACCCTGAAATGAAATAGTTTCCCACTTCTTCTCCCCCCCCCTTATAAAATCTACCTGCAACATATAATTTTAGGCAGCTAATAGTAAATTAGACATACACTCAGATTTATTATGATAAGAACATTCGGTAAGCTAATTTCAAGATGATGACTCCTATAAATTCTTATAATTTATTATTTAGCACTTTGGGTTTTAATCATTAAGTACGTGAAGACTTTGTAGGTCAAACCTGTATTAATGAAGACAGTAATCTATTTTTCAAACTCTCAACTATCACCTATCTTTCAGATTGTAAATTAGCAGAAATATCTTCAAACATTTGTAAGTTGGAAGGGGAGGTAAGCGAAAAAATTTGGGAGGACCTGCAGAGCTTTTTAAGCAAATGAATCATGATACTTTTGCTCATTTAAGGTCTGGCTCTTCTGGCACTCTCAGAAGGATAAATTGCAGGTATTATGGGAAGTAAAGCAACAGAGGCCCTTATGGTGAAAGTCAGCACTGTCACTTTATAGTGAGAGGGAAAGGGGAAAATTTAAAATTATGCAAACATAACTGAGTGAAGTTTTCATTAGACTGTTGCATTAGCACAATTGGGGTCATTAAGGAGAACTTTCTCTACCTATTCACACTTTGCCAAAGCTAAAATATTAATCAAATGAATTTTTTACACAGTACAGACAATGCATTAGAATGTGGCTTTTGCTGTTACTCATGTATGTTGCTAATGAGGAGAATGCCTGGTTTTTCTTTTTTAAAACAGGTTTTGGGACTCTGGGGAATGGCGCGTGCCAAACCTGGCCTCTGACCAACTGAACTTATCATTCTGATTCTTGACATGATATCACTGCTACTTGGGTTACACTTAACTTTTTTACTTCATATAGCACATCTGATAAGTTTTCGAGATTAACTTTCTCTTGGCTTCCAATCTCTTAGTGTGTTTTGCTAGGGCCTACTTCACAGCTTTCCATACGAAGCAGAATTGGGATTTGCAGTTTAAAAGGTCCAACAGATTTGGCTCTTTACATTTTTAAAAATAATTAAGGACTCCAAAAGCTTTGGTTTACATGGGTTGCAACTATCGATATTTGTTGCTGTTCAGTGGCTAAGTCATGTCTGACTATTTGTGATCCCATGGATCATAATACACCACACACACCCTGTCTTTCACTGCCTCCTGGACTTTGCCCAAATTCATGATTATTGAACTGAAAACACTATTTAACCATCCCGTCCTTTGTTGTCCCCTTCTCCTTTTGCCTTCTATCTTTCCCAATATCAGGATATTTTCGAAGGAGTCCTCCCTTCCCACAAAGTATTTGAGCGTAAGTCCCTCCAAAAGACAATCAGAGTTGATCTCCTTTAAGATTGACTGATTGGATCTCCTTGCAGTCCAAGAGACTTTCAAGATTATCTTCTCCAATACCATAATTTGAAAGCATCAATTCTTCAGCACTCAAGCTTCCTTGTGGTCCAACTCTCAAAACCATACATTTCTACTGGGAATCAATATTTACTGTATAAGAAATTAAAACTGAAAAAATAAAATATTTATTTAATTGAAAGGGACTTGGGGTCACCGCCATGCTTCTCCAAAAGCTTGAGTCCTGAACAAAATTACATTCTTCTTCTTCTTTACTTCCCCTTTTAGCACTTCAAGTGTTGGTAAAGGTAAAGGTTTCCCTCACACACACGTGCTAGTCATTTCCGGCTCATCTCCGTTACAAAGCCAAAGAGCCAGCGCTGTCTGAAGACGTCTCCATGGCCATGTGGCCGGTATGACTAAACGCCAAAGGCATACAGAATGCTGTTACCTTCCCACCAAAATGGTCCCTATTTTTCTACTTGCATTTTTTACATGCTTTCACACTGCTAGGTTGGCAGAAGCTGGGGCAAGTAATGGGAGCTCACTCCTTTACGGCGGCACTAAGGATTCGAACCGCCAACCTTTCTGATCGACAAGCTTAGCGTCTTAGCCACAGCGTCCCTTCAAGTGTCAGAGAAGATTACAAAGTTTTGGTTCTTGTCTATCTAATATTGGGGCTTGAAAACTAGAATAGCTCTGATTTTGCTCCTCTATTGTGACTGTGCTGCTCTCGGCCTCATGCTGTGGGATGAACGGTTAACGTCACAGCTGGCTACAGCATGTGTGAATCGGCTGAACAGTTTATGAAAAAGTTACGTTTTAATTGCGGGATATGAATTGCCCTGAAAATTATGAGACCACCATGATTTATAGCTTTGCCAAAGAAAAAAGAAAAAGGAAAGCGGAAAAAAAACTACTATTGAGTTTCTGCATGAGGTTTTGCCATTTTCACTTTTACATACCTATCACTCCCCATTGTTTCTCCTCTCTGATTGATGGTGGGCCTTCCTCATGCTCCCATTATGAGTTTTATAATTATCACTGGTAATAGAGAAGCTTCTTCAGTCTCCTATTCAGGGAGATTGCCCGAATTATTCATTGCAGACCTTTGGTATATGGGAGTACGAGAAAACAAGAATTTATTTCCCGTCTCAGGCACATGCTAGATAAGAGGATGTATTTATTTCCCCATGTTCCAAAAAGAATTCAGGCTGGAAAAATAAATATCACTTAGGCTGTCAACATCTACAACTTTATAGTTATGGCGGTAGAGTGCTTTTACTGCATTAAGTCCAGGAAACCCCAAAACCTAGTTTCTGAGGAGATGACCAAGTGAGGAGGGGCAGAAATACAGCGTGAGTATATCCTTACTCAGCTAAATCCTCCCATGGTTCTTAGAATAGAATTGAAAGGAACCTTGGAGGCCTTCTAATCCAACCCCCTGTTCAAAAAAGAGAGTCTATAAGAGCTGTGGCACACAGTGGTTAGAATTCAGAACTGCAGGTTACTTCTGCTACCTGCTGGCTGCAGTTTGGCAGTTTGATTCTCACTGGCTCAAGGTTGACTCAGCCTTCCATCCTTCCGAGATTAATAAAATGAGGATCCAGATTGTTTGGGGGGAGGGGGGGGGCAATAGGCTGACTCTGTAAACCACTTAGAGAGGACTGTAAAGAACTATGAAGCGATATATAAGTCTAAGTGCTATTGCTATTGCTATAACATTTCAGACCTGTGGCTATTCAGTCTCTTCTTAAAAACTTTTAGTGACGAAGCACCCACGACTTCTGAATGCAAGCTGTTCCACTGGTTAATTGTTTTCACTGTTAGGAAGTTTCTCTTTAGTTCCAGGTTGCTTCTCTCCCAGATTAGTTTCCATCCATTGTCCTTAGGCCTTGACCAAGCAAGTTCCAACAACACTATCTTTACTTCAACCTATACATTGTGCTTACTTGAAAAACCAATATGAAATTCGAAAAGCCCTCAACCTTTGGCTCTTGTAAAAGCCCACTGAATATATCATCTGGGTTTCGCCTAATTACACTTAATTAGGAAACGTAATTACACTTCCAGTGTCACTTTCCTCCTATTAGGTGGACTGCAGGAATACCAGGATGGTATCAAAGGCAGGGATACACTAGATAGAAGCAATCATTTAAGGACTAATATGAACAAATTTAAACAAGCAAATCAAACATTAAGATAAAAGGAAGGTGTGGAAGAGGTGGGGACACTGTTACCATAATTAACTGAATATTATTTCATAAGGTGGTTCATAAAAGGATCACTATTTATTTATTTAGGTTGATGTGCGGTTGGAAACATATCTTCATGTTCTCACAGACTACCACTGCTTTTTTAAATAGGTGATATCAAACTTGGGACTATTCCTGAAACAGTTGGATTGACTATCTCTATAGCTTTCCAGGCCGTATTTATGATTGTGAAGAATGTGGAAGAATGTGGTCTGGAGTCACAGGAGGGAGGGTTTTTTTGCCAGAGATAACAGAGCTTCGAATGTTCGATGGGCAGGTAGAGAGGTCTTCTGCCTTGAGGAAGGGGTTGGATTAGAAGACTTCCTTTCAGCCCTGATACTCTGTTTTATAAACAGAGTAGGATCTTCCCTAGCAATTCACAGAGGATATCTATGGTAATTGCTGATAATTTGTTTAGTCTGGCAAGATTCTGTCTATAGGTCAACCACTCAGAAATAATTCCACATGTCCTTCTTGATTTCTTTGAACCTGACAGAAAGATGGAAATTAACTTAGGCTCAGTTATCAGAGACAATCCTTTTTTATATTTTTATATCCATATATTTACACTTATATTCAAATACATTTCAACAATCCTTTTTCCTGTTTAATTTTCACCACTTCAAATCTATGTTTGGTAGACTGTATTAAATTTAGAGATAAACTGGGTACTAAAGTACCCATATACAATGGCCAAGATTTCAATAGCCTAGAATAAATCTGGTTAAAGACAACCCCGGAGTTCTATTTTTATTTTTAGTTGTAAGGAATTGCTCAAGGATTGACAGGTGAAGGAGAAGAAAGTCAAAGACTAACAAAATGTTGTAACTTACACCTGACTGTCTAATTGTCTGCAATATCTCAAATGTCTTAAAAGTATACTTTCAAGTTATTTGTTTATTTAACAATAAAGTATCTCCAACTTTTTCTTTCTATTTCATTTCCAAGTGCAAGTAATGTCTTGACTTTGTTATTAAAACCAATTCCTTAATTACAAAACATCCTGAAAAGTAACCCCAGGATCATCTGCTGATTACAGCTCTGTAATGTTTTAATGACTCTGCCTTTTTTTTCTTTTGAAAAGACAGTATAATAATTGTAATAATTTTGTTTCTCAAGTGTTTCTCCCCTGACATGGAGTTTCTTAATGAAAACCGTTCCCAGGATGTGTTTTCTCTATGACCTTTTATTGCCAAAGCAACAGGGGGAGACAAAGAAATTTAAATGACAAAATAAATACGCTGTGGCAATTTTGAATGCTTTTCAATTAACAATCATAAATAATGTTTATTACAAGAGCATTAACAGCCCCCTGTGACTGTAAGACACACAAGTCTTTACAGTTACAGGGAAAACTTTTTTTCAGTTACCGAGTTGTTATTGAGACACAGTTAGGGGTAGCACAGCGCAAATAACGTGTGTGTGTATATGTGTGTGTGTGTGTGTACGTGTGTGTGTGTATGTGCACTGTCACCCATATTATCTTCTCTTTCTAACAAATACGAAGCCAAATAAACAAAATTAGAGTATAAGGCATAACAATTTAAAAGTCCATGCTTATAGCTTGGGAAGAAATTAGGATGCTTTCTTTCTGTGATCACACATACAAACAGGAGGTACCTAATATTTTGAAGATCATTATTTGAAACACATTTCTTTACATGAACTAAAAGGGAATGTTATGATGTGGATTTTTAAAAAATAATAATAACTAGAATGGGGGAAAAATGACATTCAAGCATATATTTGATGTGAATTCTAGGAAAAGTTTGCCCTTGAAATGGGGGGGGGGGGAGAGAGATATTCTCCCAGGGTCTGACAATGCCAAATGACTTCCCTACTTCTTGGAAGGAAGTACACCAGAGGTGGTATTCAGCAGGTTCTGACCAGTTCTGGAGAACCAGTAGTGGAAATTTTGAGTAGTTCGGAGAACCGGCAAATACCCCTTCTGACTGGCCCTGCTCTCATCTATTCTCTGCTTCCCGAGTCCCAGCTGATCAGCTGGGTCTTCTTTTATTGCCCTGCACAGGAGAACGGAGCTGGAAAGCAGGTTAGTGGGATGGGGAGGGAATGGGGATTTTGCAGGAACCTTCCCCTGCCACACCCACCAAGCCACACCCACCAAGCCTTGCCACACCCACCAAGCTATGCCCACAGAACCGGTAGTAAAAAATTTTGAAACCCACCACTGAAATACACAATTCATGTCTACACAGCTTCAATTTGGTTACTTATTTATTTAATTTCTAGGCTGTCCAATACCAAATACCCTGAGAATAATATGAAGCATAATGTTGGACTAGGGAGTTTGATCCCTCAGGATGTTGTGACCTTCTTTATTTAAATGTTTTAAAATTCAATGGAAATCAGGCAAATTTACGGAAAGGAAAGGCTATCAAGTCACTGTGAGCCTTGATAGTAATATTATCTCCAAGATCAGAGGGAGCACACTGGAAAATTTTCTCAACTGAATGAGAGCAGTAAAGATTGCCGTCGTTTTGCTGATACTTCAGTGGCTGTTTCCATCAAGGGATGCTAGGAACTTTCTTTTTATTTTCATTTCTTTCTCTCTTTGAATCCTAGAGAGTTACATTTTATCCAGCACATAATCATTCATAAGTAGAGTCGTCCTGTCTCCTAGACTAGAATGTAATGCTATCAACACTCATATTTCTCCATTCCTTTTTTATTGGAGCCAGGTGAAACTATGAAACTCATAAAAATGGACTAGACAAAAATGAAACTGAATGAAAGAATTGAGAGTACAGAGAGAGAGATTCATCTGTCTGGATGAGGTTGCCAATGCACAAAGCTTGCAGATTCATTGAAGGAATAACATGGATATTATCAGAAGCATGAATGGATGTGGTAGATTCTTTTTAAGCAGTTTAAACTAATAAGACAACAGTGACCAAAGATAGCCTTCAGTTATCCATGCTTTAAGTCACTTCCTATTGAGTTTTTTTCAATGCATATTGCATAAGATTATTTAAAAAAAACCCTCATCCATTGGTACAGAATATGATGCTGAGATGCTAACTGGAACTGGGCATTATGACTATTATTGCACTAGTACTGAATCATTCTCTCTGACTCTCTGTTTGTTCCTAAATGTTCAGGAACATGGAATCAGATCAACACTGTGAGCTGATCAAAGTTACATCTTTATTGCTACATGGCTATTTATAAGAATCTCACCAGACTGAATGCATTCTCTTGGGAACTGCCAGATAAATATTTCAGAGGTTCTGGGGGAAGTAAGATCTAGGCCAGGGGTGTCAAACTCGCATCCTCACAGTGTCATCACATGATGTGACTTTTCCCCCTTCGCTGAACCGGGTGCGGGCATGGCCAGCCTATGATGCATCCGGGATGTGGGACGCAAGTTTGACATCTCTGATCTTTCTGGTTGTACAAGGATTCTAGGCTTATCACCCTCTTCATACCGCCTCCCACTATATCTGGAGATTACATTAACCTAATTCAAGAAACAGTTACTTTATAAAATACAAGTAATCCTTGACTTACAACAGTTCTTTTAATGACTGTTCAAAATTATAACAGCACTGAAAAAAAGTAACTTATGGCCATTTTTTACACTTATGACCATTGCAGCTTCCTCATGATCACATGATCAAGAATTGAATGCTTTTCTTTTTGAAATCATAAATAATTTTTTATGAAATTAAAGGGGAAAAGTACCATGCGGAATCTGACCTAAAAAGTATGTATGTTATGTAGTAGTTAGGAGATTACTATTATTAATTTTCTAGGTAACAAAAGTTAAATGTTTATTGGGATTTAAAGGGGAGGTAATTAAAGAATATGTAAGCTATAGGGGTGACACATTCAAATTAGTAATTGTGGGGGGAAATCCTTTTGAAATGTTTACATTAATTTAGAATCTGTGGAATGATGAAATGCGATGTAATTGCAAATCTGACAGATAAAAGTACAAAAGTATAATGATTGTGAAGATATGAGAGTTATTTGCGATTCAAATAGGAGGAAAGCATTTGGAAAAAATATAATAATAGAAAATATTCAAAACATTGGTAAAATATGAAATTGAATGCAAAAAATGAATATATAATTATGGTCATATTTGTACGTAAACGTGGAAACCTGGAATCATGCTGTCCACTAAAAAGATATGTTTATAAAATGTGGAAAACTGAAATAAAATTTGATTAAAAAAAAGATTTGAAAACTTGGCAACTGGCTCATATTTATGACCATTGCAGTGTCCCAGGATCATGTGATCACATTTTGGGACTTTCTCAAAGTCAGTGGGGAAGCTGGATTCACTTAACAACTGTGTTACTAATTTAACAACTGCAGTGATTCACTTAACAAACATGGCAGGAAAAGTCGTAAAATAGGGCAAAACTCACTTATTTTTCACTTAGCAACATAAATTTTGGGCTTAATTGTGATCATAGGTTGAGGACTATGTACTCTAACATTAGGAGCTACATTATATTTATTTTTGCCCTAATATTGTCATTAAAGTCTCAAGCGCTCTTGCATCTATTGTGGTATTAAACATAACTCCCAGAGAGTCAATCTTTTCAGCAGAAGACCTCTAGATATGGAATACCATCATTATGTAGGATTTTGAGATACCAATAGCAATAACACTAAGATACCACTTCACAGTGCTTTATGGCTTCTCTAAGCAATTTACAGAGTCAGCATATTGGCCCTAACAATCTGGGTTCTCGTTTTACCGACTTCGGAAGAATGGAAGGCTGAGTCAACCTTGAGCTAGTTAGGATCGAACAGCTGCCAGTTGGTGGCATACTGCATTCTAACCACTACGCCACCACAACTCTTGAGATGTTCACAATAGTGTTATCATTAGCAGTATCCTCCCCTTTCACTATTAAGGGCTTTCAAGTAACTAACAATCCAAGATATAATTTTTAAAAAATCAGTATTTTGAACTATTACCTAATAACAATAAATTTGAACAGGCAGGAAGGTGTTTATTGCACATGGATATCAGCAAACGTTCTTTGGAGAACTAAGTATCAAATGAATATTTCTTAAGGAAGATAATCCAAACCAGGAGTTTAATACTGTAAAGGGAAAGATTGGCTGTTAAATACCTCCAATCTAACCTCAACACTTGGGAACAATCCAAGGTAGATACTGAATGGTAATCTCAAAACAAGAGTGGGTACCAAGAGAATAATGCTCAGAGGGAAATTCACAAGAAAATGAATGGAATGTAAGACTGAATAGAATATCAGAAGATAAAACATACAGCATTTTAAAGCAGGCTTTGTAAGAGGAAGGCATAAATAGCCAAAGTGATGTAATGTTAAAGAAACTGGACTGGAAAGATCAAGAGAACATGCTTATCCTCAACAATGGAAATTTACTTGATGATTTTCACCCCATACCCCTTCGCAGCTCAATCTATCTTTATTTCTTTATCTATCTATTTATTTTGATTTGTCAATCATTTTACAAGATAATAGATATAAGAATAAATGTAAGTATGAATCCAGGAAATAGGTACAAATAAATGGGGACAGTAGGAGAGGGACGATAGACACGATTGTGCGCTTATGCACACCCCTTACAGACCTCTTAGGAATGGAGTGAGGTCAATAGTGGTTAGTTTGAGGGTAAAGGAGTGGGGGTTTGAGCATATGACAACAGAGTCAGGTAGTGCGTTCCATACATGGACCACTCTGTTGCTGAAGACATACTTTTCTGCAATCAAGTTTAGAGCTGTTTACATTGAGTTTGTATCTGTTATGCACTCTTGTATTGTTGCGGTTCAAGCTGAAGTAGTTATTGACTGGTAGAACATTGTAGCAGATAATTTTGTGCACTATGCTTAAGTCCAACTAAAGGTGGCGTAGTTCTAGGTTGTCCAAACCCAAAATCTCAAGCCTGGTGGTGTAGGATATTCTGTTGTGAGCAGAGGAGTGTAGTACTTTTCTCGTGAAATACTTCTGGACTCACTCGATTGTATTAATGTCCGATATACAGTGCGGATTCCAGACAGTATTCCCTGAGGCGAAACTTTGTAAGATTAGATTTACAACTCTTAAAGCCTTTTTGGCAATGTTATTGCAGTGAGCTTTGGCGCTTAGGTCGTTTGATAGGAGTACTCCAAGGTCTTTGACATCTTTTTGTCAAAATTTTGACAAAAATTGTCAAAACACACAAAATTGTATTTGTGTGTTGCTGAACTCCCTTCAGACATCCCCATATAAACTGACTCAAACTCCTGGGGAAAAGATGGAAGGAATAAAGAACACACATAGACACAAACACAAAAACTCCCCCCTCCCTCCTTTACACTGTTTGAAAGATACAAGATGACCTTGCTTGATTTTTTTTAAAATAAGTTCCTTCTGAATGTAGCAGAATATTACAATTGCCTCTCAATGCAAAGGAGGGAGAAGAGAGTTGGAACATAAGTTCTCAAACATGAGAGCAGCTTTTATAAAAAAATAATAATAATATGCATACATATCTGTTAAATCCAAGAGGCTGAGCCAGATAAAACAATCCTTCTGTTCTAGCTGCTCTCTCTCATTCTGATTAAATAGTCTAAATAATAGTGTTGCAGAGGAAAGCTCTCCAAGATGAAATATGTCATTCTAAAAAGGCTTTTGAAATACTATTTGTTCAGATAAATGTTCCCCCCCCCTTTCTTATAAAGGAGGAGGCGGGGGATTTAAAATATACTCGGAGGATATAACACTGTGCATTGTTGCTTGAAACCAAACTTTAAGGCAATGTTGTACGAATACATCTGCACTTTCTTTTCTCAGAATACTTGACCCCGGGTTAAAGTAGTTATAGATTGTTGAGTAGATTTTTATTTCCCCTTGAAAAAGTATTTACATTGTTCAGTCAACTTTTGGGAGGAAAAAAAAAAATATGATCCAGCACTATTGTTGCCATTCCTTTTTTGTCCTTCCTTTCTTCTGGTTTACTCACAAGGTGAATTCCATGAAACAATGAAAGGCAGACTTAAATACAAGACTATAGTATTTTCAGCAAGTAAGAAATTACTGGTTTCAGTAACACAAAGATAAATCTTTCCTGCATATTTTATTCCACAAGTCATTGCTGGCTATAGGGAGCTTTGGTCATCTTTATTTCAAGGGCATTAAGTCAGCACTGTCTGAAGATATTTCTGTGGTCCTGTGGCCAGCATGATGTCATGTAGCACTGTTACCTTCCCACCAAAATGGTATCTATTTATCTACTTGCATTTGTATGCTTTTGAACTGCTAGATTGGCGGGAGCTGGAGTGAGGATAGGAGCTCACCCTGTCCCGTGGAGCTTGTGTCTCAAACTTGGATTGCCGGTTTTCCAGTCAACAAGCCCACTGAGTCTTAACCATTGAGCTACCTTTGCGGCTCCCAGTACAAATATTCAGACATAAATTCTAATTGTTTTCAGGATATATGTAGTTATGATCTTCCCTGAATATCTTCAAAGTCTTCAAGCCACAAAAAGTATTGTCTAAAGACTTAAAATGGATAGAGTCTTTCACTAGCATAACCTCATAACAAATGAAAATATGTTAATTAATAATGAGGGAGATGTCATTTAGCCAATATGTATCATTGAGAAGCCACTTCGTATGTTTCCAGTCTCCAATTGTTCAAGCAGAAATATTTTATGGGTTGTCTGGATCATCAGGTTTTATTTGTAGGCTGCAAGATCATATCTGAGAAACTTTGCAGTTTTCCTGTTGACTGAACATAGATTGGCTTGGTTAAGGGGTAAAGAGTTAAGGTCAATGTTACTGTTTTTCTCTTCACCGTTCCACACATGGGAAACAAAGACACTAAGAAAGAAATTGTTGGGACCTCTGGAGAAATCTCAATAATTCCCACCAAAGATGAGATACATTTTATGAAACCATGGTTTACGTTTAGGCTGAAAGAGACCCAAGACCATGGACTAAATTCTCTGGCTGAGTGGAGATTTGAATCTGGATTTTTTCTTCCACTTTACCTACTTATTTGACCAGTGCATCGCTACAACCAGTTCAAGTTCTGATTAAAGACTAAAAGTCTCATTAGCAAAAACATTGGACTTTGGGCTTTAAAAATAACTCTTGTACAGCAAGAAAGAGATAGCAATTCTTCCTTTTTTTCCAATGGGGGTGTGTGTGATTTTTTTCCCACCCTCACTTTAGGAAACAAGATCACCTTAAGACCAATGCAATTTTCATTAGCCTTACAAGGCAGATACATATTAATAAATTTAATTCCTTAGTGCACCGTGTCCCAATGAACATTGGACTTTAAAACAACAACAACCTGTGATCAACAACCTAGCTTGGATGTTCCTTATTCTCCAAATATGAGAAAAAAGAACGAAACAACTCTGCATTTTTTTTAACTTTCACGTACAGTAATATCCCCCATATTCTTGTCCTCGATCTTACAAGTTACAAATGACATACATAAGTTAACATAATGGTAGATTTGTTTTGCAGTGACTGTTCTCATGCTTTCAATTAATAATCAAAACAAAGAAATCTTTACTCCAGCATACAAGGCATCTGTAGAATTATCCAGCTCTGGTAAGAGGGAAGTGTGTATAAGAGCTTAAATCCCAAGAGAGAGTCCACTGCACAGATGCTCTCTCCAATCCACACTGATGCCATCTCTGGTGTCAAATAAAAATGTACAGCACAACAGAGAGATGAGACCAAAACTGTCAGCACCAATTGGGATTGCACAAATCCTATTAGGAAAATGGATGCACCAAGATTCAATTTTTGGATTCCAAAGAGGCTCAAACTGTTGACCTTGTGAAGTCTTCCTAGGACAATATAGCAAAACTCCGTAGGTTTGTGCAGAATTCTTTTTAAAGAAAAAAAAAATCTTTGTTTCCCCCTTCCCCCTATATGCACAAACACACACACACACACACACACAACCTCTGCAATGTACAAAATTGAACATAAATAATCCTGAAAACCAACTTTCTTTCATCTGTGCATCAGTGTAGTTTAAAATCATCCAGAAGTTTAATTACATACATATTTTTCCAGTTAATTATTTAAAGTAATACTTTTTTTTTTTAATTTGGTGAGCCACCCCAAGTTAAATACACTATCCATATAAGGTTAAATATGTATAGTAAGTTATAGCTAGCTTCTGCAGGCATCTGTTCTGTAATATGCTCATTTGGCAAATTGTTCAGGTTTGGACTTATGCTTTGAGAATGATGTTAACCAATTAGAATATCTTTAGAGGGGGGAGCTAAAGGATTCAGGAAAGGTTTAGATCAAAGGCAAACAGAGTTGAGGAGTGCTAGGTCTTGTGCAATTTTATACAGATTTCACCATTAACTGATATAAAATCAAAGGAATAAAATAAAAGTAAATGTAAATAAATAGGTGAATGTGATGCCAACCTGTCGTATGATCTTTATGGAAAGATGATTAAAATATGCAAGAACAAAGCTACATTAGAATTACTGATGGATTTGAAAATAACTTTCTTGCATTCTTGAAAAATGATAAAGTTTGACACATTTAAAGAAACCGCTGACGATTATCTTGAACCAACATAGTTGTAAGTTATGGACTAGAGGCTAAAATATATGAAGAACGGTTACATGAACTGGGCATGGCTAGTCTAGTGAAGAGAATGACCAGGGGAGACAGGATAGCAGTCTTCCAATATTTGAGGGGCTGACACAGAGAGGAAGGGGTCAACCTTTTTTCCAAAGCATCTGAAGGCCAGACAAGGAATAATGGATGGAAACTGAACAAGGAGAGATTCAACCTGGAAATAAGGAGAAATTTTCTGACAGAGAGAACGATCAATCAATGGAACAGCCTGCCGTTAGAAATTGTGGAAGCTTCCCTGGAGGCTTTCAAGAAGAGACTGGATTGCATTGGATTTGTCAGAAATGGTGTAGGATCTCCTGCTTGGGGGGTGGGGTGGCTAGACTAGATGAATTACAAGGTCCCTTCCAACCAGGGATGGGATTAATTTTTTTTAACAACCAGTTCTGTGGGCGGGGCTAGGTGGGTGTGGATAGGTGGGCATGGCCATGTGACTGGGTAGGCGTGGCTTGTCTTTTTTTTGCAGCAATCTCCCTCCCAATTTTTTTTTGCTTCCTGGGCCTCTGGGAAGCCTCTTGGGCAAAGCAGTAAGTGGAATGGTGGCGAGTGGGATCCTAGCATAGCTGATCTTCAGAACAGCTGATCGTCGGGAGAAAAAAAAATACCTTAAGGAGTAACTGGGTGGGGAAGAACTCAGTCAGTGATATTGCACATAGGATTGACTAGGCAGGGAGGGGAGTGGCAAGCAGAGAGGGGCGGGGCCAGCCAGGGGCACGATTTGCCGGTTCTCCGAACTACGCAGAATCATAACAACTGGTTCTATAGAACTGGTCCGAACCAGTAGAATCCCACCCCTGCTTCCAACTCTGTTATTCTTTAGCCCATAAAGACAACATTGAACAAACAGTTGTCTTGTTATTGCCAAATGTTCTTTGCCAATATTAAGGTATGGCATAGGGCATGTTTAATATTTATTTTTTAATTGGATTTCTAGGGCTGTCCATTTTATAAATGCGGCTCTGGGGGACTGATGAAAACATTTAAAAATGCTTTGTGTTCTCTCTCACTTAATACAACATAGCTCTGAAAATATACTCCAGTTGCTGATGGTTCATCCATGTTCTCTTTGAATGCATTGATTGAAAAAAAAAAAAACCTGTAGGTATGAATATACAAACTCTCCCAGAGAGCGCTGGGTAATTTGTAACACCCTTTGGATAGATTTGTGCTGCTATGAAAGCAAGGTGCCAGAATGGCTCCTTTTTATAATTTTACTTCAAACATGCACTTCCAAATAGCGCTTATTTATATGCGCTGAATCTTGTTACATACATTATGTGCACAAATGTGCTCCTGCTCAATTCGTTGGCCATGGCAATACAATCAGGTGATAATCAAGGACCTTTGCCGAGCCCACCAATGCATTAAAGATCTCACGTGCAGAATGCAAACATCTGTGGGCATCATTAAACCATTTCTATAAACTACATGCCAAGACCTGACCCAGCAACCAGCTCTACCCTTAGATTTGTATGGCCTCAGCAAAAGAGCTGAAAGGCTAAGGTATTAATTCACAAGACCACAAGCTCAATTTAAGATTTAATTTGAGATAACTAAGAGCAACCGAAAAGTGTATTCAAAGTTATAAGTGCAGAAGAAAAGAGCTTCCCCTGTTTTTCAAGTCAAATATAAATCCAATATTTCTTTAACAGATTAATTTATCAATTGACAAACTAGGTCTAAGGGTTCCAAACGCTATTTTTGCTTAATATTCAGCATTACCAAGCTTCCATTTAACAACACCTTTTTATTTATTTATTTTTAATCTTAATTTATTAAAGTCTTATCCTTAGAGGTCGGCCATACTTTGATTATGTGTCTGAGCAGGCGATTGGGGCGAGTAGAGGAGAATATTTCAGTTTACAAGACATTCCCACTGAATAGTATGAAATCTTCACATTTATTGTAACTTAAATGAACTAAAGGTATAACTCTTCAACATTGGCTTTAGAGTGGAGGAAAATGTTAAATGCAACAGAGTTTTCAGAACTATCTATATCTATAGTATATCTATATCTGTATCTATATATATATTTGTAAAGTAAGAACAATTGTTCTTACTTTACAAACATACTAGCTCAATACCCATGCTTTGCTATGTGGTGGGGCTTAGTTTTGGGGGACGAACATAAGGAAAGAGCTAATAGTGCTGCAACTCGGCATCAGATTTGATAACAGAGATAATTAAATGACTTGTGAACTGAATATATAGTTTGTCTTTCTGAAGGCCCACCATCATATGTCGTTAATAAGTATCAGTATCAGCCTGCTTCAAGGATAACATTTCTGAAAGGAAGTACACAGTAGTTGTACAACTCCAGGAATTTCTGGCCAACATCCATTCAATATGGGAGGGTTTTGGGATAGCTATGAGACACAACAAATTGTATGATTTAAGCCTATTCAGGGAAGTGTTGATTAGACCTCTCAATGTTATCTGATTCTAAACAATTGCCATGAATTACTTGAGTATGGACCAGAAGGATGAAAGGAATAAGACTGACTGCTGAAAACTTTTGTAAATACCCTGGCAATTCAACATCTTTTCCAAAGAAACTACAGATCAAGAAATCACAATAAACAGTAGGAAGGTGTTCTGGAAGGTGAGAGGAAGTTTGAGGAAAGAAAATCCCTTTCTCTCTTTTTTCTCTGAGGGAGACTCCCTGCTCTTGGGAAGAAATCTCCGTTGCAAGTGTTGCATAAATATGTGCCCATATTTTGGCATTAATGCAGGTCTGATTTATTTACAGCTTGTACAAAATCCACTCCTCTCAAATGCAACATATACTCAGTCACCAATTAAGATGGCAGATGTGAAGCTTATAGATTGATTGTTATAGAACCATGAGAGAATAGCATGCATCTTTTTCTCTTAATGATGAAAGTTATTATATGAAACTTCTAATAAATTAAGTATTTCTGATATATTTTCAGAGCGATGAACAGATTACACTTTACCACACTCTACTAATATGTGCCGTCTTAGTCATATATTACATTGCAGAACCATGTAATAAACACATTTATCATCCCTCTTTGGCCTGATCAGTGCCTCTTGCCCTCTGCTATGTAACTTATCTCCAAGGGACTCATTTACACAACTGTATTCCAGCCCCCAACTTCTTTCCAAGTACATTCAGTCAGCTTGCTAGATCAGCCTTCCTCTCTTTACTGGTGGAAGATATATTACCAAGTATTGTATCACTCCAGATTTTTAAGAGGTCCAATGTCTTTTACTCTGCTGGGTCTTCAGTAGTTCTGAGAAGTTTACATTGTGTATGCGGTATACAAAGAAGAGTTTAAACAATTCTTTCACATTATAAAATACATTTTTAGAAACAGGTCTTGTGAGTTTCGTAGGATTTGGTTCTCGTGCATGCTTAGAATTGCCTTGCAATCTAATTAGGGTAAGGAGAGAGTGTGCAGTGATTAAAATCCTAGCAAGCTAGGCCCTTCTCAGCAGGTGATAACACCTAGCCATCTTTCTCAGACTCAGTGTCAACTCATAAAATATTTCTATGGTCTTTTTAGAGTTGCTGTTGTGGTTTGCCGGCAGCTGGTGTAGACAGCAGTAGAGTCGAACAGTGAGGAAGAAAGGGGACCAGTCAGGGAGTCTAGAGAGGACTTGGACGAGGGTCCTGTGTCCGATGAAGGGATGGGGCCAGGAGCATCTGTGAGTGGGGTGTTGCTTTCGTAGTCTGGCAGCAGCGAAGCAGAGGACCGAGAAGGCAAGAGCAGCTGAAACAGAAGGGGCGACCCGCGAAATAAGGCTGGGAGGTGATTGCCCCTCCCATAAGAGATAAAAGTCAGACCTCAATGATGAACTCTTTGCAGGAAGCAAAGTAGTTCAATAGATTCCGAGTCCTGCACTTTCTGGTCGGTTTTTTCTGTACTTCAGTTGGTTTCTGTTATAATTAATTTGGATACTTCTGTTTTTGGCAGCATTCCCCAGCACTGAAAGGCATGTGCTTATCTTGTGGAACTGTTTAAGATTAGTTTTGGCTGGGTATGAAAGCAATTCCCAGCATTGCAATAAAATAGGTTTTGCTTTTAAAACAAGTTTGTGTTTAATTACGTTTGACGAAGCCTAGGTCAGAACAGTTGCCAACTGAAGGGAGGGGAGAAAGGGGTTTGAAAGAATAGTGCAGCAGCTTGGAAATCAGAAGTGCATTCCATAAATAATTTTTCAGAGATAGTAACTAGGTGACTGAAGTTTCTGCCATGCAAATGTCTAACTGGAGAACATGATTGATGACTCTTGGCTATAGATGTGTCTAATTGGAGAATATGAATTATGATACACCCAAGGGGTGGGGGAAAACCAGGGTCAAGGGTGACAACGAATTATGTGTCTCAGAGTCAGCTACACCCAGGCAGTGCTGGACATGTTAACTTCCAATAAATCCTTCTGAAGTTTTGGAAGCTCAAGACTCATGATTTAATTGGGGTAACTGTTGGAATCTTGAAACACAGAAGCGAAGCACAACTGCATCTAGTTATCATTTGGATGGGAACTACCAGATTATCTCAGGGCTGTAATTTAGACAGGGAAGCTGAAAGAAAAAATTCCAAGATGGAACAAAGGACCAAGTTATTTCCACCATTATCACCAGTTGTCCTACAACTGTTTTTCCTTTTGAACAGCACTGTATTCATTGTATTTCTCTTTACGTGATTTGTAAATCCCTATGGGATGCCAGCTGTCCTGAAAGACAGCATAAAATGAGAAATGAAACAAACTATAGATAGTCCTTGATTTGCAAGCATTCGTCATCAACCATTCAAAGTTAATAACAGCACTTTAAAAAAGAACGGTTCTTGTACTTATGACCATTGCAGCATAATGATCACAATCAATGCAGTCACATGACCAAAACCAGAATTTATTTACCACAGTTGCATGATCCCAGGATCATGTCTTCACCATTTACAACCTTCCTAGCTGGCTTCTGGCAAGTGTAGTCAATTCACTTAATAAATGTGTGATTCACTCAACAACTGTGGCAATTCGTTATTAACCATGGCCAAAAGTTTGTAAAATCATGCACAACTCGTTTGAAAACCATCCTGCTTACCAACAGAAATTCTGGTCCCAATTGTGGTTTTAAGTCAAGGACTATTTGTAATACACCAACGATTGCCAGAATGCAAGAAGAAAGCAAATTCAGCTGCACTACAAAATCACCCTTCAGCAAACTGAGAGTCTCAAAACTAATGACAGTGCGCCATAGTGGGAACAGCAATCACCTTGCTTGAAATGGGATACTATATTGATGTTGTTATTATTACACTCATTTAGCATCTGAAACAGAGCTGGGAAGGGGAAGAAGAAACAGAGAATGTACTTAAACCCCAATTTGCTTTATGATTACTCCTAAAAGAACTACAAGTTGAACTCTCTCTCTCGCAACGTAGCTTGTTCCCTTTCTGCTCTCCTAGACTTCCTTTGCATACCCAGCTGCTCAAAGGTGTAAAGACTGGGCAGGCTAACACCATGCTAGGTTCAAACATTTTCTTTGACTTTTTGGCCCATTCATCATACAGCTTGTCTTAATGCTGCTGCGGAAACCTTTCACCTCTATCTTACTTTGCAGGTATACCTCAAGAGAAGGAATCAGAGGTGAAAAATGATAAAGTCGTGCAATTCTTGCAAGGGTAGCACACATTTAAGCCCAGCACTTGCCCACTCCCAAGAGTGCCATGGTTTCTCCCCCTCCTTCTCAACACACACACATAGCAAAACTCAACACACACACACAATCGCAGAGTCAAGAAATGAATACTAGCTTTAAACAAGGACCTCAGCAGGAAGTACTTGTTGACATAATTACTGTTGGCTCCCTTCTTCTTCTTCTCCCCTCCCCCAAGCCAACTTGGCAACCTTTCCCACAAAACTGAGCTGACCTCCAGCCAAGTCTTCTCCTATTCAGCTTTCTGCATTTTCTCAGCATAAGCCAAGAACCCAAATACCCAGCTACTTCCATTGTTTAGGTTTCTTCGGAAATCTTTTGAAAGAGGGAGTTCCACTGTTGGACTGCCATGAACAATTCACGAGTCCTTTGGGCTCATTGTTAGCTACACTCTTTGGGGAGAACACAAAAGGAGACTCTTGGAACAGGGTGCAAACTTGCCCTTTCGTGGAAGAAACAACCTACTGAAAAAAAACTCTGGTTCTGTATCCCCTCCACTAAGATGGTTTGGATCAAAAATAACAGGGAAAGAAAACTGGCTTTTTTTAAAAACGTTTTGCAGCTTTGTAGCCCGATTCCTTGCATGTTTACATGGAAGTCCTATTGAGATCAAATCTGTAAGTAAGCATAGCCTGGATAGCAGTTTCAGTTCCTCGACGAGTGGATGAGTTGCAGACCCGGAAAATCCCTATTCAGCTTGAACAGAAGTAAGAGCTGGCATTGGGCCTTGGACTATATTTAAAGCCCTTTGACAGAGTCTGTCAGTTGAAGAAATGTGTTTGTTTGTATCAGGGCTGCCTACACATACAGTCCAGTCCAAACATAACAGCGGCGCCCCCATAAATCATAATGTGCAAATCAGAACTCAGCTTCCAAAATACACATTCCATTCTAATCTCTCCTTCCCTCTTTAGAGTAGGGTGGCCACTAAAAAGAGAAGAAAAAGCATTACCAATGTAAAAAAAAAGCATTACTCTCCTTTAAAAGAGTAGAGGAATGTTTGGCTTCAATCTGCATTGACTAGGCACAGAAGACATGAACCAAAGTATATCAGATGTAGTCTTATGATTTTAGCTTCTGTGATGTGTCTGGTTTTGTATGATTTAACAGTTCTCTGTTAGTTACTCTGGCTCTCCAGCACTGCCTTTATCTGGGACTATTTTTTCTTATATTAGCCATCCCAAAGAGAGGGGGGAGGGAGGGAGGGAAGGAGGGAGTGGGAGAGAGGGAGAACAAAGGGGGAGGAGGAGGAGGAAGAGGAGGAGGAGAAGAAGAGGAGGAAGAGGAAGAAGAAGAGAAGGAGGAGGAAGAAAATGAATGAATGAATGAATGAATCAATCAATCAATCAATCAATCAATCAATCAATCAATCAATCAATCAATCAATCTGGGCAAATACTACCTAGATGTCCATCACTACAGTTGTTACTCTTTTATTGGGAAGGGGGAGATACATTTTTACGTATGTTCACTGTATTTTAGGATTTCATTCAATTTTTCTTTTCCTCATCTCTGATTGGAAGACTGTCAATTGTCAAACAGTCATGGTCAGAGGAGACACCAATAGACACAAGGATCTGTGTACCCAAATCCTATGAAACAAGAACGAAGAATTTTAGGAAGACAACACTCTGATTATGCTTCATGAAGTTTCAGGACTGTGGCAAGCCGATGCCAACGAGTCCTTTCCAACTCTGTTGTTCTGTTCTGTTCCACTATTGTAATTCAACTCAGCCTCACTTTAACCGAAATTCCAAAACAAGAACCAATTTTTGAAAAGCGATAAAATCGATACTGGGGAGCTGGTAACTAAGACGAGCCACCTGCGAAATACCCACACTCTCTCCAAAGGAGAATATTCAACCTGCTATTGGTTCTAATCTAGATAAATGACCCAGTCAGAAAAGCAAATACAAACAGGACAAATTTTGCTGAGGTTGCACAATTAGTAAAGATAACAAAACAGGCAGGAAACGAAAGAAAACACCCACCCACCCAAAAACTTTAAAAGCAAAGGCCCAGTTGGATGCGTACCTTTTCTGATGCATAACCAGAGAAATTAACATTGACACTTGTAAAGTGTTGCGAGTTGTTTTGTACGCCAAATTCAATGAATGTGATTGATCTGAAAAAGGAGGATTCTGAAAGGACCTTGGGATAAGAATGAAATACTTCACTGAAACAAGCAAGGGGCCTCCTTATTCTTTACTATCTCTACTTAAGTGACCAAAAAGATAGTACATTCCCATCACTGTCAGAATGACATTGTCTGATATATGGAACAAAATTCAGCAGGAATGATGTGTTACCACCCGATAAGAGGAAATATCTGAAAATATTTTTGGGGGGAAAACATAGTTTATCATTACAATATATTACTATTCCTGCTTAAGTAGCTCAACTGATACCAGTAATGAGGGCAAATGAAGGTAAACAATGGCATTTTCACAGTGTTAATTATCTTTATAGATATTGCTCTTTATTCTTGTGTCAGCCAATCTCATGCCGGTCATCCAAAATTGCAAAAGTGTCCACAAATGTCTTTGCTGAAACTTTTCAACTTTACAGTTGTAAAGAGGTATATTGCAATTTTACAGCTAAATTTTTTGGACTGATCTAGCGTGAGAATGGCGATTCATCTGAGAAGACCCCACTATGATCTTGACCTTCAGCAACGGGGGGGAAGAGGCATAGCCACAGCAATGACTGGATAAGAAGCAGCTAAACTGGCAGAAGAAATGTCCAATTATCTCAGAAGGGACCTTCTCTAGTTTCTTGGGCTGCAAAGGGAGAAATGTACTTTCAGACCTACAAGACTCTGTTAATGAAACTTTTCAAATCAATACAATAGTCCTAGTTCTTCTGAATGTGTTTTTTGCCTGGCCTAATTTGAAAGGTTGACATGTAAAAGGTAAAGGTTCCCATCTCACATGCCTGCTAGTCGTTTCCGGCTCTAGGGGGTGATGCTCATCTCCGTTACAAAGCCGAAGAGCCAGCGCTGTCCAAAGACATCTCCGTGGTCATGTGGCTGACATAACTAAACGCCGAAGGCACACAGAACGCTGTTACCTTCCCACCAAAGGGGTCCCTATTTTTCTACTTGCATTTTTTACATGCTTTTGAACTACTAGGTTGGCAGAAGCTGGGACAAGTAATGGGAACTCACTCCGTCCCACAGCATTAGGGATTCAAACCGCCGAACTGCCAACCTTTCTGATCGACAAGCTTAGCATCTTAGCCACTGAGCCACCGTGTCCCTTTTCTCAGACTTTCTCAGAGGATTAGAATAAATGACCTCCAATGTATCGTGCAACCCTTACATCATACATTCTATTCTATACAGGTAGACCTCGACTTACAACAGGTCACTTAGTGACTGTTCAAAGTTACAACAGCACTGAAAGTTTTGACTTATGACTGTTTTTCACAGTTTGAAGCCTCCTCATGATGAGGCGATCGAAATTCAAACGCTTGCAAACTGACTCATATTTATGACCGTTGGCTGTGTCCCGAGGTCATGTGATCCCCTTTTGCGACCTTCTGACAAGCAAACTCAACGGAGAAGCCAGATTATCTTAACAACGGGGTTACTAACTTAACAACTGCAGTGAATCACTTAACAACGGTGGCAAGAAAGGTCGTAAAACAGGGCAAAACTTGCTGAACAAATGTCTCACTTGACAACAGAGATGTTGGGCTCCATTGTGGTCGTAAGTTGAGGACTGCTTGTAACTATTACTACTGATAACAATACTACTAATTAATACCACCACTTTTTCAGAAACCTGCCGGAAGACTAGTCCTTCACATTTTCCAGTAATCTCCTACAAAGGGAGACCAGACAAAATTAAAAAGAAAAGGCAGTGTTCAACTCTGAGGAAAAAAATATTAATAAAAGAACGATTAATAAAAAAAAGTTAAAATATGATGTGTGCAATGTACAGAATCCCTAACAGTTAAGCTGCCATAAATTAATTAGGTATAATATATTATATCTGAAATGTTTATACTTGTGCTTGTGTAATGGAATAGATTTCACTTCATTAAGAAAACACTCCTGTGGTCCATTGAGAAAGAAAGGAAAGAGAGGGAGATGGATATATCATTTATGCGATTAAAATGTTTTTGTTTGTTTTTTAAAAAAACAGATTTAGTAGGAGTAATTTGGCCATTTTCTATGATAAGCTAAAATAAAAGATGTGTGACACAAATCAAACTGAGCTGTAAAGGATGATTTACAGACCACAGAGGCTGAGTCCACACAATGTTTTCAGTGTCAATGAAACCAACCATATGTATTGGCATAATGTAAGAAGCAACCTACAAAGAATATTTTAGCTTCCCTCGTTCAGGGGAAAAAATAGCTTTTGAGAGAACACCACAACTGCATGAATGTATGTCAACATCAAAAGAGTATTTTATATCAAAAGAGATATAAACTTAATGTAAACCACTCCAAACTTGATTGTAGGAAGTACAATTTCAGCAACACAGTGATCAATGCCTGGAATGCACTACCTGACTCTGTTGTCCTCAAACCCCCACTCCTTTACCCTCAAACTAACCTCTATTGACCTCATCCCATTCCTAAGAGGTCTGCAAGGGGCGTGCATAAGAGCACAATCATGCCTACCGTCCTTGTCCTGTTGCCCCCCAATTATTAGTTCCTATTTCTTATATTTAAACTTACGTTTATTCTTATTTTATATTGTGAGCATTCGACAAAATAAAATAAATAAATAAATAATAAAATTTTCATGGCAAATCTGGATAAAATTCAAACAAAAGAAAAACACTAAAATAAGGCAGCTCTATCACATCGTGTTGTTGAGTATGTTGATTAATGTGATTAAACGAAGCTAAATCCTGTATAGGATTATACAGAGACATAAGTCCTGAAGGGATAATGCTGACAAAAATTACTAGGTCTGTATTAAATTGAATTTTTTTAAAGTAGTCGAATAGCAAGTATTTGCTATTTAACTACTTGATTAGTAAGTAAAGAACATTTGCTTACCTTAGAATGCTAAACAATATTTTAAATTAAATTAAACAATGAAAGCTAGAATCATGCCCTATTCAGTATTCAGGAATGGGAAACAACAGAAATTTTATTTTTTCCCTTAACCATAAAATTGAAAAACCAAAGATAGAACTTCAAGGAGAAAAGGGCTTTACTACCAGACATCAGAAAGCTGTCTTTTTCTCTTGAAATTCTGTAACTGTTCTAAAAAATTCAAATTTTTATCCCAGTTCAACAAACATGAAAGACTATTTGGCAGAAATTAAATTTATTCTCCCCCCTCTTTAGTTTTAAAGTTTTAAAAACACGGTGAAAAAAAATCATACATTATAGGAGATACTTTCAAGGAATCTGTACATGAAAAGTATTGTTCCATACCTACTACAGAAAGGCAAATTCTTTCAGTTTGGCTGATTTCATTATTTGATTAAAAGGAAATATAGCCAAGATGGTTATATTTAGAATTTGAAGGACATCCCTTGAGGTTGCTGGTTCAGGGAATGTTTAAAATAGGTATTGCCAAGCGCTCTAGTAAGCAAAAGTGGAAAAAAAATCACTGGGGGAACTTTTTTGTACCCAATATGGAGGGGGGGAAAAAAAGAAAATTAATGTGTTGACATCTCAAGAACAGAGCTGTAAGCATCTCTGTTACAATATCTCTCTATTGGCATACAGGGTTTTCTTTTCTTCTACCCTAGGTCTATCTGAACTTACATGCAGCTTTATAGGAATAAGAGATTAAATAGTAGTAGTGGTGGTAGTGATAGTAGTAACAATAATAATAACAACAATAACAATAATATTAATAATGGCTGACCAACGGAACATTGAAGAAAGAGACAGAAGGCCTGATTCTTGCAGTCCAAGAACAAGCCACCAGAACGAATGTAATCAAAGCCAGAATAGAAAAATCGGCTGATGACCCCAAATGCAGACTCTGCAAAGAAGCGGATGAAACCATTGATCACATACTGAGCTGTTGCAAGACAATAGCTCAGACTGACTACAAACAATGTCACAACACAGTCGCTCAGATGATCCACTGGAACGTGTGTCACAACTACCATCTGCCTGTAGCAAAGAACTGGTGGGATCATAAGCCTGAAAAAGTGGTCGAAAATGAGTATACAAAACTACTGTGGGATTTCTGAATACAGACTGACAAAGTTTTGGAACACAATACCCCGGATATCACGATTATGGAGAAGAAAAAAGTGTGGATCGTCGATATTGCCATACCTGGTGACAGCAGAATCAACGAGAAACAACTTGAAAAAAATCACCAGATATCAGGACTTGAGAATCGAACTGCAGAGACTCTGGCATAAACCAGATGCAGGTGGTTCCAGTGGTAATCGGCACACTGGGGGCTGTGCCTAAAGACCTAGGCAAGCCCTTAAAAACAATTGGCGCTGACAAGATCACCATGGGTCAGCTGCAGAAGGCCACCTTATTGGGATCTGCTCACATTATCCACCGATACATCACGCAGTCCTAAACGTTTGGGAAGGGTTCAACTCGTGATTTGTGATACGAAACCCAGCATAATTATCTCCTTTGCTATGTACACTGTCATTTTTTGTGTATTATAATAATAATGATGATAATAAAATATTTTGGAAGCTTCATTCAACAGGCATTGCTAGTTGTAAAAATATTGAATACAAATGTAAATATTCTCTTACATCGTCCATATGGAGTGCAACTACTGTATATGCCAGGATTTGCAATCACTGAATTTGTCAAATGACAATCGTGGACTTCTAGAATAGCAAACAAGAATTTTGGAGTCGAAAAAGGTAGGGAGGATTTTAATTTTTAAAAAAATCTACATATAATCTATACCTATAGCTACACCTATATCTATATACCTATCCATATCCATATCAGTGATGGCTAACTTTTTCATCATCGCATGCCGAAAGTGCCCGCATGCCTGCATCCATAACTCAATGAACACGTGACCCCCCCCGCCCACCTGCACATGTGTGCATGATCCTCCCTGCGTGACCTGTCTACCTGCGCATGCACACACATCTCCCACACATGCATCTCCCCCCATGCATGTGTGGAAGTTACCCAACAATCAGCTGGCTGGCGGGGGGCGCACACACATGCGCAGTGGATCTGTTCCGGGCGACAGTTCGTGTGCTGGCAGAAATGGGTCTGCGTGTCACTTCCGGCACACATGCCATAGGTTTGCCATCACGGATATATATCTATGTCTATATCTAGTGTGATATCTATCATCTACCTCTATCTGTCTGTCCGTCCGTCCGTCCGTCCATCCATCCATCCATCCATCCATCCATCCATCCATCCATCCATCCATCCATCCATCCATCCATCCATCCATCTATCTATCTATCTATCTATCTATTTATCTATCTATCTATCATCTATCTATCTATCTCTATCTGTATCATCTATATCTATACCCATCTCTATCTATCTAAAATATATTTATTTATCTAAATCAATAGATAAATCGCCACCATTACCACCAATACCACCAGCTAACAAAAGCAAGCAAGAATTCTCTAGTTACAAGTACAGTTGGGACTGGAATTTCTATCGCTATGGGATATGATCATTAATAGAATCACGTGATTGTTAAGCAAAGCCAGCTTTCCACATTGAGTTTGCTTGTTAGAAGCCCCTCGGGGAAAGGTTAAAAATGGCGATCACGTGACCATGGAATGCTACAGCTATCATAAATGAATTGCCGAGCCACCCAATTGCAATTATATGACTCCACGGATGCTGCCTGGATGGTAAGTATGAGAATTGGTTGTAAATCAATTTTCTCAGTGCCATCGTAACTTTGAACGGCAATGAAATGAATTGTCATAAGTCAAGGTCTACCTGTAAATTGTTATGGGTGATGAGGTCTGGGAGCATGTGAACTGAGAAACTGTTTCGAGCAAGATCAAGAGAAACACATTTTGATTTTGAAGAGCAGTTGAGTGTTTGCAGAACAGTTGGGAAAACTTCTTCACCTCGGCCTCCAACACTGAGAACTTATCCCAAAAGTGCTTTTCCAAAAGGGAACTGGACTTTCTTGTGTCTCCTCCCCCCCCCAAAAAAAACTGCTTCTCATCCAAGAAGCTTCTTCACTTCTCATTTCTCTCTTGAACTGAAGAAGCTTCTTGAATGAGGAGTGAAACGTTTTCAAGAGGAAAAAAAAAACCAAGAAAGACCGGTTGCTGTTTGAAAAAGCACCATTGGGACAAACCATTTGTTTATTTATTTATTAGTTAGACTTATATACCGCCCCTTCTCCCAAAGGGAACCATGACCTGAACGATTGAGAATCTCCACAGGAATTTATCTTTAGATCCAGTAGTGGATTAAAAAGAGCATACATAGGCTGCTACTCTCAGATTCATGAGATGAAGACTATAAATACCTGATGCTCACAGATTTCAAACTCCCAAATAGGTTGTGGTAACCCAGGGCGTGGCACAAAGGCAACACAGTCACATATAAGTAAGAAAAGTCCCTTTAATACCTCCAATTTTTCCCCCAATGTCCAGTTACCTTCGGCTGGAAAAAAAACTCTCCCAAGAACAGTCTTTAAGTGGAGGAAATTTAGTCTGAAAACAAAGTACATATAAACTGTAAATAAAAATCCACACAAACCACTTGCTGCAGCAATTAACTGGACAGGGCAGGAGAAGGAATTGCAGACTTCAAAGGCCAACAAAACACATACAGTTGGGAAGACGTCAGAAACCAGATAAGCCTCGACAAAGCAAGATAATACATGATTTGTTTCCAACAAGTTTATTTATTTATTTATTTATTTTTATTTTATTTACATTTATATGCCGCCCTTCTCCGGAGACTCAGGGCGGCTTACAGTCTTTAGAGCATCATGCTAAGTGCTCAGCAATAGCCTTCATTCCATTGTATATGCCTGCTTATTACTAGGGCTTTTTGGCCCCCCTAAGCGGCATTTTTTACAAGGTCAGCTTATTGCCCCCAACAATCTTGGGTCCTCAATTTACCTACCCCGAGAGGATGGGAGTCTGAGTCAACCTTGAGCCTGGTGAGATTCGAACCTGCACTAATTGCAGGCAATTGAGCTAAGTGCTAGATGATTAACAGCCTGAACCACCAAGGCCCTGTTTGCTGTGCACAAACTTCCTTTTTAAACACTGTGCTCCCAGCTGCAGCTAATGAAGGGAATCAGGGCCCTTTCCTCCTTCATAAGCCACACAACTCATGTTGCTCCCTTCTCTGTTCCTCTCTGTGTGCCCTAGGATCAAGAGGGGGTGGGTCTGAGTATTCTTATGAATTCCCTCTGCCTTGCTCTACCTCTACTCTTCTCTGCCTAGCCAGACTCTGCCCTTCCCCAGTTTCTTCCACAGCCAATGGAGCCACATTCCCACTCCCTGTCAGCTGCTTGGCCTGCCCCTCAGAATCAGATTCCGACAGGGGCATGACATAGGTCCTTTCAGAACATACAAGGAACATGATGCTTTTTTCCTCCTAAAGGACGTGCTTTTTAGTTCAGCAGATGGCAATTTTCTTCCAAGTACCTCCAACCGACATTTGAAATTTCATAACAGCTTTGTGGAATGATGTCAAGTTTTAGATATCACTGGCTGGACCTATGCAGGGTGCTAAGCTATAATGTGGTTTACTTGGATGCGACTTAATCATTCATCATGATTTCCAACCCATGGTTGATGCAGGGTTCTGTCTCAGTTAGGAGACTAGGGTTCCTTCAACACAGCTGAGTTAAGTAAATCTTCGTTGGATAAATAAATAGCTGGTGTATGAACTCACTAGATCAATTTGATCCATATCTGGCTGAGATTTCAAATCAATGATTGTTCACTATAATAGCAACATCACCAACATGAGGAAGAAAGGGTAAGAAGATACAGCCTTTCTTGTTTGATTATTAGAATAGCAGACAGGATAGATAAAGCTTTTATGGCTGACACCACTTTTTTCTTTTTCGCATAATCAGCTCATTGTAGGGATTCTCCCATTGGTAAAATTCCAATGGGTTTTGCAAAAGCCTCTTGTGACCTTGAAGACATTGCCCATGGTTTGGCTCCAGGCCAACTGTCGATATAATTGGGTTGAAACCTAAAGCTGATTTAAACCAAACAGAACATTTGAGGATTTCTCTCCTCCCTCTTCTCCTGGCATGTAAAGTATAAGTTATTTCCACATCTCTATTCAAGTATAAATGATTCCTGTCACACAAAACTGTAAACTTTAACGCAAACTTCAATGCAAACTTCAATGTTGATCCAACAAAGTGATGTGCTTTGAGCTTTCTTCAGAACATTTTGCTGATTCTAATATGTCCAGTCTTTGCAAGCATAATTTATTGCAGAATCACTTAACACAAAGAAAGATGAAAATAGGAAGGAGAGGGGGAGGGAGGTGATAAGAAAAGGAGGGAGGAATGAAGGAGCCAAGGAAAGAGAAAGAGAAGAGAGGGAGGGAGGAAAAAAATTATAAGCAGAATTTTCCAAGACTTTAATATTGTTCCTACAATTTATGTAATAGCTGAATAAGAGAGGGTTGGATTTGTCTGCTGTCGTGAACAGGTTTATGGGTTAACAGTCCATCAGCATTTTGTTCTCCAACAGTTACAGAAAAAGAGATGGTAAACATTTGTTAAACAGCAGTGAAAAGAGCTGAAAAGAAATTCCTGTCAGAGACTCCTTCCTCTTGCTCTTATCAAGGGAAAGTTTGCAATAAATTTGGGGTGGAGGGTGAGGGAGATGGACAGCATGTGAAAGAAAGAACAGTTAAATTTACAAAGCAGTCCTACTACAATCAAGATAATGAGCCAGTTTAGTCAAGTGGCTGAGACTAAAAATTGGAGGACGGGTGAGGTCTAGTTCTTCCTTAGACATGAAAGCCAGACTGGATGACCTTGGGCCAACTCACCCCGCAGGGTTGTTCTTGTGGGAAAACTAGGAGGAGGAAGGTGAGCTGGATATGTTCCCTTCCTTGAGTTATTTGCAAAAATAATAATATAGTGGGATACAAACAAACAAACAAACAAATAAAGTAAAACTGAATACCTAGCCTGCAGCGAATGCTACCCTTCTGGTGACCAATAGGGAGAAGAAATCGGCATGGAAAGTGCCATCAAGATGAGGACACATGTAGAACATGTGTACTTCAAGCAGTGGTGGGATTCAATTTTTTTTTTTACTACTGGTTCTGTGGGCATGGCTTGGTGGGCATAGCGTGGCTTGGTGGGTGTGGTGTGATTTGGTGGGCATGGCTTGGTGGGCATGGCAGGGGAAGGATACTGCAAAATCCCCATTCCCTCCCCACCCTACTAACTTGCTTTCCGTTCTCCTGTTCAGGGCAACAAAAGAAGATCCAGCCAATCAGCTGGGACTCAGGAGGCAAAGAAGAGATGGGGGCAGGGGCAGTCAGAGGTGGTATTTGCCGGTTCTCTGAACTACTCAAAATTTCTGCTACCAGTTCTCCATACTTGGTCAGAACCGGCTGAATCCCACCTCTGACTTCAAGAGTTCAACTTGTTGACACAACTAAACCAAGAATCCCTTGGTTTTCTCATACACATTTCTTCCTCCTCCCCCTCCCTCCTCCTCCTGAAGAGCTGTTAATTTTGTTCACTGCTGAGCAAAAGTCAAAGTCAGAGTCTAAACAGCTTGTAATGAGTTTTCAATGGCCCATCTCACTGAAATTGAGGGCAAAGGCACAGCAGACTTAAGACACTGTCAGGCCTCTGAATTTATTATCACACGTTCAAGGGGTGCTCTGTAAAATAGGAGAGGGAGAGACTAAAACCTCGTAGGCTTCTTTTCGTCATTTTTTTAAAAAAATGTTAACAGCATTTTTATGTCCTAGTTTTTGAAATACCTCCTTGACACAACAGATAAACACAAAGGAATGAATTGCGGCTATATCTTAATTAAGAATGTTTTCAGGCTGGTGCAACATGACAGGACAAGATGTTGGGTCCAATGTCAAAGGCTAAAAGTACTGTAGACAGTTTTCTGCAATGCACAAGCACACACACACACGCACCAACACACAAGATGTGAAGCAAATCTTACTCTACTGCAAAAAAAGGAGGGTGCAGTGACAATATTCAATTCACTCAGTACCTAGTAGTTACACTATATTGTTCCCCCTGTTACGTTTAACTGTATGTCACAATATTGTGTCTCCTTTTAGGCACTGTATTGGTTTTAGTTGTATAGCTGCCAGCTTCAGTGGGGGGACTTTTAAAAATTAAATCGTATCAATCCACCAATAAAACAATTACTACCAACATGCCTTCAATCAAGGACCTGTATACTGCACGAATCAAAAAGAGGGATGTGAAAATATTTACAGACCCCTCACACCCTGGACATAAACTGTTTCAACTTCTACCCTCAAAATGATGCTATAGAGAATTGCACACCAGAACACCAGAACAACTAGACAGCCATCACTCTGCTAAACAAATAATTCCCTCAACACTGTCAAACTATTTACAAAGTCTGCACTACTATTACTATTAATCTTCTCATCACTTCTTATCACCCATCCCCTCCCACTTGTGACTGTAGGACTGTAACTTTGTCGCTTTTATCCTTAAGATTTATATTGACTGTTTCCTAGTATGATTCAATTGCTTATTGTACCCTATGACTATTATTAAGTGTTGTACCTGATGATTCTTGACTCTTGATGAATTTATCTTTTCTTTTATGTACACAGAGAGCATATGCACCAAGACAAATTCCTTGTGTGTCCAATCACACCTGGCCAATAAAGAATTCTAGTCTAGTCTATTCTATTCAATAACCCTATCATAAGAAGAGAAGAAACAGACAATTTGCAGGAAGAGTTATACAGAATCCTGAATGAAATAATTAAAATATGTTATATGTTTAAAAAGAAATAAAGAAAAAGGGAAGAAACCTTGACTAAACACTGTATTTTGCCCAGAGATATGTTTTGCAATAGCTGATCAAGTTGTAATTTATAAAATGTGATATAAAGTAGAAACCACACTTAGCTAAACTGTTCCTCTGTGTGTGTGTGTGTGTGTGTGTGTGTGTGTGTGAATTTGGCTATAAAAGATACAGTTAAACTATAGGGGAAGAAAGACACTTAACAAACAAGTATATTTATTTATCTCTTCCTTTTCCCTACAAAGAGCATAACCAGTTGCTTTCTTTCCCCAAATTTTAATTTTCACAACAACCTTATGAGGAAGTTTGAACTGAAAGAGGGAAAAAGAAAAAAGAAACAGCCAACTTTTGCTCACTGAGCTTTGCAAAACTAGTGAGACCCTAGTTAACTTAATTTGAATGTAATTTAATTTAAAAATAATCCAATTTAGGTTTTATTCATGGCTCAGCCCTGCCTTCTTTTGAGAGTGTGGAACTAGGCAATGTCGTTCAGAGGCCAAGTGAAACGATCAGCTTCAGGAGAAAAAAATGTGATTTCTATCTTAAAATATGATGCTTATTCGCGATGTATTTAGAAATGTATTTGGCTGGATCTGACGATGATGACAATTATTGTTCACTATGTTTGGTGGTTATGAGTAAAAAACAAGCCTGGTCTAAGCAGGACCATAATGGAAGTCTTTTTAAAAAATTGCTGTGTTGCTAAAAAGTAGAAATTCCCTTGACTTGATTATTCCTGGTAAAATCTTGGGGAGAGGTGGTTTGCTATTGTCTTTCTTGTGGGATATATATATATTAAGGTAACCAACCATCCTCCTTTAGGGAAGAAAAACAGTCCTCCTTTTGTAAGTTCTGTCCTCTCTCGAAAAGTGCCCTCCTACATGTCCTCCTTTTTGATATTTGAAGACTAATCTGTAAATCTCCGTATTTGATCGATGTCGATCCAATCCGTTGTGTGTGATGTGATGTATTTGTATTTGACATGACGATTCATCCAGGTTTGGTACAGTACGGCGAGACGCAATTATGAGACGCATGCGCTCCACACAGGAGAATTGTTTTGAGAGCGTGCGCTGCATGCAAGAGTGTGCCGCGTGCACGTGGATTTGGTTTTTTTTCTTCAATTTATTTGTGTCCTCCTTTTCCTTGTAAAAAAGTTGGTCACCTTATACTTATATATATAAGTAGCCCTCATCTTACAACAGTTTGTTTAGTGAGTGTTCAAAGTTACAATGGCACTGAAAAAAAGTGACTTCTCTTGGTGTTTCACACAAACAGTGCAGCATGGTCAAGTAATCAAAATTCAGATGCTTGGCAACTGACTCATATTTATGACACTTGCAGTGCCTTGGGACCATCTTCTGACAAGCAGTCAGTAGGGAAACCAGATTCACTTAAAAACTGTGTTATTAACTTAACAGCTGCAGTGGTTCCATTAAAAACAGTGGCAAGAAAAGTCTTAAATTAGTCAAAACTAACTTAACAAATGTTTTATTTAGCAACAGAAATTTTGGGCTCAATTGTGGTTATCAAGGACTGCCTGTGTGATGTATGTATGTATGTTTATATGCATTCATGTATGTATGGCTGCTGATTAGACTAGATACTCAGTTAACAGGTAGGTAGGTAGATATTTAGTAGAGATATACAATCTAGTCCAGTTACCAACCTGATAACTTGAAAATGTATGGACTTTGATTGCTGGCTGGGGAATTCTGGAGTTAGAGCCCACAAATAGCAACTTCTATTCAACATTTTCATTGGCTGGTTGATGACTTCTTTTGTTTTTATATATCCAGAGAAAAATATCCAGATTCCTCATTCTGGTAAACAAAGAAGATTACTCTCTTGGAATCGAGGAAAGAAAAGAAGGAAACATCGCTGACATCCAAAGAGAACTGTGGTTAATCCACATCATTTTTAATGTGTATTATGACACAATGAATTGAGTGTGTATTGTGGATACTGAAATGAGATGCATCCCACTGGAAAACCTTTTTACTTACATTGTCATTTACAGCTCCTGAATTAATAGACCAGGAAAGGCACCAACAAAATGCAGTAAAACCATTGGCAGCCAGTGGTGACTTAAAGTTTAATTCCCGCAGGGAGAAAAGGACACTGTCTAATCTGTATTCAGTCCTGACATTGTCCACATCTGACATGGAACATTAGCTACTAACTCTCTCAATAGACTAGTGTCCTTCAGTTTATATTACTTTATGTTAATAGTAGAGAAATTACACACAACATCATTTATCATTGTTATAGTGCACTATATGTCCTGTAGCTTATTTTAATATATCTATTTACTCCTAACATACAAAGAATCTTCCTTCTAAAAACCCCAAAGAGAAACTTGGCACACATGTTTGTGACATGCAAACAAGCTCCTTTCCTGTTGAAAAACACTTTTGAACTGTATGTGGCAGTATAATATGTTTTCCTTTGGAGGGAAAACACCCATCCTGCTATATTGCAAATCTTGGTAAAAATAGAGTATAAGCAGCGATCATTCTTGTTATGTATGGGTGCAGCCAAGCAATAGGGCAATCTGATTATATTCAGTCAGCTTATTGGACAGCAATTGCAGTAGGAACCACTATTTTTCCCTTATTTTTCATAATACCCCAACTTAGTATTTATCCACAACGTTGCCAGATATTGAGACACTAGTTTCTAAACTTGGCCAATAGTAGTATCTCCATAAGGCCAAAGTGATAAAAAAACAGAAAACGTTGCTCTGGCACTGTAAGTAAAGCAGTCAATTTTACTTTTTAAAGTCTTTAAATATGAGGTTTTAAGAGTCACCTATGGTTCCCCAACGTTTCTGGCTTTGCAGACTGAAAAGGAGGTGGAGGTAGAGCAGATGGTTATGTGTAAGTGGTCAGCAAGTGCATGCATGCATGCAGCTCCATTTATGCCTGGCACTCATGCAAATGGAGCTTGCGTGCATGCACCCTCCTGCTGCTCACACACCTGAGGATACACATGCACGCACACACCATCTGTTTCTGTGGCCCAGTTGCAATTTCCTACTGGCCCATTAGTGGGCCATGGCTCATAGGTTGGGGACCCCGATCTATGGTGTGTAAATACAGTACAGGTAATCCTAATGGCCCCTTGTCAGTCAATAAGAGAGCTGATTTACCATCAGCTTATCAGGTACTCTGGAGTGAATGACTTGTGAGCACAAGGAAACAACAGCCAACGACCTAATACCTGGCCATCAACACCTCAATCAACAACTAAAATGCCACACACAACTAGAACTACATAAACACTATGCATAGTATAGAAAGAAATACACATTCCAAAAGAGTGAAGTTTCCTCAGAGTGGGCTCCAGCATGACTCCAAAAGATTGGAAGACTAAACCTCTGGTTCCAGTGATCGAGTCAGACTGGATCCTGCAACATTATCCTGGGATCTTCATTCATAAGGTAGCCCTAACTTAGTGATCATTTGAAGTTAAAATGGATCTCCCGAGTTGCTTATGACCCAGTTCTGAAATTATGATGACACACATACATACACACATACACATATATATACACCCTAGGTAGGGTCATGCATTTTGGACACCTGGCAACCACATTTATGGCCATTTGCAATGTGCCATGCTCTTGTGGCTGTAATTTTCAGCATTTTATGCCCATTTCCAGCAACTGAAGCAACTGAAGATTCCTCCATGAAAATCAGATATTCTAACCATTATCACTTACTACTTCTCTAGCATGAAAAAGGAGAAGAGATGTTAAATTGGAAAAGTCAGATTAAAATCACATCCTGTTCCTTCGCTGATGTAAAAAATATTCAAGTAAAGCTTAAATCACATTATACATTAGTCAAAAGCTTCAGAACCAGCCATCATGTTTCCTTAAATTATTTGTTAACAGTAATTCAGTCAGGTAGGAATTTTTATATCCTAGATTTAATTCTTTCCTCTCCTGCTTTTTAGCCAACTGTATAACTGATTCGGAAATAAGCTCCATTTTGTTTTAGCTGTTTCTTTCTTTCCAGAAAAGAAAAATACATATTGCTTCAACCTTCTATCTTCTGGTTATAGTTGCTCCATGCTTGGACAATAGCAATTCATCTTACATGGGCTGGCTCTTGTTGATTACACAGAAGCTAAAACTGATAGAGAATGAATCAGATGTGAGCTGGAAAGTGATGTAATAGCTTTATTATGGAACCTACTCTGACTACTTTACTAGTTCCATGTGGAACCCAAAGTGCTGAGGTTTTCTTATAAATCACTACACAACTTTGGATCTAGATATCTCTGCAATTATCTGCTCTAAATCAAATCTGCCTGGTGGACAGGAATGGAAGAGAGAGGGAAAGTTGCAGGTCTCCCATCCCTGCTATAAAGATAGTGGTGTCCCAAAGGGCCTTCCTTGCAATGTCCCACTCTTTGCTTTCAAAGTCAGGATGAGTTTTCTACCTAATATTCATAAAGGTTGGGAATCGTTTTCCATAGAGCCTTCCAGGTATAAATAAGTATATATAGTTGATTTTAATTTTATAACTTCCTATTTGGAATTATATTATTGGCTGCATAGAATTTAAAGAGAAGAGAAGGAAGGGAGGGAGGAAGGAAGGAAGTAATTCCTTGATAAATAGTTCTGAAAGCACCTAACCTCTTCAATCCGTATTTAGAGACTGGCCCTTGTGAGATATTGTGGGAAGTCTGGGAAAGCAATGAAAGAGGAGGTAATTCCCTGTTAGGAGAATGAGTACACACAGGGAGACATACTGAGAGTAATGTTGAATAACCCATACGCAGCACACAGATACACTGTATAGTAAAATGTAGGTTTTACTTCCAGTACACAGTTAAGCAAAATTCAACAGTCCAAGTCATACACGGTTTTTAGCAGTCAGTTTTTCAGTCCAGGGATAATCCAATAACAAAGTCCAGTATCAAATACAGTTCAGTAATAGACTCACATCAATCCAAGAATAACGATGATCAGTAACAGTCACTAGGGAAATGCAGGAACGCAAACCTCGACCATCTAGCAAAACTCTTTCTCTCTCTCAGCTCAGTTGTGAAACCATCTTATGGCCTGTTGGGATACCACACCCAATTACAATTTTAGCATTCCCTTAAAGAGACAGTATTAAAATGTCTATCCTGGTTTATATATTTCCAACCCAACTGTTAGGTGACTTACATTCCTAATAGAGACCTAAATAAGAATGAAAAGGCATTCCATAGTCAGCTTATCTTTTAAAGAGCAACTCAACCCAGATGGCCAGAAGAAAAAAATATGTCTAAACATCCCAGGGGCTGCCCAGCTACTATAAAGGAGGATGGGAAATTCCAAGATTCCAGACTTAGATCAGAGACAGTGTAAACCTTAATCCCTTGATCTTGTCCAGATTGACAAGCTTGTGGTTACAATGACCTTCCAGTCCTTAGCCAGACATCTTAACAATCTCCTGTAGCTGCTAGGTGCTAAATATCTCTGAGAATAATCCATAATTGTTAATGTAGCAGCGATGAGAGAAGAAATGTATTTCTCCTTCCTTTGAGGGAAAGATGAAGGGAAAAGGCCAAGAAAAACAAAAGGAACTCAAGTGAAATGACTGAAATGAATTCTGCACATGTCTTACAGTTTAGGCAAATGCCGTCTAAGTCTAACCCTCCCCATTTCAATGTAATCGGTTTTCAACAGAGCACATGGGAAGGCATAAAATATATCACACCATGTAGTCCTGTCTGGCATAACTCACAGTGACTCTTCAAGAGTGTCAGATGTTCTCAAAGGTCAGGGCTCAATGACAGGGCCGTGTTCAGAAAGCAAGGAGATTTGATTGGCAGGTGTCGTTCCCATGTCAAGTTGTAACTGGCTTCGCTTGTCTGGGTCCCATAAAACAATCTTGTACTCATGGTGAAACAAGGTCAGCAGCCATAATTTTGGCCTCAGAATCCAAGACCTGGGCCTTCTTCAAGGAGGAGAACTCAAAAATGAGGTCAGGAGTTCATCTAGCTCAACAGTGAGCTGCATGGTAGCCAGCACGTTACATTCAGAAACTTGCAAAGAAGAACAAGAGGTTATTCGCCATTGTCCATTCTATTTCACCAGCAGCTATTGTAGCATTTAGAAAAAGCTGTTTCTGATTCAGAGGATAATAAACAGGCACTGAGACCAGTAATAATGGACAGCATCATTCTAAGATCAACTAATCTGTATCAAGAACAAACTCCATACTTCTCCTGGCTTTATGATTTATACCAACATATGGGAAAATAAAACTGGTTAAGGATTATTCACAACTGGTGTAATTTCTGTGAAAGTCCTAGGAAAAGGTGAAGGACATCTTTGTTGTTGTTGTTATTTACTTTCTACTCCCAGAGATGAAAGTAAGAGAAAAGGGTGGAAATGAAGTTTTGGAATTGGGGAATTGAATGGCACTGAGATATAGATTTCCATATTTAATGGCCATTGGATTTAAGCTTATGGTGCAACGGAGACACTCTTCTTGAGCCAACAGAAAATTTTTTGAGAATTTTTGTTGCAGGTACTATCATAAAAGCATTGACTGGAAAAATGTTGACAAAATGGTTCCATAATGTAGCCACCATTCACCTATTTACCAGGAGATAAAACTGATCAGATAATGGGGTTCTGCTTTCAACTTTTAGCCCTCAAATTCATCGGTGTTTCACCATCCATCAGCTGCCTGGTCTCAAATGAAACTACCTTGGAAAAAAACCACATCATATTTTCTAATCCAATAACCTGTGATTTCCAGAGACTTTCCTCAGCATTTGCTACCTGAACTGCACAACTACAATGCCAGAGACCAGATCTTAGGATTTTTCAATGACAACATATGCTGAAGCACCAAGAAATACTTCCCTCCCATCAATGAAAGGCCACAAATGACAGGGATTTTATTCTTTTGTCTCTGGTAATCCCATGTCACTCTTCTCTTTGCCTTTTCAACATTTATAATGCTGCTGCCTTGAAAACCACTATTGCTAGGAAAGGGATCTTGAGTGTCTGATGCATTTGACTTTGAGTTCCTCTGAATGCACAGCTTTATAGTGCTTTGATAAAATTTGGCTTAAAACTAAATATTGGCTGCAAGAAATTCTTAAGGATCAAATAGAATTGGAACCAGAATTATTCTTGTTAGGGATATTTGAAAAAAAGAAATATGGAAAAAACATAAAATATATTGCATTGCATATCTTAACAGCTGCCAGAATACCTTACACTCAATGCTGGAAGCACAACTGTATTCCCCCAGATAAATTGATCATTCAAAAAATTATGACATGTGCTGAAATGGACAAATTGACCTTAATGTTACAAGAGAAAGATGAGTCTGGATATTAAAAAAAATCTGAGAAAAATGATATAATTGGATTGAATTAAGACAGATGGAAAATGAAGGAATTTAAGATAAGCAATTTATAGATTAAATGTATTTATTTTCTCAAATTATATATATTTGTAAATATGCACAAAAGATAGAAATGTATGAGATTGATATCACAGAACTGTTAATGTAATGTTTATCTTTTTGTTTTTAAAAGACATAAAAGACTAATAAAGTTTAAAAGAAAAAAAACTATATAGTGCTTTGATAAAACCATATTTGGAATATTGTGTCCAGTTTTGGTCACTATGATACAAAAAGGATATTGAGAGCAAAAAAAGTGCCAAGAACAGAAACAAAGATGATTAGGAGACTGGAGGCTAAAATGAACGGAAGTGAACGGTTGCAGGAATTAGATTACTGTATATCTAGTCTAACAAAAAGGACTAGGGCCAGGGGTGGGATTCTACCAGTTCGCACCTATTCGCTAGAACCGTTTGTTAACATTCTAAGCAGTTCGGACAACCAGTTGTTAGAAGAAATGACTGGCCTAATCCTGTAAGGAAGGCAGGAAGGAAACATTCTGGTGTTGCTTACAGAAACTGCCTCTCTGTTAACCCTTATTACATTCTTGGCAGGACTAGACTTCCTGTCTCAGGAACTTCTCTGGAGTTTTTTTCCCCTCCTTTGCTGGTGCTTTGCTTGTGTGGAGTGACCATTCAAAGTTAGAATGGTACTGAAAAAAGTGACTTATAACCATTTTTCACACTTACGACTATTGCAGTCATGAGAGGCCAGGCGAGGAGACGTGTGCCTCGATGTGAGTGATGTTGAGTTGGCCACGCCCAGCCAGTCACATTACCACCAAGCCACGCCCACCAACTAAGCCACACCCACAGAACCGGCTGTTTAAAAAATAGAATCCCACCCCTAACTACGGGTGATATGATAGCTGTCTTCTAGTACTTGAGGGGTGGTGGCAAAGAAGAGAAGGTCAACCTACTCTCCAAAGCACCTGAAGGCTGGACAAAAAGCAATGTGTGGAATATTATTAAAGAGAGATCCAACCTAAAACTAAGGAGGAAATTTCCTATCAATGAGGACAAATCATTAGTGGAATGGCTTTCCTACAGAAGTTGTGGGTGCTCCCCCACTGGAGATTTTTAAGGTTGGACAGCCGTTTGTCCAGAATGATATAGGACCTCTTGTCTGAGTAGAGGATCGAACTAAAAGACTTCCATGATCCCTTCCACCTATTCTATTCTGTAAGATCTGTTTGTGAAACTCTCTTGATTAAGTTCCCTGGGATTGTGGCTCAAGTAGCATCTTTAATAAGACAGGATTTAAATGGCTGGTTCACATTCATGTTCAACACCAGACCTCTTCCTAAAAAAAAAGGCTACTTTTCTTCCATTAAAATCACATATATAAGAGCCTTTAAAACAGGCAGGGAAAACATATCCGTAAGGTTGAGCTTAGAAAGCCCACTTCATTAAGTCATTGTTAAATGGTAGTGGAGTACTTGCCTTAATTTTAGTTACTTTAACGTCTCAGCAGCTGGAAAATGGCTGCGTTTGGAAATGAAATTTTGCAGGTCATTAGCCCACAATGATTAAATCAAGAGGCATATTAACATATGAAAATAGGCCAATGTGCATTTTACTGTTTAAACAATTCTATTCAGGGTCTTCCTGGAAGTAAAGTGCCACCCCTCCTCATTTTGACTACTGGCCGGTAGCTAATAAAGTAAAACAGAAAGTGTAATTGAATATTTGCCATCTCTCAAATCCTAATATATTGGTTATTAAGATAGGTACACACTCCTCCAATTTGCAAATGTACTTGAGAGTACCATCTCATTTACAGATTGCTGAATGTGCATATTAATAGCCTTACAAAGATGAGAAGAATTGGAAATAGGTTTCAGTCGTAATAATTTGACCCACAAAATATTCAGGGTCTTCTCTTAATCCCATATGTTCCGATATTAGTACTCCCCCTCCATGTATCCTACATTCTTCTTTCCTAAACATCTTCTGCAGCCTTAAATTCCTTTCCCTTTGTTTATTTCTAGGACAAAAAACCTCAAATAGGCATTTATTGTCCCAAAGGTGCTTTTTCAAGAGAAAACTGGACTTTCGTTGTTTTTCCTTGAAGACATTTCACTTCTCATCCAAGAATCTTCTTCAGTTATGAAGACTTGAAGAAGCTTCTTGGATGAGAAGCAAAATGCCTTCAAGGAAAAACAAAGAAAGTCCAGTTTTCTCTTGAAAAACTGGGATAATCATGACTGGATGACTGAGAATCTCCATAGCCATATGCATTTGTCCTTAATTGACCAATTTATGCATCAAGGATGGTTTTTGGGGTTTTGGCTTTTTTTTTCTGGAGAAAGGTCATATTGTGCTGAAGCATACTTTGTTGTGTGTGTGTGTGTGTGTGTATAAATATTTTTTTAAATTTTATTTTTAATATAAATAATCAATCTTCCATTAAATAGTATGTTGTTTGGGTACAAATATCTTGTTCAATAACGATTAAAGTTTACAGCCTTATTCATTACATTAGTATTAATTCTCTACTCTTACCTTTATACTGATATACATACTGTATCTAACTATTATAACAATCCTCATCTTAACATATTTAATTCTATTAACATATTTTATATATTTCACTAATTTTCTTTTGTTTCTAACTTTCATATTTATTCTCTAATCATCGATAACATAGTCCCCATATCATATGATATTGTTTGTTCTTTCTTTTTAATTGCAAGTGTTAACATATTCATTTCTGCACTTTGGTATCTTGTGCAGGCATGCGCAGCAAGTGTTTCATTTTTCTTCACAATTTACCCTGAATAAATTCACAGAACATTTTGGCTCATTATGACCATAAGTAGTGAAACACAGGTCAGCTAGACAGTTATAGATGCAGAAAGCTTAAACTGAAAACAGCCTGCCCTAAGTCTCCTTTAAGCTACTCTTCTGGTCTTGGACACAATGGATGCAGAGGTGGTATTCGGCAGGTTCTAACCAGTTCTGGAGAACCAGTAGCAGAAATTTTGAGTAGTTCGGAGAACCGGTAAATCCCGCCTCCAACTGGCCCCGCCCCCATCTCTTCTCTGCCTCCGGAGTCCCAGCTGATTGGCTGGCTCTTCTTTTGTTGTCCTGCACAGGAGAACAGAGCTGGAAAGCAGGTTAGTGGGGTGGGGAGGGAATGGGGATTTTGCAGTATATCCTTCCCCTGCCATTCCCATGAAGCCACATTCACCAAGCCAAACACACAGAACCGGTAGTAAACAAAATCTTGAATCCCATCACTGAATGGATAGTGTTTTTCCATTAACTGTGCAGCAATAAAATTTGGATGCCAAGTCCAATCTAATTCTATATTTTTTAAAGTAATTTTATTAAGAATGATAAATGAAAAGAATAAAAGTCAATACAAACTTACAAAAAACACAAACAGAAAAACACAAGAAAAATTTTTAAAAAAGGAGGGGGTGAAAAACAGACTCAGAAAACAGAAGTAATTTCTCCCTTCGCCCCAATAGCTAAAAACAACTTTAGTAGCTTATTAATGTGCCTAAATAAAACATAACCTCTCTTTTCCCCATAGCTTATTTCAGAGGTAAAGAAAAAAAAGTCCAAATACTGTGACAATTAATCTTTGTCAGGAAAAGAATCTGTATCCTCCTAACCATCTATACTTCACCTTTTCAACAACGTAATGTACTCCTTCCTTCCTTCCTTCCTTCCTTCCTTCCCTGCCCGCCCACCCACCCTCCCTCCTTCCCCTCTGCTATTTCCTTCTTTCCTTTCTGTCTTCCTTCTCCTGTTCCTTTGCTCTCCTCTCCTCTCCTCTCCCCTTCACTCCCCATCCCTCTCCTTGGGAAACATGTATATAATCATAAAAAGTTATATTTGAAACTACCTCTCCAAGTGTGATGAACTGAAAATAAATTCTGCTTATCACTCCAATCATCCTGTGACCTCACTCTCTCTGCACAAAGTGTGAAAAGGTGCTGAAAAAAGAAAAAGCCCCGTGACTGGGCTCTGCAGCCTACAACCCATTCTGGGCAGCCTATTTTTTGCAAAATAAAACAGCCATAGAGGATTGCAGGAATGAATTATAGCAGGATATTCTGCCTAATTCAACAGTGTCAGGTTCATAATGTGCCCTTTACAGCTAAAAGTTTATTTTAAATGCGTACCAAGAAGATGGAGAGCTAGGAAGGAAATGCAAAATGGTAGGGCTTGGAGCGTCAGATATAAATTAATACCAGCAGGCTTAAATGGCCTCTGCGAAATGAGCATGAATCTTAAAACTCGGGGCTGGCACAGAGCAGATAAAAGGTATAAGCATTTCCTTCTGACATTTTGCAGTGAAGGACATATTTCTCCAAAACTTGATGTCAACTTAGAAAGGATACAGAATGTTCTTGTCAACCTGCTAGTTCATAATGAATATGAATCTGCTTTCTAAAGCAAATTATTAGCCCATCCACACCAATGGGGTTTATTCTGGCTGAAAATAGTCACAAACTCTTTTCTATCACTCGTTACCTTTAACTGTTGATTGCGCTGGAAATGCTGCTGGCTGATCCTGAAACTGTACAGCAGGAATTCTAAAACTGTCCTATGGCTCTTAGAAGTCACTATTTCCTCAAAGACAACAAAGTACATCATGACAAGGAAGATCTGGGCTCAAATTCTTAATTTGAACTACAATATTTCTTAGTCTCCCAGCCACATCTCACACCTACCATATCTAAAAGCAGTTTTGTTTTGGGCCTTCAAGTCAGTTTTTAATTCCTGGTGATTGCCTGGACTGGACCCTGTAGTCTTCTTGGCAAAGTTTTTCAGAAGTGGTTTTCCATTGCTTTCTTCCTAAGGGAAAAAGAAAGAAGGGGACTGACCCAACTGGCTTCATGCCTAAAGTGGAACTAGAACTCATGGTCTCCCAGTTTCTAGACTGGTGCCTTCACCACTACACAAACCAGCTGTCAGTGTTCCAAACTAACAAACTCCAAACCGATAAACTCAGAGACAAACATTTCCTCAAAGTTCCATTTTATTAGAGTTGTCATATTGGGACATCTGGGAAAACCCAAATCGATGAGTTCTGGGTTTTCCCCTCCCAAAAGAAAATCAAAGATCCATCCCCTGTGTCCATCACATGGTCCAATCAAACCATTGTCCCAACTGGAGACATCCCTCCAGTCACTCCCCTCCAGGTGCAGAGCAACATGTCCTTGACTCTCTGAGAAAGAATGTTGTTGTGTCTAAAACTTCTACCTCACTATGAAATCCCTCCTCCCAAATTCCCAGGCACTAAATGTGGCAGCCTTGAAGTTTCCAAGTAAAAATGGCTTCCAGGGCCGACACCAGCTCTCTTCTAAAGACAGTAGCTTTGAGTAGATCAGTTTCTTGCTGTAAAAATACAACTGTAAACATACATAAAATTGCTTTTAAATATGTCCTGGACAGTTTAGTGCAAACACTAACAATTGTGGGAGAACGTGTATTGTAGGGATATTTGTTTTTCTTGGCAAAACGTATTTGTTCCCCTATTTAGCAGAGTTTCTTTCTTCTTTTGAAGACTGTTGGGCCAGAAACTCTAATGTAAACACTACAATGCATGCACACATAACCTCTCAGTCCTAATGGGAGTAAGTAGTAGGACGAAACCAGGTAAAATCATGCCATCTTGGAGTGAAAATGTACACACCAAAACCAGATCTAAATTATTAATAATTAAATTAATGTTTTATATTTACAGGAAAAAGATTCGGGCCATGACTGGCATTTAAACGTTACGTGAAAAATACAAGCAAAACTAAACAAAAGGCAAAAAAACCCTCGAAGGAGAACAGGTTATGTTACACAGCACTTATTGTATTTTCAATCCAATGAGTATATTGGTTGGCTGAGCAGTTTAAATCATTCCCTTCGCCACGGTGAATGAACCACAGACATCTCAATTCATAAGGAGATGGCGAGACTACAACCTGGAGAACTTGACATTATATTCTAGGAGTGAGCTATCAAGCCACAATATACACAATAATACCCTCCAGGTACCTTCTAGAATATCACTATCTCCTTCCACGAATAATGAGTCTGGACCACGAGAATCACCATTTTAGTATCTTTAGTGCAACCCAGTCTTAATATAACTCAAAAGCATTGTAGGAAATTAAGATAGTAGCTCAGCATGATTAAAGCTGATGTTGCCAATTTGCAAAGTTGCTCAAGATTCCCCAAAGCAGAATCAATCAAACAATCAGAATAGAGCTGGAAGGGACCGTGGAGGTCTTCTAGTCCAACCCGTGCTCAAGCAGGGAACCCTATACCATTTCAGAAAGTGGCTGTCCAGTCTCTTCTTAAAAATCTCCAGTGATGGAGCACCCACAACTTCTGAAGGCAAGCTGTTTCACTGGTTAATTTTTCTCACCGTTAGACAGTTTCTCCTTAGTTCTTAGTTCACTGGTTAATTTGTCCTCACTGTTAGGAAGTTTCTTCTTAATTCCAGGTTGCTTCTGTCCTTGGTTAATTTCCATCTATTGTTTCTTGTCCTGCCTTCTGGTGCTTTGGAAAATAAATTAATCCTCTCCTCTTTGTGGCAGCCTCTCAAATACTGGAATGTTGCTATCATGTCCCCCTTAGTCTTTTTTTTGTCTAGACTAGCCAAACACAAATCCTGCAACTGTTTTCATATGTTTTAGTCTCCAGGTATTTACTCATCTTAGTTGCTCTTCTTTGCCCTTTTTCCAAAGTCTCAACATCATTTTTGTAATGTGGTGATCAAAACTGGATGCAGTATTCCAGATGTGGCCTTACTGAGGCTTTATAAAGCGGTACTAATACTTCACGTGATTTTGATTCTATGTCTCTGTTTATACAACTAAGGATTGTATTTTTTGGCTGCTGCTGCCACACACTGCTGACTCATGTTGAAGTGATCGTTGACTAGGACTTCAAGGTCCCTCTCGCAGTTACTGTTTTTGAGCCAGGTTTCACCTAATTTGTACTTGTACTTGGTTTTTCCTGACCAGGTATAAAACCTTGCTTTTCTCCACATTAAATTTCATTTTGTTGGATAGGACCCTTTGTTCCATGTGTTTGGATCTTGAGCTGAGAATGAACAAGAACTTTTTACAAGCCTACACATTTCTGGAGTAAATATTTTTCAGGTTATGTTGACTCCTAGCAACTGGGCCTGCAATATTTTTGCCAAGATTTTCATTGCCTCTTTCCTAAGGGTGACTTCATGTTGAAGGTGGGAGTAGGACTCACTATTTCTTGATTTCTAGCCTTAACCACTACACCAAACTGGCTCTTGGAGTAAGTACTATGGACTACAAATTCCTGAACTGGCACTGGCTGGAAAACCTGGATATAGCCAGTAGGCACTAGATTGGGGAAAACTGGTCAATCTCTGACATGATCTCATCTATAAAGACTAGCTAGCCATTAACCTCCTATGACTGGAAAGGAAGCTTCTAAGTCTTCCTGTCAAAGATTTTATTCAGAAAATTCATTTTCCTCAGGTTTTGTTGCTCTTTATCTTCTCCTTCTGCTGCTTGGTCTTGAGTACACCTAGCATTACCTAAACCCCAAATTCTTCAACATTAGACTATCTACTATTGACCTCACCCCTTTCCTAAGAGGGCTGTAGGGGGAGTGCAAAAGCGCACCAAAACGTGCCTACCGTCCTGTCCTATTGTTTCTTTTTTTTCTTATTCATATCCATTTCATGTATTTATGACCATGTTTATACTTATACCTGTTATCTAATAATTGTTTGACAAAATAAAATAAAATAAAATAAATAAATAGATGGACAGATGGACAGCATAGGAGTAAAAATCAGAGGCTGAAGAAAGGATGGTCTCTTCATATATAAAGTAGCTAAGGTCAAGTCCTGTTTTCTGTAAGTCAGAGAATAATGGATCCAAGTAATTCAAGTCAGAGGAAATCAACATTCCTGATTGTTAAGGGAAAAAAAGCCCACCTAAGAACAATTTTATAATACTATGAATTTGCCAATTTGCTGCTTTAAACCAAGCCAAAAAAACGCTCGAGCAATTCTGCTATAAATAGTGCTTGATTTTTATATAAACCTACGGAGTCAAATAACTTGAAAAAAGAGTGTATTTACAATACCCATTAAAAGACTGTAAGGACACTATAATAGTATGAATATAGACATACAGGAGAAGGTAAACATAAAAAGGGCTAGTAAACTAAACTGTATTTAAATAACAAGCATTCCATTCTCTGTATCCCCTTATTTATTTATTGGTAATCTACATGGTACTTTTCTCTTAAGAAAACTTTTAAGACTTGATACTTTCAGTGACCTGACTTGGTAGCCTCTTTGGTTGCTCCAATCCTAAATTTTATTTATTTATTTGTCAATTGCTTACAAGATAATAGGTATAAGTAAAACATAGTTATGAATAGATGGATACATGTAAGAAAAATAAAATATAAAAGAAACAAGGGACGGTAGGCACGTTGGTGTGCTTATGCACCAATTTATTTTTAACATAAATTAAAGTTTTCTATAATGAGAATTATGAACATTGAAGACATTGGTAAGACAAGCCTAGCAATGAGAAGCAATAAAATAAGATGCGCTGGGATTTCAAACAATCTTGAAAACAAAATCATAATAAAATATGAAGCTGAATAAAAGATAGTTCTTTGTTAATCCATTTTAGCACTGCTAAAAACAAACTGGCAGGGTATTGTGTCAGCCAAAAAAAAAAAAAGACAATAGAATTAGTGACTTGGATTGGGTGTGTATTGGAGTACAATTATAATCCCCGATGAAGAAATTCTTAATGAATTTAAAGGTGGGATGTAAGTAAAAGAAACCCAGAGATAGGATTTGCCCCCTCTGTGCAAAATTTATTCTGAAGATTTCAGAGAAACTCTAGCCTTGTGGAACATACATGAACCAAATAAAATACTTAGCACAGTTTGCAAAAACAGGCCATTCTATTATTGTGGCAAATATAAGAGGAGATTTTAAAAAATGAGAAAAAGAGAACGTGTAATGATTAAGATACAATGTGGATTTCTTTCTTGATGGTCTCAGTGGAAGTAATAAAATGGAAAAGTACACTCATTTAGAATAGTGATTCCCAAATACTTATTGGTAACAATTCAGTAATCCCAATGGTCATAATTTGGGATACAGTAAGAAAAGGACAATATCTTCCTCAAGGAAGATGCACAAAACTAATCTCCTCCCCCTAGTAAAATCTGCACGTAACACCCAAACATCTAATTTAGTGTCCATAATTCTTGTTTTCTGGGAGTTAAGAAGCCCAATCAAAAATACAATAGAAAATAATATACTTTCAGCAGCTTGAAAAGGGGGCAAATGGCTAAAATTATTGATCCACAAATACACTCATATATATCCACCACACTATAAAAAAGATATTGAGACTCTAGAAAAAGTGCAGAGAAGAACAACCAGGATGATTAAGGAACTGAGGACTAAAACATGAAGAACGATTGGAGGAACGTGACATGGCTAGTCTAGTGAAGAGAAGGACCAGGGGAGACATGATAGCAGTCTTCCAATATTTGAGGGGCTACCACAGAGAGGAAAGGGTCAAGCTATTTTCCAAAGCACCTGAAGGCCAGACAAGGAATAATGGATGGAAATTAAACAAGGAGAGATTCAACCTGGAAATAAGGAGACATTTTCTGATAGTGAGAGAAATCAACCCATGGAACAGAAGTTGCCTTTGGAAGTTGTAGGAGTTTCATCACTTGAGTCTGTCAAGAAGAGATTGGACTGCCATTTGTCAGAAATGGTGTAGGGTCTCCTGCTTGGCAGGGGGTTGGACTAGATGACCTACAAGGTCCCTTCCAAGTCTGTTAATCTGTTAATATCCAAGCATACAGTCAAAGATGCGGAGGAGAAGACTAGACAGAACAGGGGGTCAGAGTTAAGCGAGTCACTAGCCTAGAGTCATTACGTTTCCAAAAATAGTCCAAACCCAATTCCTCCTGAATTCTGTTGACCCTAGTGGCAATTTACTGCTGAATGTTAGTTGACTAGATTCTTGTGTATAGTCTTGAGCAATAAATCTTAACTGGAACTTAATATATGGTTCCTGTTCCTATGATTCCTTTTCTTTCTTGCCTGACAATCATCTTTTGAATGTCTGGTCTGTGAGTCCAAAGTTCTGTCAACAACTATCCTCACCATCAAAATACCCATCATGGAAAGGACATGCATGTGTTCCTTCTGAATTCAAACTGACTTCCTTTATCTTGTCACTATTCCATGTTCTTCGCTCCCATCCACCAAGTTATGTTGGCTTTTTCTCCAATCCTTTCATGAATAGTTGTTGTCAGATCCGTGTATCTGCCATTCTTCAATGGAAGAAGAAGAAGAGGGGGGTGGTTTTGATACAGCTAATTCTTTTCCACTTGATGTAACCTAAATATTCTAATGCTTGCACTGATTCTGTAGGACCTTTTACATGATTTATAACGGTTGCCTGGTGTCCGAGATACCTGGAAAATTCTCACCTCTTGGAGAGATGGTATGAAGAGAAGGGGCCATATAAATTCCAATGCCAGAAGAAAATTCCAAGGAATCTCTTCTTAACTACGTTCTCAGAGACGAGGGGCAAATAACATGTCCGCATCTGTGGATTGGTGAAATCCACATTGGACTAAGGAGAGGGGTTCTAACTTTATCTGAATTGCATGCCCTGCAGATGTCAGACCCTGATTTGAATATTGACTTGGTTTCCTTTCCTTCAATAAAGAATTCCTTTTGGAATACCCAGTTTTCAAAACTTCATTCTTATTGTCTGAAGGGGAGAGAGTCTGGTCCTTAGTTGTCCTCTCAATTCTAGTACACATATCTCTCCTCTCGCACAGGTTTCCTTTCTATTTAATTGTTCTGACCCAAGGCTTCCCAAGATTGTAATTAAGCACACGCTTAGTTAAAACAACTCTTGTTTTATTGCAGCGCTGGGAATTATGTTCATTCCCAGCCCATATTGAGTCCCAATCAGTCCCTCGAGATAAGCACCCACTTTCTCTCCTTTGAATTGCTGCCAACAACTAAAGTGCCAAATGAACTATAAAAAAAATCCAACCAAAGTACAAAGTCCACACAGAGCTTCAACAGAATGAATGACTTTGCTTCCTGCAAAGGTTTCTTCACCTTTCCCTGTCCTTTAAACCTTATGGGAGGGGCAATCACCTCCAAGCCTTACTCTCGAGTCGCCTCTTTTGTGTCAGCTGTTCTTGCCTTCTAGCAGCTCTGCGCACATGCGCACTGGGAACAGGCTCCCCTTGTTCGCTGCTGCCTCGCTGCTGCCAAACTCAAAGGCTCTGGAGTCAGCACCCCACTCCCAGATGGTCCTGGCCTCATCTCTGCATCGGACTCAGGACCCTTGTCTGAGTCCTCTCCAGAATCCCGGATTGATCTCCGTTCTTCCCCACTGTCCGGTTCCGCTGCCGTCTGCACAGGCTGCCGGCGAACCACAATACTAATTTGTTCCAATCCTCTGAACAAACATGGGTGTACCCTTGTTTGTCTGTACACCCAAAAGTTTTCAAACTATGATCTACACTAACAAGAAGTTTCTCACCCCATTAGGAAGTGTCCTAGTTCTGGATTCTCTAGCCAATGTGTCAGAATAAATGGTGACGGTAAAACACAGGATACAATTATATTTTCGCAGGGATCCAGTCCGTCTCTGAATTAATACACAAAGTTTCCCCTAGAAAAAAAGCACTTGAGATGCAGGGATCCACATCTAAGAGAGGCACTCAAGAAGCCATGCAATATGCTTTCTACAGAGCCATGAGGGGAAAAGAGAGTCAGAGTGAACATTTAGTGTGAGGCACTGGGAGGAAATTCGCCATCAGCTGTCATGCTTTAAAGCAGATAGTCGTGGTACCTCAGCACATCTGGAATACCTGTCACCCTCAAATTACTTTGGTAATGGAAACACAATTTTTAATCTTCATATAATGCAGTCAAATCACAGTAGGTTTAGAAGCCTGTTAGTAGAGTTTGGGGGGAAAGAAATACATATCTGCTCTCAGTCACTAACAATTTAGAATTAGGACAGGTGTGGAGAATAGCTTCTTAGTAAAGGGAATGGGAGGAGAGAGAGAGAGAGAGAGGAGGAGAGAGAGAAAGAGAGAGAGAGAGAGTCACTTGGGTGGCAGGGAAAAAAAACAAAACAATATTGCTGAACTGAAATGGTTGTTCTCTGCAACCAGTCATTTTATAAAACACACAGCAAAGCTTTTATATGTAAATTATCCAAACACAAAAACATCTCCACTCAAATTGAATTGAGAATAGTTTGAAGTAGAGCACTTTAGTGGAAACGTGCTTAAAATGAACAAAATGGAGAATTGTCAAGATGGAATCACTGTTCCAGGTTGAGGGGGCGGGGGCGGGGGGACGGGACGACAAAACGTTACAAAAATGAGCTTGCACGAACCTTCTTTGAGAAACAACAGAAGGTGTCAATTTAATTTCCAGGGCTTATCTATTATTACTATCAGGCAAAATCCAGAGTTGTGGGGTTAATGTTTGCATGCACGTATGACTGGAATGCACAGTAGGCCAGGGATGGGTGTGTGTGTGTGTGTGTGTGTGTGTGTGTGTGTGTGTGATATATTTCAGCTAGTGCAGAAGGCAGCAAACCCCTGAGTTAATGGAATTGCTGGATTCATCTATGGACCCACTTCTATAGATGCTCCATTGGATGCCAATGGGTTTCCAGATTACTGCCGGATCCAATCTGGGTCAATCACCAGTACCAGAGATTGTGTCTTCAGAGCTTTTGGACTTGTGCCGGAGCCCATCCTCTTTGTGTGTTCAGAAATTCCCTGAGGATGAGCTCCGGCACAAGTCCAAAAGCTTTGAAGACACAATCTCTGGTACCGGTGATTGACCCAGAGTGGATCTTGCAATATTATCCTGGGACACGTATATTCGTCTTCATTCTAGATTACTGTTAGAACCCAAGAAGCTTCTTGGGTGAGAAGTGAAATGTTTTCAAAGGAAAAAAAAAAAAAAACCACTAAGGAAGCCCAGTTGTCTTTTGGAAAAAGCACCTTGGAGACAACCAAGAGAATCTCCATAGACAATGACCCTGCATCTCCGCAAATTATTATTTGCAGTATGCATTGTTTTTCATAGCCAAAAACAGAGAGATAAAGAGTACCTTTTAAAAACTAATAAATGTTTACTAGAAGGCATAAGATTAAATAAACTGTGCTGAACTGGAGGGGAAAAAAGGGAAGAGGTGACAGGCTAGTTCCCTTAGAAGCTCATCTACATCATAAACCTGTGTTAAAAATCCTGCATCAATCAAGCCATTCCATGAAGTGAGCAGTAGTTCATGAAAAAGTTCTCTGAAATAAAATGGTTAGTCTCCACTCTTTATTATTTTAGTATTCATTATTTACTCTCTTTGGAATAAAATGATTAGGACACCTCATAGGATCCACATCTATATAGTGAGACTGCATCATGGTAGAATGTGCAAAACAAATAACCCAGCCTATTTTATTTTTATTTTTATTTAATTATCTTGGGTCAACTTAAAGAAGCAATCTATACATTGACTGTTGGCTCCATAAATACATGTGCAGACAATTGTAAAAGCCAGGTCCTGAACTATTTCCCATACAGATATAGTGGAGGGGGAGCGGAATCTAATTTTTGCAGTCTAGAAAAGATGGGTGTTGGTGCCATCAGGAGCAAAAACTGTTTCCTGTTAATGTCAGTGCAGATAGTCCTCAACTTACAACAGTTCATTTAGGGGCCATTGATTATTGATGACCGTTTTGCACAGTTACGATCTTTGAAGCATCAGATTCACCTAACAGCCAGGTTACTAACTTATGAACCGCAATGATTCACTTAATAACTGTGGCCACAAAGGTTGTAAAATGAGGCAAAACTCACTTAATGTCTCACTTAACAACAGAACTGTTGGGGGGCTAAGCAGGTTCTAATAAGTACGTGAAGAACACACAGGAACTTTATGCTGAGCAAATTTACATCGTTCACCCAACGAAATGTTTTCATAGCCTACCAAGCCACGTTTGATGTGCATTTGGCACCTGTCCTTTCTTTGTGAACATTAATCCCTTATCGCTAAGAGTTGCTAAAGCTGCTCATTATCTTCTCATCCAGTATGTTTGCCTGCTAATTTGAACATGCAGCATTCTTGAAAGATCACACCGCAACTCGCCCCAAGTGGTTACAGATGTCATAGCTGGAATAAATCCAGCTGCACGTGTCTGCTGTTGTTTTGGAAATTGGTACATCCTATTTGAAGCCTCTGCTCGGCAATGAGCTGACCAGAGTAAAGAGGAAGGGGATTTGGGGCGATTTTCAAGTATCGCTAACATCTACAGGCATTCCACACAATGAGGACGTATTCTACGAATTGGAATCTAAGCAATCTCTAAAGAAGACATGTTATTCTGTATTCTATTCTGTATTTTAAATGTATTAAATTTACTAAAGAGTTGATTTATATTTAGATGTGCCAATATCTTACTGTGATATATAAATGCAATATCACTAAAATGAATAAATCCATGCCTGGAATGAAACCACTATCCACTATACAGAGTGGGACTTGTGAACTTCTGACAAGCAAAGTCAATGGGGTAGGAACATTCACTACTGCTAACTTAAGAACTGCAGTAATTCACTTAACAACTGTGGCAAACTCACAACAGCCATCTCACTAGTAAAGACAACAATTACGAATTATTTCATTTCATTCTCATTTGGGCAGATATGGGGGAACATCTACAGCAGAGGTGGTATTCAGCAGGTTCTGACTAGTTCTGGAGAACCGGTAAGGGAATTTTGAGTCGTTTGGAGAACTGGCCAATCCCACCTCTGACTGGTCCCGCCCCCATCTATTCTCCACTTCCCAAATCCCAGCTGATTGCTGGGTCTTCTTTCGTTGCCCTGCACAGGAGAACGGAGCTGGAGAGCAGGTTAGTGGGGTGAGGAGGGAAGGGGGATTTTACAGTATCCTTCCCCTGCCACAGCCACCAAGCCACGCCCACTAAGACATGCCACGCCCACCAAGCCACGCCCACAGAACCACTAGTAAATTTTTTGGAATCCCACCACTGATCTACAGGCAGTCCTCGACTTACAACTGTTCCTTTAGTGACCCTTCAAAAGTTGCAATAGCACTGGAAAAAGTGACATGACTATTTTTCACGCTTATGACTGTTGCAACATCCCCATAGCCATGTGATCAAAATTCAGATGCTTGGCAACTGATTCATATTTATGACATGACCTGGGTCACCTTTTGTGAACTTCTGACAAGCAAAGTCAATGGGGTAGGAACATTCACTGCTGCTAACTTAAGAACTGCAGTAATTCACTTAACAACTGTGGCAAACTCACAACAGCCATCTCACTTGGCAACATAACTGTGGTTGTAAATCAAAGAACACTAATGTTAATGAGGGGTCCTTGGTGCTCTCTGAGCTTGGTTGAGAGAGTAGCAAGGACCACACATTATAATGCTGAGCTACAAATGTTCTCTTTTATTAATATCCATTAAATCGGTCAACACCAGCATTACAACTGGTCAATTCATTAGATATAACAGATAATCAGAGTTGGAAGGGACCTTACAGGTCATCTAGTCCAATCCCCCGCTGCCCAAGCGGCAGACCCTACACCATTTCTGACAAATGGCAGTCCAATCTCTTCTTGAAAGTCTCAAGTGATGGTGCTCCCACAACTTCCAAGGGCAAGCTGTTCCATTGGTTGATTGTTCTCACTGTCAGAAAGTTTCTCCTTATTTCCAGGTTAAATCTCTCCTTTTTCAGTTTCCATCCATTATTCCTTGTGTGGCCTACAGGCGCTTTAGAAAGTCCAAGGGTAGGGAAGAAGGAGGGAAGATAGGAATTGATTTTCAAGATGTTCCAGGAGTAGCAACAGCCCTTAGACTTGTATACCACTCCACAGTGCTTTACAGGCCCCTCTAAGCGGTTTACAGAGTCAGCATATTGCCCCCAACAATATGGCTCCTTATTTTACCGACCTTGGAAGGATGGAAGGCTCAGTCAGCCTTGAGCCTGGTGAAGTTTGAACTGCCAAATTGCAGTCAGCAGAAGTAGCCTGCAGTACTGCATTCTAACCACTGTGCCACCACGGCTCATGTACAATAAATACAATGATTTCATTCATTATAGAAACCAAAATGTAGAGTTGAAGATGCTGAATGTGGAATTCAAGGTGATTCTGAACATAGTTCATGGGACCAACTTCCATTTATTTAGACAAATGGAATATTTAACAGATACAGTATAATGGCATAACAGGAATGTACATCAAGTAGCAACTACTGGTATCTATACACAAAAGTCCTAATTTAGCCACTTCATTAAACAAAACTGTGATTTTTTAAAATCTTGACTGTCCTTAAGATTTTACTTCTGCTTTCCTTTGCTTTACAGACCTGTGAAGGTCATAAATGCGAGGGCTGATCCAATGATGGTATTCGACCGGTTCTGCCCGGTTGTGGAGAGCCAGTAGCGGCGATGAGCAGCAGAGACCGAACCGGTTCTCTCCGCTGCTCTGTGTTTGGCCCACTTGCCTGCCCGGGCTCCCATATTCAGTTTTATGGACAGAATTTGAAGCGCAGCTGCTTTGCGCGGTGCAGAATAGTGCCTTGTGGCAGCTGCTGCAGTGACCGGCATTATGCAGGAGGCGAGTTAAAATGCCCCTGCGCCTATGCGAAGTGTGCATTTGGCGCACACGTGCAAGCAAAGTGTGTGCACGCATGCAAAGCGCGCCCACCAAGCCACACCCACCAAACCAGTGGCAACTTTATTTGAATACCACCACTGGACTGATCCCAAAGTTATTTTTTTCATGCCTGCTATAATCGCGAAATGAGGCAGCCACTAAACAAGGACTACCCGTACTTTAAAAACAATACAAAAAAAAAATAACAACAACCCAACAACCAGGATTTGGAGAGGGGAAGGTTTCGTAACAGTAGGAATATTCACCTATCTTTCCAAGGTACAAAGTCTTAGTCAGACACATCCTGTTTTTCAATGTAGCTGCTTATGAATTTTTGAACACATATTAAAAGCATTGTCATCTAATATTTCAGGGAACATAAGCCACTAACAAATTTTCCATATCGCTATCTCAGACAATTAATTCTCTTTTTTCCCTGGCTGTGCAGATTTGACAAGCTTGCAGAGAGAAAGCCCTTCTAGATATCTACCTGACTTCAACTTCCATGGCAAATCATTGTGAATATGTATGTGGTCATTGTGGGGTGGTATCCTCCTCTTGGAAGACACACAAGTAATACTAACAGAAGATATGGATGCAAATTTTAGATTGGCTTTTTAGTTGATTAACAGGCTTTGTCTTTTAAATCACTGTGAGTTGACAGACGATGGGTAAAATATTTGTATTCCCCTCCCCCCAAGCCTCAATGATAGTGGTTCCATACGTAAAATTGCAAGCATAGCAGGAAGCGTACAAGAGCATAAACAAAAAGGAAGTCACTGAAGAAGAAAACAACAACACAATCATCTTCATATTTACTCAGAAGCAAGTTATCCTATGCCATCTTGTGCAGACAATGGAGTCAATATCACTGAAATTCATAGAGCAGCATAATAGGGAGATGCTACTGCAATTATATAGGAGAAGGTGAAATGAGGCACTTACATTACCTGTAGTGATTTCCATCTAGGATGCCACAATAGAAATGAGGCAGGTTATGATCCATCTAGATTCTTCTTATGAGAACACAAATGTAGAAATCAGTATGGTGCATAGCAATTTCTATACAAATAGGTTCTTTTAGTTGGATATACCAAGAATACAATCTCCTTGTCTCTTCTCAGAATTATACCAATTAGGGAATGTATTTCCTGTGTTTTCAAACATAAACCAAATAGATAAATGTAGTGAGAGGTGCATGTATAAGAGATAAACAGACGGACAGACATAGATAGTTAGGTAGACAGAGATAGATACTATAGAGAGATGAGAGATGGATGGATGGATGGATGGATGGATGGATGGATGGATGGATGGATGGATGGATGGATGGATGGATGGATGGACGGACGGACGGACAGACACACAGACAGACAGATAGATAGATAAATGATAAATAGATGAAATCAATGATAGTTAGGATAGATAGATAGATAGATAGATAGATAGATAGATAGACAGATAGACAATAGTTTAGAGAGAGAGAGAGAGAGAGAGAGAGAAAGAGAGAGAGAGAGAGACAGACAAATTAATGTACCTCCCATTAAATTATGCATCAGAAAGCAAATGTGACAACATCTGTCCTATCTTGCTTAACCTTAAAAAGGTAACCTAGTCACTTCTACATCATATCTGGCTCCTTGCACAGGTATTCTGCATCTTCAGTGGAAGGTTCACATTCCTTCCCTTCCACCACCAGTCACCAAACCTGGAGCTCTACACTTCCCTGAAAAGCCTTTTAACCTCGTCAACATCTTGTTCCAACATGCTTACAAAGGATCTGAGGCTCAAAGTTTGGCTTGATGCATTATCGGCATCTTTCAGTCACAAGAACGCTTCTCATCCACTGCAAGCCCAACAAGGATACAAATTATAAACAAGGTTTTTAATTCCCCCCTTAAAAGGGGGGGAAAGGCAAAAAGATGATTATTGGCCTTTAAGCCACCTAAATAAGTTCTTCTTTTTCCCCCTCTCCTTAATTTGCCTGCATAAATATTGCCTCAAGGGAAAGACACCTTGAAAGACATTTTGCATACACAGCTAAACTACAGAAGAAGATACTGAAATTGGGATTTTTGTGCACATTGGGTTTCCAAAAGGATTTAAAAAAAGAGAGAGAGAGAAAAAGTTTTCTCGTGGTCCTTTCCACAAACTTCCCAGTCCTTATACAAATGTGGATTGGAAGGTGAAGAAAAGGAACATACTGTCTCGATCAAATGATCTGTCAGAGATTAATAGGATTCCTTTGTCATATCCATATCTCACAAAGAAAGGCTTTGACAGCCTCCAATTACTTTCCAGAAGCCAGGCCTACTCCACAGTTTCTTTGAACCAGAATGGCCCCCGAACCTATATTTTTCACTCAAGCAGATAACACCACTGGGTCTCTCTCTGTGATCGTGGCCTAACTTAAAGGACTTAATCTCATTTTCCAGATGAATTATTATTTAGTCTCCTGCAGGCAGTGATTACTGGATAAAAGTATTGTGTTAACATAAGGGCTGAGGTCTTTTCAGCTGAAAATTCTGTCGTGAGACACTCAGTACTCCATGTATTATTATTATTTTTAAATTATGAAATACGGGAATGTCACAAAGAGGAAGGGAAAAAATTGGAGTGATACACATTGCAGATAATTTCATGATTTGTCAAGAGGTGAAAGGACGATGTTTTGCTTATGTATGAGCATCTAGGAATACATGTCTACATAACTTTTCCATGATTCATACTGGAAGCAATTTACTGGATTTCTAAAACGTTTCTCTTTCTTCTCGCACATCATTTCTTTCTTTTTACTATAAACTACAAAGCCCAAAGCCTATCAAATGCCTTCTAATTATCAGTGGAATTCAAATCCAGTAATCCAGAACTGGATAATCAAATCTCGGACCAATGTACTTACACTCCAATTTTGCTAAATTAAAAGGTTCCGCTGCTAGCAGACTTTAAGAACTAACCTCACTGTGTTCTTTACTTCATTAGAAAATAATGGAATGACATAAAAACTTAGCTACAACTGTAAGATTCAAAAGTTAGTAAATAAACCAGTTAACTAAATAATAATAATCTATGGTTTTGCTGAATCAGACCAAACATTTAAGTAAACCAGAGATTCTGTAAGTAAGGAATGACAGGAGTGGAAGCTCAACTATTCTGGAGGATGTCAGGTTTCCAAAGAATAGAATAGAATAGAATAGAATAGAATAGAATGTTTCAATTCCTTCCCTCAAAACGACGCTATAGAGCACTGCACACCAGAACAACTAGACACAAGGACAGTTTTTTCCCTGAATGCCATCACTCTGCTAAACAAATAATTCCCTCAACACTGTCCAACTATTACAAAGTCTGCACTACTATTACTATTAATCTTCTCATCACTCCTTATCACCCTCCCCTCCCACTTGTGATTGTGTGACTGTAACTTTATTGCTTGTATCCTTACGATTTATATTGACTGTTTCCTAGTATGATTTGATTGCTTATCATACTCTATAACTATCATTAAGTGTTGAACCTTATGATTTTCTTTTTATGTACACTGAGAGCATAAGCACCAAAGACAAATTTCTTGTATGTCCAATCACACTTGGCCAATAAAGAATTCTAGTTTATGTCTGGGATGTGAGGAGTCTGTAAATATTTTCACAGCCCTCTTTTTCACTCGTGCAGTATACAGGTCCTCAACTGAAGTTGATCTAAAAACCCTGTGGCTACCGTTGTGAGGAAAACAGGAGGAGGAAGGGATGTTGGATATGTTTGTTGCCTTGAGTTATTTGTAAAAATAATAAGGAAGGATACAAATAAGTAAATAAAAAGTTTTTTAAAAGTCATCTTTTGGCTGGAGTGACTATAAACTACTATCCTTAAGAATGGCTTTGAGAAGAGACCGAGAAAGGAAAATATTTGTAGCTCAGAGTTGAAATGAGGGATCCTTGGTACTCTCTGAGCTTGTTTGTTTTCTTGCAGACATTTTATCACCCAAACTAGGTAACACTGATAGCATTTGATGGTCTTACCTAGTTTGGGTAATGAAATGTCTGCAAGAAATGAGCACCTCATTTTGAGAAGAGAACTTGTACAAATATAAGTCAGTTCCATTCCTGGTAAGTTCCTCATTATTTATGTTTACCTTTGAAGGGTCCCCATGTTAGTAAGGGAGATTGGGAGGCTGGCTATGAAACAGTAGTCAAAAATTGGACGTTTTCCTTTAAAGAATCTTTCTTATTTTTAGACTGAAGTTTTCAAGCAAGCAGAAACTTAAGGGGATAGGGTTGCCAAAATATATGCTGAACTGCAAGTACTTGGATAAAATCAACACCGATACTTCTCAGCTAGCATATGGTTTCCAATTCTTCAGTCATTGTGTATAGAAATATTCCGTTTGCATGGCCAGATGTTTTATATGCCACTTAACTCCCTGTGCATTATCCCTTAATGTTAGCTGTGTAAGAAAACACATTTTAAAAATCAGCACTTGAGAAATCAGGCCATTTCAATAAATGGAAACATTTTCCACAAAAGAGAGGGGGAGAAAAAACTCACCCTCGTATTTAAAATCAAAACATTTTATTTTCGTAACTCTAGATAACGCACCGAGACAAAATTGTAAATTGCTAAGCACTTTTATTTCTGTAATGTATTCTATTGACCTTAGAAATTATTCAGAGCATGCAGGGGTGGTTTTTTTTTTCCTCCTAACCAAACAAATAAAAAAAAAAGGGGGGGGGGGGGAGAGCCACGATGAAATGGATTAAAAATAAATAAATAAAATTGACAGCAACTCTTATGATAGCCTCCGCCAGCATGTTACTCCTTTCTTTCTTAAAGCTTCGTCAACATGCAAACACTCCATAAAAAAGGAACTGGTGCGTGCCTATGGGAGCAATTCAGTTTGCAAAGAAAGCAGCATAATGTGAGCGGTTTGAAATGGTTCGTCTCTGTTGCTTTCCATGTCAACGCACTGGCAGTCTTGCCTGAATGCAGCTAGTCAATAGAGAGAAAGTAAATAGAGCATTTCCTGATTTCACCTGGCAACACAGTAAAATGCCCGGTTTAAAAATGCAACACTTTTAATCACTGGCACAATATAGAGAGAGTTTCATTCTTTTTCTCCTTATCCTCCTCATTCTTCTGCTTCCCAGGACTGCACACATTAAAGTTTTAATGACAACGACGTACATTGGAAAATTGGCCAGCAGAGTAGCGCCTGGATTCTTCCAGATGCTTCAGATGTTGCATTTTGTAGTGTCAAAGACCTGGGTCTATACTCCACCAGGCCAAAATTAAACTACCATATATCTTTAAACAAACATTAGCAGACATAATGTCACCATGCCCCCCTGAAGTCTTTAACAAGCAGAGACACAAATTAAACTGGTGAATATGATTCCTCTGCAATGCAAACTTTTTAAAAAGCTAAGGGAAAGAAAGGTTAAACAAGAGATCTTGGTTCAACCGCAGCAACTTTAGGACGAGTGTCAATTTTACTTTATAATGCTTGGTAAGACCACTTTTACCACTTTATAATGACTTGGTAAGACCACACTTGGAATCTTGCATCCAGTTTTGATTGCCACTATATAAAAAAGTAATTCTAGAAAGAACGTAGATAAAAGCAGCAAAGATAATTAGATGACTGGAGGCTAAAACATATGAAGAACAGTTGCAGGAATTGGATATGTCTAGTTTAATGAAAAGAAGGACTAGGGATGCCAAAATCTAAGGGACTGCCACGAAGGGGTCAACCTGTTTTCCAAAGCACCTGAAGGCAGGACAAGAAGCAGTGGATGGAAACTAATCAAGGAGAGAACCAACCTAGAACTAAGAAGAAATTTCCTCACAGTGATAACAATGAATCAGTAGAATGACCTGCTTCCAGAAGTTGTGGGTGCTCCATCACTGGAGGTTTTTAAGAAGACATTGGACGGCCATTTGTCTGAAATGAGGGGGGTTGGACTAGACAACCTCCAAGGTTCCCTCCAACTGTTATTCTGTTACTTTCCCCTATCACAAGCCATGCTGTCTAAAGTTGATGGAATGTACAGAATATAAAGAAACATTTTGATGACTTACTCTTGCATCTATCTAGGCTATTCTGATCGACAACAGCAATCCAAGATTTCAGGTCAAAATATCTCTTAGCTTTTTCTAAATAGGGAGATGAGGGAAGCCAAGAGGTTTTCATGCAAAATTTACTCTTCCCATCATAGGATGATGTGATTCAAACAATGACAGTATTCACCAACATGCCACATCAGTCATAAAGGCAACCTTAATATCCTACTAAAGTCCTAAATCAGGATAGTCTCCCATACTGCTACTCATACTGTTTGCAGCACATAGTCAATGAGACTGCCAAGATGAATTGTATTTTCGTGGCATCACTTGAGAAGTTCATCTGCAGGGGACATAAAGTCTTTCTTTCTTTCTTTCTTTCTTTCTTTCTTTCTTTCTTTCTTTCTTTCTTTCTTTCTTTCTTTCTTTCTTTCTTTCTTTCTTTCTCTCTCTCTCTCTCTCTCTCTTTCTTTTCTTTCTTTCCTTCCTTCCTTCCTTTCTTTCTTTCCTTCCTTTCTTCCTTCCTTCCTTTTCCTTTCCTTTCCTTTCCTTCCCTTCTCCCTCTCTCTCTCCCTCCCCCTCCCCCTCTATTTAATGGAGGTACTCTTGGAAAGAATTAAAATGGAATGAAGATATTTTAAAAATTAAATTGCTGCAAAAGACACACGCAATTTCATTTATTGTTGGGATTGAATTAAGCAAATCCCAATTCTTTGGACCTGCTAGAGTTTGCATCATGACCTTAACTTGGTTCCATCTTGTAGGAAATATTGTATGAAAGGCATGGCCAGCAACTGATACGTGTGTTGAGATACTTTAAGATCAAGCACCCTCCGTTGAAATCTTTTAATCTTTTTGTTTGTGTTGTTTGTCTTGTTTTTAATTGATAAAATCAATAAAGTTTATTTTTTAAAAAATAAGATCAAGGACCATCTTGTATCTGAAGCTACTTCAGAGCAGATATAATGTGTAATGAAATCTAGCCCATTATTGTTCTACATTCGTTAATAAGCAGGTATTAAGAATTGTAAAATTATATATCTACTGAAAACGTGCCTTGTGTTCATCATGTTCTTTCATCTCTCATTCATAAATTCTTTTTTTTAAAGTTGTTATGAATTTTCTTGGTTTCCAAATATCATTTAACCTATTTAGAGAGAAAAAGCCTTTCATACTTATTTACTAAGGGAGGAAACTTATGAAAAAGATAAAGTAGTGCTAATTAGAAAAAAAATGCATTTTTAAGGCTCCTGACTACAAATATAATAATTTTGCTCAATTTCATGAAAAAGGCACACAATTATTTTTTTCCTATTTTCTCCCAAAAAGCAATTTTGATAAAGGTAAATCAATTATTTCTAATATCAAAATCTGAAATGGCTTTGTTAAAACCAGCATGCTTGGATAAAAACTTACACAATTGTTCTCTAGATGCACAAATTTGTTTACTTCCAAAAAGCCTATTTTAAGTTGGAAAGATGGGGGGTGGAGGGAAACATTCGATTCTAAACATGATTACCTCTAAGCGACACAAATATCCACAGAGCTCATCACAAAAGGCTATTTAAATGTTATTTTACTGTTGTTTCATTGCGGTTTAGGCAATTTTGCATTTCATCACTTTTTTTTTAAAGCAACTATAAGTGAATTGGGAAGGAGGCAAGAAATGTGTATAAAGCCAAATCGCAGGGTAATTATAAATGCAAATAAAATGGCTTTATTGGAATCTGTCAGAAGGGCACAAATTTTGTTAGCAAGGCAAATACTTTCCAGGCTTGTAGTAGAAGAAAGGCTGTGTTGATGACTTTAGTGAGAAATTAAAGGGAATTAAATTGAAGATAGAAGGGCATAAATTGCCCTTATTTGGTGAACAAATCCAAATTAAATATCCCTAACAAAAGCCCATCCAGCTTTTTTGGAAACACAGCTATTAAAGAAGAACCCTCAGCCCCATGACTCATTTTCAACAGCATATCTCTGGGTGTGGAAATCTTATACAAATATAACCGTTAATTTGCCCATAGTTCAGTTTAGTGCCCAAAATCCTAAAGGCCAGCTAGCACATATGTTCACTGCAAAAGTGCCAATTGAACTACGTACGGTACTTCCAATATAATACATTACCATCCAATCCTTTGCACATCTATTAGAACGTGCACTGAATATACAAATAGTTCTTCATTGAAGCGAATATCAAACTGCGGCCATCGTCTCTTCACCATTTTGCTACATTTTGACCCCCGAGTCTATCTCCCTCTGACCATCGCCACCATGTTCTGATCAACATGCGTGAATTAATCCTCTCCCTATTATGATTCATATATGGGAGTGACTTGAGGGAGTACCGCTGGTAGGCATAGATAGAGCCAATATCCCAAGTAATTCTTTCTTAATTAATTAATTTATAGAATTAATTTACAGAAGCGCTACACATTTGTGTCAGGTTCATGGGATGATTAATTATAAGGCTTTGCAACCTCTTTAGGAGATCCGTTTTCAAGTGGATGAACCTACTCCACGGGAAAGGAATTGTTATCAGAATCTTTAAAATGAGGCTATAAAACAAGTTACAACATCTGGAAAAGCTTGGCTTTGCTAACCTGGTTTTAGGTTTCTCATAACTTAGTATATTTAGTACTAAGTACTTAGTATATTATAATACTAAGTAACTTAGTATACTATTTAGTTAGCATACTATTTACTTATGCTAAGTAAATAGCATACTAAGCACTTAAGAGTATTATAATATACTAGTATTAGTACTAAATATATGCATAAGTAAAAATTATAATATATATATTATATTTTGTATAATATTTTGGATACTTAACAAGTTTGTTTGTTTTTTGTTACTATAGCGACATGAGTTACGAAACTTCTCACATTATTACTGCATCCAGTTTTGTTCACCACATTATAAAAAAGATGTTGAGACTCTAGAAAAAGTACAGAGAAGAGCAACCAGGATGATTAGGGGACTGGAGGCTAAAACATACTTATTTATTTATTTATTATTTATTATTAATTCCATTTATATACCGCCCTTCTCCCAAGGGACTCAGGGCGGTGAACAGCTCATCTAAAAACCCCACAGAAAATACAAAAGTTAAAAAATTATTAAATTTAAATCGGCTGCGTAATAAGACTAAGAAACCCCCCCCCACCCTTAAAACCCAATTTAAAATTAAAAATGGAGACCAAATTTAAAATCATTTTCTCAGCCCAGGCCGGCCTGCTCAAAGAGCCAGGTCTTCAATGCGCGCCTGAAGGCCCTCAGGTCCGTGCCGGTACGAAGTTCCGGTGGCAGAATATTCCAGAGGGCGGGGGCACCCACAGAGAAGGCCCTACTCCTTGGCGCCGCCAGACGACACATAGCGGCCGACGGCACCCGGAGCAGACCCTCCCTGTGGGAACGCACCGGCCTGTTGGAGAACGTTGGCAGAATGCGGTCCTGAAGGTAACCTGGTCCCATGCCATGGGTCGCCCTAAAGGTCAAAACTAGAACCTTGAAGCGAACCCGGAGAGCCACCGGCAACCAATGCAGCTCGCGCAGGAGAGGCGTCACATGGGCGCTACGTGACGCCCCCATGATCACCCGCGCGGCTGCATTTTGCACCAACTGGAGTCTCCGGATGCTCCCCGCAGGGAGCCCCATGTAGAGGGCATTACAATAGTCCAGGCGAGAGGTGACAAGGGCCTGAGTGACCGTGCGCAAGGCGTCCCGATCCAGGAAGGGCCGCAACCGGTAGATCCGACGGATCTGATGAAACGCCCCCCTGGAGACGGCCGCGATGTGATGTTCAAGTGACAGCCGTACATCCAGGAGGACACCCAGGTTGCGAGCCCTCTCTGTGGGGGGCAGAACTTCCCCCCCAATAGCCAGCGAAGGTGTCAGCTGGCTATATCGGGGCGCCGGAAACCACAGCCACTCGGTCTTGGATGGGTTGAGCCGAAGCCTGTTCCCGCCCATCCAGTCCCGCACGGCCTCCAGGCACCTAGACATAGCCCCCACAGCATCGTTGGGGTGGTCCGGAGTGGAGATGTACAGCTGGGTGTCATCTGCATACAGATGACACCTCACTCCAAGACCACGGATGATCTCGCCCAGCGGCTTCATGTAAATGTTGAACAAGAGGGGAGAGAGGACCGACCCCTGAGGCACCCCACAAACCAGGGGCCTAGAGGTGGACCTCTCCCCCCCCGCCAACACGAATTGCGAACGGTCAGAGAGGAAGGAGGAGAACCATCGAAGGACGGTTCCGCCAATCCCCAACCCCCCCAACCGTCGCAATAAGATACTATGGTCGATAGTATCAAAAGCCGCCGAGAGATCTAATAGGACCAGGACAGAGGAGAACCCTCTGTCACGAGCCCTCCAGAGATCATCAACCAACGCGACCAATGCCGTCTCAGTGCTATGTCCAGGCCTGAAGCCCGATTGGAACGGATCGAGGTAAGTAGCTTCCTCCAGGTACCGGGGGAGCTGACGTGCCACCACACTCTCAACAACCTTCGCCACGAAGGGAAGGTTGGAGACTGGACGATAGTTGTTTAAAATAGCTGGGTCCAGGGAAGGCTTCTTGAGGAGGGGGCGCACCACCGCCGCCTTCAAGGCGGTAGGGAGCACCCCCTCTCTCAAGGAAGCGTTGACAATCCCCTGGAGCCAGCCTCGTGTCATCTCCCTGGCGGCCGAAACCAGCCAGGAAGGGCACGGGTCCAATAAACAGGTGGTGGCATTCAGACCCCCCAGCAACCTGTCCACACCCTCGGCGGTCACAGGATCGAACTCCCCCCAGATAACACTCCCAAGACCTGCCCCGGACACCTCCCCCGGGACCACCCAATTGGAGTCGAGCCCCTCCCGAATCTGAGCGATTTTATCATGCAGAAATCGGGAAAACTCCTCCGCCCTACCCTGCAAGAGGTCATCCCGCGCTCTCGGTTCAAGTAGAGAGCGGGTCACTCTAAACAGGGCGGCAGGCCGATTTTCTGCTGATGCAATAAGGGCGGAGAAATACGAAGATTTCGCCGACCCTATCGCCACAAGGTAAGTCTTAATATGAGATCTCACCTGTGTTCGGTCAGACTCAGAACGGCTCGCCCTCCAAATGCCCTCTAGACGTCTTTTCCGGCACTTCATCTCCCGTAGCTCCTCCGTATACCACGGAGCCAAATGGGATCTGTGCCGGGTCAGAGGTCGCAGAGGCACAACTCGCTCTAGAGCCCCGGCGGCCAACCCATCCCAGGTGGCCACCAGGTCTCCAGGCGAGCTGAGAGCCAGAGATTCAGGAAATGGCCCAAGCTCCCTCTGGAACCGCTCCGGGTCCATTAGGCGCCTGGGGCGGAACCATCTAAGTGGCTCCGCCTCCCTGCGGTGGGGGGTAGCGGACCAGAAATCCAGCCTAAGGAGGGAATGATCTGTCCATGACAAGGGTGTAATAACTAAATCCCCCCAATTACAGTCATTCAACCACTGCCCAGAGACAAAAATCAGGTCCAGCATGTGTCCTCCTATGTGAGTGGGGGCAGAAACTAACTGGGTCAGGTCCATGGCCGTCATGGAAGCCAAGAACTCCCGGACCAACCCCGAGGTTTCACCGAGCGATGGCAGGTTGAAATCCCCCATGACCAAAAGCCTAGGGGTCTCAACCGCCAGCCCGGCTATTACCTCTAGGAGTCCGGGTAAGGCCGATGAGACGTGGCAGGGAGCCAGGTACGCCATCAAAAGACCCATCTGTACCCCTTGCCCCCACTTCACAAATAGAGATTCACAGCCAGCCGTCTGAGGGACAGTGGCCTCCCTAGGACAGAGGACTTCCTTTATAAGCACCGCTACCCCACCACCCCTTCCCTGAGCCCTAGGCTGGTGAAATGCAAGGAAACCTGGTGGGCACATCTCAACCAGAGGGACACCGCCCTCTGGGCCCACCCAACCATACGATGAATGGTTGCAGGAACTGGGCTTGGCTAGTCTAGTAAAGAGAAGGACAAGGGGAGACATGATAGGTCTTCCAATATTTGAGGGGCTGCCAAAGAGAGGAGGGGGTCAAGCTGTTTTCCAAAGCATCTGAAGGCCAGACAAGGAATAATGGCTGAAAACTGAACAAGGAGTGATTTAACCTGGAAATAAGGAGAAACTTTCTGACAGTGAGAACAATCAACCAATGGAACAGTTGTGGGAACGCTATCACTTCAGACTTTCATGAAGAGATTGGACTGCCATTTGTCAGGGGGATTGGACTAGATGACCTACAAGGTCCCTTCCAACTCTGATTCTCTGTTATCTGTTATTAAACGAAGCCATAGATTTTTGTTTTTTTTTAATTCTAACTTTGCTAATAGCAACAGGATTTATATACCGCTTCACAGTGCTTCACAGCCCTCTCTAAGTGGTTTTACAGAGTCAGCCTATTTCCCCCAACAATCTGAGATCTCGGAAGGATGGAAGGCTGAATCAACCCTAATGCTCTGAAAAAGGAAACTTGGCACCACATTTAGTTATTTTGTCAAACTTAGGTACCGGAGTGACCAGGTTACAGCTAAAAGCATATAAAAACCATAAACCATATGCAGTACGAATGTAATACATCAGTAAAATAGGAGCCAAACAAAAAAACAAAAACTAAGATAAAATAAGTTAAAAGTTAAGATGTGTGTGTGTGGGGGGGGAATATATTCAAGGTGCTAACCACACCCTGGGTTGTGCACCAGAGGTGATATTCAGCAGGTTCTGACCATTTCTGGAGAACCGGTGGCAGAAATTTTGAGTACTTCAGAGAATTGGCAAACACCACCTCTGACTGGCCCCGCCCACATCTATTCTCTGCCTCCCATTGAGTCCCAACTGATTGCCCTGCACAGGAGAACAGAGCTGGAAAGCAGGTTAATGGGGTGGGAAGGGAATGGATATTTTACAGTATCCTTCTCCTGCCACGCCCACCAAGCCACGCCCACCAAACCATACCATGCCCACAGAACTGGTAGTAAAAATTTTTGAATCTCACCATTGTTGTGCATAACTTTGTAAGCCCCATGTGAGTTGGCAAAGCCAGATCTTTAAACTCCTTGGATAGGAGAATGGGGGCCCATCTCACTTCTTTAGGGGGTGGGGAAGAATATTACACAGGGTGACGACAATGACAGAGAGGGCTCTCTTTCTGGACCCTACTAGTCAAAATTCTTTACCTATTGGGGTCTGTAACATACTTTCCCTGCCTGACCAAGTGGGACGAGTCAATGTGATGATATTAAGATTAAGTATGTATGCTTGACAAAATGGTCATTTTTAATGATTACTGATTTTTACAGTGTTACATCTGAGCACTGTAAATTATTCAATCAGTGGATGGAATGGAAATTATTCAATCGGTGATACAAGACATCACCTATTGTTGCGCTACCCCATCAGAAATCAGTTGAAGAGGAATATTTTTGCAACATAAACTTTAGGAATTATTTTGTGTTTTAGGTTGCCAAAACTGTGATATCCAGACACAGTGCCTCAACTCTGTGTAACCTAAATTTTAAATACAGCTCAGGACTATAGAAATGTGCAGGATTAAGGTAAGGCTACAAAGAGTAAAAAGGAAAAAAAACATTTGTTCTCCTTTTCCTCAATATTTCAGAGGAGTAAAGTGGATTTAAATTAATAATTATGGGGGAAATGTTTTATGTTAACATTATTCAGCAACCATAGTTTATAAACCAACCGGTTGGTGATATAATAAATGCAATTAGCTAAAATTGTTTTCAATCTTTTTTTATCCCTCTAGAGAAAAAGGGAGGAATCCAAGTTGATTTCCATAATACTAAGCTGTCTTTTCGTATTACATTTAAATTAAGAGCTGTGAGAGCAATGTGGAAAAAGTAAGCATTAGAATTCATGCATAACATCAACTCATGGTATTCCTAATTTTCATTTGTTGAATATACATGGTTCTAAGTTTGCATATAACACTGAATCTTTAGAGGTGTGACTGTATATCAAGTCCAAAACAAAGTACCTTATTTTTAACAAATATAAATCAATTATACTTTTAGTTGAGTTTCTGAAGAGATAAAGGAAGAAGAGATATGAGGAAACCATTGTTTAGACAACAGGGGCTGAAATATGTTTAAGTCCAGAATAAGTTAACATTCAGAAAGAGCTCAAGAAGACACTGTCTTGATTCCCAGAAGGAGAAGCTCAACGCAAACCAACTTGCAAGGTTTTGTTCACCAATTTCAATGAAAAGTATTTTAGCTTTTCTGTGGAACTGATTTCCTGGTCTGATCCACCTAGAGGGACTGACAGTGTCATATGGGGTTATAGCAATGAGGCAGCATTGATCACACTTGTAGATGACTTGTGGCAAGACCGGGATATGCATTCATCTTGGCTCTCCTTGATATCTCTGTGGCTTTCCATATCATCAATCACAATAACCTTCTAGATCAGCTTTGGAGGTTAAAGTCAAGGCCATATTCTCATGGTACTTCTCCTCCTTCCACTTAAGACTAGTTCCAGTTGGTGTTAGTAGGATAAAGCTTTGGGGAATACCTCAGACTCTGCTTTCTCTCCACTCCTATTTAACATTTACACATGGTTGCAAGGTAAGATTATTTGACAGCATGTCTGCAAGTTAAAAATCATCAGAATACTCAGCCTTACATCTTTATCCCAAGATATTCAAGTGATGACCCAAGATGCTTTCTTAATGCCATAAAGCTATGGAGATTTGAAAGAACAGACCTTGACAACTTAAGTATGATCAAGTAGCTATGGAATTTAGGGATTCCTAGATCTACTTTCCATCTGTAGCTCTGGATGGGTACACTCTCCTAAACATACAACCTAAAGCCAACAATTGCTCTAGAATTGTGGGTGAAATCTTCAGCTAGATAGGGGAAGTGTGAAAAGACTGTCTAGCTTAGAGTCCTTGCATAACAGGAAGACCTAACCTACCCCAGAATCCTTGAAACCCTTATCTGGCTGCTCTCAAGAGAATGCAGTCAATCTGTCAAGATTCTTGTAAACATACAAGCAACAGTAAAGAAGCAACTCCAATTAGCTCCTGGAATTGCTCTGGTTCCTTGAGCCTGACAAGAATGCAGCAATAGCATAGTGATGAAATCCAAAAAAGGGGCAATGCTTTGTTTCCCCTCACCCCCAAAAGACAATGTGATTTAACAGGATCCAGGATTTGTGCCTAGCTGCCTTAGGCAGCAGCATAGCCAAGATTCAGATGGCCCCAACTCTGCCGGTTTTCTGGAAAGCTGCAGACCAGGCGTCTGCATCCTTTGGCTCTGGAGCCACATTCTCTTTGGGCCCTCTGCTGCGGCTCCGTCGGCTGATCCCACCACTGGTTAGCCCCTCCCCTCCCCATCACTCCTTGCCTGGCCTGAGAAAATAAGGGTGATGGCAAGGGATGGAGACTCGCTCCATATTCCAGAGCAGGAGGTGACTGATGAGAATGAGTGATGTCGAATTGGCCACGCCCACCCAGTCACACTGGTTGTTAAATTATTAGCTCCCAGAGTTTTCTTTTCTGTGGGAAACAGGTCCAAATGGCTCTTTGATTGTTTAAGATTGCAGACCCCTGCTATAGACTCTTAAGATTTTGGACGAAAAAAAATAGCTGAGAATTTTGAGTATGTTGTGGCTTTGACTTCTATTTGTGCTGTTTATATTGTGTTGTTACAACTCATATTTTACAATTGAGTAGTCTTGCAAATCCTTTAAATATGTGCATAAAAATAAAATAAATACCTATGAATATAAAATCCTAAGTGTGGTATAAACTGAAAATGTTTGCTGCTTAACTGAATTCACTTTGCATAAAATTAATAAAGGATATTTTCAAAGCACTGAGAATTGGATTTTGAAATCTACGGAAGTGATATTATAACACATATAGACCAATAATGAGAAATGCTTCTTAATGCAGCTTCATGTTTTCCCAGGCAATTGACTGTATCCCAGAGCACTCATATTAACTACAGTTTGGACAACTAACCAAAATTCTGTCTTAACCAGGCTCGAAAGCATTTTCAAATCCATTACAGAAATTTCATAATTGCTAATCATTATTCTTGGCTAAACACTACAGGCACATTTGCAGAATCCAAAGACATATGGGGATTATTTACAGAAATTTCATTGGCACTAAAGACACTTTTCCAAGAAATTAGTGCATTAATTCTGTATATTAATCAAATAATATGTTGAATCTAAAGCAATACTTAGGCGCACGCTATGAAACATTTAAAACTAGGGGGCTGCAAAGAAGCATCCCAATTAATTATGCCTCTAATAAATATACGGAATTAAGAAGGCTATTGACCAATTTACAACCTAATCCAGGGACTGACTTTCTTCCAAGTAGTATTATTTACTGACATAAACTTCAGTTCTGTTCTCAGAACCCAAGGAATAGCCAATCAACTCTATCCTGCATTTTGGGGAGTGAGTGTGTGATTTAGTATTAATTTCATATTTAGATAATATGTTTGATTTAATCACCCAATACATACTCTCATAATTTGGAGACTTTAAGCACATGAATCACAAAGGAGCAAAGTAGCTGACAACAACAGCATGTTCCAGAGTTGAGAGTTTTTAGATATTGATAGAAAAAGAAAGGAAATGTGTTAATTAAGAAAGCAAGAGACAAAGACAATGAACAGACAGAAAATAAATGGGAAAGAATTTTGTAGAGATGCTGGCAAGGTAGGCAAGCAGACTGACAGATCTCACAAGAAAGTCATATTTTCTCCCTTCCTTCATGAATAATACAAGATTTAAAATTTTCACCTCTAACACCTTCTTCAATACAGTTTTATAAGAACTTTGGCATAGGTAGATAAGAAGTTTAATTTGACTTTGCAAAGAGAATGATAACACATTTGTCATATCTTGATGGAAAACAATGAAAATATTAGCTATTGTTTAATTGTTACCCAATCAAAACTCTTGTGCCAGCCAACACACTTCGCTCTTGACTGAATTTTAAAATAATTCTAGAGGAATGACCAGATCTGCAGAATACGCTGGGAAACAGCCATTTGTGTAGAAAAACCTCAAAGGTTAATAGCAGGCAATGAGACAAACCAAAACAAAATACAACCACCTAAAGCTTTTAAGGACTTTTATTCTTTTATTTATCTATTGATTTTTTTACCTTTAAAAGCTAAATGCTTGGTTCATTATCTTAAATTGGCTTCCTTAACGTTATCTAATTGATGGTCCACTTTTTTTCTACTGAGGATCAATCACATTAGTGGGTGGAGCTTATGCTTGCAATGGGCATGGCCAAACTAGTGATGTTCAAGATATTTCAAAATGGTCCCTTGTGAGCTTAAAACATTTTGTCTAATCCTGCAATAGACCCAAAAAGTGGGTAGAAATATTTATTCCCTCCCTTTGAACACACTCTCTCTCCACCTTGTCTCCTTTCAATGCCCTTGATAAATCCATACTCTCTCTCTTCCTATCCAGTACCTAAGAAATATTTCATTCCCCCACCTCCATAGATCTGAAATGATTCCTTGGAGGTCACTTCTGAAATTAAGCTGTGAGCCTCATTGTATTAATGCCAAAAGCTGCATGAAGTCCTCTGGCTAGAAGTTGCCCACCTCTACCAGGTACAGTGGTGTGATGGCCATTGACCTAATGTTTAAACTATAAAACTGTTAGATTAAAAGACTGGATGGTAACATCCATATTGATCGATACCATCATGCTAAACTGCTCTGTATTTCAAACAGTGACGCTGATTAAACAAAACGTGTCCTCCTTTCTAGAGATCATTGTTAACTTATCTCCTGAAATGATAAGGAGGACTTTTGAGTACTTATGACAGTACTTAGTAAGTTAGTAAGGGCATAGTTAGTAAGGCGGTAATTCATTTCTTGTGACGTGTTGAATAGAAAGGGCAGTAGGGAAAGGAGAGAGATAACTTAATTCAGCATTCCCCAAGCAAGCCTGGTCAGAGATGCTCTCCCAAAAGAAGGCCACTGCACTTCCATCCTGTAATAATGATGGAGAGAGAGCTCATTGAATCTTAGTAATCTAAAACCTCTCGTTTATAGTGGGAAAAGGAGGGCAAGGAAGATGGCTACTAAGAAGAAACTGCCAAATAAGTCTGAGCTATATAAAGTTGTGCTGAGTTTTAGATCTTTCCAAGGATCTAAAAGTGGGTCTATGACCCACATTTACAACCCTAATAGGAATCTTTTCCAAACTAATGGAGATCTGATGCTGAGCAGAAAGCTATATAAATTTGAGAAGGGTTTGGGGTATTTGGGTTGTATAATAAAATATGCATTTCTCATAAACCAGAGATGTCTGCAGCTCGTGATTAATCTCCAAACTATTGATATGACTATGCCTTTTGATTAAAACCTTGTGATTGTTCATCCCCCCCAAAGGATGATCTCTCTCATTGCCTAATTTGGAAAGCAGGGATACAGGCTTTATAATCTAAACATGTTACCAAGGAGATAGTGTCAAAAAACCCTATGGTAAACATATTCCATGCTTATCTTATTGTTCAGTGGGTTCTTCTTTTTACAGGTAAGAGGCCCATGAATCTGATGGTGCTGCCAACCAGATATTTCCCAGACATGCTACAGATCAACTTCTATATTTCCTAACCCATCTGGATCATGTTGAAAGAGTCTGCATATGTTATCAGCTCATAATGATGTATGCCAATGGTCCTTCTGTGAGACAAACAGCACACGTAATATTGCGAAGACAATGGAAAACATATTTCGCTTCCCTCTGGCAGTACAAGCTTTTTCCTTCTCTCTTTCTCTAACCTCCAGTCTCATCTCCCTCCATACAGACCCAAATCCTTCTTGATTCTGAATTCAAAGCAAGTGATTTATTTAAGATGGAAAAAAAATTCAGGAGATGGTATGTACCGGTTGGCTCCTTTTTAAGCTCAATAAAGAACAAGTTCAATAAACAAATTGATCACTCGCTTCAATCTTTTCATTTTCTGGCTAGTGTGTTTGCTGACTTTTAAAGCCAGGGTGCCACCCTCAGACAAAACTGAGATAGAGATGAGAAATATTCATACAGAGACTGATATTTTCAATACATGTAAAAAACAATTAACGGTAGCTTTTATTGTACTGGGATGTAGAATAAATATTTTATATACCAAAGCACAATGATATTCCAGAACAACTGTTATCTTTTTTTTGAGCTTCAAATTTCAAGCATATAATTATGCTCTATGCATATATGTATAGTTTCATATATATGTAAGATCCTGGGAATGGAGAACTGTGGACTAAACTACCCATCTGGATTCAATCATTTCAGATTTTTGAAAATAAATTCAGGGCTCAAGATTTTAAAGTTTAGTCAATAGAATACCTTGAAATTTTCAGATTCAACATAGAAGAGTCCCAACACTCTAAGCAAATGTCACATCACAATGCATGTGTGATACATAACCATCAGTGTGGAAACATCAGATTCCTTCTGCAAATTAAATTAAAATTATTATAACAACATTTTGCAAGAACTTAAAATTATGCGAAATTTTAAAAAAAACCTTTGATACGTATCACTTTCTCGTAATTTTTGGATTACTTTCTCCTTCGTTAAAGTTCGTACATCTTTCTGTAGATAATTAAAATGTTCCTATATAAAGGAAAGCCACTGTACCTTTAAGAATGTGTTATGTTTTCCTAGGTCCCTATCAAGGTAAATTTCATCAGTATTCAAAGTATGAGCAAAGCACTTCAACAATTTATTTTAATAAAAGAAGATTTAGCAGAAAGGAGTATAAATGATGAGAAGTTGCTTTAAACTGATTTATTCCCTGCAGCAATAAAAGGAATGTTTCTTCACTCAGCTGTTTAATATGCAAATATGCAGAGTATCCACCTTCTGACAGCACATCATTAATAAAATCTTGCACTAAGCAGAGCTCTCGATATTTCATCCTGATGAAAATACATGATGATGATTTTAGACTGTATAATTTCATATATATACGTGTGTGTGTGTGTGAAAGAGAGAGAGAGAGAAAAAAAAAAAGAGAGAGAGATGGCTATTTTATAAAGCTGGACTGTATTCATGAACTGGAAGCACTATTTAAAGATTTTCTTTTTAAAGATAGACACTCCAAATCTCAAAGGCTCTAACCTGGAGAATCAAAAGCTCCAAAGTTACACTTTGTAGAGATGAAGATAGACACATCATTCCCAAAATGTAAGTGTCGTATTGCTAGTCTGAAATAGAGGGGGGAAAGTAATCTTTTTTGCACACCTAATTAAAAAATGTTACACACACAAACATATTATGTAAACTAAACTCAGTTTTCTATCTAGCAACAGCGAGCCTCTAGCTAATCAAATCTCTGTTTAAACATATTGATCATATCCAAATAAAGTCCTGGCACGGATTGTGTAGTTGCTAATACCTTGAAAATGAGAAACATATTATCAGTCAGAGATCCAGTGAGAAATATCCCCACAGACTAGCAAACAACTACTACGAAGACATCATGCACTCTGCAATGACATTCAGCTTGTAGCACTCTGCCTAAAAGCAACTACAAAATGCTACAATCACAAATGATTAAAATGCAACTGCAAATCTTTGACAAATCCATAACATGAGACTCTCTGTTTGGTTAAGTCCAATCTTTTCCCCAGCCTAAATGGTAATCTTTTCCAAATTCTTGGAAAGGAAGAATATTTCTCCATTTCTGAATTACAGTTCTATCAACCCAGTATGAAATTTCCATCTGTCAATCCTTGCTTCTATTAGCTTTTTTTTCCCAAGTCATCTTCAAAAGTAATAGGTGATTAATTGGGAACAGACTTTACACATCTTAAATTTTGAGCTGTGTTAGAGAAAAGTAGAAAATACTGCTTTAACATCTGCACAGCCAAAGACAACTATTTCTGTGCGCTAGAAGTGAAATGAAGAAGTCTTTGTGCCATGCTTAGGTACAAGTAGGAGCAAGGCATAAGAGCACATACTCAACATCTGATTCATTGTCTTGCTTTTTTTTTTCCCAGTTGGGCAAGTTTGGGAACTTCATGTTGTAATTGAACACAGGCTTACCGTGAATCGTTTAACAAAAAGTCTAGTGTTTGTAAAAGGTTTATAAACATTTTGAAAAGGATTATGTTCCTCTGGATATTCAGGAGATCAAGGATCTTTGAGGTTGTAATTTAGGGAAAGTCTTGAAAGTTTTAGTAAACTTCTCTTAGCCTGCAGTTTGTGTGTTTCTGACTTTTTGTGAGTGGCAATTCACCCTTCCTAATTCAAATGGGATTAACCAATTAGACTTTTCCCATAAGTCTTTAAAATAGCTGCTGTTGGCATGTTTTTGCGAGGAAGAAACCTCAGTGGGAAGATACGATAAAAATCTTGCACTATTTAAATATAGAATTGGGACATCAAAGAAAGGGTTGTATTGAAATAACATGGATAATTAAGGAAGTAGAGAGCAGTAATAACTGATTTGCATAAAATGCTAATCAGACCCTTAAATTGTTCAGCAATTCCTGCTTTAGGCAAAGTAACTGTGCGTTCAAATTTATGTAGTAATTTTATTTTATTTTGTCTAAAAGCATTTCAGAGAGGGAGCTGGCACCTTCTATCTTTCCTAAAGTAAATTATAAAATAAACTGACTGGAAAATCAGGTGGGAATTCTGCCTAAGACTATACTGGGGGTGCATCAATTTCAAGAATAATGCCTGAAATGAAATGTGCTTTGGGGGGGCAAAGGGGGAGAGGTGAATTCATCTAGAGTGTTTTGGAAATTCACAAGAACACATAACAGCCGTTCTTTTGGTGACAAATATATTAATTGATGCATGAAGCTAAAGAAATAAGTCCTATAGTGAAACAAAAGTCATATGAGGGTTTAATGAGGGTTTTAATTTTAATTTTATATTTTAAATTTTTTTATCAATCCCGGATTTTAAATGTTTAATTGTAGTTGGACGGGATGCAGCCAGATATATGTATTTAATCTAGTTTTAAACTCTATTTAACTTGTATTTATTCTATGTGTTTTATTAGGCTGTACACTGCCCCGAGTCCCTTTTGGGGAGAGGGAGCGGTATAGAAATATGAATAATAAATAAATAAATATGGTTTTGGTGAAACAAAACAAGCACTTCCCAAGCACAGGGCACAAAATAGGAGAGCAAACCCATCAGGACAAGATTCAGCGGTCCATCTGCATTTGAAAAACAAAGATCACTCTTCTGAAGACAGCAAAGTCCACATTTTGGATAGAGAGAACCCTTAGTTTGAAAGAGGGGTACAAGAGGCCATTTATGTTAACACTGAGCAGCTTTCTCTCCATAGAGATAAGACATCACCAATGCAGCCGTGCAGTAGGGAGAGTGCTAATGACCAGATGATTGCAAAGATATACTGTACAATCCAGTGGTAGGATTCAATTTTTTTCACTATCCGTTCTGTGGCCGTGGCTTGGTGGGCATGGCAGGGGAAGGAAACTTCAAAAGCCTCATTCCCTCCCCACCCCACTAACCTGCTTTCCAGCTCCGTTCTCCTATGCAGGGCAACAAAAGAAGACCCAGCTGATCAGCTGAGACTCAATGGGAGGCAGAGAATAGATGGGGGCGGAGCCAGTCAGAGGTGGGATTTGCCGGTTCTCCGATCTGCTCAAAATTTCTGCTACCAGTTCTCCAGAACTGGACAGAATCTGCTGAATACCATCTCTGGTATTCAGTATACAATCCTTCCATTTCCCCCCCACCAACACACACCATTGGGTCAGAACCTGTCCTTCCATCCTCCCACCATCCAGTCTCTGTACCTATCCTTCCATTCACACACACATGGCCATCATAACTGATGAAGTTTCTTGGATGAGAAATGAAACATTTTATTCTTCTTTCTCAAGAGAGGAAAACAGTCTAGTAGATGATAATGGAATTGAATATATATATACATATACACATTCATTCATACATACATACACATACAAATTCATTCATACATTCATACATACATACATACATACATATTCCTCTGGATTTAACTATAGGTAGTCCTTGGCTCATTTGTTTAGTGACTGTTCAAAGTTACAATAGCATTGAAAAAAAGTGACTTAGGACTGTTTTTCACACTTACAACTGCAGAAGAATTCCCATGGCGTGAATCAATGTTCAGACACTTGGCAACTGGCATGAAGTCAGATTCCATAACAACTGCAGTGATTCGCTGAACAACTGTGGCCAAAAATGTCTTACAATGGGGCAAAGCTCATTTAACAATTCTTAGCAACAGAAACTTTGGGCTCAATAGTGATCGTAAGTCAAGGACTACCTGTATTCTGGGTATGAAAAGTAGTTGAGGGGCTGAAATCAACAAAGAGTGCAGTGGTTAGAATGCAGCATTGCAGGCTAATTCTGCTGCCTTCCAGCAGTTCGATTCTGACCAGCTCATGGTTGACTTAACCTTCCATCTTTCTGAGGTCAGTAAAATGAGGAGGACCCAGGCTGTTGGGGGCAATAGGCTGACTCTGAAAAACTGCTTAGAGAGGGCTGTAAAGCACTGTGAAATGATATTCAAGTCTAAATGCTATTGCTAAAACCATGGTCACACTTATATTACGAGTAAAACCCATCAAAGAAATACGATTGCATAAGAGAAGATCATGCCACGAGTTAGCAAAAGTCCACAGCCTTCATGTTTCTTAGGGTCATTGAAAACACTGCTTCTGATCTTGGAACCCCTTTTTAGTTAGGGAGGTTTATAAGAACACTGTTGGGTCAGCATCATCCTGTTGCCAACAGCCATTAAAGGAAATACACTGAGAGCACCTTTTTACCAGCCTGGTGCCATCCAGAAATTGTAGCCATAGGGTTTCAGATGTTTGCTGACATCTGAAAGCCTCGAGTTATTACGAAGGCTGCTCTAAGCAGAGAGAAAAGGAAGTCAACAGCTGTTCAGCTTTTGAACACTGTGTAACCCTTTATGCTCCCTTTTTTAATTCTTCGTATATTTTTCCTACTTCGTACTGTTTGACTTTACCATGCCTTAGCAGCTTAATGGGACATGGATGTACTTTATTCTCTGGTGTCTCTAGGAAGATTTGAAGGAGGAATGAGAGAGATCACCTTGATTTTTCTATTTGGTTTCTAGTTTTCTTAACAGTAAGGTCACACATGTGATTACAACATCCAGGATTAATCAATATATCCAAATCATAATGCAGAAGGTGTTTTAATGGAGGGGCATTTTTGCATGAAAAAATGAACGCCTGAAGAAAAAATCCTTCCTATTCTTCGGGATAGAAAGCTTTAATGTGTTTGGTCAAAAATAAGGAACGTGGTTATTTTACAAAGCCTTGTGTTATTCCATTCAGAACAGAAATGACTTGATCTGGATTCCCTGCTTTATTTTACCCATTGACTAATCTCTCTGTATGGAAGGTGCTCTGAGATGTGAATGAAAATGAGTGTCAGGGCTGCTCCTTCAGGATATGTGTGAATATTGACCTTCAGCGTACCTTTATTCTCTACCAGACCTCTAAGCAGTTTCTTTTCCCCCCTCCCTTTCCAGGCCATTCTCCCTTCACTCCATTGATAGGTTTCAGAGCTACTTAAATTTCAAAGTCCTGATATATTTCAGTGATGCCCAAGGCTTCTTTATAGACTATACAAGGTCACAGTCACGAAAGGTAGGAGGGAGGGGTGAGGATGGGTGTATCGGCTGTGTGTGTGTGTGTGTGTTTGTGTGTGTGTGAGAGAGACAGAGAGAGAGAGGAAGGGAGGGAGGGAGAGAGGAAGAAAGAAGAAGAGAGAGAGAGGGGAAGAAAGAAGAGAGGGAGGGAGAGAGGGCGGGAGGAAGAAAGAAAAAGAAGAGAGAGAGAAAGGAGGGAAAAAGAAGAGAGAGGAAGGGAGGGAGAAAGAAAATGAGAGAGAGAGAGAGAGAGAGTAACAGCAGTATTTATCGGAATTATTGCTTTACTTTTTCTTTCTTGTTATCTATCACAATGGCAATGATTCTGTTTCAGGAAAAATCCACTAAACTCTGAACAAGTCCAATGGCTGTTATCATAGAAAACTCCAGTGTTGTCTGGTTATAAATGGTAGAGGAATAATGAGGGTTTGGGGGCTTCTTTAAGGGTCTTTAGCAGAGCCCGTTTGTGTGTTTTTGCTACTGCTTTTCAAAGTCAACAAAACATCCTGCTTGTGTTATGCTGCAGTCTGAGTTTCACACTATTGGGCTGGGCAAAAGGATAGGGAGGAAGCCAAGGAGAACGTTGGAAAGCATGTATTGCATTAACAGTAATGCAGGGCATGGGAAGAAAGTTACTATAACAGTAATTTGAATTGCATTCTCCAAACAATTGAATTGTGGGAACTGCAATTCCAGTAATTGTACTAAAAAAAGTGTTTGTGTGTATGTGTGTGTAAGAGAGACAAATATACACTGACAATAAATGTGTGCATGTATAAAGAATTATCCCAGCCCATTCATAGATATGACTGCTGATAAGCAAGGAAGGAGTTTACTGTGAATCAGCTCTGCTTCACTTCGTACTTAGAAAATGAAATGACGTGATTTTTTTTGAATTTCACAGCATAGCTAAATAAGGGGGAAAAGCATCTCTGATACAGGACAAAACTGAGCCTTGTTCCCATAACAATAAATCACTTTTTGGTTTCAGAACAAGTCCTACGTGTGCCATTCTTTTGAAATAATTAACTCTGATTTACTTTGTCTGTGCTCAGCACACTGTGTTAAGCCACAGCTTATTGTACATGGTGTGGTGAATTAGCTACAATTGGCTAGCTTCACATCAGCCAGAAAGCATACTTTGTAATGACTGGATTTACTCAGCACATTAAAGTCATGTGAATTCTCCTAGCTTGGCTGAAGCACCCAGGTCTAGGCTATAGAATTGTCAATACCGTGAGTGGCTTATTACAGACTTTTTTGGGACGGGTTTCAGCAATTCCCACCTGGGCAATTTTAAGACCTGTGGATTTCAACTCCCCAGATTCCCCAGGTAGCAACTCTGGGAGTGGAAGTTCACACTTTTTAAAGTTGCCAAGATTGGATATCATACTTTAGTTTACTTTATTGTCACTGCATCATGTACAACAAAATCAAACACCATCTTCAGTGCTCATTGAAAATAAAACACAAATACACATCCTTCACACGCCACACATTGAACCGAAAACCCCCGACACAGCACCAACACTGCACGATACAGTAGAATTCAAAAGAGCTACTGCCCTGGGATAGGAGCTGTTTTTCAGCCTATTTGTCCTTGTTTTTATTATTCTGTACTGCCTGCCAGATAGTAATAGTTCAAAAAAAGGGTGCCCAGGATGAGATGGATCTTTGAGAATGTTTTGAACTTTCTTAAGGCAGCGGGAGCTATAAAGCTCTTCTGGGTTACAGTAAGAGAACTATTGTTTCAGAATTTGTCTATGCTTATGGACGGTATTTTTTTTAAAAAATGGCAGGGTTGGGTGCTTCCTCAGTTGCCCCACTGCTTGGTGCTGACTTTAAATTAAGAATCGTTGGCCCTTTCAGAAGGCCTTTCTGGAAACAAAGAAAGTCCAGTTGCCTTTTGAAGAAGCACCTTTAGGACAACCGTGATGTGGATGACTGAGAATTTCTATAGACATTTCTGAAGCGATATGTTCCTGCATGGATGGAAAACCTTAAAGACTTAAGATAATTAGCTTTGGAAGTGGAATTCCCATATAATGGGAGCACTGGATTTTGGGAAGGTGCAAAAGAATAGAAACTGAACTTCCTCTGTCCTGGGGTTTATTATGTCCTAGTTCTGGAGACATAATGCATTCTAGCTTAGCACATTTTAAGAACCTTTTGCTTTTGGAAAACATAGCAATTGTAAACAAGGTAGTTAAGATCTTGGCATCTTGGAAGAGCAAGGATTATTGATGACAGTGAAGAATTAAAATATGGCCTATCACAATGATTGCACTTTCAAACCCAAACAATCTAAGCCATGTCTTTCAGGAGTATCTGCAAGACCAAACTACTTTTTGATGACAAGCATAGCCCCCAAATTTTAATCTTATATTATGAATTTCAAAATATATAAGTAAAGTCCATGTTGAATCTGCCTTTCAGCTGAAGTTTCTCAAAGGAAGAAGATAAGCCATGCCTTCAAACCCTGCTTTGCAGACCATAACAACTCAGTGACAAAATTCAGTGGCATCCTATCAAAAACTCAACTGTGTACCTTTTAAAAAGAGATATAAGGAAAATGCCAAATTTCATCCCTCACTGATTCCATCCCAATTTTCGGCATCACTGTTACAACCATTGTAGCCCTCAGAGATCATAGAGAAGATGGAGCTCCTGCATTGATACACTAGGAGTAGCAGGCTGGATGCAAGAAGAATCAAAGTCAAATCTCTTCACCTGTTTTGAGTATATTTTTTCAACTACTTTCATCATGGGAAACAAATATATAGATACTTTCCAACTTACATCCACTTGAAGTTCGATTGTTGAAAAAAGGAACTTATGAATGGTCCCCACACTTAATGATGATTTCAGCATCCCATAGTCATAGGATTACCATTTTGTGAGCCACGGTGGCGCAGTGGTTAGAGTACAGTGTTGCAGACTACTTCTGCTGCCTGCTGCCTGCCTGCAATTTGGCAGTTTGAATCTCAACCAGGCTCATGGTTGACTCAGCCTTCCATCCTTCTGAGGTAGGTAAAATGAGGACCCAAATTTTTTGGGGGGCAATATGTTGACTTTGTAAACCACTTAGAGAGGGCTGCAAAGCACTGTGAAGCAGTACATAAGTCTAAGGTGCTATTGCTATTTTCCCATTTGGCTTCTGAAAAGCAAATTCAATCCAGTAGGAATGTTGAAAGTCATGGTCACATGATGTTTTACTTAACAAGAGCGATGATTTTCTTAGCAATCATGGCCAAAAAGGGTGTACAATCAGGTGTCGCTATATAATGATGACTGCATCATTTGGCAATAAATTATTATGGTCATAAGTTGAGGACTACCTGGATCTATTATCTTCCTGAACCAAAAACCTAGGTGGAAATGTGTCTCAGGCAAACCTCTCTGCCCCTTGCATAGAACTGGCCATCCTGTCTCCTATCAGCAGTTCTAGGTTTACCTTCCCTTTTCATATCGTTCTTCTTGCCATTGCAGCAACAACCCTCTATTATGTGGCACATTTGCAAATTAGCATCATGAAACCAGGCAGCTTTTAACCATCTAATTAGCCCTAATTGATAGTTGGAGTGTGCACTTCTTTCTTGATACTGTCCACCGTTATTTAAAGAAAACCAAATTGTTCTATCATGGCCTTCCATAATAACACCGCTAAGCGTGCAGGGCAGAGCAGAGCAGGTGAGTTTATTAAATTGCTGGCACAATTTAATGCAGGCCTAAGAGGAGTAAAGTCCTACTACAGCCCAATTACCATCCAAACCAGCGATGCTAATGCGTTGATAAAGGTCATCTCAGTAATGTGGCTTCTGAATATGCTTGTTAAGAAGCCAAAAGCTATTCGGGCCTTTGCTTATCTCCTGTCCTTATCAAGCTCACCTAACGGATGATCCTAACAATTCACATTGGCAGCCTTTTGTAGTGTAATGAAGGCTATGGCAATCTGATGAATGCGGCAACTGCACAGAAAACGTCAGTTCTTTCATTAAGAAAACCTTCCCAAGTTCATTGTATTGAACCAGGGCTCCGGCTCTTAGGCTGATACATGACACAGTCAATTCCAGTTACATTTTAAGTGACTATTCATGTTCAGTGAATTCCATTTTAAAAACTAATTTATTTAGGTTCGGTTATTTACACAAATTTGCACCTTTTGGGGTCCTTGTTTGCAAACGTGCTTCTTTTGCGCATGTCTGCATGAGCACGCGCATGTATACACACATTATCAATTTTTAAAAATTATTTATTGAAGAATTCGAGAGATTCTCCCCCTCCCGGTTTTTAATTTCTGGTGGAACAGATTCCAAAATTGAAATAAGCGCAGATCAGTGCATTACCAAAACGACTTCTCCTTAATAATGTAATTTACAGAGCAAGGAGTACGTGGAGACAGTTTATCACATAGAGATGGATCATTGAGCAAGGATTTCCTATGCACTGTGATTTGATTGTGAAGGATTTGGCCGAGTTCCAAAGAGGTTTGTTAAGCATATCTTAGAGCATCCTCAATGATCAAAGCCAGCCCAACGCTTTCTTTCATGACTGCACTGCAGAACATAGCGCTTTCTCTCATTCGATGTTAGTTAGTTACGTGCCATCAAATTGGCCTCCAACCCCTGGTGACCGAATGAACAAATGTTCATTGTCCCAATCTGTCACTTGTAGTAAGTTATAGCTCTTCCAAGGACATTCCTACACTGCCTCCTTGTCTATCTACTTTATCCATTGCCTTTCATTTCTTCTACTTCCTTCAAGCAGAGAATGTCAAGCACCTAGGTTTTTCTAGCTATCATCCCTTCCCACCACATGTTTCACTGTTTCAGCTTACACGTCGTTACATCATGGAATCCAGGAACGCAACTACCCTTCATATGGTCTCCTAAGTTGAAATAGTGTCTATATTAATTTCATATTCATATTCGTTTATTCACTAATACTTTGCCAATGTATCCTGTTTCTACCCATCTAAGTGTCAAGATTGAACCTTAATGCTTTTCAACTTGCCAATGAACTGGACAGGGAGGGTAAATGGAATATGGAGAATGTACACAGAGACCGTGAGAGCATGGAAGCCATCAAGGTCAACCCTACAGGTGCTTGAGAAAGAGATGAACTGTTCCCATAACAAAAGAAAGTTTCGTGATTGGATAATTTGACCATCCAGGGATGGGGAGAAGGAGAAAGTATTGTTTAACTGAGCAAACATTTGCTCGGGAAATCAGAGTTGGTTTTGTTTCTTCAGTATCAACATAGTGTGTCCAATAAAGTTTTACTTTTGTGAATTCTGTATGTCTATGGAGATTCTCAATCATCCAGGTCATGGTTGTCCCAAAGGTGCTTTTTCAAGAGGCAACTGGACTTTCTGTTTTTTCTTTGAAGATGTTTTTGAAGAAGCTTTTTGGATGAAAAGCAAAATGTCTTCAAAGAAAAAACAGAAAGTCCGATTGAAAAAACACCTTTCGGTAAATTCTATAGTTTGCCTGTGGGTGCACAAAACAAACTTTCTTTTACTTGTCCTTAATCACTCCCTATTCCTTTTTATAGACTTAGAGGTACTTGCTGAAACAGATCCCAATCCATTCATCTGAGAGTATTTTGCACTAACTTAGCTACCCAGAGATGTAAGATGATACTTCGGCTATTGGATAAAGATTTACTAATGAACTGTGATTGCTGTTCCATATCATCCCCCAACCCTCACCACTGCATCAATATGCTTCAATTAATTTTCAGCTGATTTATAAATATTTAGAATAAACTAATCACAATTAAGCCAATTAGGAAGCCTTTAAAATCTATCATAAATAAGATGAATGCCACTCTTGTGTTTTGCATACATTTTATTACTGAAGCAGTATTAGCCATTACAACCAATGTCAAGCTAAGGCAACTGAGCATTCCTCTTTCTGGCATCTACTTAAAACAATGAATTTCAGAATTATGGGTTGAAATGAACAATTGTAGTATGCTCTTTTCTGGAATAAAGCCAATATGATATATCCCTTTTCCAATCTAGGTTGAAGTATCCACCTTAGCATTAAGCACGAACAATGAAGCTAAAGGAACCAAATTTAACTAAATTGCAAGGCTCATACTGTATACCAGAATGGAAAAAATGGGATTTCACAATTTGTGGTTCAGTGTGTTGTAAGAATCTTACTATTGTCCCTATATGTTATATTAAGCAACTGAGCCATCACCTTGAACTAAAAGATGATCTATTTGTTTGAACATGACCTTCTGGGTTTTATTGAAAGGTTTTAAGGTATGATATGCTATGTGAATCCAGCTTACTATGTGGAAGAGTGCTACACTATGAGATAAGCTGTCCATTATACAAACATGCTGTGACTCAACTTGGATATTTTGTTCTTTCCACCATTGAGACAAAATCTCTTGGAATGCTTGTTTTGCAAATCTAACATTTACAACAGTTTACCTGGAGGGTTGGTACAGTCTTCAGGTCTATGACAATTTGCCACAGCCAACTTGCCATGACCAACTTACCACAGCCAACTCATCATGGCCAACTTGCTGTAGGACAATTCACCTTGGCCATCTCGCCACAGGACAATTCGCTGCAGGACAAGAGTTACACTAATATCAAAGAAATGGTGGAATAGAATCACAGAAGAAAGTATGCAAAAGGAAGGACATAATAAAATGTTAATGGCAAAAAATTAAAATATTTTTTATTTATTTTAAATAATTCAATAGAATTGTTACTTGTCCCGCAGCAAGTTGTCCTATGGAGAGTTGTCCTGCAGTGTGTTGGCCATAATGAGTTGGCTGCAATGAGTTGGCCATGATGAGTTGGCCATGGTGAATTGGCCACAGTCATAAAGTGAAGTGTCACATGACCATGCTGGACATATGACTGGACAACTGCTGTGCTGCACTGTGGGATGCTAAGTGAAATATCATATGATTGTGACTTGCAAATTATTGTTAGTTTCCCCCTTAACTTTGCTTGTTGGAAGTTGGCAGTGAAGCTTGCAAATGGATATCATGTGATCTCCGGATACTGAAGACTGTTGTAAATGTGCACCAGTTACCAAATGTACAAATTGTGATCCCAAAACTGTGGGGATGCTGAAAAAGCCACAAGTCCTAGGACCAGTTAGAAATGAACTTTTTCAGTGCTGTAGCAACATTGAATGGTCACTGAACAAGGCAGTTGTTAAGTAAGGGTTATCTGTATTATTTTTTCTCATATTATGGAATGTTTATTAATAAGAGACACATTGGAAGCTATAAGGACGGTTCCTAATGTTAAAAGAAATCAACTCTTCACTCCATCAAGGATGATATTTTAGGACAGTTCAAAAAATATAAGAAGAGAGAGAAAGAAGATAAGGTTTTTAAATCCCGAGGTTTTCTTTCCTATTATTACCCAAATTTTATAAGTTTGAGTGCTCTTGGATTATAAATATATATGTGCTAAGGAAGATTTACAAAAGTAATACATGCGAGAAAGGGATGTGAAAATAATTGGATTGCATTAAACCACAGTGTAAATTGAATCAGGCGTGTCTAAATAAAAAGGCACAAATGTACCAAAGAAGCCATCGCGTGCCCAATTTGTTTACTCTCACTTGGTGATAATTGTTTGCAGCAGAACATATCAGTAAATTCTATAAATGGGACCCACAGCCAGGAAATGTTAAATAATTAATGTCACCTTCCCAGCCTCCTGCATTTCACTAGATATAAATGACCGTGTAATTTCAAACCCAATTATCAGTACTTAGCCATTCCATTTTGTAGTTAAAATCCCACAAAATTAAAGGGCATCAATTCTTAATGGTAATAGACCAGACAAGGGATTAAAGATTATTTTTATGTTTACTTCCTGTCAAGAAAAAGCGTTTGGGCAAGAAATGTTTCCAACCAAGAAAATTGCTCAAAAGAGGTTCATGGAGCATGCTTAAAACTTCCAACTTGGATGGAATTCTAAGAATGTGTGTAATTACTTGTTTAATTTGCTAATTTTCAAAAAAAATACCAAAAGACCTTTATATAAATCCAAATAAATTTATGACACATTTCTAAAGAATAGGGATATGGACTATTCATATTATGTTCCCATTTCTAAATAAGGAAAGGAACATATCTGCTAATGTATATGACCAAAGGGTTGCTTTATTGATCTATTATTAAATTTTCATGGAACTTGGGGAACATAAAAGCTTGAAAAAATGAAATGTTTTATTATCTCCAAGGTAATCCCTTATTTTGAATAACGGAAGAAAGTGTGTGGGGAATGAAATTTAGAGTTGCAAATAAAAGAAAAGAATTATCTGTTCCTCTGTGTTTTCTTTATTCCTCTATCAAGTTATTGCATTTTCATTATTAAAAAGGATTCTTAATTTTTTTCCCCAAATTAAAAGTTGCTTGATTTTATGCCTTATTTCTCAGTCTATAATAAGACAGCCAAGAATACCTGAAATCCAGACCAGACTAGGAGTCAGTTCCCTAGCATCTGAATTTTGATCATGTGACCATAGGGATGCCCCAACAGTCGTAAGGGTGAAAAATGGTCATAAATCACTTTTTTTTTCAGTGCTGCTGAATGGTTACTAAATGAACTGTTATAAGTCAAGGACTACCTGTATTATAGCCTCTAATTTCACTCAATCATTAATAACAGAAATACTTCTCAGCTGGCTCATCCTCCGAGCATTAACTTACCACTCACTTCAATAGTGTCAATTGATTAATTCATTACATTTTGATCCCATAATTCTTTCAAGAGCTTCGAGTGATGTTGTTTTGATATCAGAAGGTTTACAGCTCTTCAGTTTACTAACATGTCCAAGTGCAAGACGTTGTGAGCAGTACGATATAAAAACACATCAACAAATAATTGGAGGAAAGTTCATGCTAGTCAGCAGACCCTATTATAAGAAGAGAGATGCTAGGATGCAGACAAGTTTTCATTTTAATCTGTGAAATTTCAGAGTACAGCACTTTTACATCTGAACTGGCAGATAGGAAAGGAAAAGTAAATCCAGGAAAAGTATTAAACAACTCATCCCATTTTTTCTTCTTCCATTCAGTCACCTCTGACTCTCAGAGACTGCCTAGAGAACTCCCTATTTCCTTACTGTATTCCTCAATATCTTCAACGATGGAAGAACTTCTAATGCCGTGTCACTAGACACTAGAACTTTTCACTAGAAAAGTTGGGATACATTCAAAAATATATCAACTTTGAAAACAGCCCATGTTGAACTGTGCAGTACAGGAAATGTTTTGTGACATTTTGCATTGTTTTTAAGGGAATTTTTATACCAAATTTCAAGTCACAGAAATCATGGGCTTCATACTTTGTCCATCTGACATATCTTGGTTCAAAAATTGTTGCCACATGATGCATTGTTTCACCCAATTAAAAGCTGTAGGAACAGGGATGGGATTCTACCAGTTCTGTCCACCTCTGTAGAACTGGTAGTTCTGAAGAGCAGCAGACAGAGGGCACACATAGAACCGCGACCCACTCACCCTTCTGGGCTCTTACCTGACCTTTATTTCCTGCTTTTTCAACCACAGCTGCTTTGTGCGACACAGCTGCAGTTGAAAAAGAAGGGGAAAAGGGCTTTTCCAACCGCTGCACACTTGCACGCAGAGCTGCTCAGCTGTCCGGGAGGTTCAGCAGGTCATAAATTGCATGCACGTGTGCAAAGCAACAGAACCGGTAATTATACCAGTCGGATCCCATCCCTGTGCAGGAATGAGAATTTCAGTAGTAGGTAGTTGTATAACGTATTGAAAACTGCTTTTGGACTTTTTTTTTTTAAAGAAACTTGCCATTAATTGATTCATAGATCAGTCACAAATGCAAGGACACATAAAATCTTTAAACACCATCAAAGAAAAGGCAATTCTCGCCTTTGTGCAAGAGAAGAAGAAAAAAACAGTTTTCCTGAAACGATGCCAGCTGGAATTATGCATCTTCTTAAAAAACCAGAGGAGTACAAAAAGATTAATTGGAGTATGTCTGTCTAGCTCACTACAGCATACATATAAAATGGACCATGTTTTTTCATAGGGGCAGCTGCTACCTAGTCCCCTAGCGTCAGCCCTCCCAGGAAAATCAAAATTGGAAACCCAAGATATACAATCTATTTTTATAAGGTGATGTAACAGAATCCTGCAGTCTCAATGTGCTCTCTCCTTCTTTCCCTCTCTCTATCTTCAGAAAAACTAGAGAGAGTCATGACTGATGCACTTTCTCAAATTACATTTATGCCCTGGACTTGGGTTTCTTTTATCTGACTGTTGTCTTGATTGTGACTCTGCCTCCTGTTCCTCAAGGTTATTTCTTCTTCCCTCTACAATAATCCAGTTAATTCACAAATTATGGAAGCGTCCCAGAGATTATCAGTGTGAACAAGAAGACTTTAGCTCTAAATGATTTTACACACCTATTCTTTTTCCTAGTCTTCAATCCCAAAAAGCAACTGATGACATTCAACAGATTTCCCAGCCTATTGCAACAAGACAATCTTGGCTGCTTCAAAGGGAAGCCACACAACATTTGTAGATGTCAATCCCTGATACATTCAGACTCCTTAAACATAGGTTTCAATAAAAGAAAGAATAACTGTACAGAAAAGGGATGTAGGGTTATGTCTAAACTTGCACTCCATCAAGAAAAGTCTGCACTATATACATGTCAGCACAAGTTGACATTCTATACAATCTAAAGGTTTGTAAAAGATTGGACAGACAGTTTCCCTTCAGGAGAATTATGGTTGTCAGAGGTGGGGCCTACACCAGAGATACACAGAGATAAAATCCTGTTTTATACACCAAAAAAAGAAGAAACTCTATAATGTTAATCAGTCCATCGTATTTTGAGCCATTAAGCCAAATACCATTTTGTATCTGAAGTCTATAGGTAGTCTTCAACTTACAATTATTCATTTAGTTCAAATTTACAATGGCCCTGAAAAAAATGTCTATGGAGATTGTCAGTCATCCAGGTCCTAGTTGTTCCAAAAGTGCTTTTTCAAGAGGCAACTGGACTTTCTGGTTTTTCTTTGAAGAGGTTTCCCTTCTCATCCAAGAAGCTTCTTCAGCTCTGGCTGGATGGTGGGGAATGGAAGGATTTATATTCCTTGCAGACAGTTGGTCATTTGCATCCTTTTATCTGCCTCTTGAAAAAGCAACTTTGGGGCACTGAAAAAAGTGATTTATGGTTGTTTTTCACACTTATGACCGTTGCAGCATTCCCATAGTTGTGTGATCAAAATTTAGATGCTGGCACATATTTATGATGATTGCAATGTCCTGAAATCATGTGATCACCTTTTGTGACCTTCTAACAAGCATAGTCAATGGCGAAGCCATATTCACTTAACAACTGTGTTATTAAATCAACAACTGCAGAGATTCAATTAGCAACCAGGGCAAGGAAGAACATAAAATGGGGCAAAACTCACTTGACAACTGTCTTGCTTAGCAACACAAATTTTGGGCTCCATTGTGGTTGTAAGTCAAGGACTTCCTGTACAGTCTATCACCAAGCCATATTTTCTTATCAAAGAAGGAGGAGGTGGTTGGGTGTTATGCTTCGCAATAGCTTTTAAAACATTTTTTTCCCTGCATACAATTGTGGCAGATTTTAAATGACTGTTCAATTAAGGTGTCAACGATAAACTGATTCATCTTCAGTGCCCTTACTCAGCAATGCCATTCCAATTAAGGAGAATGACTTCTTTGCCAATAATTGTGCATGGGATTACAGCCCAAATTTTCTTTTAATAAAATGACAGCCATAATTATTTATTTGAAAACAAATCATACTTTGTTTCCATAAGGGGGGAGAGAGAGAGAGAGAGAGAGCTCACTCTATATGGAATCTTTTCAAAAAGCCTTGAAATTAAACTGGAAATGTTCAAGCTGCTGCAAAATAGTATTGTATGTATGTATGTATGTATGTATGTATGTATGTATGTATGTATGTATATATATATATATCTAGTATTGGATATATATGGATACACACACACACTTTTTTGTCTTTCTGTCCTTTGCTATTTTGGAGTGATTAAATCATACCATTTAGTGCTACACTCCTTGTTACGTATTTACATAACGTATTTAGTTATGTATTTACATAAGGTATGAGTAGCAGCATTTCTTAAGCATCAAGTTAGCATGTTGCTTCCTTTTCTCATTTCTCTCTCTCCCCCCTCCCCCTGTGTATATGTATGTATATGTGTACACACACACAAAATTAAATAAATTAACAAATATATTATGGCAAATGTATGCAGAAATAAAGAGAGATGAAGTAAGAAAAAAGAAGGGATAAAAAAGAGAAGAAAATATATAGTTATATGCCTTTTGCCCTTCTTTCTATTGAGAAATGATCATCTTATTATTATTATTTTTCCTTTATCCTCTTTGGACCCTTTATAATCTTCAAATCCAGAAACCATCCATTCCTTCCTTTTCTTATTTTGAAGAGAACTTCAGATGTTAGCTTCAGGACTTACTTGTTCCTGTGTTGGCTTTAACTCTCCAATTTAAGGGAGGAAAAAAAATAGTCCTTCCAACCACTCTATAAAAATCTAGATCAATTTGGTAACTTGCTTCTTGAATACTCTGCTTGTGTGTGTGCAAAGAAATAATTTAGACTCCTAGTTAATTTGAGTATTGAGCTGAAATTCCACAGCTGCTTTCTGCCAGTCTGGAGAAAGAAATTAATTTCAGGGACCAAGCTGAATGGAGTGCTTCTCTGTCAGGCAATTACTCATCGTCTTTGGCTACTCAGGACCTATCAATGTGCTAATCCATACATAAACCTCTGTGTTTTCCTCGTCACTCACAATCGGACCGGTCATTTAACTGACCATGCTACCCATATCCTATCCCAAAGATGGACAGTTTAAAGAACGAATGACCTCAAACATATTATTTCAAATCTAGCTTTCACTTTTAATTATGAAAATAATCAATGAACCTGATTCACATTTTTTCTCCATTTGACTAAGGTTGCTGTTGATTAAATAACAGAAAGGAAGGAAGGAAGGAAGGAAGGAAGGAAGGAAGGACATTAATGTAAGAATACAAAAAAAGAGATAAATTCAACCTTTAAATGATGTATCCTTCCATGTTATTAATTAAAACTAGTTTTCCTATGTTTGCAGACATATTTATTCCCTTATGTGCATTCATTTTTTATGTTTTCTCTATTGTCTTACCCTCCTAGTTTCTCTGAATTGTTTAGCAACATTCCACATGTGTAATTAAAAAATTAGATTGACACTTGACAGTTCATTTGCACAATAACAAATAAGGAGCATGTGAAATTTACAATGAAACCCACAAGTCCTGCTTTAACATTTCCCTAAGTTTAGCTAGTGGGATACTGTACACCCTCCTAAAGGATAGTAATTCAAGGCACACACAAAGGAAGGGAAAATTGGCATCATCTACTGCTCCTCCTCCAAGTATTTGACAGTTAGTCTTTCATTGGGATTTAAATAAGTGGCAGCATCTAGATAAGTGGCTCCTCTTGAAAAGCTAAGCAGTGATAGACTTGATGAATAGTTGGATGGGAGACAACCTATACAGTTAGTTCTCAACTTATGATCCCAATCGAGCCAAAAATTTATGTTGTTAAATGAGGCATTTCTTAAGTGAGTTTTGCAGCATTTCACAACTTTTCTTGCCTCAGTTGTTAAGCAAATCACTGCAGAAATTGAGTTAGTAACATGCTTGTTAAGTGAATCTGGCTTCTCCATTGATTTGCTTGCCAGAAGATTCCAAAAAGTAATATGAACCAGTTTGCCAAGGGAATCCTTCAACGGTCATAAGGGAGAAAAAACAGACACAATTCACTTTTTCAGTGCCACTAATGTGGTGTCAAATAGCTGTTTTCGTTTTTGTTGTTGTGCAGTTACAAATCAGTAACTGTACTTTAACAGTGCTTCTGCAAGTGGAAAAATCCACCATCCCTTTCCATGTGAACAGATCTTCACACCAATGGAAACCCACTCAACTATATCTTGAAAGACACTGACATTTTAATCTTTTCCAAGAGAATCACCAGGGTTCTTATCTTCTCCCTCACTCCTTTCCCCCTTCCAGCTTAACACTTCCCATCTTGCCCGGAGAAGTCAGAACCATTAACGTGGTGTCAAATAGCTGTGCTATTCATATTCTGTTACAGTCAATGGCAATTAAAACTGTCATTCAGGAGGATCTGGGGAGGGGTCTGGGGAAGCTTTATATACAATCCAAAAGGGGATGAATCTTAGATAAACACAGAACCCAAGTTAAGACTTCTCAGAGATCAAGAAGGGAAAATATGGCCTTACTCTGACAGAATATGCTTCTCTTCCTCCCTTGGTTTTTAGAAGTTCAGCAGAATTGCTTCTATTTTTACCTAGGCTGACACAAACAGGGATTAAAACAAGTAGTTGCAAAGTTATGCACCTCTTCTTATTTTCTGAGTATGGTTTCCATACTTAATGAAGACAGATGGGACTTGAAACTGAACTACCAACCTGACCTACAGGTGATTTAATGAATGGGCAAGGGTGGTCAGACTTTCTTCTATCAGATGCCACATTCTGATTAGGTCATGTGTTGGGGAAACATGCCAAGAGATGATCCTGGGGGATAGATTGAAAGACATAAGTGGGGTAGGACAATCCTATGCCCTTTCCTTTACTGATACTTCCTTTCCTTCTCCTCTTCATCATTCTTGCACAGCAGGCTGTAAGGGAAAAGCCAGATGGCTTATCAAGTATTTTTTTTGTCAATGGGTTTTAGACTAATTTCTTAGAGCTGCAAAGCCTGTTTTCAAATGCCTTGTATAACTGGCCAATTCAGACATTTTCTGACAGCAGTCAGCAGTGGTTTGGAGGAAAAGGGGGAAAATAGCCAGGAGGGGGGAGTGGCAGAGAGAAAAGGAGTTCCTGAAATTCTTTAGGTTCTCTCCCTGTCCATCCTGAACCCATGGCTACAAGAGTCTATGCAGATTCTCAGTAATCCAGGTCATGGCTGTCCCAAAGGTGCTTTTACAAAAACGAAGTTCAGTTGCTCTAAGATGCAAATTAACCAACAAAAAATGGCACAGGTTTGTTTGTTTATTACTAGATTGTTTGTTTATTAGATTTCTATACCGCCCCCTCTCCCAAAAAAGGGACTCGGGGCGGTGTACAGCCAGCTAAAACAGAAACAGTATAAAGTTATAAAATTAAAAACAATTTAAAATGATTAAATTGGAGGCCGAATATAAAATTAAGAAATATAAAAACTGATAAAAAATTTAAAAATACCAAATTTAAAACCCCACAAATCGTTACTGGGCCAGGTCAGCCTGTTGAAAAAACAGGGTCTTTAATTGCACGCCGGAAGGTCTGAATGTTGGTAATGGCCCGTATCTCCAGGGGCAAGTCGTTCCAAAGGGAGGGAGCCCCCACAAAGAAGGCCCGCACCCTCGTGGCCGCCAACCGGCAACACCCAGCTGGCGGAACCCCGAGGAGGCCGACCCTGTGGGAGCGCACTGGGCAGCGGGAGGCTGTTGGTGGTAGCAGGGGGTCCCGTAAGTACCCAGGTCCCAAGCCATGGAGCGCTTTAAAGACGATCAATACCACTTTGAATCGAATCCGGAAGGCCACAGGAAGGCAATGCAGCACGCGCAGGAGCGGTGTAACATGGGAGCTCCGAGGAGCTCCCAAGATCACCTGCGCAGTCGCATTCTGGACCAACTGCAGCCTCCAGACACGACCTGGTCAAGAGCCTCAGCCGCCACCCTATTCCAGGTAGCCACTAAGCCCTCGACCGAGTCGTGTGTGTGAGTCTCGGGAAACGGCCCAAGCTCCATCAGGAACCTATCTGGGTCCATCAGGCGCCTGGGGCGGTACCATTTTATCGGCCCCACCTCCCTGCGGTGGGGGGGTGCAGAATGGAAGTCAAGTCTAAGGAGTAAATGATCAGTCCATGACAGGGGTTCTATAACAACATCCCCTATACCTAGATCAATCTTCCACTGATCAGAGACAAAAACCAAATCCAGATGTGACCTCCCAAGTGTGTGGGGTCCCGAATTAATTGGGTCAGGCCCATGGCTGTCATGGAAGCCATGAACTCCTGAGCAATCCCCGAGGTCCCGCCGGCAGAAGGCAGGTTGAAATCCCCCATGACCATAAGCCTGGGGGTTCCAACCGCCAAGTTGGCTATAACCTCAAGGAGCTCAGGCAGGGCCAATGTCACATAGCAGGGAGCCAGGTATGCGATCAACAGGCCCACCTGAACCCTGGAACCAAACTTCATGAAAAGGGACTCACATCCGGTCGTCTGAGAATCAGTGGATTCCCTAGGACACAGATCTTCCTTAATAACCACCGCAACCCCCCCACCCCTCCCCTGAGCCCTCAACCGATGAAAGACCTGAAACCCGGATGGGCACATCTCCTCTTGGCCCAACCAGGTTTTGGTGACACCCACCAGGTCCACTCCCCCCTCACAAATCAAATCATAAATGAGGGAGGCCTTGTTAACGACGGACCTGGCGTTACACAACATCAGCCGAAGGCCCAGGGCCCGATGACTCAGACCACCCAGGGAACGGGACATGACTAGGAGGTTGGAGCGCACCGCCATGCGCAAGCAGCGGGGGCGCATTCCCAATATAGCATATGGCCCCCTATAACCGCCAAATCTGCCTCTCCCGCTCACCATGCCAATAGACTGTGTTCCACCCTCCCTGGGACAATCCCCCATCCTCGATATGACCCCAACCGACCCCAGCACCTCCCGGCAATGCTCGACCCGCGGTCTGGCCCCAGCCTCAGGCGGGTTGTCCCCGAACCCCCGCCCGGCCATCCTCCCTAACCTCAATAAAAATCTAGATAAAAATTTATATAAACGGGAACCCTTCCCCAAGTGTTTCTTGCGGCCGCACCATCTCTCTGGATCCCATCATCCGCCCTCAAGAAATGTCTTTGAAAGTCTAGAGAGCCACTTAAGAGAAAGGGGGACATTTCTCAAGGCCCATAGATCTTCAGAGGAGTATCTCAACAGCACCCTCAGCTGGGCCTCCACTGACTGATGCTGGCAACGTAGGGGCCCCACTGGCCAGGACCGGGGCTGGGCTTGAAAACATTCAGGCAACATCCATGTCCCACCCGGCCACCATCCTCAGCCTCCGCCGGTCATGGGGACGACAATGTTTGGTGCCATCTCCTCGGTGTCAGCGGCGGAGGCGAGGATGGTGGCCGGGTGGGACATGGATGTTGCCTGAACGTTTTCAAGCCCAGCCCCGGTCCTGGCCAGTGGGGCCCCTACGAGGAGATGGCACCAAACATTGTCGTCCCCATGGCCACTTGGTCACCGCCGTCGTCGGGGCCGATGAAGCCACAACCGCCACCACCGGGACCGCCGCCACCGCCATCGGATCAGAAGTCCCAACCACTGAAGGCACTGTCGCCTACTGTCATCGGGGATTCCAAGCCCTCTCCCACGACCAAGGCCAGATGTCATCCACAGCCACCACAGCTCCATCCGCGGCTGCCCCGGTAGTCAGGGGCGGGCTCTCCCCCGTGCAACTGCCGCGGCGCCACCCACGACAGTCACAGCGGGCAAAGCCCGTCCCATGGTCAAAACTCGGTTGGAGTAAGATGTCACCCGTGGCTGCCAAGTCCTCTCCTCCGCGGCCACGGCCGCACCATCTTTGGCCGTCACAATGCCCCTCATGGCCGTCGCGGCACCACCCGCAACAGCTGTCATGGCAAAGTCCAGCCGCGGCAGGGCCATCCACATCACTGCCGCCCAGAAACCACCCGGGTAACCACCGGGGCGGCCCGGGCGGTCATCCAACGGCGGCCCCACCGTCAACCCCACAGCCCAGTCTTCCCAGGCCTGCCTCTCCGAACTCTATGCCTTGCATCCTCTCCCAAGCCCGGCCGCGGCAAGACCGCCACCGCCCGACTCCAGCCGCGGCAGGTCAAAAGCTGACCACGGCAGGGCCTCCGTCGCCCGAAGACCGCCCGAGCAACGATTCGTTATCTGTGGGATCACCTTTCTCTAAACACATCTACCCATCTTACAAGTCAGATAGAGTGGACATGCCCCTAGAGCAAGGGTCTTCAAACTTGGCAACTTTAAGACTTGTGGACTACAACTCTCAGAATTCCTGAGCTAACATGACTAGAGGGGGAATTCGGGGAGTTGAAGTCAACAAGTCTTAAAGCTGTCAAGTTTGGAGGCCCCTGCCCTAGAACCTTTCTCTAAATATTGTCATCTAATGTGAGGCAAGAAGTGCCTCTTCTATGGCAGCCCCTGCCCTATGGAGCACCCTAGAAGTTTGGTAGGACTCCATCTCTTTTATGATTCTGTAAAGCTTTGAGTTTTTCTCCCAAGTGCTAGGATAAGATTGGATAACTGCACATTAAAAGTTTGACTTGGCACTAAGTTTTAGTTGTGTTAAGGCAGGGGTCTTCAAACTGGACAGCTTTAAGACTTGTGGACTTCAACTCCCAGAATTCCTCCACCAGTCATGTTAGCTCAGGATTTCTGGGAGTTGAAGTCTACAAGTCTTAAACTTGTCAAGTTTGAAGGCCCTTTTTCTAAGGTTTTAATTTGTTTAGTTTTATAGTTTTAACGTGATTTTATGTTGTTTTAACTTTTAATTGGGAGAGTTGGTTAGGAGATGGACAGCTATATAAATGATTTAAGTTAAAAATAAATAAATAATAAAATTTAACTCCCTCCTACCCCACCAATATGCATACGGATTTGGAGCTTGGACTCCTCTGGAATCTTTGTGCAAATGTCCATACACATCTGTATGGTGTATGATGCAGCCATATTTATATTTAATTCGGTTTTAAACTCTATTTAATTTTTGTATTCTTGTATTTTATGTATTTATTAGGCTGTACACCGCCCCGAGTCCCTTTTCGGAGAGGGAGCAGTATAGAAATACGATCAATAAATAAATAAATAAATCTGGCCAACCATAGGAGGCATACTGAGCGTGAAGCCTTTTGAGGTGTTTATTAATCTTGCTTTATTTTTAGGCCATGTAATGAGTCCACCGATTGCATAGCTTAAAATAGTGTCTCCAAGGACAAGAGGAATCCTCATGTGATTTGGGATGTGGGAAATTTGCCGTTTCCAGGGCTGTGCAGCAGTGTCATTCCAGATCCACATGCAATCACACAGAATACTACCATATTTACCCAGAACACCTTTTAACACCTGATAGCAATTGTTTCCATGTTTAATGCAAAATAAAACATACCAGAATCTTGATGCCAAGCAAACAGGCATTTTCACTGGATGGCATCTTCATTCTATTGCAAATATATATGGAGTGGTTTGGCATTATATAAATAAGTTTCATGTGTTTCTCTCTGCTTTTATACTGTAACTGCAAGATTGAAACAGTCGTACTGAAATCACGTTGCATATATATTGGACGTTCTCAGATAGTTTCCAATTTTTTTCAAATTCAATTCAAATAGTTGGTTTTATATTTTGAGGAGTTAAGCAATTTATGGCTATCTGTAATCCTGTGAAAATTGCAGAACTGGTACATCAAGCAGCCTTGTGTTTGTCCGTGGTCTCTCCTATTACATCCCCTAACTATGGACTACCTCTCTTAAAAACTTATCTTAGAAGCTTCAATTGGTCAAATTATGTTTTAGGAACAGCATCAAAATGCAATTTTTCCCCATTGTAGCCTTTTAAATGTTTTATATAAATATGTTAGAAAAGGTCTTGTATATACGAGCCTCGGTGCAGCAGTGTCATTCCAGATCCACATGAGATCCACTGCTATACGAGCCTCAGTGGCACAGAGGTTAGAGTGTAGACTGACTGTCTGTTGCCTGCAGTTTGGCAGTTCAAATCCCACCAGGCTCAAGGTTGACTCAGCCTTCCATCCTTCCAAGGTTGGTAAAATGAGGACCCAAGATTGTTGGGTACTATGAAACCCAGAAATGTGACAATTTCCACAATTACCTCCATTTCCAAGAATACTTTGGGGTTCTATCTACTGTAGGTCCTATATTAATTCATATATTTTTTTAAAAAAGATGTCTGATTGCCAAAACTTTCTTTGGAAGAATGATCATCAGCCTAGAAAAAGCTGATTGGCATGGCAGGACTTTGGCCATCTCTAAAGACAGAGTAAGGAAGATGACTGTGATGGAGATATGCAGGAATATTGCTTAGAAAAAAAGACTTGAAGTCCAGAATGAGCTGGTTTCGTTGTCTGATCTGCTAATGAGGTTGACAATCTGTGAGGAGAAGGTAGAGCATGAAGGCAAATCATGAAAGGAACGTTGTGGTATCATGAGATCAGTTCTGCCCCTTCTGCTTGTATGTTTGGAATAAAATTTACATTGTAATATTGTACTATCTGGATTTTTTTTCCATCATGAAAAAACCATTAAAGGAGTCCTTGGTCTGTTGACCACCTTGAATCTGTTTGGTTTCTTGTAGACATTTCACTACCCAAAGTAGGTAACATCTTCAGAGCTAAATGCCTATGGCATTCTCAGTCATCCAAGTCATGATTGTCTCAACTGTGCTTTTTAAAAAGGCAACTGGACTTTGTTTTTCCTTGTGAAGAAGTTTCATTTCTCACCCAAGAAGCTTCTTTATGAAAGCTTCTTTATGATGATGAGTGCTAATGAACAGATGATTGCAAGGAATATAAATCCTTTTGTCCTTTACCATTCAGTCAGAACTGAAGAAGCTTTTTGGATGAGAAGCAAAATGTCTTCAAGGAAAAACAAAGTCCAGTTGCCTTTGGAAAAAAGCACCTATGGGACGATCATCAGAGCTATACATATTATCTTTTATTAAAGCCATCAGAGTCTGGATAAATGCATTCTGCAGATCTACAGGTATGATGGAAGCCAAGTCCTCCATCTTCAGCCTTGGTCACCTGCTATTTTGTCACAGATTCCATCTACAATGACATTTTATAAAGGGCCCAGCATTTTCACGACTGCTTTTTTCTAAGAAGCCTATTCATACATTCCAATTGCAAATGATTCGCAGCCACCCAAGATCACCTACATACTCCCATAAATTTGAAACCCAAAATATTAAATTCAACAACTTCACAGATTCACAAACTGGCATAAAGACACTTCAGAGCTAGTTTATAATGGTTTTGAGACTTAGCGTTCTCAAGGGACTAAGGAGTCAAGCCACTAATAATAGGCTTCCCTGGTCAACACAGATGCTATTTTCCTGTAAAACCCCTTGGTTATAAGAATTCTATAGTAGATAGTTCAGTGCATGTCCTTGACTATATCCCTCAGGAGGCCTATGTTCAAAATCCACTCTAGCGGAAAACATAATAGACCCAAGTCTACATTTGATGCACTTGGGTGAGAGCAGTGTATGCTAGCATTTTCTCCCCCCTCCCCTCTTCATCTTGCTAGATGCCAAGCTTTCTTTGAGAATCACAAAAAGAAGGCTCAAGCAAATGGTCTTTGCAAGATCATCTGTCTAGCACCTCACGGTGTGGAAGACAAAAATCTGAATATAGACTCACACAATGAAAAACCCAAGCTTTCTTACGTTATTCCATAAAACAATATACAATTTGTCTACTAAGCAATGCAAAACCCTTTCCAAACTGCAGAGGACATCCTGGGTTTTGCTTTTTTTTTTTTAGATTAAATCATCATCTAAGTTGTATTTAGGTCTGCAATTAAAATAAGACCGAGTCTTGCTAAAAAGGGATTATATTATTTCATTATGTTTACTGTGTACTACAGTGAAAAGAAGAGGTAGAAAAATATATATACAACATGTAAACGAAAGGTTTCACAGGGTTGAGTGTGCAGTGACATTGGAGATCAGATTTTTACACCTCCATTCAAACATGTATTCAGATTCACCTTCAATGTTACTCACATAGATTGTTAAGGGCATTGGCTCTATTTAAGATCTTTAACAGATGTTTAGACTCGGTTTGGCATTTTTGTCCACCTATCAAAGGACCTGAGATAGGCAGATGTTATTTTTTGAAGGTGTTAAAGGTATCACCACAGGATCTAATCTGTTCTAAGAAAAACTGCCTTTGGGGATTTTGTCAGTGTCGATGGTGTTTGTGTGGTGCTTCAGATACTTTGGGATTTCACCCAAGACGCCTATCACTGTTGCTATTTTGTTTCCCTTTGCCCCAGTCATTCGATCTCTCTTTGCAGGTCTTTGTGTTTTGAGATTTTTCTCCAGTTCTCTCTCTTCTCTTCTGCTATTTTTAACTACTGCAATGTCTACCAGCCAGAGGTTTGTTTGTTTTTTTGGTTTTTTTTGGTGGGGGGAGCTTATCAACAATTAGGTCCGGGTTGTGATGCGGCAGACGCTGTCTGAATTCTAAACTTGTAGAGCACTTTAGCTTCTACATTTTATACAACTTTGTCTATTTTGTGATTCCACAGGTTCTTGCCCGCAAGCAATTGCCGTATATCAAGCAACTAGCCCAAAGTTGCCCCTCTATGGTTCAGAGATTTGAATCCTGTTAAGAAGAAATGGGCTGCCTAACTTTTTCTTTAACAGTTCTGATTCTTCACCCATGCTTCCTTGGTTCAACGCAGTATATGTGACTCTTTAGAAGAAGAATCTTGACTCTCCTTCCTCCATATGGAAGTTGTTGAATTTTAACTGGTATTGACAGTGCATAAAAAAGGTTTACGCTGCAGAAGCTACCCATTTTCCATCTGCTAATACAGCAACATAATTATAGCCTTTATCAGTTCTTATTCACTGATCTCTTGGAGACTGTATGCCCATGATGGCGAACCTATGACATACATGCCAGAGGTGGCATGCAGAGCCACACTACACATGCGCGTGAGTCCCCCGCCAGCCAGCTGATTGTCAGGTATCTGTCGCACATGCGCAGGGGGAGATGCATGCATGGGAGGTTCACGCATGCACAGAGGCATGCAGCATGCGGGGGGTTGTGTGCGCATGTCAGAAGTGCACAGTGCATATGCAGGGGGTTGCGCATGCATACGCAGGAGGTGGAGGAGTCGCATGCGCATTTCATCATGTGTGTAGGGACCCAAGTGTGTACACACATGCACACGCATGTACTTTTGGCACGCAACATGGAAAAGGTTAGCTATCATTGCTGTATGCTATCAAAGAACCTATCTAATAGAGTCAGGGTGGGATTCAAATTTTTTAATAACCGGTTCTGTGGGCATGGCTTAGTTGGTGGGTGTGGCTTGGTAGTCATGTGACTGGGTGGGCGTGGTTTGATGGTCATGTTATTGGCTGGGCGTGGCCAACTCAATATCACTCACATCGATGCACACATCTCCTCGCCTGGCCTCTCATGACTGTGGGGATGCTGCAACAGTCGTAAGTGTGAAAAATGGTCATAAGTCACTTTTTTCTGAAGACAATATCCTGAGAAAAAAAAACTGATTTGGACTGGGAGTCATACATTCAGACTGTCTCCTGACATTTATTTTCATAGCAAATATGCGTACTTATATAATCAAGCATTGGAAGAATATAAAATCACTATTTTGAAGGAATTACACAAATCTTAGGTTAAATTTTTCTTGGATAGCATGAGAAATATAAGCAAACCCGGGGGGAGCGGGGGAGTGGTGGAAACCAGTACTGAAAATACATTTCAGAAGACCAACAGTAGTTTTAGAACGACCAAATTGGAATTTAAAAAATGTAAATAAAATGAATTGATTTTGTTAACAATGTCCACTTCTGTTATTTTGATTAATTTGCTGCATTCTGAATTCAGGAATACCATGCTGTTCTGATTTATCAGACAAGTAACTGGAGAAGGAAAATAAAATATATACAGCTGGATATACAATAATCTTCCTGATAAGCATTCCAAATTTTACAATACATTAAAAATAAATATCTGCCTTTTCAAAAACGATTACAGTTGTATTTAGTCCTGAGATCTGAAAAAGACATTTACATTGATTAGAAATATTTTAGCAAAGACCTAACCAGCAATCTTGCCTCTGTAACAACATTTATTTCTATATTTGTAAATATATAAAATTTAATGAGATAGAATCCCCATCCCATAAATGTATTAGTGAAGACATGCAACAGAACTTTTGTGTGTCTTCGTACTGAGACTCCATTTCAATTGATGGCCTGTTTTATGAGAAATCTCTAAAAAGAATAACAATTGTGCTGATGCTCAACAGAAAAGCACATGTTTTTTATGCTGAACATTACAGGTTCAATCTGTGTTCTCTGCAAGTAATGCTGGGAAATGCCCTTGCTGGGAATTATAAAGAAGCATTGACAGTCAGTTGTGAATTTGGCAATCGCCATGGTAAGACACTGTTGGCTGAACAAAGTATAATTTCACATTGTGCCACTGTACACCATGGCTGACAGACCATCGTATTTCCATTTCTTCTCAAGTTCATCCACCCCTTGGGAAGATGGTGGAACCTCGCACAAAACTAACCTAACCCATTTGCTTCTGGGTCCAATTAGAATAGAATAGAGCTGAAAGGGACCTTGAAGGTCTTCTAGTTGAGCCCCCTGCTAAAGGAGATCCTATACCATTTCAGAGAAGTGACTGTCCAGTCGCTTCTTAAAAACCTCCAGTGATGGCTCCAGTGACCCATAACGTTTGAAGATAAGCTGTTCCATTGGTTAATTGTCCTCACTGTTAGGAAGTTTCCCCTCAATTCCAGATGTTGGTTATGAACTTTAAAGCCCTTTATGGAATGGGTCCCAGCTGTCTGAGGAACTGTCTCACCCAAGTGAGATTGGCCCATGGAGGGTCATGTTATGGACCCCACCGGTCAAGGAATTCCAGCTGGCACAGTCCAGGAGCTCCTGTTGTGGCTCCTGCCCTCTGGAATACCATGTCCCCTGAGGGGAGATCTGCACCCATCCTTCTGAGCTTCCAAAAATACCTGGAGATCTGGCTCTACTAACCTGCCTGGGGCTCCAATGGGAGCGCATCATTCTGGAAGTGATTAATGAACCGAGATAAATCTACATCTCTAAGCCACTTGTATCTTGCTTCCTTCCTGCTTCCTTTTGTTATGTTTAAGTCAATTTTAATGTTGATATTTATTATTTTATTTAATAAATTTATTTATTCAACATTTTGACAATTAAAAAAAAAATTCCACCCTTTATATTACTATAGCAGTGTTTACATTGTGAATATCGTCTGTCACTGTTTTATACCCTTCTGTATTTGCTTCTTTGTCATTCTAGGCATTTTTTACATATATACATTTTTACTTACATTTATTTACACGTAAACCTTATTACATGTTTTGTGGCATTACATAAATTATCATTTGATGCCTTTGCATCTTTTTCTTAACCATTCATACCAAACATCCTATATTTTATAATATTCTCCTTCTTCCTTATCCTTCAATAACATCGTTAATCTGTCCCTCTCTGTGCATTCATATACTATTGTGATTTTAATGCTTTATCTTGTTGCTTTTATTTGGTTGCAAGCAGGGGCGGGCTGCTGGGGGTTCGTAGGGGTTCGGGAGAGCCCCAGCTAAGATTCTGTGCAGCTCGGAGAAGCCCCAAATCCCACTCCTGGCTGGCCCCGCCCACCCCGCCCCTCCCCTCCCACATGGCCCGTTTTGAATGCAGATAACTCAGGGCGCACACGGAAGCTCAGGAGGGCAAAAACTGGGCCTCCTGGGAGTTTGGGAAGGCCGGAAATGGGCCTGTTTCCAGCTTCCAGAGAGCCCCCAGTGCCTGGGGAGGCTGTTTTCGCCCTATCGGAGACTTGAGGAAAGCCTCCGGAGTCCAGGTGCAGGAGGCCAACTAGGCCACGCCCACCATTTATTTATTTATTTATAAAATTTTTATACCGCCCTTCTCCCTAGGGACTCAGGGCGGTGTACAGCCAACCCAAACCCCGACAATGATACAAAAGTTAAAAAGAAATTAAATTGAATATTTGGCCAAATATAAAAAGCCCACCCCATCCCCTTAAAACCCCCAAATTAAAATTACTAAAAAGCAATGGAGACAAATTAAAACCCTCTCTCAGCCCAGGCCGGCCTGCTCGAAAAGCCAGGTCTTCAGCGCGCGCCTGAAGGACCTCAGGTCCATGCCGGTACGCAGTTCCGGTGGCAGAGTATTCCAGAGGGCAGGGGCCGCCACAGAGAAGGCCCTACCCCTCGGGACCGCCAGGCGACACATGGCAGCCGACGGAACCCGGAGAAGGCCCTCCCTGTGTGCACGCACTGGCCTGCTGGAGATCACCGGTAGGATGCGGTCCTGTAGGTAACCTGGCCCAGTGCCATGGAT